>OW052244.1:7500-652697 GCA_932526585.2 Philonthus cognatus
CTAACCTAACCTAACCTAACCTAACCTAACCTAACCTAACCTAACCTAACCTAACCTAACCTAACCTAACCTAACCTAACCTAACCTAACCTAACCTAACCTAACCTAACCTAACCTAACCTAACCTAACCTAACCTAACCTAACCTAACCTAACCTAACCTAACCTAACCTAACCTAACCTAACCTAACCTAACCTAACCTAACCTAACCTAACCTAACCTAACCTAACCTAACCTAACCTACCTAACCTAACCTAACCTAACCTAACCTAACCTAACCTAACCTAACCTAACCTAACCTAACCTAACCTAACCTAACCTAACCTAACCTAACCTAACCTAACCTAACCTAACCTAACCTAACCTAACCTAACCTAACCTAACCTAACCTAACCTAACCTAACCTAACCTAACCTAACCTAACCTAACCTAACCTAACCTAACCTAACCTAACCTAACCTAACCTAACCTAACCTAACCTAACCTAACCTAACCTAACCTAACCTAACCTAACCTAACCTAACCTAACCTAACCTAACCTAACCTAACCTAACCTAACCTAACCTAACCTAACCTAACCTAACCTAACCTAACCTAACCTAACCTAACCTAACCTAACCTAACCTAACCTAACCTAACCTAACCTAACCTAACCTAACCTAACCTAACCTAACCTAACCTAACCTAACCTAACCTAACCTAACCTAACCTAACCTAACCTAACCTAACCTAACCTAACCTAACCTAACCTAACCTAACCTAACCTAACCTAACCTAACCTAACCTAACCTAACCTAACCTAACCTAACCTAACCTAACCTAACCTAACCTAACCTAACCTAACCTAACCTAACCTAACCTAACCTAACCTAACCTAACCTAACCTAACCTAACCTAACCTAACCTAACCTAACCTAACCTAACCTAACCTAACCTAACCTAACCTAACCTAACCTAACCTAACCTAACCTAACCTAACCTAACCTAACCTAACCTAACCTAACCTAACCTAACCTAACCTAACCTAACCTAACCTAACCTAACCTAACCTAACCTAACCTAACCTAACCTAACCTAACCTAACCTAACCTAACCTAACCTAACCTAACCTAACCTAACCTAACCTAACCTAACCTAACCTAACCTAACCTAACCTAACCTAACCTAACCTAACCTAACCTAACCTAACCTAACCTAACCTAACCTAACCTAACCTAACCTAACCTAACCTAACCTAACCTAACCTAACCTAACCTAACCTAACCTAACCTAACCTAACCTAACCTAACCTAACCTAACCTAACCTAACCTAACCTAACCTAACCTAACCTAACCTAACCTAACCTAACCTAACCTAACCTAACCTAACCTAACCTAACCTAACCTAACCTAACCTAACCTAACCTAACCTAACCTAACCTAACCTAACCTAACCTAACCTAACCTAACCTAACCTAACCTAACCTAACCTAACCTAACCTAACCTAACCTAACCTAACCTAACCTAACCTAACCTAACCTAACCTAACCTAACCTAACCTAACCTAACCTAACCTAACCTAACCTAACCTAACCTAACCTAACCTAACCTAACCTAACCTAACCTAACCTAACCTAACCTAACCTAACCTAACCTAACCTAACCTAACCTAACCTAACCTAACCTAACCTAACCTAACCTAACCTAACCTAACCTAACCTAACCTAACCTAACCTAACCTAACCTAACCTAACCTAACCTAACCTAACCTAACCTAACCTAACCTAACCTAACCTAACCTAACCTAACCTAACCTAACCTAACCTAACCTAACCTAACCTAACCTAACCTAACCTAACCTAACCTAACCTAACCTAACCTAACCTAACCTAACCTAACCTAACCTAACCTAACCTAACCTAACCTAACCTAACCTAACCTAACCTAACCTAACCTAACCTAACCTAACCTAACCTAACCTAACCTAACCTAACCTAACCTAACCTAACCTAACCTAACCTAACCTAACCTAACCTAACCTAACCTAACCTAACCTAACCTAACCTAACCTAACCTAACCTAACCTAACCTAACCTAACCTAACCTAACCTAACCTAACCTAACCTAACCTAACCTAACCTAACCTAACCTAACCTAACCTAACCTAACCTAACCTAACCTAACCTAACCTAACCTAACCTAACCTAACCTAACCTAACCTAACCTAACCTAACCTAACCTAACCTAACCTAACCTAACCTAACCTAACCTAACCTAACCTAACCTAACCTAACCTAACCTAACCTAACCTAACCTAACCTAACCTAACCTAACCTAACCTAACCTAACCTAACCTAACCTAACCTAACCTAACCTAACCTAACCTAACCTAACCTAACCTAACCTAACCTAACCTAACCTAACCTAACCTAACCTAACCTAACCTAACCTAACCTAACCTAACCTAACCTAACCTAACCTAACCTAACCTAACCTAACCTAACCTAACCTAACCTAACCTAACCTAACCTAACCTAACCTAACCTAACCTAACCTAACCTAACCTAACCTAACCTAACCTAACCTAACCTAACCTAACCTAACCTAACCTAACCTAACCTAACCTAACCTAACCTAACCTAACCTAACCTAACCTAACCTAACCTAACCTAACCTAACCTAACCTAACCTAACCTAACCTAACCTAACCTAACCTAACCTAACCTAACCTAACCTAACCTAACCTAACCTAACCTAACCTAACCTAACCTAACCTAACCTAACCTAACCTAACCTAACCTAACCTAACCTAACCTAACCTAACCTAACCTAACCTAACCTAACCTAACCTAACCTAACCTAACCTAACCTAACCTAACCTAACCTAACCTAACCTAACCTAACCTAACCTAACCTAACCTAACCTAACCTAACCTAACCTAACCTAACCTAACCTAACCTAACCTAACCTAACCTAACCTAACCTAACCTAACCTAACCTAACCTAACCTAACCTAACCTAACCTAACCTAACCTAACCTAACCTAACCTAACCTAACCTAACCTAACCTAACCTAACCTAACCTAACCTAACCTAACCTAACCTAACCTAACCTAACCTAACCTAACCTAACCTAACCTAACCTAACCTAACCTAACCTAACCTAACCTAACCTAACCTAACCTAACCTAACCTAACCTAACCTAACCTAACCTAACCTAACCTAACCTAACCTAACCTAACCTAACCTAACCTAACCTAACCTAACCTAACCTAACCTAACCTAACCTAACCTAACCTAACCTAACCTAACCTAACCTAACCTAACCTAACCTAACCTAACCTAACCTAACCTAACCTAACCTAACCTAACCTAACCTAACCTAACCTAACCTAACCTAACCTAACCTAACCTAACCTAACCTAACCTAACCTAACCTAACCTAACCTAACCTAACCTAACCTAACCTAACCTAACCTAACCTAACCTAACCTAACCTAACCTAACCTAACCTAACCTAACCTAACCTAACCTAACCTAACCTAACCTAACCTAACCTAACCTAACCTAACCTAACCTAACCTAACCTAACCTAACCTAACCTAACCTAACCTAACCTAACCTAACCTAACCTAACCTAACCTAACCTAACCTAACCTAACCTAACCTAACCTAACCTAACCTAACCTAACCTAACCTAACCTAACCTAACCTAACCTAACCTAACCTAACCTAACCTAACCTAACCTAACCTAACCTAACCTAACCTAACCTAACCTAACCTAACCTAACCTAACCTAACCTAACCTAACCTAACCTAACCTAACCTAACCTAACCTAACCTAACCTAACCTAACCTAACCTAACCTAACCTAACCTAACCTAACCTAACCTAACCTAACCTAACCTAACCTAACCTAACCTAACCTAACCTAACCTAACCTAACCTAACCTAACCTAACCTAACCTAACCTAACCTAACCTAACCTAACCTAACCTAACCTAACCTAACCTAACCTAACCTAACCTAACCTAACCTAACCTAACCTAACCTAACCTAACCTAACCTAACCTAACCTAACCTAACCTAACCTAACCTAACCTAACCTAACCTAACCTAACCTAACCTAACCTAACCTAACCTAACCTAACCTAACCTAACCTAACCTAACCTAACCTAACCTAACCTAACCTAACCTAACCTAACCTAACCTAACCTAACCTAACCTAACCTAACCTAACCTAACCTAACCTAACCTAACCTAACCTAACCTAACCTAACCTAACCTAACCTAACCTAACCTAACCTAACCTAACCTAACCTAACCTAACCTAACCTAACCTAACCTAACCTAACCTAACCTAACCTAACCTAACCTAACCTAACCTAACCTAACCTAACCTAACCTAACCTAACCTAACCTAACCTAACCTAACCTAACCTAACCTAACCTAACCTAACCTAACCTAACCTAACCTAACCTAACCTAACCTAACCTAACCTAACCTAACCTAACCTAACCTAACCTAACCTAACCTAACCTAACCTAACCTAACCTAACCTAACCTAACCTAACCTAACCTATCCTAACCTAACCTAACCTAACCTAACCTAACCTAACCTAACCTAACCTAACCTAACCTAACCTAACCTAACCTAACCTAACCTAACCTAACCTAACCTAACCTAACCTAACCTAACCTAACCTAACCTAACCTAACCTAACCTAACCTTTTTTTTTTTTTTTTTTTTTGTTTTACGAGAGGAGGAATGCTTTTACGCATGTCTCTTCCACAGAGGTATGCGGGACTCATGGTGCTATTCAAAGTACCCCCTACCCGCTAAACCTCCTCTCTGGTCCACCTACGTACCCCGGAATCTGCTTCCGCCTTCTTCGGAGTGCGTATGATTTTCTTTTACTTCTATTTTTCTTTTTGTTTTAAAATTTCTGTGATGTATTCTGCTGTCAGTTCCCAATTTTCCTTCGAGCTTATCATAATGGTAATTATTTCCTCGGGTTTTATAGTTTTTTCCAATTTTCTTTGGAGTGTTTCTCTTTCCTGCTTCCATCTTTCGCAATGAAAGAAGGTGTGTTCTGCGTCTTCTTCTGTATTGCATGTTGCGCAGTCCGCATTTTCTGTTATTTTAAATCTATGTAGGTATTTGTTGAAGTTGCCGTGTCCCGTCATAAATTGTGTTATGTAGTAGTCTAATTGTCCGTGTTTTCTTCTTGTCCATTCGTCTAGGTTATGTATTAGTTTTTTTGTCCATTTTGCGTTTCCTGTTTCTTTTTCCCATTTTTCTTGCCATGCTTTGATTGTCTGTTTGTGTATCTCTGTTTTTATTTGGGGTGGCTTTCTGAAGCTTGTGATTCGTTGTTGTATCAGTAGCTCTATAGGTGGTATTTTAGCTATTGTTAGCAGTGCTTCTGTTGACGTTGTTCTGTACGCCCTTGCAATTTTGATTGCCATTTGTCGTTGGATTTTTGTTATGGTGTTTCTATATTTCTCCCATCTAAGGGCCCTTCTCCACGTTTCGCATCCATACATTAGTACTGATTGTACCACTGTACTTATGACTCTTCTTTTGTTTTCATGTGGTCCCCCGTGGTTTGTCATTAGTCGGGATAGATTTTTCATGATTTTTTCTGTCTTTTCTTTTGTTTTCATAATGTGCTCCCTCATGGTCATGTTTTTGTCTATCCATATCCCCAGATATTTTATTTTCTTTTTTGTTTTTATCTCTTTTCCCCCGATCTTTATTGTTGCGGTTTCGATTTTTCTTCCGCCGTATAGGATAATTGCTTCCGTTTTTTCTGTTTCTATTGCAAGCCCTTTTTCTTTTATCTGTACCTCTATTATTCTTATTGCTTTATTCATTTTTTCCACCATCCCTTTTTTTGTTTTGTCCGATGATATGATCGCTAGATCGTCTGCATAGCACACCTTGTACGTGCCTATGGGCGTTTTTGTCTCCAGTATACTGTTGAAGAATACATTCCACAATGTCGGTCCTAATATAGATCCTTGTGGTATTCCTCCTCTGATTTGTATTTCTTCCCGTTCTCCTATTATCATTTTTCTGTCTTTCATGTAGTTCTCGATTGTTTCCTGGAGTTCGTTTGTTATTTCCATTTTTTTTAGTTCTTTTTTAACCCCCTCCCATGGTACTGTGTTAAATGCGTTTTTAATATCTATTGTTACCATTAGGGTTTTTCGTCTGTTTTTGTATGCATACTTTTTCCCTTCTTCTGCTATTCTGCAAACCTTTTCCACTGCCTCTGTCGTCGATTTGAGTTTCCTAAATCCATATTGGTTTTTATTTATTTTCTCTTCTATTTCGTTTTTTAGTCGTTCTGTTAGTAGTGCTTCGTATAGCTTCCCTAGTGTGTTTATTAGGCATACTGCCCTGTATTTTTTTTCTTCTTCCTCCTTCTTTTTTGGTTTTTCTAGTAGTTGCAGTCTTGCTGTTTTCCATGCTACTGGGAATTCTCTTTTCTGCAGGTACGTATTCATTGTTTTTCTTACCACCTCGGGTGTTTCTTCTACTATTATTTTTATTATTTCTGTAGTTATTCTGTCTGGTCCAGGTGCTTTTTTGTTTTTCAGTCTTTTTGTTGCTCGTATCAGTTCCTCTGTTGTAAATTGTTTTGTATCTGCTTTTCTTTCTTTTTCTCTGCTTTTCTCTATTTTTCTATCCTCTTCTTCTGTTATGAATAGTTTTTTTGCGATCTCCTTCTGTGTTTTTTCTGGTATTTCCAGCCTTGTTCCTAGTTTGAGTTTTTTCATTACTATTTTATAACCTAGTCCCCACGTGTCTTTTTCTATGTCGTTGCATATCTCCTCCCAGCACTTTCCCTTCGCTTTTTTTATTTCTTTTGTCAGTTTTTTCTTTTCTTTTTTGTACTCCTCTTTTAGTGCGGTTTTCTCTTCTTCTGTTGTTTCTTTGTTTTTGTTTTTTCTTATTATTTTTCGTCTTGTCTCCGTACACCTTTTTTTTGTTTCTTTTATTTGCTTACTCCACCAGTATGTTTCTGTGTTTGTACCATTTATTGTTCTTTTTTTTTTAAATACCTTGTCCATAGTTTTTGTTATTATTTTTGTTATTTCTTCTGCTGTATAGTCTTCTTCTGTCTTCAGCGTTTCTTTTATTTTTTCTTTAAATATTGGGATGATGTCTTCTTCTATTTTCCATCCATTACATTTTCTTTTCTTTTGCCCTTTCTTTTCGTTCTTTTCTCCTCTTATTTCATACGTTATTTCGTTGTGTAGTCCTACGTTGTTGTCTGTATTTACCTTCCACCTATGTATGTCCTCTGTCTGTCTTGCTCCGCATATTGTGAGGTCTATATATGACTCCTGGGCCCCTCTTTGGAATGTCGGTTGTTTTCCGTCGTTTATTACCGCTAGGTTGTTCTCTTCTAGCCATTCTATGAGGATTCTGCCTCTTTTATTTTCTTCTTTTCCTCCCCATTGTTTGCTTTTTGCATTGAAATCCCCTGATATTATTATTTTTTTGTTTGTTTTCCTTGTGCTCCTCGCTATTCTTATTAGGTATTTTTTAAATTCTTCGATGTCTTTGTTAGGCGACCAGTAGCATGCATATATTCTTACTTTTTCGAGTTCTATCCATGCGAATCCTGGTTCTTTGTCTCCTATTTCGTATATTTTTAGTCCTTTATTATTTATTTTTATTGCGACATCTCCTTCTGTGTCCTTTGTCCACATTTCGTTTTTTGTCATATTTTTGTTGGGCTCTGCTATTACGCAGATATCTGCTTTGGTTTCTTTTGTTCTCTGCTCTATTAATTCCATCACTAATTTTTCCCTATCTGCGTTTATTTGCATAATCTTTAGTTGTCATTTGCTTGTTGCATTTCCTTTTTTCTGTCCCTTTTGTTTCTCTCTGGTGTCTCCCTTCTCTGTTTCTTTATCTCCTTCCTCTTCCCTTTTTTCCGTTGTTTGGTTTTTATCTTTTTCCTCTTTCTTTTTTTCTGCTCTTCGTTTCCTTTCGTTTCTTATTTGTTCTCTGTACTTCGGGCAGTTCATAGATCCGTTCCAGTGGCCCTCCTCATAGCATTCTGTGCATTTTTTTTTTTCTTTGCATTCTTTCGCCAGGTGTCCTACTTGTAGGCATTTTAGGCATTTTTTCTCGTCTGTTTTCTTTTCCTTGCACTCTATTTTCATGTGTCCAAATTTCAGGCATGTCGTGCATCTTGTTGGTTCTATTTTTTCCATTATTGTGCCTGTAAATCCCCATCCCATGTGTATTTTCCTTTTTTCCGTGATTTTTTCTATTTCGGTTTTTGTCACCCGTATCTCTGCGCTGTATACTCCTCTTTTTTTGTTGTATCTTAGGTCTTCTATTTCTTCTTCTTTTGTTTGTATTCCAAGTTTTCTCATTCCTTCTATTATGTCCTTTTTTGTTATTGATTCGTCCATGTCCGTTATTATTATTCTTTTTTCCTTTTCCATTTCTTTTAATTCCACTTCGAGGTTTCCCTTTTCTTCTTGTTCTAACCTTTCTTTAAATTTCCTTGCTCCTTCTTTACTGTGTATAATTAATTTTATTTCCCCGCCTTTTGCTTTTATTGTCTTTCTGATGTCCAGCCCTATTTTCCTTGGGTCTACGCTCCCTTTTATTTCCTTCATCATTTCTGCATATTCTTTTCTTTCTTCTCCTTTTTTGCACTTTATTGTCATTATTTCCTTTTTTTTTGTTTTCCTGTGTTTGACTGTCTGCCAGTTTCCTTCTTCTTCGCCTTCTTCTTCTGTTTCTATGCTGTTTTTTTCTTCTATTTTCGTTGTATGTATTATCACCTCCATTTTTTTGTCCTTGTGTTGGCTTTCAATCATTCTTCTCATTTCCTTCAGTGTTGTTCCTTTTGGTTTGTGTGTTGATATTTTGATTTCTTTCTTTTCCTCCATATTTTCTGTCATTTTTTGTATGTTCCTGAATATATACTCTTCTCCCTTATCCTGCGTATCTATAATTATTACTGTTCGCTCTTTGCATTTTTTTTTTCCTTCTATCTCGTATTCTGTTTTTATTTGGATTATTTTTTTTTCTCCTTTCATTTCGTTTATTTCCGGGTATTCGCTTTTGATATGTTCGTCTATTCCTGTTCCATTTTCGTTGCCCTCTAGCCATAGTATTGTTACGTCAGCCTTCTCTTTCATCGGGTTTCCTGTTTTTGTACTTGTCACTTTGTATTTTTCTGGGTTCTTGTCTTTTTTTGTTCTTTGGAAGTCCTCGTATGTTTTTATTTCCTCTTTTGCCTCTCCGCTTTTTATTTTTTTTCTAGCTTTAATTAGCTCCTCCTCCATTTCTGTCATCCTTCTTTTTATTTCTATATTTTGTTTCCTTATTTCCTCGTACATTTGTTTCGTCCTTATTTGCTCTTGTTTTGTTTCCTGTAGTTTTTCTGTTAGCCATTGTTGGTCGTGCGTTTTTGTTGTTGTAGTTTCTTCTGTGTTCATCCCTTCTTTCTCCCATTTTTTAATTGCGTTTTTTAGCTTGTCTATTCCTCTCTTTATTTCCACTCTGGTGTTTTGTATTACCTCTTTATCGAGTTCGTCTGCTATTCTTTTCAGTTGGGTCAATTTGTTAATTGCCTCTGGCCTTTGTTTTTGCGGTTCGGTTTTCTGTTTTAATTTTTCTGTCTCCGTTTGTGTGTTTTTTTTTGTGTTTCGGGGGCTTTCTTCTTCCCTTGCTCTTTTCCTCCCGCTGTCCCCTACCGATAGGGCTCGTTGTCTGTTTGGCGGTGATCTTGGCAGACTACTTCTTCTTTCGAACTGCTCCATAATTTCTTTCTCAGCCCTTCTCCTTTCTTCTTCTTGTGTTTTGTTTATTTTTACTTCCATATATTTCCCACGTATTGGGTCGAGTGTAGGGGTCGCACCCAGGTAGTGCGCCCTTGCCTGGGTGAAGGCTTCTTGAAACGAGGGTGCGCCAGGTGCCCTCGAGTTCGCCAAGTATAGACTAAGCTTCTCCTTAGCCACGCATCCCTCGGCCATTAGCTGTTCCACCTTGGATTGAGGTATTTTTTTTTAGTGGTTTCCTTTCCACCTTGACCCGGGCGGTTAAGCCAAGGTCCCCTAAGCCTGTGCCGCCCGCGAGACATGACCACTGGCGACGGCCGCAGGCCCGGTGTTTCCATGCCACGACACTAAGGCCGGGGCATGGTGAGGGTAAGTGGAAGAAATTTGGCTCCCTATCCCTCGAAACCTACTAGAATCAGGGGCCGAAAAATGACCTAGAGTGGTCGAAGAGTTTGTCCAAGAGAGGGCGATAGTTCATAGGAGAGACAAAAGTGACTCTAATGAAGGGAGGCTCCCACTGCAAAGTTGTGATGAGCCCCAGAATCGCTTAGCAAAAGACTATCCGCTCTCTCTAACCGAGGTCATAGCTGGTCGAATTTTGGGCCCCTCCACCGCGACAAGGTGTATTCCTTCGGGGGGAACCTAACCTAACCTAACCTAACCTAACCTAACCTAACCTAACCTAACCTAACCTAACCTAACCTAACCTAACCTAACCTAACCTAACCTAACCTAACCTAACCTAACCTAACCTAACCTAACCTAACCTAACCTAACCTAACCTAACCTAACCTAACCTAACCTAACCTAACCTAACCTAACCTAACCTAACCTAACCTAACCTAACCTAACCTAACCTAACCTAACCTAACCTAACCTAACCTAACCTAACCTAACCTAACCTAACCTAACCTAACCTAACCTAACCTAACCTAACCTAACCTAACCTAACCTAACCTAACCTAACCTAACCTAACCTAACCTAACCTAACCTAACCTAACCTAACCTAACCTAACCTAACCTAACCTAACCTAACCTAACCTAACCTAACCTAACCTAACCTAACCTAACCTAACCTAACCTAACCTAACCTAACCTAACCTAACCTAACCTAACCTAACCTAACCTAACCTAACCTAACCTAACCTAACCTAACCTAACCTAACCTAACCTAACCTAACCTAACCTAACCTAACCTAACCTAACCTAACCTAACCTAACCTAACCTAACCTAACCTAACCTAACCTAACCTAACCTAACCTAACCTAACCTAACCTAACCTAACCTAACCTAACCTAACCTAACCTAACCTAACCTAACCTAACCTAACCTAACCTAACCTAACCTAACCTAACCTAACCTAACCTAACCTAACCTAACCTAACCTAACCTAACCTAACCTAACCTAACCTAACCTAACCTAACCTAACCTAACCTAACCTAACCTAACCTAACCTAACCTAACCTAACCTAACCTAACCTAACCTAACCTAACCTAACCTAACCTAACCTAACCTAACCTAACCTAACCTAACCTAACCTAACCTAACCTAACCTAACCTAACCTAACCTAACCTAACCTAACCTAACCTAACCTAACCTAACCTAACCTAACCTAACCTAACCTAACCTAACCTAACCTAACCTAACCTAACCTAACCTAACCTAACCTAACCTAACCTAACCTAACCTAACCTAACCTAACCTAACCTAACCTAACCTAACCTAACCTAACCTAACCTAACCTAACCTAACCTAACCTAACCTAACCTAACCTAACCTAACCTAACCTAACCTAACCTAACCTAACCTAACCTAACCTAACCTAACCTAACCTAACCTAACCTAACCTAACCTAACCTAACCTAACCTAACCTAACCTAACCTAACCTAACCTAACCTAACCTAACCTAACCTAACCTAACCTAACCTAACCTAACCTAACCTAACCTAACCTAACCTAACCTAACCTAACCTAACCTAACCTAACCTAACCTAACCTAACCTAACCTAACCTAACCTAACCTAACCTAACCTAACCTAACCTAACCTAACCTAACCTAACCTAACCTAACCTAACCTAACCTAACCTAACCTAACCTAACCTAACCTAACCTAACCTAACCTAACCTAACCTAACCTAACCTAACCTAACCTAACCTAACCTAACCTAACCTAACCTAACCTAACCTAACCTAACCTAACCTAACCTAACCTAACCTAACCTAACCTAACCTAACCTAACCTTTTTTTTTTTTTTTTTTTTTTTTTTTTTTTTTTTTTTTTTTTTTTTGAAAGAGGAGGAAATGCTTTATGCACTACCAGTCAACCTGGGATGTGTGAGACTCGACCTTATCAAAAGGATCTTTACTCACTAAAACCTCACTCTTATGTAATCTAGCAAACAGCTTGGAATCGCTTTCGCACACCGTCAAGTTGCTTGCCTATAATTTAATAAGTTTTTATACACTAAGAACGACCGTCCTTTCCCATTACACCTCCCATCCGTCAGATGCACATTCCGAGACACAAGGTGCTCACCATCAACAACTCAGTTTGTTATTGATAATGAGCATCCCGCGACCCGAAATGTACCTCCGACATAAACAGGAGTGAAGCAAGGAACAATAGTCGTCCCTAGCGTAATAAAGTACAGTTATCTCACAGTTAAATTAAAAAATGTATACTTATAAATTAATAATTGAATAATTCTCTTTCTTCGCTTTCTTTAGCTGTAATAATTATGTCTACAATGTTTTGTATGAAATTCCAATTATCAATATTGATTAGCATCAGTTCTAATAAATCTTTACATGTATCAAAATTTCCAAATTTTTCTACAATAATTTTTCGTTCATTATCCCAACGGTTGCATTTTAAGAAAGTATGGTCTGGATCGTCAATTTCTGTACAGTAGTTACATGTTGGTGAATTTCGTATTTTAAATTTGTTTAAGTATAGGTTGAAACATCCATGTCCGGATAAAAATTGGGTAAAGGCGTAGCTAAGATCTCCGTGTTTTCTAGAAATCCATCTCTTGATATCTGGTATTAGAAATTTGGTTCTTTGGCCCAAATGAATTTCATTGTTCCAACTTGTTTGCCACAAATGTAAACTATTACGTCTTAGTTCAGATTTTGATAAGTTTCTATTTTTGAATTTTAGGGATCTTTCCATGGCCAGTAAGTGAATGGGGATTGAACCAGTTATAACTTGAATAGCTTTCGTAGATATAGTGCGGTAGGCCCGGGCGATACGAAGTGCTGCTCTTCTTTGAGCGCCTTCAAACATTTTTTTATATTTGGCTGCATTTAACCAGTCTTCCCAAATAGGAGCTCCATAAAGTAAAATTGAATTTGTAATGGACATTAAAATTTTTCTGCTCCAGGTGGATGGGCCCCGAATGTTCGGCATTAATTTACTTATTGAATTTATTGACTTTTCGGCTTTTTGCGAAGTTTGTATAAAATGTTCACGCATACTACAATTTCGACCGATATGAATTCCTAGGTATTTTAATTTATTTGTAGACTTAACAAAAATATTATTACCAGTATTAATTTGGACCTCTTTAATAGTATTTTTTCCATTTAGAATAATAATTTCCGTTTTTTCATTGGCCAGAGTTATTTCATTTTTTGACATCCATCTATTGATAATTGCCATCGCTTTATCTCCTCTTCCCTCTAATTCTTCTTTGTTGTTACCATTTACGATGATTGCCAAATCATCAGCAAATGCTATCGAAGTACAGTTATCAGGCAGAGTGATTTTAAGTATGTCGTCATAAAAGATGTTCCATAGTGTTGGTCCGAGAATTGCGCCCTGAGGTACCCCGCAAGAGACTTTAAATTTTGTGTTTTTACCGATTAGAATAAATCTTTCAGATAGGTAGTTTCTAATTATTCTTACTAAATAATTTGGAATATTTCTTTTAATTAGTGCAACAGATATGAGAGTCCATGGAGCAGAGTTAAACGCGTTCTTCACGTCTATACAAATTAATATTGAGAATTTTGTGTTGATTTTGCCAGTGTTGATTACTTTACTGATGGCGTCTAAAGTAGATCTACCTTCTCTAAATCCAAATTGGTTTTCTGAGATTCCATTATTTGTCATAATTTCTTCTTTTAATCTTGTGTTAATAATGTTTTCGAAAATTTTACTCATTGTATTAAGAAGACAAATAGGACGGTAATTTGTTATGTTATTTTTTCGGGATTTTTCCAATAAGATTAGTTTTGCGAATTTCCATTGATTTGGGAAATGACCCGTTGAAAGTAATTTTGTGAATAGTTTACTAATATAATTTGTACTTACTTTGCAAGCTAATTTTGCTATTTCTGGAGGAATGCCATCTGGGCCTGCTGCTTTTTTATTACTTAATTTGGAACTTGCTGCCAAAACTTCTTCTTCATTACATATTGGAATTTCGTTATTATTGATGTTTAGGAGTGGCCATGTTATAGATTTTTTGGATGGAAATAATTTTTTTGCTTCTTTAATTTGGATTTCATCACTTAGATGAAGGTTTACTCTAATGCCGAGTTTGCCTGTCACGATTTTAAATCCGGTTCCCCAGATATCATTATCCACTTCTTCACATAAATTTAGCCAACATTTCTTTTTTGCTTTTTCTATTTGTTTTTTGAAAATTTGTTGTTCATCTTTCCTTTTTAATTCTAAGTTGTTGATAAGTTCATCTAAATTACCTAATCTATTTTTCTTTTTGTTTCTCAATATATCTCTACGAATTTTGTTACAGTTTAATCTTAATTTCGACAGTTCATCATTCCACCAATAATTTTGTTTCTTTTTAGGGTTATTACTAGATAATTTTTTAAGATGTTTCATACAAGAATTTCTAAGAGTTGTGTCTAAATAGTTACTATTGATGTTAATATTTAATAATTTTTCTTTCAGAAAGTTTGAAATTTGTTCAGTTTTATTCGCATTAAATTTCCATGCATTAGATTTATTAGTAACATAGTTATATTTGTTTTTGTCGAGAAATATTTCAATGATTATATTGTTGTGGTCGCTTAAATTTTCTGTTTGATCGACATTCCAAATGATTTTGTATTTAAGTAAATTTAGGGATCCAAGTGTTAGGTCAATAAAAGACTCTTGACCTCTTCTTTCAAATGTAGGAGTTATGTTCTTGTTTAGAATAATCAGATTATGTTCTGATATCCAGTCTTTTAAGATTATGCCTCTTCTATCATCCAGTTTTGAACCCCATACTTTTGATTTTGAATTAAAATCCCCGCCAAGTAGAATTGGTTTACATTGTGATTTTATGTTATTACTTAAATTTATTAGGATATTTTCAAATTCAGTAATTGAGCAATTTGGAGATATATAAACAGAATATAAAACGAAAAATTTTGTTTCTAACCAGATAAATCCTTTGTTGTTGCCAAATTTGTTGATTATTAATTTATTGTTCCAGATGAAGATGCTAGCGTCTTCATTTGTGTCCGATAACCATCTAGAGTTGTTGCTTATAAAATTTTTGTTTGGTTCTGATATGATTGCATAATCGTAATTCTCCTCCATTATGTTAGATTTAACGAGGTCCATAGCCCTTTTGTCTCTATTTAGATTTAACTGTAGGATTTTTATGCTCATTCGAAATAATAATGTCATTTTCTTCAAGTTGTTTAATTAATTTCCGATAATTTGGGCAATTCATCGATTCCGCCTTGTGACCGTCAATGTTACAGAGATAACATTTTGACGTTTCTTTGCAATTTTTATAGTTGTGATCAAGTGATAAACAGTTGAAACAATGATTTTCGAATTTTTCTGTTGGGCATTCGTTATGAATGTGTCCAATTTTTTTACATTTAAAGCATTTAAGTGGGGTGTAAAATTTTTTGATATACCAATATTTCCAATTTTGAAAAATGGTTTCTTTTTTAATTAATTTAAGAGCTAGTATTTTATCTAATTTGATGATTGCACTTTGAATTTCGTTAAATCTTTTGTTTTTTGTTATATTAATTGATTCGATAATATTCTGAGTTGTATTAATACCTAATTCTTTCTTTATAGTGTCCTTTATTTCTTGGGCTGTTACCGTTGGGTCTATGTTTGTTATTTTTATAGTTTCCGTCCTCGAGTTTATTTTAAAATTAGCTACGTTATTTGTAAATTTTTTAATATCTTCCTTAAGATTATTGTTTTGATTAGGTTTTTTTCCATTAAATCTGATTACTACTTTGCCGTTTTTGGTTTTGTTTAGTTTTTTTATTGTTATGCTCTTGTCTACTGTTATATTGTCTTTGATATTTTTAATAATGTCTGCGTACGAGTTTGTTCCAAGCGGTTCAAGTATAACTGTTTCTGTTGTTCTTAATTTTGGTAACTTTTCTTCATTCGTTGTAATTATAATATCATTATTACTTATCAAGTATATTTTTATTTCAGTTTTTCTGAATATGCATTCGAGAATTTTTTTAATTTTGATTTTAAGTTTTTGGTTAATGATTATGCATTGAATTTCATTGATTTGTTGATTTATACACATGTTTTTAATTTTATTTAATATTGTAATTAATTCCGCGTAGTTTGAATTGTCAATTTTGTTAAATTTAGATAAAAACAGATATTGTTGAACCTGAGATTCTTCGTTGTTTAAATTTATTTTACATGCACATTTTGAAAAGTTAATAATTTCACCAAATTCTAGTTTGTTATCAATAATTGTTTCTTTTATTTCATTGAATTGTTTAAATGCTTTTTTCATTAAGGGTTCATTTTCTTGATCTTTCTCGTAGAGAATTATTGTATTTCTATTTTTTATTATGTTTTCATCAAACATGTTATTACAATTTTTAAATGTATTTTTGGGCCATTTTTTATTAATCAAATTATTAATATCGTCTGAGCTTAAGTCCTTTTCCAGTTCAGAAGATATATTCCACTCATTGAAATCAGTGATTATATTTTCGGTTTGAGTTTGTGAATTTGTACTTTCAATTTCTAAGTTTTCTAGTAAATCTTCTAGTTCAAATGTATTAAAATGAATTTCATTAATTTTATTTTTAATATCTAACTGTGTGTTTTTGTGAATTTTTGATAAATTTTTAAGTTCGGATATTAATTTGATTATTTTACTAATTACTGAGAATTTTGAATTTGGCATATTTTCAGTGATATTATTTATAATTTCTGGGTTATCCACGTCTGATTGAATGTCACTCTCAGACATTATGGTGGTGGAATTCTATTGACAGTCAACTGTCAACTGTCAGTTTTTAAGTGTCAACTGTCGTTGTCAATCGTTGGGCCTAAAGCAAGAAAAAGTAAAGCCAAACAAATACAATGAATTGCACTCAAAAATTAATGAGCCAATAGACTTTCGGGACGTATAGAGTTTGGGTAGTGTTTGTGTATTCAAAAATGTGGAGCAACAGTTTTACAACTGTGTCAAACGGTAAGTCAGTTTGTGCTCGAATACACTCCAGTGAAGCACAACTTTTATCGATGTCAAATTTTTAACTGCTGATAACCTAAAAATCTTGACGTGTACCGATCAGTGTCAGTGAAATTCGCGAACGTCAAAAGTCGTATAAATTCAGTTTCGCGATACACCACGCGATTCACACTTGTGAACGCAAAAGAGAGCCACTTAGCGTTGTCTCCGTCGCGAACCCGCACTCCCGCACCAGAACCACCTTCAGAGATCTGAGAAAAAACGCCTTTCAAAGTGTTCGCTCCGCAGCGCCCAGATCACATCGAACGAGTTGTCTGCAGAGTTACACTATAGTTCCGCGATGGAGGGCAAATGTTCGAAGGCACTCCCAGTGAGTATAGTTTCTCGTCTCTGCAAGATCGCCACTGATAACCTAAAAATCGCCACGCACATCGATCAGTGTCAGTGAAATTCGCGAACGTCAAAAGTCGTATAAATCCAACCTCGCGACACACCACGCAATTCACACTCGCGAACGCGAATGAGAGCCAAGAGAGCCGTTCAACACTGTCTCCGTCGCGAACCCGCACCAGGACCGCCCCCAAAGATCTGAGAAAAAACGCCCTTCAACGTGTTCGTTCCACAGCGCCCAGATCAGCGTCCAGATCGCATCAAACGAGTTGTCTGCAGAACCACACTATGGTTCCACGATGGAGGGCAACCTCCGTAGGTCAGCAGATGTTCGAAGGCACTCCTAGTGAATATAATTTCTCGCTTCTACAAGACCGCTATTGACAACCCAAAAATCGCGACGTGTACCGATCAGTGTCAGTGAAATTCGCGAACATCAAAAGTCTTATAGATTCAATTTCGCAACATACCACGCAACTCGTACTCGCAAACGTGAAAGAGAGCTAAGAGAGCCTCTCAGCGTTGTCTCCGCCGCAAACCCGCACCAGGACCGCCTTCAGAGATCTGAGAAATAATGTCTTTCAAAATCTTCGTTCTACAGGGCTCAGATTATATCAAATGAGCCGTCTGCAGAACCACACCATGGTTCCGCGATGGAGGGCAACCTCCGTAAGTCAGCAGATGTTCAAAGACACTCCCAGTGAGTATATTTTCTATTAATTTCACTTTTACATTAACAATCAATCACGGTGTGTCTGAATCAATGTCAGTGCAAACTTCAAATAATATTAAAAATGATTTTGATGCAATTTCGCGGATCACAACGTAACGCGCACTCACGAACACGAAAAGGAAACGTTTAGCAATGTTCCACCACCATCCCGCACTACCTTAATGGTATTAACACGTACAAAATACCAAAACGGCACGGAGCGATTTTCAAACACGTCAGTTGAGATTCACGACACGACGCCTACTTAACCTAACCTAACCTAACCTAACCTAACCTAACCTAACCTAACCTAACCTAACCTAACCTAACCTAACCTAACCTAACCTAACCTAACCTAACCTAACCTAACCTAACCTAACCTAACCTAACCTAACCTAACCTAACCTAACCTAACCTAACCTAACCTAACCTAACCTAACCTAACCTAACCTAACCTAACCTAACCTAACCTAACCTAACCTAACCTAACCTAACCTAACCTAACCTAACCTAACCTAACCTAACCTAACCTAACCTAACCTAACCTAACCTAACCTAACCTAACCTAACCTAACCTAACCTAACCTAACCTAACCTAACCTAACCTAACCTTTTTTTTTTTTTTTTTTTGGTGTTGAGGAGAAAAATGCATTTACGCACTGTTGTGTGTGGGACTCCTCCCCTTATCTAAAGGGGTCCTACCCACTAAAAAACTCCCCATTGCCGTTTTACCCTTACCGGCATCGCCCAAAGGCATTCCCTCAGTAAGGCGGCGCGCTGGTCTAAGATCTTCGGCAGCGCTACTCTCTTGCGTACATTTGCCCTTCTTCGCCGTACTTCCTGGTCATTATGCAGTTAGCATATGCACCCACTGCATTCCATGACTCCTCGCTGGCCAGCATTCGGCCCACCATCGTCCCCACGTCCAACCCTCCAATTTTGTCGGCAAGTGCCGTCCTCTCATTCTGCCACATAGGACACCTGAACAGAGTGTGCCCTGCGGTATCATCCTCAGTCCCGCAGTATTTGCAAGTCGCGCTTGCCGCCTTCCCTATCCTGTGTAGGTATGCCCCGAAGCTACCGTGGCCCGTCAGCACCTGCGTGAGCTGGTGGGTGACCACCCCATGGCCCCTCTCCACCCAGGATCCTATATCCTGGATTACCGTTCTGGTCCATCCCTCGCTCATGGCCCACCTTTCCTGCCACTTGTCCATCGCCCTGATGTGTGCAGCCTCTTTAGCCATGGCTTGGTCTCCGGTCTCCCTTCCTTCGCCGTAGGCTTCCGCCCTCTCGATTACGTAGAGGTCTCCGGGCATCGTTGAGGCCAATACCTCCGCAGCATCCGTCGAGACCGTCCTATATGCCCTTATTATCCTCAGCGCCCCTGTTCGCAGTGCGATCCTGGCTTTGTAGCGGTTCCGCGCTGATGACATCGCCTCCGCCCACACGGGTGCAGCGTAGGCCAGCTTGGCTCTGGCTACCGTTGCGAGCAATCGGCGTCTGCCTTCGCTGGGCCCACCCGCGTTCGGCATTATTCGCCCAACCGCTGTGTCCGTCCTAAGCGCAGCTTCCGATGCCTCTGCGCAGTGCCTGCTGAATCGCGGATTTGCCTCCATCCAAACTCCCAGGTACTTTATGGCCTTCCCAATGTGCACCACGCTGTCCCCAATGTCGAGAGTTTCCTCCGGTCCCTTCCCTGCTCTCCTAGTTGAGAGCCACACCGCCATGGTCTTTTCGGCCGCTACCTTCAGCCCTTTATGCTCCATCCACTGGACGATCATTCTGGTCGCCTCGCTGACGATTCGTCGCACTTCGTCCATGTGTCTGTGCCTTACTATAAGGGCGAGGTCATCCGCAAACGCAATGGTGGTGGCGCCATCCGGTAGTTTTAGCGCTAGGACTCCATCGTATACCAGATTCCACAGTGTTGGACCAAGTACCGACCCCTGAGGAACCCCCTGATCCACCTCTCTCTCTATCGCCTCTCCCCCTGCACTATAAGTGATGGCCCTGTCCCTCAAGTATGCATCTACCATCATTGCCATCCCGCCTGAGAGTCTATTGGCTGCCTCCTCCTTCACGGCCTGCCATGGCAAGGTGTTGAACGCGTTCCTAATGTCAATTGCAACCATGACAACGTGCTCTCTTTTCCTGAGAGCGCCTTCGTTCGCTCCCCGTGCTATTTCGCGGACTGCTCTCACCGCCTCGATGGTGGACCTACCCTTCCGGAAGCCATATTGATTGGGGTGAAATCCTCCACCTGCCTCGATCTCGTTTGTGACTCTCGTGGTCAACGCCCTCTCGAGCACCTTCGCGATTCCGTCCAGGAGGCATACTGGCCTGTAAGCCCCTGGGTCGTCTGGCGGCTTCTTACCCTTCGGGATCAGCGCGAGGTTAGCTCTCTTCCAGATTCCTGGGAAGACACCGTCCTTCAAGCATGTATTGAATACTGCGGTGAATAGGCTTGGATTAGCGTCGACTGCCTCCTTGATGGCCTCGTTTGGTAGCCCGTCCGGGCCTGGCGCCTTCTTGTTTGGGAGTGCCTTGGCTGCTGCACAGATTTCAGCCTGCGTGAAAGGTTGCGCCCGATTCGTAGCCCGAGATTCGTATCCGCCCGTGCCCCCCCGAGGGAAGAGTGAATCTACTACAGCCTTGGTGCCCCCCGGTACGACCGCCTCCAGGTTGGTTGCCCTCTTGCACAGTTTGCCGGTTACCAGCCTGTATGGCTTGCCCCATGGATCGGCCTCCACCTCTTCGCAGAGCTCCTGCCACTTGGCTTCCTTGCTTTGGGCTATGCTCGCTTTCAGGACCTTTTTGCACCTCCTGTACTCTAGTTTCAGCTCCTCCGTTTCACGCTCCCTGACCCTAGCCCTTGTGATCGCGCGGCGCGACCTCAGCGCCGCTGCTCTAGCTACTGCCACCTCCGTGCTCCACCAATAGACGCCTTTTTTCCCTTTACGTCCCGTCCTGGGCATCGCTTTCGCGCAGGCATTCCTTACCACCCTGACCAGTGAAGCTGCTTGCTGTCCAGCCGTCTGCCCCGACGGACTCTTGCCCACTAGCGCTTTTTCTAGTTTCTCCCTGTCAAGCCTGTTCACATTCCACCTGGCTTCCACGGGGTCTTTGATTATGCTACCGTGCTCGGTTTCGAACCTTATCATATTGTGGTCACTCATGGTTTCCCAGTCCATGACACGCCAGTCTCTCGCCAGGTGGATACCATCTACGGCCGTCACGTCGATCCATGACGTGCTGTCACCTCTTGTGAACGTGGGAGAGGAGCCCGCGTTTGCTACGGTCAGGTCCGTCGTCGCAAAAAGTTCCATCAGTGCCCTCCCCCTCCTGTCCGTGGATGCCGGACCCCAACAACTGGACTTAGCGTTGAAGTCTCCGGTGACCACCCGGTGGGCACCCTGATGTTTGTTAACCTCGCCCTCTAGGCTCGATAGCCAGCCCTTATATTCTTCGAAGGTGACGTTCGGCGAAACGTAGCAACTGAAGAATACCACCTTGCCTATCCTCACCCAGACTATTCCCTTTCCCGCTGTGCCCCAGCCCTTTGCTTTTTTTTCCGCCTCCTTACCCAAGATTATTGCCACATCCCCCCCTATCTGGTCCCTATATCCACTCTCGCCCAGCCTTGCATTGTTGGGTTCCGACAGCAGCGCGATGTCGGTCCCCTCCTCGGCCATATGCTGCTGCAGCAGGTCGTGTGCTGCCTTACATCTGTTGAGATTGAGCTGCATTACCGTCCAGCAGTTCCTGGGCCTCCCGGAGGGCTCGACAGCCTTTGCTCCCTCGAAAGTGCTCGGAGTCGATGCCCCTGTCTGCGCACAGGGCGCACTTCGGCTGTTCCTTGCAGTTAACCTCCTTGTGGCCTTCTCCGCAGCATCTGCGGCATCGGTCCCCTCTGTCAACGCCTTTACATTCTGCAGCCCAGTGGCCGTAACCCAGGCACTTGCCGCACGACCTTGGCTTTGCCTGCCTTTCCTGCACCCTGCAGCTCGTCCACCCAAACTTGAGAGATTGCAACCCTAGTAGTGTCCTCGCGTCTCCTCTGGTGCACTCCACCATTGCGATGCGCAGGTCGCCCCTGTATTTCCTTATTTCCACCACCTGGTAGTCCCCCTTCCCGCCGGTCTCTCTCTCGATTGCTTCCGCCACTTGCTTCGGCTCTGTTTCTTCAGGCAGTCCCTTAACCTCGACGACCACCATACTCCCCCTCGTAATCTTGGCCTTATCACCCCCGATTATCGTATTGACTGCCTTCGTTAGTCCCTTTCCATCCGCCTCCTTGGTTAATTCAATAACCAGATTTCCCGCTTTGGTTCTCCTTGCGCCTATCACCCCGGAACTTAGTTCCGCCGAAACGCCAGTCTGCACTCTTCTGAGGACCTCGCCGTACGTGCTGCCGCTCGTGTCCACCATAACCCGGGTCGGCTTGACCTTGAAGGTGGTCTTTTGCATGGGTTTGCTCTCCCTGCCTCTCGTCACTTCCATGCCCTCGGTCACAGGCTCTGCCACCTTTGAGGTGCTTGCCACGATCTCCGCCAGTGACTTATTCCCCACTGAAAACTCGACCTTGTCGGAAACCTTCTCCCCTTCAGCTGGTTGGCCAGCGCGCCTGCCTTGGTTCGACCTGGTAGCCGCCTCCCTTTCTAACATGGAGATCTTTTCCAGGATCACGTCGATCTTCTTGTTCACCTCGCCTATTTTCTCACAGCTGTTTCCCTCTCTATCCTGGGGTTGCTCAGTTTCGCTAGCTGTCTCCTCGGCAATTACGCCGTGGGTCAGAACCGACCTCATATCATCCGTATTGATGAGGCTTATTAAGCTTGCGAGCTTTGCGACGCTGGTTTTAATCTCCGTCTTCGTGTTCGAGTTTTGTCTGACCAGACCCTGCGTATTCTTGAGTTCGTTCGCCAGTTTTTCCATCGTTATGCCAATTCTCCTTAGAAGCCTTGTCGCGGTACCCATCCCCCCACCTGGATTCGCGAAGGGATCGATTGAGTCCCGCCTAGGCCTTTTTTTTACGGTACGCTCCGCCTCCTCGTTGTAGACGTAGTCAACGAGGACTACGTTCTTTGGCATCGGTCCTTTAGTGGGGCTCGTCGTAATCGACAGCTTCCTGTCCCTAGTGGCCGTGGCCACCGTCCTAGTCGTCATAGTCGGCGACTGCTGCGCGCATATCCCTTAGTACCCTTGCCCTTGTCCTTGTTCCTGTCTAAAACTAGTCTTATCTGTAATACAGTACGTGTTCCACTTCAATAAACGCTTCAAACTGTTTCGAAACGGAGATTTTCAGAGATTTCCGATGTAGTTTCGAGACCGACCGCTATGTTTTCCGCACTGTCGCTCTTGCACTGATACTCTCGGTGGATCTTTAATTAAGCCTCCCGCTCGCATCCAGAGATGTCGCCACTAGTTTTATTTTTGCGGAAATCAGGGTTTCTATAGAGAAACAGGACTAGTAATAGCCGCCCTACTGCTTGGCGCACTCGCACTGATAAAATAGGGCTCAAAATCGCTTCAAAGCACTTCGAAACGAAGTTTTACAAAGTTTTCGATATAGTTTCGGGACCGGCCGCTATGTTTTGCGTACTGTCGCTCTTGCACTGATCCTCTAGGTGGATTTTAATTAAGCCTCCCGCTCGTCTCCAGAGATGGCGCCACTTGTTTTGTTGCGGAAATCAAGGTTTTAGGGAGAAACAGGGCTAGTAATAGCCGTCCTGCTGCTTGGGGCGCTCGCACTGATACTATAGGGTCAATCCCTGGGGTTAAAGTGTCACTATCACGGGGAGGAGAACTGTTTTTAGGTTATCTCAACGGAACTTACGTTTTTGTATTTCCTGCCACTAACCGCCTGCCTTCGGCCCTTATTTCACTTGAGTCACTTTCTCATACACTGCTACAACCTAGCACTCTCAAACTTTCACCAGCAAACACCGCTAACACAATAAAACGCGAAACCGGTTTTGTCGTGCGACCGTTCACTGCCAAGCCTCGAGTAAAACCTAACCTAACCTAACCTAACCTAACCTAACCTAACCTAACCTAACCTAACCTAACCTAACCTAACCTAACCTAACCTAACCTAACCTAACCTAACCTAACCTAACCTAACCTAACCTAACCTAACCTAACCTAACCTAACCTAACCTAACCTAACCTAACCTAACCTAACCTAACCTAACCTAACCTAACCTAACCTAACCTAACCTAACCTAACCTAACCTAACCTAACCTAACCTAACCTAACCTAACCTAACCTAACCTAACCTAACCTAACCTAACCTAACCTAACCTAGCCTAACCTAACCTAACCTAACCTAACCTAACCTAACCTAACCTAACCTAACCTAACCTAACCTAACCTAACCTAACCTAACCTAACCTAACCTAACCTAACCTAACCTAACCTAACCTAACCTAACCTAACCTAACCTAACCTAACCTAACCTAACCTAACCTAACCTAACCTAACCTAACCTAACCTAACCTAACCTAACCTAACCTAACCTAACCTAACCTAACCTAACCTAACCTAACCTAACCTAACCTAACCTAACCTAACCTAACCTAACCTAACCTAACCTAACCTAACCTAACCTAACCTAACCTAACCTAACCTAACCTAACCTAACCTAACCTAACCTAACCTAACCTAACCTAACCTAACCTAACCTAACCTAACCTAACCTAACCTAACCTAACCTAACCTAACCTAACCTTTTTTTTTTTTTTTTTTTTTTTTTTTTTTTTTTGCCAGAGTTAATCCCAAGTGGGTGCACGACCTCGATGTTTACACACCGGGTCTATTTACCCCACCAATATATATTTGGTGGTGGGGCTCAGCTGGTTTTCTTGCTTGGACTCTGTCTCGTCTTAATTCGTCTGCACCTCCTGGTATCACCTTACTGGTATGCACACGAGGCGTTGACTTCGTCTTGGGAAGAAAAGAGAAAGGATTTAAAGGGGAGGGTTGAAAGTTGCGTTATTTCTCAGTGAACCTGTGAACACAAAGACAGAATTATAGTTTGTGTGCTTTAATCAACCTTGCATTTCTTTAGGGGTCGCGGCGTGGTGATGTTTCCGCCTGTTCGTCTCCGAATTTTTTCCTCATGACGCTGTTTGCGAATGTGGCAACTGCGTTCCAGGCGTCTTCGCTCTTCAACATTACTGCTACTATTGATTTTTCTTCGAGCCTGCCAATTGTATCCTCCAGTATGGTCCTCTCGGGCTGCCACTCAGAGCATGTGAACAGCGTGTGCCTAGCTGTGTCGTCCTCTTTGCCACAGTATTTGCATGTACTGCTGTTTGCTTTCCCTATGCGGAGCAGGTAAGTGGCAAAGCTTCCGTGACCTGTCATGAGTTGGGTGAGATGATGAGTGACCACCCCGTGACTTCGCTCCACCCAGGGTCTGATGTCTGGGATTAATGTTTTGGTCCACCCTTCTCCGATTGCCCATCTTTCCTGCCATTTGTCTAAAGCCCTGCTGTGCGCCGCCTGTTTTGCCTTGACACGATCTCGCGTCTCCCTTCCCTCCCAGTAGGACTCTGCCCGCTCCGTCACATAAAGGTCCCCCGGCATCGTTGACGCGAGTACCTCCGCCGCCTCTGTGGAGACCGTTCTGTAGGCCCGAATTATTCGTAGGGCTCCGATTCTTAATGCTGCTCGCGCTTTGTTGCGATTCCTCGCCGTCGTCATTGCAGCTTCTGCCCATACCGGTGCCGCGTATGCCAATTTTGCTCTGGCCACCGTTGCCAACAGCCGCCGTCTGCCCTCGCTCGGACCTCCTGCATTCGGCATAATGCGACTCACTGCGGTGTCCGCCTTTAGCGCTGCTTCTGCTGCCTCGGCACAGTGCCTGCTGTATCTCGGGTTGGCCTCTAACCATACCCCTAAATACTTACAGTTCTTGCCGATGGTTACCTCGCTGTCCCCCACTGTGAGTGTCTCCACCGGTTTCTTCCCCGCTCTTTTAGTTGACAACCACACTGCCATCGTTTTGTGGGTTGCAACTTTTAGCCCGTTTCCCTCCATCCATCTTAGGATTCTGTCAGTCGCCTCGCGTACAATGCGTCGCACTTCTTCTATGCTTCGGTGTCTCACCACAAGTGCCAGGTCGTCTGCAAATGCCACAGTAGTGGCTCCTTCCGGCAGTTCAAGTCCCAACACTCCGTCATAGACTAGATTCCAGAGTGTTGGGCCAAGCACTGATCCTTGGGGAACGCCCTGGTCGACCTTTCTGGTTGTGTCCTTCCCACCTGCACTGTAAATGATGGCCCTGTCGATGAGGTACGCACTAATCATCGTGGCCATTCCCTTAGTGAGTCGCTTCGCTGCCTCGTTCTTGACTACCTGCCACGGCAGGGTGTTGAAGGCGTTCTTTATATCCAAGCCCACCATTACCGCATGTTCCCTCTTCCTAAGTGGCCCCTCGTTCGCTCCACGTACCGTCTCCTTCACGGCTGCAACGGCCTCAATGGTGGACCTTCCCTTTCGGAACCCATACTGGTGCGGGTGAAACCCACCCTCGGCCTCTATCTCCTGCACGATCCTAGTGGTCAGAGCTGTCTCTAATAGCTTCGCCATTCCATCAAGGAGGCAGAGTGGTCTATATGCTCCTGGGTCGTTAGGTGTCTTATTTCCCTTTGGTATGAGCGCAAGCCTTGCTGTTTTCCACTTCCCGGGGAACACTCGTTCGTGGAGGCATTTGTTATAGACTGCTACAAATAGGTCTGGGTTGGCCTCGACAGCTTCTCTAATAGCCTCATTTGGCAGGCCATCCGGCCCTGGTGCCTTCCTGCTAGCGAGGCTCCTAGCAGCCCCTTTTATTTCATCTACGGTGAAGGGTTCCGCCGTGTTCGCCCCCGGGACTCCGCCAGTTTCATCATCTCCCCTGTGCGGGAAGAGCGTGTCTACCACTGCCTTGGTACCTCCAGGAACCACCGCTTCTGGATCGGGCGCTCTCTTCATTAGCTTTCCGGTGACCAGTCTGTAAGGCTTGCCCCAAGGGTCTGCTTCCACCTCGTCGCATAGTTCCTTCCATTTTTCCTCCTTACTACGGGCTATTGTAGCTTTGAGGGTCTTCTTTGCCTCCTTGTATTCTTCTACCATGGCAACGGTGTAACTCCCCTTTCTCCTAGCCCTCGTCAAGGCGCGGCGCGACCGCGAGGCCGCTGATCTGGCGGCCGACACCTCCTCATTCCACCAAAACACCCCCCTCTTTTCTTTCCGCGACTTCCTAGGCATCGCTACCTCGCACGCCTCCCTTACCCTCGTTACCAGGTTAGTCGTCTGCTCTTCGGCTGTCGCCCCTTCTGGGTTGATACCGGCTAGCGCCCTTGCAAGTTTCGCCTTGTCCAGCTTATTGGTGTTCCACCTGGATTCCGTGTAGTGAATTTCGGGGTTGTCTAGCTCGGTATCAAACCTGATTAGGTGGTGGTCGCTCATTGTGAGCCTATCCGTGACGCACCAGTTCCTCGCCAAGTGGGGTCCTTCCACTATCGTTAGGTCGATATACGAATGTGATGCCCCCCTGGAAAAGGTGGGTTTGAGGCCCTGGTTTGCCACAGTAAGCTCGGCTGTCGCAATCACCTCGTTCATCTCCCTCCCTCTTCTGTCAGTAGTCACCGGTCCCCAACAGCTGGACTTAGCGTTGAAGTCCCCTGTGACTACTCTCTGGGCTCCCTGGTGTCTGCTTAGCTCATCCTCTAGCCGGGTTAGCCACGCCCTGAAGTCGTCGAAGTGAACGTTAGGCGAGCAGTAGCAGCTAAAGTATACTACCTGCTCAACCCTCA
Organism: Philonthus cognatus; assembly: GCA_932526585.2. Lineage (NCBI taxonomy): Eukaryota > Metazoa > Arthropoda > Insecta > Coleoptera > Staphylinidae > Philonthus > Philonthus cognatus. Next base: position 35,654 of record OW052244.1, read on the forward strand.
CCCAGACGATTCCTCTTCCCGGCGTACCCCATCCATTTGCCTTCTTCCTTGTCTCCTCGCCTAGCAGTATCGCTACGTCCCCCCCTAACTCGTCCCTGAAGCAATCCGCACCCATCCTGGCATCGTTCGGCTCGGTAAGTAGCACTATGTCGGCCCCCTCCTCTACCATGGTCTGCTGGAGCAGATCGTGCGCGGCTTTACACCGGTTCATGTTGAGCTGCAGCACTCTCCAACTTCCCTTGGGCCTCCTTGTAGGCTTGGCATCCCTTGCTGCCTCGAAAGTGATCTGCATCCCAACCTTTTTCGGTGCACAGTGCGCACTTCGGATCTTTCTCGCATCCTTCTTCCTGGTGGCCTTTTCCGTTACATCTACTGCAACGGTCCCTCCTATCCTCTCCCTTGCACTCTACTGCTCGATGGCCGTATCCTCGACACCTGCCACATGTCATTGGCTTTGGCTGCCTCTCTTGAAGCCTACAGCTCGTCCACCCGAACTTAATTGTCTTCAGCTGCAGCAATGCTATCGCGTCTGCCCTGGTACACTCCACCATAGCAATGCGAAGATCCCCCCCATACTTTCTTATTTCCAAGACCTTGTAGCTACCTACGCCTCTTGTGTCCCTCTCGATCGCTTCCTTCACTTGGGTCACTTCCGTATCTTCGTCTAAGCCTTTAAGCTCAACCACCACCATACTCCCCCTGGTTATTTTGGCTTTATCCTCCCCGACAATTAGGTTAGCCGCCTCCGTCAGTTTTCTCCCGTCCGCCTCTTTGTTGAGTTCTATGAGTAGATTGCCAGCTTGGCTTCTCCTTGCGCCACTAACCCCAGCGCTGAGATCCTCTGGGAGGCCTTTTTTCAGCTTCCTCAGTACCTCGCCGTAAGTACTGCCCTTAGTATCAACTATTATTCTAGTTGGTTTAGGCCTAATCGTGATGGTCTTTTGCGGAGCTTTGATCGGCCCCCTGCCACTACCTCCCGGTTGTGTCATCATGTGTGCTGCCACAACTTCGGCCATGGTCCTTCTATTACCTTCGCCTGCCTCCCTACCCGTGGAGGTGCTTTCGTCCCCCAGCGTAGATTCGCTTTGTTGCCTCTCCAGGTTGTTTGGCTCTGCCTTTTTGGGGTACCTGCCTCGGTATCTCTGCAGTGTCCATGGGGCTTCGACCTCCTTTTCTAACTCCTTCTCGGACCTGGCTCCATCTTCTATTTTTTCCATCCTTTTGGAAATGGTCAGCATTTCTGAGTGCAGCGCAAGGACCATTTGTATGAGCTGCCCTTGCGATCTATCCTCCTTTTTGTCATCTTCTCCAGCCTCCGTGAGCGTCTGCGTGCTTACGCTGTGGTTTTTAGTCGATGGGGTCTCGTTCCCAGTGGCCGTTTGTGTCGCCTTCTCGGCATTCTCCGTATCCCTACGGTCCTCTTGGATGCATGCCGTCTCTAGAATTGTTCTTATTTCTGTAGTGGCAATCAGGCTGCTATCGCTCCTTAATTTTTTTACCGCTTCCTTTATGTCCCTCTGGGTGTTGGGGTTCTCTTTTACCAGCTGCTGCAGGTGTCTGGAGCTCGCATCCATATCTTTCACCACTTTGGCGACTTTCCTCAATAGTCTCGTTGCGGAGTCCATTTTGTTTCCTCCCTCCTTACTGGTGGATTCTACTCTCGCCCTTTTGAGCGACCTTCCTTCCGCCTCGTTATAGATCAGGTCTATTTCTGCCACGTTCACTTGCGCCTTGGAGTCCTTTGGTGGAGAGGTCACAATTGATAGTCTCCTGGTCCTCTCTGGCAGCCTGCTCGTTTGGTTCGTCACATCCCCTGTACTGTCTTCCCTTTTGCTTTTGGTAAGGGCGCGCAACTTATCCATCGCACTAATCTTGTCTTAACCCTAACCCTAGCACTATTTGTACACTTTTGTCGGCACTCAGTCTATGTCTATGGCCCTTATCCTACTAATTTAATACTAATCACTCACCACTTCAGTCCCATCTATTCCTCGTTGACCCTTTCGTCGTTTCCGGTCGTTTCCGGTGCTGCCCAGACTCTCGTATCCGAGAAGTGGCCACTTCCGGTCGTTGAAGTTCGCCTCCGGGCGATTTTGGAGTTGTTTTTGTGGTCGTCGGCCTTCCCTTTGCACAATTCACCCACTTCCGGTTTACTTCCGGTCACTTCCGGTCACTACCGGTCACTTCCGGTCTGCTTCCGGTTGGGTACCGGATGACTTCCGGTGTACCCCTGCACTCCCGAACACCTTTAGGGATGTCTTCCCTAGCGTCCTGTCGCACAATTCACAAGTTCCCGATCGTCACTACCGATTTTTTACTAAGTCCCATTTTCGAGATTTTCGTCAAAGTCCTCATTCCCGAAAATTTTCCATTTTTATTCTAAGTCCTCAAAATTTTCTAAGTCCACTTGTGGGCCCCCTTGGACTCCACTAGGACTGACTAAGCCCGGCACCTTGACCCGACACGAATTGCGGTTATGTTCACAATTTTCTCGCGGAGCGACACACGTCCGTACTCTACGACTGCCCGGCCAAGAAGAACCTAACCTAACCTAACCTAACCTAACCTAACCTAACCTAACCTAACCTAACCTAACCTAACCTAACCTAACCTAACCTAACCTAACCTAACCTAACCTAACCTAACCTAACCTAACCTAACCTAACCTAACCTAACCTAACCTAACCTAACCTAACCTAACCTAACCTAACCTAACCTAACCTAACCTAACCTAACCTAACCTAACCTAACCTAACCTAACCTAACCTAACCTAACCTAACCTAACCTAACCTAACCTAACCTAACCTAACCTAACCTAACCTAACCTAACCTAACCTAACCTAACCTAACCTAACCTAACCTAACCTAACCTAACCTAACCTAACCTAACCTAACCTAACCTAACCTAACCTAACCTAACCTAACCTAACCTAACCTAACATAACCTAACCTAACCTAACCTAACCTAACCTAACCTAACCTAACCTAACCTAACCTAACCTAACCTAACCTAACCTAACCTAACCTAACCTAACCTAACCTAACCTAACCTAACCTAACCTAACCTAACCTAACCTAACCTAACCTAACCTAACCTAACCTAACCTAACCTAACCTAACCTAACCTAACCTAACCTAACCTAACCTAACCTAACCTAACCTAACCTAACCTAACCTAACCTAACCTAACCTAACCTAACCTAACCTAACCTAACCTAACCTAACCTAACCTAACCTAACCTAACCTAACCTAACCTAACCTAACCTAACCTAACCTAACCTAACCTAACCTAACCTAACCTAACCTAACCTAACCTAACCTAACCTAACCTAACCTAACCTAACCTAACCTAACCTAACCTAACCTAACCTAACCTAACCTAACCTAACCTAACCTAACCTAACCTAACCTAACCTAACCTAACCTAACCTAACCTAACCTAACCTAACCTAACCTAACCTAACCTAACCTAACCTAACCTAACCTAACCTAACCTAACCTAACCTAACCTAACCTAACCTAACCTAACCTAACCTAACCTAACCTAACCTAACCTAACCTAACCTAACCTAACCTAACCTAACCTAACCTAACCTAACCTAACCTAACCTAACCTAACCTAACCTAACCTAACCTAACCTAACGTAACCTAACCTAACCTAACCTAACCTAACCTAACCTTTTTTTTTTTTTTTTTTTTAGGGACGTAGGTTGCGCCGCGAGGCTGACAACAGCAAGTGGCCCCTGCGAAATGGAGCATCGGTGGTAACACGCTTAGTGTATGCTTCGCCGATTGCTCCCCCCTTTATTAATTAATAACATAATAACATATTACATAATTACATTGTTACTACCCTATAATCTAAACTAAATTAAAATTTAAAACAAACTATAATTCTTGATCCGTTTTATCCCATAATTGAAGAGAAAATACCAACAAAACCAGAACAATAAAACAAAAGTTTGAACTCTAACCTAATGTCCTATACCTATACGTTTTAACATGACCCGTACCCGGTGCTTTTAAGGGTGTCCATTTTTTGGTCCTTCTTATGGAGAACCTTCTTTGAGAACATATCTAGGGCTTTCCATGCCTCCTCCTTCCTCAGTATGGTTTGTCCAATTTCCTTGGGCTCTTTGGGGATTTGTTTCCCTATTGTGGTTTCAAGTTCTCGTCTTTCTTCCTCCCATGCCTCACACTCCACTAAGGTGTGTCTCGCGTCGTCCGGTACCCCGTTGGTGCAAAAGATGCAGATGTCGGTGTCTATTTTGTTGATCTTTTTTAGGTAGTTACCGAAGCATCCGTGGCCCGTTAGGATCTGGGTCATGTGATACGAACATTCCCCGTGTTCGCGTTCCATCCATTGTTTGATATCCGGTATTACTTTCGCGGTCCATGAAGTTGAGGTGTCCCATCGTTTTTGCCACTCCCTGAGGATGTGTGCATCCGCCATGCTCTTAGCCTCTCTCGACGAGAGACCGTCCTTCCTTGCTCTCCAGCATAGGGGTCTTGCCTCGGCAAGTAAGTCCGCTGGTTGCAGGCGTGCTAGAACCTCTGCGGCATCGGTGGATATGGTTCTGTATCCCCGAACTATTCGTAGAGCGCATGGTCTCATTGCTCTCCTGAGCCTAGCTTTGTTTCGCCTCGATTTAGTGGCATTTTCTGCCCAGACCCTTGATGCGTATAATAGTTTAGCTCTAGCTACCGTTGCTAGGAGTCGTCGTTTTCCCTCACCGGGTCCTTCAGCGTTAGGTAGCAGTCTGGACAGGGCTATCGCTGCGTGGCTAGCCAGGTTGGATGCTTTCTCGATGTGTGGTGTAAATTGTTGGTTGCATCCAATAACCACGCCAAGGTACTTTATCGTCTTTTTGATGTCGATCTCTTCTCCTAGGATTTGTACCTTTGGTACAAGGGATCTGCCAGACCTTCTTGTTGATAGCCACGCTACCTCTGTCTTGTTTACTGCCAGTTCAAGGCCTGCCTCCGTCATCCACTGTCCAATACAGTTTGCTGCTTTGGTTGTTATCTGCTTCAGCAGATTCGGGTTTCTGTGAGTCACCACTAAAGCAACGTCATCGGCGAAGGCGACCACTTTTGTTCCTCGTGGCAGACTCAGGTGTAACACGCTATCATACATTAGTATCCACAGTAGTGGACCCAATATTGAGCCTTGCGGAACCCCTGCATGTGTTTTGAACTTAAAGGGTGCTTTGTTGGCGCCTCTTTCCGCTGATAAAGATCTATCCTTGAGGTAACTGTCGATTATGTTTTGGAGATATGGTGCAATTTTCCTCTTCCTCAACTCTTCCATAATTTTTATATGCGGAATAGAGTTGAAGGCGTTCTTGACGTCTAACGCCACTACCAGGCAGTGTTCTCTCTTCCTCAGTGGTCCGGTGTTTGCCCTTCTGGCTGTTTTCAGCACGTCTTCTATCGCATCCTCGGTGGATCTTCCTTCTCTGAACCCATATTGATGGTCAGACAGTCCCCCTTTGGTCGTAATCTCTTCTTTTAGTCTTTCTGCCACGATTCTTTCCAGTAGCTTCCCTGCGGTATCGAGGAGGCAAATCGGTCTATACCCAGTTGGGTCCTCTTTGTCTTTGTTAGGCTTAGGAATTAGGACCAGGTTTGCCTCTTTCCATCTCTTCGGCCACTTTCCCTCTGTTAGGCATTGTTCCGCCACTTTGGCGAAGTCTCCTGGTATAGCTTGTACGGCGGTCTTAACCACTTCCCCGGGTATACCATCTGGCCCTGGGGCTTTTTTATTTTTAATTTTGTCTGCCGCTTGCAGTACCTCTTCGATTCTTACAGGGGGAATGTCCTGGATTCTAGTTTGTCGTGTCTTCCAATGGTCGTTTTCTTGTTCCTCTATTACGAATAGCTTCTCTATCACAGTTCTGACCCCGCCCGTCACTGTTGCCTCGATACTAGGTGGCTTTTGTGAGAACTTCTTCATTATTACTTTATATGGTTTTCCCCAGGGGTCCGTCTCGACTTCATTGCAGAGTGCCTTCCACGCGTTTTCCTTGGCTTTGCATATTTCTTTTCTTAAGGCGGCCTTTGCTTTTTTATACTCCTCCGCTATTTGACCCCACGTGTCTCTTGCCGTTCTTGCTCTGGTGAGTTTGCGCCGTGTTTGGTTTAGTGAAGTCCTTGCTGCAGCTATCTTGTCATTCCACCAGTACACTTTCTGACGACCGCGTTGGTTTCTTTTAGGTATGTGCAGATTTGTCGTCTTTGTTAATTTCTCCATCAAAGAGTTTGCCATTTGATCGGCCGTTCCGTAGCTGATAGGTTGCTGTGCTTGGAGATAGTGTTTGAAGGCAATCCAGTCCGCTTTGTTAATTGCCCAGGTAGTCCTATTTTCGGGTTTATCGGCATGCCGTTGTTGTTGTTGCCATATTACCTTGAATTCTACATACTTGTGGTCACTTAGTGTTTCCGTTTCCAACACCTTCCAGTCCCTGATCTGCCCGCATATATTTTGGCTTCCGAAGGTCACGTCTATTACCGAATTTCGTGTTCCTTGTGAAAATGTGGGTGTCGATCCCTTGTTTATGATGTTCATGCTCAGGCTTGCCATAACTTCATTCAATTCCTGCCCTCTTGTATCGGTCGCTCTGGATCCCCATATTGTCGCCTTTGCATTAAAATCTCCACAGATAATTTTCTTATTATTTAACCTTCTCATCTCTATTTCTAAGTCTGTGAGAAATTGTTCGTACTGTGTCATATGGATGTTTTTGGTTATATAACAACAGATCCAGATGGTATTGTCCACCTTGACCCATACGATACCTTTTCTTGGAGAGCCCCAGGCTTGTAGGTGGTTCCTAACTTTTTTATTTAGTCTGATGGCGACGTCTGCGTCGCCCCATTTGCTGTCGGTTATCCAGCTGTCATTCATTCTTTTGATATTTGGTTCACTAATTAGTAAAATTTCATAGTCCTTTTCGTTTTGCATCTGATCTAATAAGTCGTGTGCGCCCTTGCTCCGGTTGGCATTTAATTGTAGGGCTTTTACTTCCATGGTGGTACTCTCGTGAGTGGAGCCTCTGTCTCCCTGTTCTGTGTTACTGCGGGCCTTGCATTTCTGGTTGTTGCCGCCCTTGCTTCTTCCTCTGCGGCCTTCTTATATGCCGTGCACCTTTTACTGCCAGGGTAGTGAGATAGTGCCTCCGTTTCCCCGACGTCTTTACATGCCATACAATTTGGCATATTTTTGCACTCTGCTGATTTATGGTCGTCTTCGCCACAGTTACGGCATTTGTTTGTACGGTCTTCTCCCTTACAGTTTGTTGTTCTGTGCCCGTACCCTAAGCAGCGGGCACATCTCCTGATCCTGTTGGTTGGTTGTTTAATGCGGCATGTATTGAGCCCGATTCTCACCGTCTCCGTTTTTATTAGTATCCTTTCCATTTCCTTTGACACTAACAAACCCATTGTCTGGAAGCCGTTACCTAGTTTTCGCGTCCACCTAATTTGAATTGGGGTACTGCCATACGATTGTAAGGTTTCTATGACCTCCTTGTCTGACACGTCTTCTTCTACATTATTTATGATGATAGGAACGTGATTCCCGTGGCTGGCCCTTACATGTTCTTTGCCAGCTGCATCTTCCACCGTTTTTTTTATTACGTCCATGCCCTTGGCCCCTCTTTTCATTTCTAGGACCAGTGCGCCGGACTTCGCTTTCCGAGTCCGGTATATTTCATTTTTTGACTCCTCCTGCAATGAGCCTTTAACTTTCGTTAACATGTCCGCATATGTGCAGAAAGAGTCATTTATCACAATTACATTGTCTGTGCGCCTTCTATACCGTGTTGCCGTTTTCTGTTCATTAATTTGGTCGGATTTGTAAATTGTTAAATAAATGTCGGTGCTACCAAAGATGAATTCTATCATTTTTCGGATCGTGGCTCCATCCTCTTGTTTGATTCCAGCACCTGCCCAACTTATTGCTGCCTTTTGGCGGTCATGTACTAGTAGCATGTCTCTAGCCGCCTTCAGGCAGTTAAACATAACTTCTAGATCTGCCGGTTCGTCTCCCGATTCCCTATTTACTAGCGTATAAATGTGTCTCTCTTCCGAGAAGCAGCCCGTTTCCCCATATGTTGTTGTCACTGTAGATGTGTGCGCTATTTTTCCTTTATTCAGGGCCAATTTCTTGTATAGGTTGAATCTGCGCTGGATGGCCTGCGCCTGCTCGGACACCACTTCCATATTTTGAGGGGCTGCCCATATTAGGACCGCTTCTTGGGCCTCTTCACTTATTGGATCACCTCTTTTGGTTACTGTATTTTCGAAAGTGCCCTTTGGCCATTCCATATTGGCACACTCCTCGAATGTCCTAAAATCTGCTTCCTTTCTCATCATGGCTCGTATGTCCTGTATTTTTAGTTCGTTCGGCGTTTGTGTTTGGGTCCCGACACTGTGCTGTGGGACACCGCTCCTAGTTGCTGCCTTGTCTCCGTTGTTTTCCATTTCCGAGTTCCTTATAAGGTTTTCCAGAAGTTCTTTCATTGCTTTGGTGGTAAGCTGTGAAGTGATGCTTACTATTTTGGCGTTTATTGTCTTTATCTCCGACCTAGTATTATTTGCAATGTGGCCATTTAAATTCTTTGTCTCCTTTATCAGGTCGTAATACAACTCTTGGAATTTCAAGGCCGGTCTTTCATTTTTGTTGCTAGTTGCCTTTGATTCTCCTATGTCTTCCTTTTCGGTGTCCAGCACCATGGCTTTCCTTTTCTTTGCCGATCGACGTAGTTCTTCATCCCAGATGAGGTCGACGGTCTTGCTGTTTGTGCTCCCCGGGGGTAGCGACCATGTCTTTATCGGTGAGAGCGAAAGTCTTGGTGTGGGTAGCCCAGTAGTAGTAATTGGTAACCCGGCCTGATGCCTCACCGGGGATACCTCGCAGTCGCTGGATTGCGGTCGGTGGGGGCCTGCTTGACCACCTCCCGGTCCGACCGGTTCTGGGGTTCCGAGCCCCTGTCCCGTAAGTGAAAAATCGTTGGTTTTCGACATTTTGCTTATTTTGTGCATTTTATGCCTCCTGCCAGGCCCGCTCCCGTATTTTGTGTTTTGGTGTTGGGATTCACCATAAGTGTAAATTACAGTTATTTTGGCCCCCTAGCCCTCGAAACCTAATAGCATCGGGAGCCGAAAAGACCAAGGGACCAAGGGAGGTCGATAGGAAAGCGGGTGAGCGAAAGAGACTCTAGGGAAGGAGGGCTCCCACTCCAACACGGTGATGAGCCCCAGAATGCTTTGGCAGTACATCCCCCTCTCATCCCCACCGCCATCTATCATGCCTCGGCCTGACAGCTGGCGATGAGCAGTTCGCTGAGGGTGGATTACCGGGCCCCTACACCACGACAAGGTGCATTCCTTTGTAGGGGAACCTAACCTAACCTAACCTAACCTAACCTAACCTAACCTAACCTAACCTAACCTAACCTAACCTAACCTAACCTAACCTAACCTAACCTAACCTAACCTAACCTAACCTAACCTAACCTAACCTAACCTAACCTAACCTAACCTAACCTAACCTAACCTAACCTAACCTAACCTAACCTAACCTAACCTAACCTAACCTAACCTAACCTAACCTAACCTAACCTAACCTAACCTAACCTAACCTAACCTAACCTAACCTAACCTAACCTAACCTAACCTAACCTAACCTAACCTAACCTAACCTAACCTAACCTAACCTAACCTAACCTAACCTAACCTAACCTAACCTAACATAACCTAACCTAACCTAACCTAACCTAACCTAACCTAACCTAACCTAACCTAACCTAACCTAACCTAACTTAACCTAACCTAACCTAACCTAACCTAACCTAACCTAACCTAACCTAACCTAACCTAACCTAACCTAACCTAACCTAACCTAACCTAACCTAACCTAACCTAACCTAACCTAACCTAACCTAACCTAACCTAACCTAACCTAACCTAACCTAACCTAACCTAACCTAACCTAACCTAACCTAACCTAACCTAACCTAACCTAACCTAACCTAACCTAACCTAACCTAACCTAACCTAACCTAACCTAACCTAACCTAACCTAACCTAACCTAACCTAACCTAACCTAACCTAACCTAACCTAACCTAACCTAACCTAACCTAACCTAACCTAACCTAACCTAACCTAACCTAACCTAACCTAACCTAACCTAACCTAACCGGTAAAATTGGATAATTAAGGAGTTGGGTTAGGTAAAATTAGATAATTAAGGAGTTGTGTATGGTAAAATTTGATAATTAAGGAGTTAGGTTAGGTAAAATTAGATAGTTCAGGAGTTGTGTTTGGTAAAATTGGATAATTAAGGAGTTGGGTTAGGTAAAATTGGATAATTAAGGAGTTGTGTTAGGTAAAATTGGATAATTAAGGAGTTGGGTTAGGTAAAATTGGATAATTAAGGAGTTGTGTTTGGTAAAATTGGAAAATTAAGGAGTTGGGTAAGGTAAAATTGGATAATTGAGGAGTTGTATTTGGTAAAATTGGATAATTAAGGAGTTGGGTTAGGTAAAATTGGATAATCAAGAAGTTGTGTTTGGTAAAATTGGATAAATAAGGAGTTGGGTAAGGAGTTATGATTGGTAAAATTGGATAATTAAGGAGTTGTGTTAGGTAAAATTGGATAACTAAGGAGTTATGTCAGGTAAAATTGGATAAATAGGGAGTTGTGTTTGGTAAAATTGGATAATTAAGGAGTTGTGTTAGATAAATAAAAAAAAAAGTACATTTGGTTACAAAATAAAGTATTGAAGAAAGGTTCTAAGTGTTTTTTGTTTAAAGTATAATTATCTTCAAGAACCTCAATCAAAAAAAAAAAAAAAAAAAAAAAAAAAGGGAAATTTGGATATTTAGGAAGTTGTGTTTGGTAAAATTAGATAATTAAGGAGTTGGGTTAGGTAAAATTGGATAATTCAGGAGTTGTGTTTGGTAAAATTGGATAATTAAGGAGTTGGGTTAGGTTAAATTGGATATTTAAGGAGTTGTGTTAGGTAAAATTGGATAATTAAGGAGTTGGGTTAGGTAAAATTGAATAATTAAGGAGTGGTGTTTGGTAAAATTGGATAATTAAGGAGTTGTGTTAGGTAAAATTGTATAATTAAGGAGTTGTGTCAGGTAAAATTGGATAATTGTGAAGTTTGGTTAGGTAAAATTGGATAATTAAGGTGTTGTGTTAGGTAAAATTGGATATTTAAAGAGTTAGGTTAGGTAAAATTGGATAATTAAGGAGTTGTGTTAGGTAAAATTGGATAATTAAGGAGTTTAGTTAAGTAAAATTGGATAATAAAGGAGTTGTGTTTGGTAAAATTAGATAATTAAGCAGTTGTGTTAGGTAAAATTGGATAATTAAGGAGTTGTGTCAGGTAAAATTGGATAATTAAGGAGTTGGGTTAGGTAAAATTGGATAATAAAGGAGTTGTGGTTGGTAAAATTGGATAATTAGGCAATTGTATAGGTAAAATTCGATAATTAAGGAGTTGTGTCAGGTAAAATTGGATAATTAAGGAGTTAGGTTAGGTAAAATTAGATAATTAGGGAGTTGTGTTTGGTAAAATTTGATAATTAAGGAGTTGTGTTTGGTAAAATTGGATAATTAAGGAGCTGTGTTAGGTAAAATTGGATAATTAAGGAGTTGGGTTAGGTAGAATTGGATAATTAAGGAGTTGTGTTTGGTAAAATTGGATAATTAAGGAGTTGGGTTAGGTAAAATTAGATAATTAAGGAGTTGTGTATGGTAAAATTGGATAATTAAGGAGTTGGGTTAGGTAAAACTGGATAATTAAGGAGTTGGGTTAGGTAAAATTGGATATTTAAGGAGTTGTGTTAGGTAAAATTGGATAATTAACGAGTTGGGTTAAGTAAAATTGGATAATTAAGGAGTTGTTTTAGGTAAAATTAGATAATAAAGGAGTTGGGTTAGGTAAAATTGGATAATTAAGGAGTTGTGGTTGGAAAAATTGGATAATTAAGGAGTTGGGTTAGGTAAAATTGGATAATTAAGGAGTTGTGTTAGGTAAAATTGGATAATTAGGGAGTTTTGTTTAGTAAATATGGATATTTAAGGAGTTGTGTTAGGTAAAATTGGATAATTAAGGAGTTGTGTTAGGTAAAATTGTATAATTTAGGAGTTGGGTTAAGTAAAATTGGATATTTAAGGAGTTGTGTTAGGTTAAATTGGATAATTAAGTAGTTGGGTTAAGTAAAATTGGATAATTAAGGAGTTGTGTTAGGTAAAATTGGAAAATTGAGGAGTTGGGTTAGGTAAAATTGGATAATTAAGGAGTTGTGTTTAGTAAAATTGGATAATTAAGGAGTTGGGTTAGGTAAAATTTTATAATTAGGGAGTTGGGTTAGGTAAAATTGGATATTAAAGAAGTTGTGTTAGGTAAAATTGGATAATTAAGGAGTTGGGTTAAGTAAAATTGGATAATTAAGGAGTTGTGTTAGGTAAAATTGGATAATTTAGGAGTTGGGCTAGGTAAAATTGGATAACTAAGGAGTTGTGTTTGGTAAAATTGGATAATTAAGGAGTTGGGTTAGGTAAAATTAGATAATTAAGGAGTTGTGTTTAGAAAAATTGAATAAATTAGAAGTTAGGTTAAGTAAAATTGGATAATTAAGGAGTTGTGTTTGGTAAAATTAGATAACTAAGGAGTTGTGTTAAGTAAAATTGGATAATTAAGGAGTTGTGTTTGGTAAAATTGGATAATTAAGGAGTTGTGTTAGGTAAAATCAAATAATTACGGAGTTGGGTTAGGTAAAAATAGATAATTAAGGAGTTGTGTTAGGTAAAATTGGATAATTAAGGAGTTAGGTTAAGTAAAATTGGATATTTAAGGAGTTGTGTTAGGTAAAATTGGATAATTAAGGAGTTGGGTTAGGTATAATTGGATAATTAAGGAGTTGGGTTAGGTAAAATTGGATAATTAAGGAGTTGTGTTTGGTAAATTTGGATAATTAAGGAGTTGTGTTAGGTAAAATTAGATAACTAAGGGGTTGTGTTAGGTAAAATTGGATAAATAGGGAGTTGTGTTTGGTAAAATTGGATAATTAAGGAGTTGTGTTAGGTAAATAAAAAACAAAAAAAAGTACATTTGGTTACAAAATTAAGTATTGAAGAATGGTTCTAAGTGTTTTTTATTTAAAGTATAATTATCTTCAAAAACCTCAATCAATCCCAAAAAAAAAAAAAAATAAATAGGTTAAATTGGATATTTAGGAAGTTGTGTTTGGTAAAATTAGATAATTAAGGAGTTGGGTTAGGTAAAATTGGATAATTTAGGAGTTGTGTTTGGTAAAATTGGATAATTAAGGAGTTGGGTTAGGTAAAATTGGATAATTAAGGAGTTGTGTTTGGTAAAATTGGATAATTAAGGAGTTGTGTTAGGTAAATTGGATAATTAAGGAGTTGTGTCAGGTAAAATAGGATAATTGTTGAGTTAGGTTAGGTAAAATTGGATAATTAAAGAGTTGTGTTAGGAAAATTGGATAATTAAGGAGTTGGGTTAGGTAAAATTGGATAATTAAGGAGTTGTGTTTGGTAAAATTGGATAATAAAGGAGTTGTGTTTGGTAAAATTGGATAATTAAGCAGTTGTGTTACGTAAAATTGGATAATTAAGAAGTTGTGTTAGGTAAAATTGGATAATTAAGGAGTTGGGTTAAGTAAAATTGAAAAACTAAGGAGTTGTGTTAGGTAAAATTGGATAATTAAGGAGTTGAGTTAGGTGAAATTGGATAATTAAGGAGTTGTGTTTGGTAAAATTGGATAATTAAGGAGTTGGGTTAGGTAAAATTGGATAATTAAGGAGTTGTGTTTAAAAAAAATGAATAAATTAGAAGTTAGGTTAGGTAAAATTGGATAATTAAGGAGTTGTGTTGGGTAAAATTGGGAAATTAAGGAGTTGGGTTAGGTAAAATTGGATAATTAAGGAGTTTAGTTAGGTAAAATTGGCTAATTAAAGAGTTGTGTTTGGTAAAATTGGATAATTAAGGAGTGGGGTTAGGTAAAATTAAATAATTACGGAGTTGGGTTAGGTAAAAATAGATAATTAAGGAGTTGCGTTAGGTAAAATTGGATAATTAAGGAGTTAGGTTAAGTAACATTGGATATTTAAGGAGTTGTGTTAGGTAAAATTAGATAATTTAGGAGTTGTGTTTGGTAAAATTAGATAATTAAGGAGTTGGGTTAGGTAAAATTGGATAATTAAGGAGTTGGGTTACTTAAAATTGGATATTTAAGGAGTTGTGTTAGGTAAAATTGGATAATTAAGGAGTTGGGTTAAGTAAAATTGGATAATTAAGGAGTTGTGTTTGGTAAAATTGGATAATTAAGGAGTGGGGTTAGGTAAAATTAAATAATTACGGAGTTAGGTTAGGTAAAAAGAGATAATTAAGGAGTTGTGTTAGGTAAAATTGGATAATTAAGGAGTTAGGTTAAGTAACATTGGATATTTAAGGAGTTGTGTTAGGTAAAATTGAATAATTTTGGAGTTGTGTTTGGTAAAATTGGATAATTAAGGAGTTGGGTTAGGTAAAATTGGATAATTGAGGAGTTGGGTTAGGTAAAATTGGATATTTAAGGAGTTGTGTTAGGTTAAATTGGTTAATTAAGGAGATGGGTTAGGTAAAATTGAATTATTAGGGAGTTGTGTTTGGTAAAATTGGATAATTAAGGAGTTATGTTAGGTAAAATTGGATTAATATGGAGTTGTGTTGGGTAAAATTGGATATTTAAGAAGTTGTGTTAGGTAAATAAAAAAAAAAAAAGTACATTTAGTTACAAAATAAAGTATTGAAGAAAGGTTCTAAGTGTTTTTAAAACAAAGTATAATTATCTTCAAGTAACTCAATCAATAAAAAAAAAAAAGTACATTTGGTTACAAAATAAAGTATTGAAGAAAGGTTCTAAGTGTTTTTTAATCAAAGTATAATTATCTTCAAGTAACTCAATCAATCTAAAAAAAAAAAAAAAAGTACATTTGGTTACAAAATAAAGTATTGAAGAAAGGTTCTAAGTGTTTTTTAATCAAAGCATAATTATCTTCAAGTGACTCAATCAATCCAAAAAAAAAAAAAAATTGGTAAAATTAGATATTTAGGAAGTTGTGTTTGGTAAAATTGGATAATTAAGGAGTTTGGTTAGGTAAAATTGGATAATTTAGGAGTTGTGTTTGGTAAAATTAAATAATTAAGGAGTTGTGTTAGGTAAAATTAAATAATTAAGGAGTTGTGTTAGGTAAAATTGGATAATTAAGAAGTTGGGTTAGGTAAAATTGGATAATTAAGGAGTTGTGTTTGGTAAAATTGGATAATTAAGGAGTTGGGTTAGGTAAAATTGGATAATTAAGGAGTTGGGTTAGGTAAAATTGGATAATTAAGGAGTTGTGTTAAGTAAAATTGGATAATTAAGGAGTTGGGTTAGGTAAAATTGGATAATTAAGAAGTTGGGTTAAGTAAAATTGGATAATTAGGGAGCTGTGTAAGGTAAAATTGGATAATTAAGGAGTTGTGTCAGGTAAAATCGGATAATTGTGGAGTTGGGTTAGGTAAAATTGGATAATTAAGGAGTTGTGTTAGGTAAAATTGGATAATTAAGGAGTTGGGTTAGGTAAAATTCAATAATTAAGGAGTTGTGTTTTGTAAAATTGGATAATTAAGGAGTTGTGTTAGGTAAAATTGGATTATAAGGGAGTTGGGTTTGGTAAAATTGGATATTTAAGGAGTTGTGTTTAGTAAAATTGGATAATTGAGGAGTTGGGTTAGGTAAAATTAGATAATTAAGGAGTTGTGTTTGGTAAAATTGGATAATTAAGGAGTTGGGTTAGGTAAAATTGGATAATCAAGAAGTTGTGTTCGGTAAAATTGGATAATTAAGGAGTTGGGTAAGGAGTTATGATTGGTAAAATTGGATAATTAAGGAGTTGTGTTAGGTAAAATTGGATAACTAAGGAGTTATGTTAGGTAAAATTGGATAAATAGGGAGTTGTGTTTGGTAAAATTAGATAATTAAGAAGTTGTGTTAGATAAATAAAAAAAAAGTACATTTGGTTACAAAATAAAGTATTGAAGAAAGGTTTTAAGTGTTTTTTGTTTAAAATATATTTATCTTCAAGAACCTCAATCAAACCCAAAAAAAAAAAAAAAAAAAAAAAAAAAAAAAAAAAAAAAAAAAGGGAAATTTGGATATTTAGGAAGTTGTGTTTGGTAAAATTAGATAATTAAGGAGTTGGGTTAGGTAAAATTGGATAATTCAGGAGTTGTGTTTGGTAAAATTGGATAATTAAAGAGTTGGGTTAGGTAAAATTGGATATTTAAGGAGTTGTGTTAGGTAAAATTGGATAATTAAGGAGTTGGGTTAGGTAAAATTTGATAATTAAGGAGTGGTGTTTGGTAAAATTGGATAATTAAGGAGCTGTGTTAGGTAAAATTGGATAATTAAGGAGTTGGGTTAGGTAAAATTGGATAACTAAGGAGTTGTGTTTGGTAAAATTAGATAATTAAGGAGTTGGGTTAGTTAAAATTAGATAATTAAGGAGTTGTGTATGGTAAAATTGGATAATTGAGGAGTTGGGTTAGGTAAAATTGAATAATTCAGGAGTTGTGTTTGGTAAAATTAGATATTTAAGGAGTTGGGTTAGGTAAAATTGGATAATTAAGGAGTTGTGTTAGGTAAAATTGGATAATTAAGGAGTTGGGTTAGGTAAAATTGGATAATTGAGGAGTTGTGTTTGGTAAAATTGGATAATTAAGGAGTTGGGTAAGGTAAAATTGGATAATAAAGTAGTTGTGTTTGGTAAAATTGGATAATTAAGGAGTTGTGTTAGGTAAAATTGGATAATTAAGGAGTTTGGTTAGGTAAAATTGGATAATAAAGGAGTTGTGTTTGGTAAAATTGGATAATTAGGCAGTTGTGTTAGGTAAAATTAAATATTTAAGGAGTTGTGTCAGGTAAAATTGAATAATTAAGGAGTTGGAATAGGTAAAATTGGATAATAAAGGAGTTGTGTTTGGTAAAATTGGATAATTAGGCAGTTGTGTTAGGTAAAATTGGATAATTAAGGAGTTGTGTCAGGTTAAATTGGAACATTAAGGAGTTGAGTTAGGTAAAATTAGATAATTAGGGAGTTGTGTTTGGTAAAATTGGATAATTAAGGAGTTGTGTTTGATAAAATTGGATAATTAAGGAGCTGTGCTAGGTAAAATTGGATAATTAAGGAGTTGGGTTAGGTAAAATTGGATAATTAAGGAGTTGTGTTTGGTAAAATTGGATAATTAAGGAGTTGGGTTAGGTAAAATTAGATAATTAAGGAGTTGTGTATGGTAAAATTGGATAATTAAGGAGTTGGGTTAAGTAAAATTGGATAATTCAGGAGTTGTGTTTGGTAAAATTGGATAATTAAGGAGTTGGGTTAGGTAAAATTGGATAATTAGGGAGTTGTGTTAGGTAAAATTGGATAATTAAGGAGTTGGGTTAGGTAAAATTAGATAATTAAGAAGTTGTGTTTGGTAAAATTGGATAATTAAGGAGTTGTGTTAGGTAAAATTAAATAATTAAGGAGTTGGGTTAGGTAAAAATAGATAATTAAGGAGTTGTGTTAGGTAAAATTTGATAATTAAGGAGTTAGGTTAAGTAAAGTTGGATATTTAGGGAGTTGTGTTAGGTAAAATTGGATAATTTAGGAGTTGTGTTTAGTAAAATTAGATAATTAAGGAGTTGTGTTTGGTAAAATTGGATAATTAAGGAATTGGGTTAGGTAAAATTGGATAATTGAGGAGTTGTGTTTGGTAAAATTGGATAATTAAGGAGTTGGTTTAGGAAAAATTGGATAATCAAGAAGTTGTGTTTAATAAAATTGGATAATTAAGGAGTTGTGTTAGGTAAAATTAAATAAATACGGAGTTGGGTTAGGTAAAAATAGATAATTAAAGAGTTGTGTTAGGTAAAATTGGATAATTAAGGAGTTAGGTTAAGATAAAATTGGATATTTAAGGAGTTGTGTTAGGTAAAATTAGATAATTAAGGAGTTGTGTTAGGTAAAATTGGATAATTGAGGAGTTGGGTTACGTAAAATTGGATAATTAAGGAGTTGTGTTTGGTAAAATTGGATAATTAAGAAGTTGGGTTAGGTAAAATTGGATAATTAGGGAGTTGGGTTAGGTAAAATTGGATATTTAAGGAGTTGTGTTAGGTAAAATTGGATAATTAAGGAGTTGGGTAGAAATATTGGATAATTAAGGAGTTGTGTTTGGTAAAATTAGATAATTAAGGAGTTGTGTTAGGTAAAATTAGATAATTAAGGAGTTGTGTTAGGTAAAATTGGATAATTAAGGAGTTGGGTTAGGTAAAATTAAATAAATACGGAGTTGGGTTAGGTAAAAATAGATAATTCAGGAGTTGTGTTAGGTAAAATTGGATAATTAAGGAGTTAGGTTAAGTAAAATTGGATATTTAAGGAGTTGTGTTAGGTAAAATTGGATAATTTAGGAGTTGTGTTTGGTAAAATTGGATAATTAAGGAGTTGTGTTTGGTAAAATTGGATAATTAAGGAGTTGGGTTAGGTAAAATTGGATAATTGAGGAGTTGTGTTTGGTAAAATTGGATAATTAAGGAGTTGGGTTAGGTAAAATTGGATAATCAAGAAGTTGTGTTTGATAAAATTGGATAATTAAGGAGTTGGGTTAGGTAAAATTGGATAATTAAGGAGTTGTGTTAGGGAAAATTGGATAATTAAGGAGTTGGGTAAGGTAAAATTGGATAATTCAGGAGTTCGGTTAGGTAAAATTGGATAATTAGGGAGTTGTGTAAGGTAAAATTGGATAATTAAGGAAGTGTGTCAGGTAAAATTGGATAATTGTGGAGTTGGGTTAGGTAAAATTGGAGAATTAAGAAGTTGTGTTAGGTAAAATTGGATAATTAAGGAGTTGGGTTAGGTAAAATTCGATTATTAAGAAATTGTGTTTTGTAAAATTGGATAATTAAGGAGTTGTGTTAGGAAAAATTGGATAATTCAGGAGTTGAGTTAGGTAAAATTGGATATTTAAGGAGTTGTGTTTGGTAAAATTGGATAATTAAGGAGTTGGGTTAGGTAAAATTGGATAATTAAGGAGTTGTGTTAGGTAAAATTGAATAATTAAGGAGTTGTGTTTGGTAAAATTGGATAATTAAGGAGTTGTGTTTGGTAAAATTGAATAATAAGGGAGTTGGGTTAGGTAAAATTGGATAATTAAGGAGTTGTGTTAGGTAAAATTTGATAATTAAGGAGTTGGGTTAGGTAAAATTGGATAATTAAAGAGTTGTGTTAGGTAAAATTGGATAATTAAGGAGTTGGGTTAGGTAAAATTGAATAATTAAGAAGTTGTGTTTAGTAAAATTGGATAATTAAGGAGTTGTGTTTGGTAAAATTGAATAATTAAGGAGTTGTGTTAGGTAAAATTGGATAATTAAGGAGTTATGTTAGGTAAAATTGGATAATTAGGGAGTTGTGTTAGGTAAAATTGGGTAATTAAGAAGTTGGGATAGGTAAAATTGGATAATTGAGGAGTTGTGTTTGGTAAAATTGGATAATTAAGGAGTTGGGTTAGGTAAAATTGGATAATTAAGGAGTTGGGTTAGGTAAAATTGGATAATTAAGGAGTTGTGTTGGGTAAAATTGGAAAATTAAGGAGTTGGGTTAGGTCAAATTGGACAATTAAGGAGTTGGGTTAGGTAAAATTGGATAATTGAGGAGTTGTGTTTGGTAATATTGGATAATTAAGGAGTTGGGTTAGGTAAAATTGGATAATTAAGGAGTTGTGTTTGGTAAAATCGGATAATTAATGAGTTGTGTTAGGTAAAATTGGATAACTAAGGAGTTATGTTAGGTAAAATTGGATAAATAGGGAGTTGTGTTTGGTAAAATTAGATAATTAAGGAGTTGTGTTAGGTAAATAAAAAAAAAAAGTACATTTGGTTACAAAATAAAGTATTTAAGATAGGTTCTAAGTAATTTTTATTTAAAGTATAATTATCTTCAAGAACCTCAATCAATCAAAAAAAAAAAAAAAATAGGTAAAATTGGATATTTAGGAAGTTGTGTTTGGTAAAATTAGATAATTAAGGAGTTGGGTTGGGTAAAATTGCATAATTCAGGAGTTGTGTTTTGTAAAATTAGATAATTAAGGAGTTGGGTTAGGTAAAATTGGATAATTAAGGAGTTGTGTTAGGTAAAATTGGATAATTACGGAGTTGGGTTAGGTAAAATTGGATAATTAAAGAGTTGTGTATGGTAAAATTGGATAATTAAGGAGTTGTGTTAGGTAAAATTGGATAATTAAGGAGTTGTGTCAGGTAAAATTGGATAATTGAGGAGTTGGGTTAGGTAAAATTGGATAATTAAGGAGTTGTGTTAGGTAAAATTGTATAATTAAGGAGTTAGGTTAGGTAAAATTGGATAATTAAGAAGTTGTGTTAGGTAAAATTGGATAATTAAGGAGTTTGGTTAGGTAAAATTGGATAATGAAGGAGTTGTGTTTGGTAAAATTGGATAATTAAGCAGTTGTGTTAGGTTAAATTGGATAATTAAGGAGTTGTGTCAGGTAAAATTAGATAATTGAGGAGTTGGGTTAGGTAAAATTGGATAATAAAGAAGTTGTGTTTGGTAAAATTGGATAATTAGGCAGTTGTGTTAGGTAAAATTAGATAATTAAGGAGTTGTGTCAGGTAAAATTGGATAATAAAGGAGTTGGGTTAGGTAAAATTAGATAATTAGGGAGTTGTGTTTGGTAAAATTGGATAATTAAGGAGTTGTAATTGGTAAAATTGGATAATTAAGGAGTTGGGTTAGGTAAAATTAGATAATTAAGGAGTTGTGTATGGTAAAATTTGATAATTAAGGAGTTAGGTTAGGTAAAATTAGATAGTTCAGGAGTTGTGTTTGGTGAAATTGGATAATTAAGGAGTTGAGTTAGGTAAAATTGGATAATTAAGGAGTTGTGTTAGGTAAAATTGGATAATTAAGGAGTTGGGTTAGGTAAAATTGGATAATTAAGGAGTTGTGTTTGGTAAAATTGGAAAATTAGGGAGTTGGGTAAGGTAAAATTGGATAATTGAGGAGTTGTATTTGGTAAAATTGGATAATTAAGGAGTTGGGTTAGGTAAAATTGGATAATCAAGAAGTTGTGTTTGGTAAAATTGGATAAATAAGGAGTTGGGTAAGGAGTTATGATTGGTAAAATTGGATAATTAAGGAGTTGTGTTAGGTAAAATTGGATAACTAAGGAGTTATGTCAGGTAAAATTGGATAAATAGGGAGTTGTGTTTGGTAAAATTGGATAATTAAGGAGTTGTGTTAGATAAATAAAAAAAAAAACAGTACATTTGGTTACAAAATAAAGTATTGAAGAAAGGTTCTAAGTGTTTTTTGTTTAAAGTATAATTATCTTCAAGAACCTCAATCAAAAAAAAAAAAAAAAAAAAAAAAGGGAAATTTGGATATTTAGGAAGTTGTGTTTGGTAAAATTAGATAATTAAGGAGTTGGGTTAGGTAAAATTGGATAATTCAGGAGTTGTGTTTGGTAAAATTGGATAATTAAGGAGTTGGGTTAGGTAAAATTGGATATTTAAGGAGTTGTGTTAGGTAAAATTGGATAATTAAGGAGTTGGGTTAGGTAAAATTGAATAATTAAGGAGTGGTGTTTGGTAAAATTGGATAATTAAGGAGTTGTGTTAGGTAAAATTGTATAATTAAGGAGTTGTGTCAGGTAAAATTGGATAATTGTGAAGTTTGGTTAGGTAAAATTGGATAATTAAGGTGTTGTGTTAGGTAAAATTGGATAATTAAGGAGTTAGGTTAGGTAAAATTGGATAATTAAGGAGTTGTGTTAGGTAAAATTGGATAATTAAGGAGTTTAGTTAGGTAAAATTGGATAATAAAGGAGTTGTGTTTGGTAAAATTGGATAATTAAGCAGTTGTGTTAGGTAAAATTGGATAATTAAGGAGTTGTGTCAGGTAAAATTGGATAATTAAGGAGTTGGGTTAGGTAAAATTGGATAATAAAGGAGTTGTGGTTGGTAAAATTGGATAATTAGGCAATTGTATAGGTAAAATTGGATAATTAAGGAGTTGTGTCAGGTAAAATTGGATAATTAAGGAGTTAGGTTAGGTAAAATTAGATAATTAGGGAGTTGTGTTTGGTAAAATTTGATAATTAAGGAGTTGTGTTTGGTAAAATTGGATATTTAAGGAGCTGTGTTAGGTAAAATTGGATAATTGAGGAGTTGGGTTAGGTAGAATTGGATAATTAAGGAGTTGTGTTTGGTAAAATTGGATAATTAAGGAGTTGGGTTAGGTAAAATTAGATAATTAAGGAGTTGTGTATGGTAAAATTGGATAATTAAGGAGTTGGGTTAGGTAAAATTGGATAATTAAGGAGTTGGGTTAGGTAAAATTGGATATTTAAGGAGTTGTGTTAGGTAAAATTGGATAATTAACGAGTTGGGTTAAGTAAAATTGGATAATTAAGGAGTTGTTTTAGGTAAAATTAGATAATAAAGGAGTTGGGTTAGGTAAAATTGGATAATTAAGGAGTTGTGGTTGGAAAAATTGGATAATTAAGGAGTTGGGTTAGGTAAAATTGGATAATTAAGGAGTTGTGTTAGGTAAAATTGGATAATTAGGGAGTTTTGTTTAGTAAATATGGATATTTAAGGAGTTGTGTTAGGTAAAATTGGATAATTAAGGAGTTGTGTTAGGTAAAATTGTATAATTAAGGAGTTGGGTTAGGTAAAATTGGATATTTAAGGAGTTGTGTTAGGTAAAATTGGATAATTAAGGAGTTGGGTTAAGTAAAATTGGATAATTAGGGAGTTGTGTTAGGTAAAATTGGATAATTGAGGAGTTGGGTTAGGTAAAATTGGATAATTAAGGAGTTGTGTTTAGTAAAATTGTATAATTAAGGAGTTGGGTTAGGTAAAATTTTATAATTACGGAGTTGGGTTAGGTAAAATTGGATATTAAAGAAGTTGTGTTAGGTAAAATTGGATAATTAAGGAGTTGGGTTAAGTAAAATTGGATAATTAAGGAGTTGTGTTAGGTAAAATTGGATAATTAAGGAGTTGGGTTAGGTAAAATTGGATAATTAAGGAGTTGTGTTTGGTAAAATTGGATAATTAAGGAGTTGGGTTAGGTAAAATTAGATAATTAAGGAGTTGTGTTTAGAAAAATTGAATAAATTAGAAGTTAGGTTAAGTAAAATTGGATAATTAAGGAGTTGTGTTTGGTAAAATTAGATAACTAAGGAGTTGTGTTAGGTAAAATTGGATAATTAAGGAGTTGGGTTAGGTAAAATTGGATAATTAAGGAGTTGTGTTAGGTAAAATTAAATAATTACGGAGTTGGGTTAGGTAAAAATAGATAATTAAGGAGTTGTGTTAGGTAAAATTGGATAATTAAGGAGTTAGGTTAAGTAAAATTGGATAATTAAGGAGTTGTGTTAGGTAAAATTGGATAATTAAGGAGTTGGGTTAGGTAAAATTGGATAATTAAGGAGTTGGGTTAGGTAAAATTGGATAATTAAGGAGTTGTGTTTGGTAAATTTGGATAATTAAGGAGTTGTGTTAGGTAAAATTGGATAACTAAGGGGTTGTGTTAGGTAAAATTGGATAAATAGGGAGTTGTGTTTGGTAAAATTGGATAATTAAGGAGTTGTGTTAGGTAAATAAAAAACAAAAAAAAGTACATTTGGTTACAAAATTAAGTATTGAAGAATGGTTCTAAGTGTTTTTTATTTAAAGTATAATTATCTTCAAAAACCTCAATCAATCCCAAAAAAAAAATAAATAAATAGGTTAAATTGGATATTTAGGAAGTTGTGTTTGGTAAAATTAGATAATTAAGGAGTTGGGTTAGGTAAAATTGGATAATTTAGGAGTTGTGTTTGGTAAAATTGGATAATTAAGGAGTTGGGTTAGGTAAAATCGGATAATTAAGGAGTTGTGTTTGGTAAAATTGGATAATTAAGGAGTTGTGTTAGGTAAATTGGATAATTAAGGAGTTGTGTCAGGTAAAATAGGATAATTGTTGAGTTAGGTTAGGTAAAATTGGATAATTAAAGAGTTGTGTTAGGAAAATTGGATAATTAAGGAGTTGGGTTAGGTAAAATTGGATAATTAAGGAGTTGTGTTAGGTAAAATTGGATAATTAAGGAGTTGTGTTTGGTAAAATTGGATAATTAAGCAGTTGTGTTACGTAAAATTGGATAATTAAGAAGTTGTGTTAGGTAAAATTGGATAATTAAGGAGTTGGGTTAAGTAAAATTGAATAATTAAGGAGTTGTGTTAGGTAAAATTGGATAATTAAGGAGTTGGGTTAGGTGAAATTGGATAATTAAGGAGTTGTGTTTGGTAAAATTGGATAATTAAGGAGTTGGGTTAGGTAAAATTGGATAATTAAGGAGTTGTGTTTAAAAAAATTGAATAAATTAGAAGTTAGGTTAGGTAAAATTGGATAATTAAGGAGTTGTGTTGGGTAAAATTGGGAAATTAAGGAGTTGGGTTAGGTAAAATTGGATAATTAAGGAGTTTAGTCAGGTAAAATTGGCTAATTAAAGAGTTGTGTTTGGTAAAATTGGATAATTAAGGAGTGGGGTTGGTAAAATTAAATAATTACGGAGTTGGGTTAGGTAAAAATAGATAATTAAGGAGTTGCGTTAGGTAAAATTGGATAATTAAGGAGTTAGGTTAAGTAACATTGGATATTTAAGGAGTTGTGTTAGGTAAAATTGGATAATTTAGGAGTTGTGTTTGGTAAAATTAGATAATTAAGGAGTTGGGTTAGGTAAAATTGGATAATTAAGGAGTTGGGTTACTTAAAATTGGATATTTAAGGAGTTGTGTTAGGTAAAATTGGATAATTTAGGAGTTGGGTTAAGTAAAATTGGATAATTAAGGAGTTGTGTTTGGTAAAATTGGATAATTAAGGAGTGGGGTTAGGTAAAATTAAATAATTACGGAGTTAGGTTAGGTAAGAAGAGATAATTAAGGAGTTGTGTTAGGTAAAATTGGATAATTAAGGAGTTAGGTTAAGTAACATTGGATATTTAAGGAGTTGTGTTAGGTAAAATTGAATAATTTTGGAGTTGTGTTTGGTAAAATTGGATAATTAAGGAGTTGGGTTAGGTAAAATTGGATAATTGAGGAGTTGGGTTAGGTAAAATTGGATATTTAAGGAGTTGTGTTAGGTTAAATTGGTTAATTAAGGAGATGGGTTAGGTAAAATTGAATTATTAGGGAGTTGTGTTTGGTAAAATTGGATAATTAAGGAGTTATGTTAGGTAAAATTGGATTAATATGGAGTTGTGTTGGGTAAAATTGGATATTTAAGAAGTTGTGTTAGGTAAATAAAAAAAAAAAAAGTACATTTAGTTACAAAATAAAGTATTGAAGAAAGGTTCTAAGTGTTTTTAAAACAAAGTATAATTATCTTCAAGTAACTCAATCAATAAAAAAAAAAAAAAGTACATTTGGTTACAAAATAAAGTATTGAAGAAAGGTTCTAAGTGTTTTTTAATCAAAGTATAATTATCTTCAAGTAACTCAATCAATCTAAAAAAAAAAAAAAAAGTACATTTGGTTACAAAATAAAGTATTGAAGAAAGGTTCTAAGTGTTTTTTAATCAAAGCATAATTATCTTCAAGTGACTCAATCAATCCAAAAAAAAAAAAAATTGGTAAAATTAGATATTTAGGAAGTTGTGTTTGGTAAAATTGGATAATTAAGGAGTTTGGTTAGGTAAAATTGGATAATTTAGGAGTTGTGTTTAATAAAATTGAATAATTAAGGAGTTGTGTTAGGTAAAATTAAATAATTAAGGAGTTGTGTTAGGTAAAATTGGATAATTAAGAAGTTGGGTTAGGTAAAATTGGATAATTAAGGAGTTGTGTTTGGTAAAATTGGATAATTAAGGAGTTGGGTTAGGTAAAATTGGATAATTAAGGAGTTGGGTTAGGTAAAATTGGATAATTAAGGAGTTGTGTTAAGTAAAATTGGATAATTAAGGAGTTGGGTTAGGTAAAATTGGATAATTAAGAAGTTGGGTTAAGTAAAATTGGATAATTAGGGAGCTGTGTAAGGTAAAATTGGATAATTAAGGAGTTGTGTCAGGTAAAATCGGATAATTGTGGAGTTGGGTTAGGTAAAATTGGATAATTAAGGAGTTGTGTTAGGTAAAATTGGATAATTAAGGAGTTGGGTTAGGTAAAATTCAATAATTAAGGAGTTGTGTTTTGTAAAATTGGATAATTAAGGAGTTGTGTTAGGTAAAATTGGATTATAAGGGAGTTGGGTTTGGTAAAATTGGATATTTAAGGAGTTGTGTTTGGTAAAATTGGATAATTGAGGAGTTGGGATAGGTAAAATTAGATAATTGAGGAGTTGTATTTGGTAAAATTGGATAATTAAGGAGTTGGGTTAGGTAAAATTTGATAATTAAGGAGTGGTGTTTGGTAAAATTGGATAATTAAGGAGCTGTGTTAGGTAAAATTGGATAATTAAGGAGTTGGGTTAGGTAGAATTGGATAACTAAGGAGTTGTGTTTGGTAAAATTAGATAATTAAGGAGTTGGGTTAGTTAAAATTAGATAATTAAGGAGGTGTGTATGGTAAAATTGGATAATTGAGGAGTTGGGTTAGGTAAAATTGAATAATTCAGGAGTTGTGTTTGGTAAAATTAGATATTTAAGGAGTTGGGTTAGGTAAAATTGGATAATTAAGGAGTTGTGTTAGGTAAAATTGGATAATTAAGGAGTTGGGTTAGGTAAAATTGGATAATTGAGGAGTTGTGTTTGGTAAAATTGGATAATTAAGGAGTTGGGTAAGGTAAAATTGGATAATAAAGGAGTTGTGTTTGGTAAAATTGGATAATTAAGGAGTTGTGTTAGGTAAAATTGGATGATTAAGGAGTTTGGTTGGGTAAAATTGGATAATAAAGGAATTGTGTTTGGTAAAATTGGATAATTAGGCAGTTGTGTTAGGTAAAATTAAATATTCAAGGAGTTGTGTCAGGTAAAATTGAATAATTAAGGAGTTGAAATAGGTAAAATTGGATAATAAAGGAGTTGTGTTTGGTAAAATTGGATAATTAGGCAGTTGTGTTAGGTAAAATTGGATAATTAAGGAATTGTGTCAGGTTGAATTGGAACATTAAGGAGTTGAGTTAGGTAAAATTAGATAATTAGGGAGTTGTGTTTGGTAAAATTGGATAATTAAGGAGTTGTGTTTGATAAAATTGGATAATTAAGGAGCTGTGCTAGGTAAAATTGGATAATTAAGGAGTTGGGTTAGGTAAAATTGGATAATTAAGGAGTTGTGTTTGGTAAAATTGGATAATTAAGGAGTTGGGTTAGGTAAAATTAGATAATTAAGGAGTTGTGTATGGTAAAATTGGATAATTAAGGAGTTGGGTTAAGTAAAATTGGATAATTCAGGAGTTGTGTTTGGTAAAATTGGATAATTAAGGAGTTGGGTTAGGTAAAATTGGATAATTCAGGAGTTGTGTTTGGTAAAATTGAATAATTAAAGAGTTGGGTTAGGTAAAATTGGATATTTAAGGAGTTGTGTTAGGTAAAATTGGATAATTAAGGAGTTGGGTTAGGTAAAATTTGATAATTAAGGAGTGGTGTTTGGTAAAATTTACACAACCATTAAGGAGTTGTGTTAAGTAAAATTGGATAATTAAGGAGTTGGGTTAGGTAAAATTGGATAATTAAGAAGTTGGGTTAAGTAAAATTGGATAATTAGGGAGCTGTGTAAGGTAAAATTGGATAATTAGGGAGTTGTGTCAGGTAAAATCGGATAATTGTGGAGTTGGGTTAGGTAAAATTGGATAATTAAGGAGTTGTGTTAGGTAAAATTGGATAATTAAGGAGTTGGGTTAGGTAAAATTCAATAATTAAGGAATTGTGTTTTGTAAAATTGGATAATTAAGGAGTTGTGTTAGGTAAAATTGGATTATAAGGGAGTTGGGTTTGGTAAAATTGAATATTTAAGGAGTTGTGTTTAGTAAAATTGGATAATTGAGGAGTTGGGATAGGTAAAATTAGATAATTGAGGAGTTGTATTTGGTAAAATTGGATAATTAAGGAGTTGGATTAGGTAAAATTGGATAATCAAGAAGTTGTGTTCGGTAAAATTGGATAATTAAGGAGTTGGGTAAGGAGTTATGATTGGTAAAATTGGATAATTAAGGAGTTGTGTTAGGTAAAATTGGATAACTAAGGAGTTATGTTAGGTAAAATTGGATAAATAGGGAGTTGTGTTTAGTAAAATTAGATAATTAAGAAGTTGTGTTAGATAAATAAAAAAAAAGTACATTTGGTTACAAAATAAAGTATTGAAGAAAGGTTTTAAGTGTTTTTTGTTTAAAATATATTTATCTTCAAGAACCTCAATCAAACCCAAAAAAAAAAAAAAAAAAAAAAAAAAAAAAAAAAAAAAAAAAAAAAGGGAAATTTGGATATTTAGGAAGTTGTGTTTGGTAAAATTAGATAATTAAGGAGTTGGGTTAGGTAAAATTGGATAATTCAGGAGTTGTGTTTGGTAAAATTGGATAATTAAAGAGTTGGGTTAGGTAAAATTGGATATTTAAGGAGTTGTGTTAGGTAAAATTGGATAATTAAGGAGTTGGGTTAGGTAAAATTTGATAATTAAGGAGTGGTGTTAGGTAAAATTGGATAATTAAGGAGTTGGGTTAGGTAGAATTGGATAACTAAGGAGTTGTGTTTGGTAAAATTAGATAATTAAGGAGTTGGGTTAGTTAAAATTAGATAATTAAGGAGTTGTGTATGGTAAAATTGGATAATTGAGGAGTTGGGTTAGGTAAAATTGAATAATTCAGGAGTTGTGTTTGGTAAAATTAGATATTTAAGGAGTTGGGTTAGGTAAAATTGGATAATTAAGGAGTTGTGTTAGGTAAAATTGGATAATTAAGGAGTTGGGTTAGGTAAAATTGGATAATTGAGGAGTTGTGTTTGGTAAAATTGGATAATTAAGGAGTTGGGTAAGGTAAAATTGGATAATAAAGTAGTTGTGTTTGGTAAAATTGGATAATTAAGGAGTTGTGTTAGGTAAAATTGGATAATTAGGCAGTTGTGTTAGGTAAAATTAAATATTTAAGGAGTTGTGTCAGGTAAAATTGAATAATTAAGGAGTTGGAATAGGTAAAATTGGATAATAAAGGAGTTGTGTTTGGTAAAATTGGATAATTAGGCAGTTGTGTTAGGTAAAATTAAATATTTAAGGAGTTGTGTCAGGTAAAATTGAATAATTAAGGAGTTGGAATAGGTAAAATTGGATAATAAAGGAGTTGTGTTTGGTAAAATTGGATAATTAGGCAGTTGTGTTAGGTAAAATTGGATAATTAAGGAGTTGTGTCAGGTTAAATTGGAACATTAAGGAGTTGAGTTAGGTAAAATTAGATAATTAGGGAGTTGTGTTTGGTAAAATTGGATAATTAAGGAGTTGTGTTTGATAAAATTGGATAATTAAGGAGCTGTGCTAGGTAAAATTGGATAATTAAGGAGTTGGGTTAGGTAAAATTGGATAATTAAGGAGTTGTGTTTGGTAAAATTGGATAATTAAGGAGTTGGGTTAGGTAAAATTAGATAATTAAGGAGTTGTGTATGGTAAAATTGGATAATTAAGGAGTTGGGCTAGGTAAAATTGGATAATTCAGGAGTTGTGTTTGGTAAAATTGGATAATTAAGGAGTTGGGTTAGGTAAAATTGGATAATTAAGGAGTTGTGTTAGGTAAAATTGGATAATTAAGGAGTTGGGTTAGGTAAAATTAGATAATTAAGGAGTTGTGTTTGGTAAAATTGGATAATTAAGGAGTTGTGTTAGGTAAAATTAAATAAATACGGAGTTGGGTTAGGTAAAAATAGATAATTAAGGAGTTGTGTTAGGTAAAATTTGATAATTAAGGAGTTAGGTTAAGTAAAGTTGGATATTTAGGGAGTTGTGTTAGGTAAAATTGGATAATTTAGGAGTTGTGTTTAGTAAAATTAGATAATTAAGGAGTTGTGTTTGGTAAAATTGGATAATTAAGGAATTGGGTTAGGTAAAATTGGATAATTGAGGAGTTGTGTTTGGTAAAATTGGATAATTAAGGAGTTGGTTTAGGAAAAATTGGATAATCAAGAAGTTGTGTTTAATAAAATTGGATAATTAAGGAGTTGTGTTAGGTAAAATTAAATAAATACGGAGTTGGGTTAGGTAAAAATAGATAATTAAGGAGTTGTGTTAGGTAAAATTGGATAATTAAGGAGTTAGGTTAAGTAAAATTGGATATTTAAGGAGTTGTGTTAGGTAAAATTAGATAATTAAGGAGTTGTGTTAGGTAAAATTGGATAATTAAGGAGTTGGGTTAAGTAAAATTGGATAATTAAGGAGTTGTGTTTGGTAAAATTGGATAATTAAGAAGTTGGGTTAGGTAAAATTGGATAATTAAGGAGTTGGGTTAGGTAAAATTGGATATTTAAGGAGTTGTGTTAGGTAAAATTGGATAATTAAGGAGTTGGGTAGAAATATTGGATAATTAAGGAGTTGTGTTTGGTAAAATTAGATAATTAAGGAGTTGTGTTAGGTAAAATTAGATAATTAAGGAGTTGTGTTTGGTAAAATTGGATAATTAAGGAGTTGTGTTAGGTAAAATTAAATAAATACGGAGTTGGGTTAGGTAAAAATAGATAATTCAGGAGTTGTGTTAGGTAAAATTGGATAATTAAGGAGTTAGGTTAAGTAAAATTGAATATTTAAGGAGTTGTGTTAGGTAAAATTGGATAATTTAGGAGTTGTGTTTGGTAAAATTGGATAATTAAGGAGTTGTGTTTGGTAAAATTGGATAATTAAGGAATTGGGTTAGGTAAAATTGGATAATTGAGGAGTTGTGTTTGGTAAAATTGGATAATTAAGGAGTTGGGTTAGGTAAAATTGGATAATCAAGAAGTTGTGTTTAATAAAATTGGATAATTAAGGAGTTGGGTTAGGTAAAATTGGATAATTAAGGAGTTGTGTTAGGGAAAATTGGATAATTAAGGAGTTGGGTAAGGTAAAATTGGATAATTCAGGAGTTCGGTTAGGTAAAATTGGATAATTAGGGAGTTGTGTAAGGTAAAATTGGATAATTAAGGAAGTGTGTCAGGTAAAATTGGATAATTGTGGAGTTGGGTTAGGTAAAATTGGAGAATTAAGAAGTTGTGTTAGGTAAAATTGGATAATTAAGGAGTTGGGTTAGGTAAAATTCGATTATTAAGAAATTGTGTTTTGTAAAATTGGATAATTAAGGAGTTGTGTTAGGAAAAATTGGATAATTCAGGAGTTGAGTTAGGTAAAACTGGATATTTAAGGAGTTGTGTTTGGTAAAATTGGATAATTAAGGAGTTGGGTTAGGTAAAATTGGATAATTAAGGAGTTGTGTTAGGTAAAATTGAATAATTAAGGAGTTGTGTTTGGTAAAATTGGATAATTAAGGAGTTGTGTTTGGTAAAATTGAATAATAAGGGAGTTGGGTTAGGTAAAATTGGATAATTAAGGAGTTGTGTTAGGTAAAATTGGATAATTAAGGAGTTGGGTTAGGTAAAATTGGATAATTAAGGAGTTGTGTTAGGTAAAATTGGATAATTAAGGAGTTGGGTTAGGTAAAATTGAATAATTAAGAAGTTGTGTTTAGTAAAATTGGATAATTAAGGAGTTGTGTTTGGTAAAATTGAATAATTAAGGAGTTGTGTTAGGTAAAATTGGATAATTAAGGAGTTATGTTAGGTAAAATTGGATAATTAGGGAGTTGTGTTAGGTAAAATTGGGTAATTAAGAAGTTGGGATAGGTAAAATAGGATAATTGAGGAGTTGTGTTTGGTAAAATTGGATAATTAAGGAGTTGGGTTAGGTAAAATTGGATAATTAAGGAGTTGGGTTAGGTAAAATTGAATAATTAAGGAGTTGTGTTGGGTAAAATTGGAAAATTAAGGAGTTGGGTTAGGTCAAATTGGACAATTAAGGAGTTGGGTTAGGTAAAATTGGATAATTGAGGAGTTGTGTTTGGTAATATTGGATAATTAAGGAGTTGGGTTAGGTAAAATTGGATAATTAAGGAGTTGTGTTTGGTAAAATCGGATAATTAATGAGTTGTGTTAGGTAAAATTGGATAACTAAGGAGTTATGTTAGGTAAAATTGGATAAATAGGGAGTTGTGTTTGGTAAAATTAGATAATTAAGGAGTTGTGTTAGGTAAATAAAAAAAAAAAAGTACATTTGGTTACAAAATAAAGTATTTAAGATAGGTTCTAAGTAATTTTTATTTAAAGTATAATTATCTTCAAGAACCTCAATCAATCAAAAAAAAAAAAAAAAATAGGTAAAATTGGATATTTAGGAAGTTGTGTTTGGTAAAATTAGATAATTAAGGAGTTGGGTTGGGTAAAATTGCATAATTCAGGAGTTGTGTTTTGTAAAATTAGATAATTAAGGAGTTGGGTTAGGTAAAATTGGATAATTAAGGAGTTGTGTTAGGTAAAATTGGATAATTACGGAGTTGGGTTAGGTAAAATTGGATAATTAAAGAGTTGTGTATGGTAAAATTGGATAATTAAGGAGTTGTGTTAGGTAAAATTGGATAATTAAGGAGTTGTGTCAGGTAAAATTGGATAATTGAGGAGTTGGGTTAGGTAAAATTGGATAATTAAGGAGTTGTGTTAGGTAAAATTGTATAATTAAGGAGTTAGGTTAGGTAAAATTGGATAATTAAGAAGTTGTGTTAGGTAAAATTGGATAATTAAGGAGTTTGGTTAGGTAAAATTGGATAATGAAGGAGTTGTGTTTGGTAAAATTGGATAATTAAGCAGTTGTGTTAGGTTAAATTGGATAATTAAGGAGTTGTGTCAGGTAAAATTAGATAATTAAGGAGTTGGGTTAGGTAAAATTGGATAATAAAGAAGTTGTGTTTGGTAAAATTGGATAATTAGGCAGTTGTGTTAGGTAAAATTAGATAATTAAGGAGTTGTGTCAGGTAAAATTGGATAATAAAGGAGTTGGGTTAGGCAAAATTAGATAATTAGGGAGTTGTGTTTGGTAAAATTGGATAATTAAGGAGTTGTAATTGGTAAAATTGGATAATTAAGGAGTTGGGTTAGGTAAAATTAGATAATTAAGGAGTTGTGTATGGTAAAATTTGATAATTAAGGAGTAAGGTTAGGTAAAATTAGATAGTTCAGGAGTTGTGTTTGGTGAAATTGGATAATTAAGGAGTTGAGTTAGGTAAAATTGGATAATTAAGGAGTTGTGTTAGGTAAAATTGGATAATTAAGGAGTTGGGTTAGGTAAAATTGGATAATTAAGGAGTTGTGTTTGGTAAAATTGGAAAATTAGGGAGTTGGGTAAGGTAAAATTGGATAATTGAGGAGTTGTATTTGGTAAAATTGGATAATTAAGGAGTTGGGTTAGGTAAAATTGGATAATCAAGAAGTTGTGTTTGGTAAAATTGGATAAATAAGGAGTTGGGTAAGGAGTTATGATTGGTAAAATTGGATAATTAAGGAGTTGTGTTAGGTAAAATTGGATAACTAAGGAGTTATGTCAGGTAAAATTGGATAAATAGGGAGTTGTGTTTGGTAAAATTGGATAATTAAGGAGTTGTGTTAGATAAATAAAAAAAAAAAAAGTACATTTGGTTACAAAATAAAGTATTGAAGAAAGGTTCTAAGTGTTTTTTGTTTAAAGTATAATTATCTTCAAGAACCTCAATCAAAAAAAAAAAAAAAAAAAAAAAAGGGAAATTTGGATATTTAGGAAGTTGTGTTTGGTAAAATTAGATAATTAAGGAGTTGGGTTAGGTAAAATTGGATAATTCAGGAGTTGTGTTTGGTAAAATTGGATAATTAAGGAGTTGGGTTAGGTCAAATTGGATAATTAAGGAGTTGTGTTAGGTAAAATTGGATAATTAAGGAGTTGGGTTAGGTAAAATTGAATAATTAAGGAGTGGTGTTTGGTAAAATTGGATAATTAAGGAGTTGTGTTAGGTAAAATTGGATAATTAAGGAGTTGTGTCAGGTAAAATTGGATAATTGTGAAGTTTGGTTAGGTAAAATTGGATAATTAAGGTGTTGTGTTAGGTAAAATTGGATATTTAAGGAGTTAGGTTAGGTAAAATTGGATAATTAAGGAGTTGTGTTAGGTAAAATTGGATAATTAAGGAGTTTGGTTAGGTAAAATTGGATAATAAAGGAGTTGTGTTTGGTAAAATTGGATAATTAAGCAGTTGTGTTAGGTAAAATTGGATAATTAAGGAGTTGTGTCAGGTAAAATTGGATAATTAAGGAGTTGGGTTAGGTAAAATTGGATAATAAAGGAGTTGTGGTTGGTAAAATTGGATAATTAGGCAATTGTATAGGTAAAATTGGATAATTAAGGAGTTGTGTCAGGTAAAATTGGATAATTAAGGAGTTAGGTTAGGTAAAATTTGATAATTAGGGAGTTGTGTTTGGTAAAATTTGATAATTAAGGAGTTGTGTTTGGTAAAATTGGATATTTAAGGAGCTGTGTTAGGTAAAATTGGATAATTAAGGAGTTGGGTTAGGTAAAATTGGATAATTAAGGAGTTGTGTTTGGTAAAATTGGATAATTAAGGAGTTGGGTTAGGTAAAATTAGATAATTAAGGAGTTGTGTATGGTAAAATTGGATAATTAAGGAGTTGGGTTAGGTAAAATTGGATAATTAAGGAGTTGGGTTAGGTAAAATTGGATAATTAAGGAGTTGTGTTAGGTAAAATTGGATAATTAAGGAGTTGGGTTAAGTAAAATTGGATAATTAAGGAGTTGTTTTAGGTAAAATTAGATAATTAAGGAGTTGGGTTAGGTAAAATTGGATAATTAAGGAGTTGTGGTTGGAAAAATTGGATAATTAAGGAGTTGGGTTAGGTAAAATTGGATAATTAAGGAGTTGTGTTAGGTAAAATTGGATAATTAGGGAGTTTTGTTTAGTAAATATGGATATTTAAGGAGTTGTGTTAGGTAAAATTGGATAATTAAGGAGTTGTGTTAGGTAAAATTGTATAATTTAGGAGTTGGGTTAAGTAAAATTGGATATTTAAGGAGTTGTGTTAGGTAAAATTGGATAATTAAGTAGTTGGGTTAAGTAAAATTGGATAATTAAGGAGTTGTGTTATGTAAAATTGGATAATTGAGGAGTTGGGTTAGGTAAAATTGGATAATTAAGGAGTTGTGTTTAGTAAAATTGTATAATTAAGGAGTTGGGTTAGGTAAAATTTTATAATTACGGAGTTGGGTTAGGTAAAATTGGATATTAAAGAAGTTGTGTTAGGTAAAATTGGATAATTAAGGAGTTGGGTTAAGTAAAATTGGATAATTAAGGAGTTGTGTTAGGTAAAATTGGATAATTAAGGAGTTGGGTTAGGTAAAATTGGATAACTAAGGAGTTGTGTTTGGTAAAATTGGATAATTAAGGAGTTGGGTTAGGTAAAATTAGATAATTAAGGAGTTGTGTTTAGAAAAATTGAATAAATTAGAAGTTAGGTTAAGTAAAATTGGATAATTAAGGAGTTGTGTTTGGTAAAATTAGATAACTAAGGAGTTGTGTTAGGTAAAATTGGATAATTAAGGAGTTGTGTTTGGTAAAATTGGATAATTAAGGAGTTGTGTTAGGTAAAATTAAATAATTAAGGAGTTGTGTTAGGTAAAATTAAATAATTACGGAGTTGGGTTAGGTAAAAATAGATAATTAAGGAGTTGTGTTAGGTAAAATTGGATAATTAAGGAGTTAGGTTAAGTAAAATTGGATATTTAAGGAGTTGTGTTAGGTAAAATTGGATAATTAAGGAGTTGGGTTAGGTAAAATTGGATAATTAAGGAGTTGGGTTAGGTAAAATTGGATAATTAAGGAGTTGTGTTTGGTAAATTTGGATAATTAAGGAGTTGTGTTAGGTAAAATTGGATAACTAAGGGGTTGTGTTAGGTAAAATTGGATAAATAGGGAGTTGTGTTTGGTAAAATTGGATAATTAAGGAGTTGTGTTAGGTAAATAAAAAACAAAAAAAAGTACATTTGGTTACAAAATTAAGTATTGAAGAATGGTTCTAAGTGTTTTTTATTTAAAGTATAATTATCTTCAAAAACCTCAATCAATCCCAAAAAAAAAAAATAAATAAATAGGTTAAATTGGATATTTAGGAAGTTGTGTTTGGTAAAATTAGATAATTAAGGAGTTGGGTTAGGTAAAATTGGATAATTTAGGAGTTGTGTTTGGTAAAATTGGATAATTAAGGAGTTGGGTTAGGTAAAATTGGATAATTAAGGAGTTGTGTTTGGTAAAATTGGATAATTAAGGAGTTGTGTTAGGTAAATTGGATAATTAAGGAGTTGTGTCAGGTAAAATAGGATAATTGTTGAGTTAGGTTAGGTAAAATTGGATAATTAAAGAGTTGTGTTAGGAAAATTGGATAATTAAGGAGTTGGGTTAGGTAAAATTGGATAATTAAGGAGTTGTGTTTGGTAAAATTGGATAATAAAGGAGTTGTGTTTGGTAAAATTGGATAATTAAGCAGTTGTGTTACGTAAAATTGGATAATTAAGAAGTTGTGTTAGGTAAAATTGGATAATTAAGGAGTTGGGTTAAGTAAAATTGAATAATTAAGGAGTTGTGTTAGGTAAAATTGGATAATTAAGGAGTTGGGTTAGGTGAAATTGGATAATTAAGGAGTTGTGTTTGGTAAAATTGGATAATTAAGGAGTTGTGTTAGGTAAAATTGGATAATTAAGGAGTTGTGTTTAAAAAAATTGAATAAATTAGAAGTTAGGTTAGGTAAAATTGGATAATTAAGGAGTTGTGTTGGGTAAAATTGGGAAATTAAGGAGTTGGGTTAGGTAAAATTGGATAATTAAGGAGTTTAGTCAGGTAAAATTGGCTAATTAAAGAGTTGTGTTTGGTAAAATTGGATAATTAAGGAGTGGGGTTAGGTAAAATTAAATAATTACGGAGTTGGGTTAGGTAAAAATAGATAATTAAGGAGTTGCGTTAGGTAAAATTGGATAATTAAGGAGTTAGGTTAAGTAACATTGGATATTTAAGGAGTTGTGTTAGGTAAAATTGGATAATTAAGGAGTTGTGTTTGGTAAAATTAGATAATTAAGGAGTTGGGTTAGGTAAAATTGGATAATTAAGGAGTTGGGTTACTTAAAATTGGATATTTAAGGAGTTGTGTTAGGTAAAATTGGATAATTTAGGAGTTGGGTTAAGTAAAATTGGATAATTAAGGAGTTGTGTTTGGTAAAATTGGATAATTAAGGAGTGGGGTTAGGTAAAATTAAATAATTACGGAGTTAGGTTAGGTAAGAAGAGATAATTAAGGAGTTGTGTTAGGTAAAATTGGATAATTAAGGAGTTAGGTTAAGTAACATTGGATATTTAAGGAGTTGTGTTAGGTAAAATTGAATAATTTTGGAGTTGTGTTTGGTAAAATTGGATAATTAAGGAGTTGGGTTAGGTAAAATTGGATAATTGAGGAGTTGGGTTAGGTAAAATTGGATATTTAAGGAGTTGTGTTAGGTTAAATTGGTTAATTAAGGAGATGGGTTAGGTAAAATTGAATTATTAGGGAGTTGTGTTTGGTAAAATTGGATAATTAAGGAGTTATGTTAGGTAAAATTGGATTAATATGGAGTTGTGTTGGGTAAAATTGGATATTTAAGAAGTTGTGTTAGGTAAATAAAAAAAAAAAAAGTACATTTAGTTACAAAATAAAGTATTGAAGAAAGGTTCTAAGTGTTTTTAAAACAAAGTATAATTATCTTCAAGTAACTCAATCAATAAAAAAAAAAAAAGTACATTTGGTTACAAAATAAAGTATTGAAGAAAGGTTCTAAGTGTTTTTTAATCAAAGTATAATTATCTTCAAGTAACTCAATCAATCTAAAAAAAAAAAAAAAAAGTACATTTGGTTACAAAATAAAGTATTGAAGAAAGGTTCTAAGTGTTTTTTAATCAAAGCATAATTATCTTCAAGTGACTCAATCAATCCAAAAAAAAAAAAAATTGGTAAAATTAGATATTTAGGAAGTTGTGTTTGGTAAAATTGGATAATTAAGGAGTTTGGTTAGGTAAAATTGGATAATTTAGGAGTTGTGTTTAATAAAATTGAATAATTAAGGAGTTGTGTTAGGTAAAATTAAATAATTAAGGAGTTGTGTTAGGTAAAATTGGATAATTAAGAAGTTGGGTTAGGTAAAATTGGATAATTAAGGAGTTGTGTTTGGTAAAATTGGATAATTAAGGAGTTGGGTTAGGTAAAATTGGATAATTAAGGAGTTGGGTTAGGTAAAATTGGATAATTAAGGAGTTGTGTTAAGTAAAATTGGATAATTAAGGAGTTGGGTTAGGTAAAATTGGATAATTAAGAAGTTGGGTTAAGTAAAATTGGATAATTAGGGAGCTGTGTAAGGTAAAATTGGATAATTAAGGAGTTGTGTCAGGTAAAATCGGATAATTGTGGAGTTGGGTTAGGTAAAATTGAATAATTAAGGAGTTGTGTTAGGTAAAATTGGATAATTAAGAAGTTGGGTTAGGTAAAATTCAATAATT
The DNA here is from genome assembly GCA_932526585.2 of Philonthus cognatus. Classification (NCBI taxonomy): domain Eukaryota; kingdom Metazoa; phylum Arthropoda; class Insecta; order Coleoptera; family Staphylinidae; genus Philonthus; species Philonthus cognatus. The sequence continues at coordinate 74,315 of OW052244.1, forward strand.
AAGGAGTTGTGTTTTGTAAAATTGGATAATTAAGGAGTTGTGTTAGGTAAAATTGGATTATAAGGGAGTTGGGTTTGGTAAAATTGGATATTTAAGGAGTTGTGTTTGGTAAAATTGGATAATTGAGGAGTTGGGATAGGTAAAATTAGATAATTGAGGAGTTGTATTTGGTAAAATTGGATAATTAAGGAGTTGGGTTAGGTAAAATTTGATAATTAAGGAGTGGTGTTTGGTAAAATTGGATAATTAAGGAGCTGTGTTAGGTAAAATTGGATAATTAAGGAGTTGGGTTAGGTAGAATTGGATAACTAAGGAGTTGTGTTTGGTAAAATTAGATAATTAAGGAGTTGGGTTAGTTAAAATTAGATAATTAAGGAGTTGTGTATGGTAAAATTGGATAATTGAGGAGTTGGGTTAGGTAAAATTGAATAATTCAGGAGTTGTGTTTGGTAAAATTAGATATTTAAGGAGTTGGGTTAGGTAAAATTGGATAATTAAGGAGTTGTGTTAGGTAAAATTGGATAATTAAGGAGTTGGGTTAGGTAAAATTGGATAATTGAGGAGTTGTGTTTGGTAAAATTGGATAATTAAGGAGTTGGGTAAGGTAAAATTGGATAATAAAGGAGTTGTGTTTGGTAAAATTGGATAATTAAGGAGTTGTGTTAGGTAAAATTGGATGATTAAGGAGTTTGGTTGGGTAAAATTGGATAATAAAGGAGTTGTGTTTGGTAAAATTGGATAATTAGGCAGTTGTGTTAGGTAAAATTAAATATTCAAGGAGTTGTGTCAGGTAAAATTGAATAATTAAGGAGTTGGAATAGGTAAAATTGGATAATAAAGGAGTTGTGTTTGGTAAAATTGGATAATTAGGCAGTTGTGTTAGGTAAAATTGGATAATTAAGGAGTTGTGTCAGGTTGAATTGGAACATTAAGGAGTTGAGTTAGGTAAAATTAGATAATTAGGGAGTTGTGTTAGGTAAAATTGGATAATTAAGGAGTTGGGTTAGGTAAAATTGGATAATTAAGGAGTTGGGTTAGGTAAAATTAGATAATTAAGGAGTTGTGTATGGTAAAATTAGATAATTAAGGAGTTGGGTTAAGTAAAATTGGATAATTCAGGAGTTGTGTTTGGTAAAATTGGATAATTAAGGAGTTGGGTTAGGTAAAATTGGATAATTCAGGAGTTGTGTTTGGTAAAATTGGATAATTAAAGAGTTGGGTTAGGTAAAATTGGATATTTAAGGAGTTGTGTTAGGTAAAATTGGATAATTAAGGAGTTGGGTTAGGTAAAATTTGATAATTAGGGAGTGGTGTTTGGTAAAATTTACACAACCATTAAGGAGTTGTGTTAAGTAAAATTGGATAATTAAGGAGTTGGGTTAGGTAAAATTGGATAATTAAGAAGTTGGGTTAAGTAAAATTGGATAATTAGGGAGCTGTGTAAGGTAAAATTGGATAATTAAGGAGTTGTGTCAGGTAAAATCGGATAATTGTGGAGTTGGGTTAGGTAAAATTGGATAATTAAGGAGTTGCGTTAGGTAAAATTGGATAATTAAGGAGTTGGGTTAGGTAAAATTCAATAATTAAGGAGTTGTGTTTTGTAAAATTGGATAATTAAGGAGTTGTGTTAGGTAAAATTGGATTATAAGGGAGTTGGGTTTGGTAAAATTGGATATTTAAGGAGTTGTGTTTAGTAAAATTGGATAATTGAGGAGTTGGGATAGGTAAAATTAGATAATTGAGGAGTTGTATTTGGTAAAATTGGATAATTAAGGAGTTGGGTTAGGTAAAATTGGATAATCAAGAAGTTGTGTTCGGTAAAATTGGATAATTAAGGAGTTGGGTAAGGAGTTATGATTGGTAAAATTGGATAATTAAGGAGTTGTGTTAGGTAAAATTGGATAACTAAGGAGTTATGTTAGGTAAAATTGGATAAATAGGGAGTAGTGTTTGGTAAAATTAGATAATTAAGAAGTTGTGTTAGATAAATAAAAAAAAAGTACATTTGGTTACAAAATAAAGTATTGAAGAAAGGTTTTAAGTGTTTTTTGTTTAAAATATATTTATCTTCAAGAACCTCAATCAAACCCAAAAAAAAAAAAAAAAAAAAAGGGAAATTTGGATATTTAGGAAGTTGTGTTTGGTAAAATTAGATAATTAAGGAGTTGGGTTAGGTAAAATTGGATAATTCAGGAGTTGTGTTTGGTAAAATTGGATAATTAAAGAGTTGGGTTAGGTAAAATTGGATATTTAAGGAGTTGTGTTAGGTAAAATTGGATAATTAAGGAGTTGGGTTAGGTAAAATTTGATAATTAAGGAGTGGTGTTTGGTAAAATTGGATAATTAAGGGGCTGTGTTAGGTAAAATTGGATAATTAAGGAGTTGGGTTAGGTAGAATTGGATAACTAAGGAGTTGTGTTTGGTAAAATTAGATAAATAAGGAGTCGGGTTAGTTAAAATTAGATAATTAAGGAGTTGTGTATGGTAAAATTGGATAATTGAGGAGTTGGGTTAGGTAAAATTGAATAATTCAGGAGTTGTGTTTGGTAAAATTAGATATTTAAGGAGTTGGGTTAGGTAAAATTGGATAATTAAGGAGTTGTGTTAGGTAAAATTGGATAATTAAGGAGTTGGGTTAGGTAAAATTGGATAATTGAGGAGTTGTGTTTGGTAAAATTGGATAATTAAGGAGTTGGGTAAGGTAAAATTGGATAATAAAGTAGTTGTGTTTGGTAAAATTGGATAATTAAGGAGTTGTGTTAGGTAAAATTGGATGATTAAGGAGTTTGGTTAGGTAAAATTGGATAATAAAGGAGTTGTGTTTGGTAAAATTGGATAATTAGGCAGTTGTGTTAGGTAAAATTAAATATTTAAGGAGTTGTGTCAGGTAAAATTGAATAATTAAGGAGTTGGAATAGGTAAAATTGGATAATAAAGGAGTTGTGTTTGGTAAAATTGGATAATTAGGCAGTTGTGTTAGGTAAAATTGGATAATTAAGGAGTTGTGTCAGGTTAAATTGGAACATTAAGGAGTTGAGTTAGGTAAAATTAGATAATTAGGGAGTTGTGTTTGGTAAAATTGGATAATTAAGGAGTTGTGTTTGATAAAATTGCATAATTAAGGAGCTGTGCTAGGTAAAATTGGATAATTAAGGAGTTGGGTTAGGTAAAATTGGATAATTAAGGAGTTGTGTTTGGTAAAATTGGATAATTAAGGAGTTGGGTTAGGTAAAATTAGATAATTAAGGAGTTGTGTATGGTAAAATTGGATAATTAAGGAGTTGGGTTAAGTACAATTGGATAATTCAGGAGTTGTGTTTGGTAAAATTGGATAATTAAGGAGTTGGGTTAGGTAAAATTGGATAATTAAGGAGTTGTGTTAGGTAAAATTGGATAATTAAGGAGTTTGGTTAGGTAAAATTAGATAATTAAGAAGTTGTGTTTGGTAAAATTGGATAATTAAGGAGTTGTGTTAGGTAAAATTAAATAAATACGGAGTTGGGTTAGGTAAAAATAGATAATTAAGGAGTTGTGTTAGGTAAAATTTGATAATTAAGGAGTTAGGTTAAGTAAAGTTGGATATTTAGGGAGTTGTGTTAGGTAAAATTGGATAATTTAGGAGTTGTGTTTAGTAAAATTAGATAATTAAGGAGTTGTGTTTGGTAAAATTGGATAATTAAGGAATTGGGTTAGGTAAAATTGGATAATTGAGGAGTTGTGTTTGGTAAAATTGGATAATTAAGGAGTTGGTTTAGGAAAAATTGGATAATCAAGAAGTTGTGTTTAATAAAATTGGATAATTAAGGAGTTGTGTTAGGTAAAATTAAATAAATACGGAGTTGGGTTAGGTAAAAATAGATAATTAAGGAGTTGTGTTAGGTAAAATTGGATAATTAAGGAGTTAGGTTAAGTAAAATTGGATATTTAAGGAGTTGTGTTAGGTAAAATTAGATAATTAAGGAGTTGGGTTAGGTAAAATTGGATAATTGAGGAGTTGGGTTAAGTAAAATTGGATAATAAAGGAGTTGTGTTTGGTAAAATTGGATAATTAAGAAGTTGTGTTAGGTAAAATTGGATAATTAGGGAGTTGGGTTAGGTAAAATTGGATATTTAAGGAGTTGTGTTAGGTAAAATTGGATAATTAAGGAGTTGGGTAGAAATATTGGATAATTAAGGAGTTGTGTTTGGTAAAATTAGATAATTAAGGAGTTGTGTTAGGTAAAATTAGATAATTAAGGAGTTGTGTTTGGTAAAATTGGATAATTAAGGAGTTGTGTTAGGTAAAATTAAATAAATACGGAGTTGGGTTAGGTAAAAATAGATAATTCAGGAGTTGTGTTAGGTAAAATTGGATAATTAAGGAGTTAGGTTAAGTAAAATTGGATATTTAAGGAGTTGTGTTAGGTAAAATTGGATAATTTAGGAGTTGTGTTTGGTAAAATTGGATAATTAAGGAGTTGTGTTTGGTAAAATTGGATAATTAAGGAATTGGGTTAGGTAAAATTGGATAATTGAGGAGTTGTGTTTGGTAAAATTGGATAATTAAGGAGTTGGGTTAGGTAAAATTGGATAATCAAGAAGTTGTGTTTAATAAAATTGGATAATTAAGGAGTTGGGTTAGGTAAAATTGGATAATTAAGGAGTTGTGTTAGGGAAAATTGGATAATTAGGGAGTTGGGTAAGGTAAAATTGGATAATTCAGGAGTTCGGTTAGGTAAAATTGGATAATTAGGGAGTTGTGTAAGGTAAAATTGGATAATTAAGGAAGTGTGTCAGGTAAAATTGGATAATTGTGGAGTTGGGTTAGGTAAAATTGGAGAATTAAGAAGTTGTGTTAGGTAAAATTGGATAATTAAGGAGTTGGGTTAGGTAAAATTCGATTATTAAGAAATTGTGTTTTGTAAAATTGGATAATTAAGGAGTTGTGTTAGGAAAAATTGGATATTTCAGGAGTTGAGTTAGGTAAAATTGGATATTTAAGGAGTTGTGTTTGGTAAAATTGGATAATTAAGGAGTTGGGTTAGGTAAAATTGGATAATTAAGGAGTTGTGTTAGGTAAAATTGAATAATTAAGGAGTTGTGTTTGGTAAAATTGGATAATTAAGGAGTTGTGTTTGGTAAAATTGAATAATAAGGGAGTTGGGTTAGGTAAAATTGGATAATTAAGGAGTTGTGTTAGGTAAAATTGGATAATTAAGGAGTTGGGTTAGGTAAAATTGGATAATTAAGGAGTTGTGTTAGGTAAAATTGGATAATTAAGGAGTTGGGTTTGGTAAAATTGAATAATTAAGAAGTTGTGTTTAGTAAAATTGGATAATTAAGGAGTTGTGTTTGGTAAAATTGAATAATTAAGGAGTTGTGTTAGGTAAAATTGGATAATTAAGGAGTTATGTTAGGTAAAATTGGATAATTAAGGAGTTGTGTTAGGTAAAATTGGGTAATTAAGAAGTTGGGTTAGGTAAAATTGGATAATTGAGGAGTTGTGTTTGGTAAAATTGGATAATTAAGGAGTTGGGTTAGGTAAAATTGGATAATTAAGGAGTTGGGTTAGGTAAAATTGGATAATTAAGGAGTTGTGTTGGGTAAAATTGGAAAATTAAGGAGTTGGGTTAGGTCAAATTGGACAATTAAGGAGTTGGGTTAGGTAAAATTGGATAATTGAGGAGTTGTGTTTGGTAATATTGGATAATTAAGGAGTTGGGTTAGGTAAAATTGGATAATTAAGGAGTTGTGTTTGGTAAAATCGGATAATTAATGAGTTGTGTTAGGTAAAATTGGATAACTAAGGAGTTATGTTAGGTAAAATTGGATAAATAGGGAGTTGTGTTTGGTAAAATTAGATAATTAAGGAGTTGTGTTAGGTAAATAAAAAAAAAAAGTACATTTGGTTACAAAATAAAGTATTTAAGATAGGTTCTAAGTAATTTTTATTTAAAGTATAATTATCTTCAAGAACCTCAATCAATCAATCAAAAAAAAAAAAATAGGTAAAATTGGATATTTAGGAAGTTGTGTTTGGTAAAATTAGATAATTAAGGAGTTGGGTTGGGTAAAATTGCATAATTCAGGAGTTGTGTTTTGTAAAATTAGATAATTAAGGAGTTGGGTTAGGTAAAATTGGATAATTAAGGAGTTGTGTTAGGTAAAATTGGATAATTACGGAGTTGGGTTAGGTAAAATTGTATAATTAAGGAGTTAGGTTAGGTAAAATTGGATAATTAAGAAGTTGTGTTAGGTAAAATTGTATAATTAAGGAGTTAGGTTAGGTAAAATTGGATAATTAAGAAGTTGTGTTAGGTAAAATTGGATAATTAAGGAGTTTGGTTAGGTAAAATTGGATAATGAAGGAGTTGTGTTTGGTAAAATTGGATAATTAAGCAGTTGTGTTAGGTTAAATTGGATAATTAAGGAGTTGTGTCAGGTAAAATTAGATAATTAAGGAGTTGGGTTAGGTAAAATTGGATAATAAAGAAGTTGTGTTTGGTAAAATTGGATAATTAGGCAGTTGTGTTAGGTAAAATTAGATAATTAAGGAGTTGTGTCAGGTAAAATTGGATAATAAAGGAGTTGGGTTAGGTAAAATTAGATAATTAGGGAGTTGTGTTTGGTAAAATTGGATAATTAAGGAGTTGTAATTGGTAAAATTGGATAATTAAGGAGTTGGGTTAGGTAAAATTAGATAATTAAGGAGTTGTGTATGGTAAAATTTGATAATTAAGGAGTTAGGTTAGGTAAAATTAGATAGTTCAGGAGTTGTGTTTGGTGAAATTGGATAATTAAGGAGTTGAGTTAGGTAAAATTGGATAATTAAGGAGTTGTGTTAGGTAAAATTGGATAATTAAGGAGTTGGGTTAGGTAAAATTGGATAATTAAGGAGTTGTGTTTGGTAAAATTGGAAAATTAGGGAGTTGGGTAAGGTAAAATTGGATAATTGAGGAGTTGTATTTGGTAAAATTGGATAATTAAGGAGTTGGGTTAGGTAAAATTGGATAATCAAGAAGTTGTGTTTGGTAAAATTGGATAAATAAGGAGTTGGGTAAGGAGTTATGATTGGTAAAATTGGATAATTAAGGAGTTGTGTTAGGTAAAATTGGATAACTAAGGAGTTTTGTCAGGTAAAATTGGATAAATAGGGAGTTGTGTTTGGTAAAATTGGATAATTAAGGAGTTGTGTTAGATAAATAAAAAAAAAAAAAGTACATTTGGTTACAAAATAAAGTATTGAAGAAAGGTTCTAAGTGTTTTTTGTTTAAAGTATAATTATCTTCAAGAACCTCAATCAAAAAAAAAAAAAAAAAAAAAAAAAAGGGAAATTTGGATATTTAGGAAGTTGTGTTTGGTAAAATTAGATAATTAAGGAGTTGGGTTAGGTAAAATTGGATAATTCAGGAGTTGTGTTTGGTAAAATTGGATAATTAAGGAGTTGGGTTAGGTCAAATTGGATATTTAAGGAGTTGTGTTAGGTAAAATTGGATAATTAAGGAGTTGGGTTAGGTAAAATTGAATAATTAAGGAGTGGTGTTTGGTAAAATTGGATAATTAAGGAGTTGTGTTAGGTAAAATTGTATAATTAAGGAGTTGTGTCAGGTAAAATTGGATAATTGTGAAGTTTGGTTAGGTAAAATTGGATAATTAAGGTGTTGTGTTAGGTAAAATTGGATAATTAAGGAGTTAGGTTAGGTAAAATTGGATAATTAAGGAGTTGTGTTAGGTAAAATTGGATAATTAAGGAGTTTAGTTAGGTAAAATTGGATAATAAAGGAGTTGTGTTTGGTAAAATTGGATAATTAAGCAGTTGTGTTAGGTAAAATTGGATAATTAAGGAGTTGTGTCAGGTAAAATTGGATAATTAAGGAGTTGGGTTAGGTAAAATTGGATAATAAAGGAGTTGTGGTTGGTAAAATTGGATAATTAGGCAATTGTATAGGTAAAATTGGATAATTAAGGAGTTGTGTCAGGTAAAATTGGATAATTAAGGAGTTAGGTTAGGTAAAATTAGATAATTAGGGAGTTGTGTTTGGTAAAATTTGATAATTAAGGAGTTGTGTTTGGTAAAATTGGATATTTAAGGAGCTGTGTTAGGTAAAATTGGATAATTAAGGAGTTGGGTTAGGTAAAATTGGATAATTAAGGAGTTGTGTTTGGTAAAATTGGATAATTAAGGAGTTGGGTTAGGTAAAATTAGATAATTAAGGAGTTGTGTATGGTAAAATTGGATAATTAAGGAGTTGGGTTAGGTAAAATTGGATAATTAAGGAGTTGGGTTAGGTAAAATTGGATATTTAAGGAGTTGGGTTAGATAAAATTGGATAATTAACGAGTTGGGTTAAGTAAAATTGGATAATTAAGGAGTTGTTTTAGGTAAAATTAGATAATAAAGGAGTTGGGTTAGGTAAAATTCGATAATTAAGGAGTTGTGTTAGGAAAAATTGGATAATTAAGGAGTTGGGTTAGGTAAAATTGGATAATTAAGGAGTTGTGTTAGGTAAAATTGGATAATTAGGGAGTTTTGTTTAGTAAATATGGATATTTAAGGAGTTGTGTTAGGTAAAATTGGATAATTAAGGAGTTGTGTTAGGTAAAATTGTATAATTTAGGAGTTGGGTTAAGTAAAATTGGATATTTAAGGAGTTGTGTTAGGTAAAATTGGATAATTAAGTAGTTGGGTTAAGTAAAATTGGATAATTAAGGAGTTGTGTTAGGTAAAATTGGATAATTTAGGAGTTGGGTTAGGTAAAATTGGATAATTAAGGAGTTGTGTTTAGTAAAATTGTATAATTAAGGAGTTGGGTTAGGTAAAATTTTATAATTACGGAGTTGGGTTAGGTAAAATTGGATATTAAAGAAGTTGTGTTAGGTAAAATTGGATAATTAAGGAGTTGGGTTAAGTAAAATTGGATAATTAAGGAGTTGTGTTAGGTAAAATTGGATAATTAAGGAGTTGGGCTAGGTAAAATTGGATAATTAAGGAGTTGTGTTTGGTAAAATTGGATAATTAAGGAGTTGGGTTAGGTAAAATTAGATAATTAAGGAGTTGTGTTTAGAAAAATTAAATAAATTAGAAGTTAGGTTAAGTAAAATTGGATAATTAAGGAGTTGTGTTTGGTAAAATTAGATAACTAAGGAGTTGTGTTAGGTAAAATTGGATAATTAAGGAGTTGTGTTTGGTAAAATTGGATAATTAAGGAGTTGTGTTAGGTAAAATTAAATAATTACGGAGTTGGGTTAGGTAAAAATAGATAATTAAGGAGTTGTGTTAGGTAAAATTGGATAATTAAGGAGTTAGGTTAAGTAAAATTGGATATTTAAGGAGTTGTGTTAGGTAAAATTGGATAATTAAGGAGTTGGGTTAGGTATAATTGGATAATTAAGGAGTTGGGTTAGGTAAAATTGGATAATTAAGGAGTTGTGTTTGGTAAATTTGGATAATTAAGGAGTTGTGTTAGGTAAAATTGGATAACTAAGGGGTTGTGTTAGGTAAAATTGGATAAATAGGGAGTTGTGTTTGGTAAAATTGGATAATTAAGGAGTTGTGTTAGGTAAATAAAAAACAAAAAAAAGTACATTTGGTTACAAAATTAAGTATTGAAAAATGGTTCTAAGTGTTTTTTATTTAAAGTATAATTATCTTCAAAAACCTCAATCAATCCCAAAAAAAAAAAATAAATAAATAGGTTAAATTGGATATTTAGGAAGTTGTGTTTGGTAAAATTAGATAATTAAGGAGTTGGGTTAGGTAAAATTGGATAATTTAGGAGTTGTGTTTGGTAAAATTGGATAATTAAGGAGTTGGGTTAGGTAAAATCGGATAATTAAGAAATTGTGTTTGGTAAAATTGGATAATTAAGGAGTTGTGTTAGGTAAATTGGATAATTAAGGAGTTGTGTCAGGTAAAATAGGATAATTGTTGAGTTAGGTTAGGTAAAATTGGATAATTAAAGAGTTGTGTTAGGAAAATTGGATAATTAAGGAGTTGGGTTAGGTAAAATTGGATAATTAAGGAGTTGTGTTTGGTAAAATTGGATAATAAAGGAGTTGTGTTTGGTAAAATTGGATAATTAAGCAGTTGTGTTACGTAAAATTGGATAATTAAGAAGTTGTGTTAGGTAAAATTGGATAATTAAGGAGTTGGGTTAAGTAAAATTGAATAATTAAGGAGTTGTGTTAGGTAAAATTGGATAATTAAGGAGTTGGGTTAGGTAAAATTGGATAATTAAGGAGTTGTGTTTGGTAAAATTGGATAATTAAGGAGTTGGGTTAGGTAAAATTGGATAATTAAGGAGTTGTGTTTAAAAAAATTGAATAAATTAGAAGTTAGGTTAGGTAAAATTGGATAATTAAGGAGTTGTGTTGGGTAAAATTGGGAAATTAAGGAGTTGGGTTAGGTAAAATTGGATAATTAAGGAGTTTAGTCAGGTAAAATTGGCTAATTAAAGAGTTGTGTTTGGTAAAATTGGATAATTAAGGAGTGGGGTTAGGTAAAATTAAATAATTACGGAGTTAGGTTAGGTAAAAATAGATAATTAAGGAGTTGCGTTAGGTAAAATTGGATAATTAAGGAGTTAGGTTAAGTAACATTGGATATTTAAGGAGTTGTGTTAGGTAAAATTGGATAATTTAGGAGTTGTGTTTGGTAAAATTAGATAATTAAGGAGTTGGGTTAGGTAAAATTGGATAATTAAGGAGTTGGGTTACTTAAAATTGGATATTTAAGGAGTTGTGTTAGGTAAAATTGGATAATTTAGGAGTTGGGTTAAGTAAAATTGGATAATTAAGGAGTTGTGTTTGGTAAAATTGGATAATTAAGGAGTGGGGTTAGGTAAAATTAAATAATTACGGAGTTAGGTTAGGTAAGAAGAGATAATTAAGGAGTTGTGTTAGGTAAAATTGGATAATTAAGGAGTTAGGTTAAGTAACATTGGATATTTAAGGAGTTGTGTTAGGTAAAATTGAATAATTAAGGAGTTGTGTTTGGTAAAATTGGATAATTAAGGAGTTTGGTTAGGTAAAATTGGATAATTTAGGAGTTGTGTTTAATAAAATTGAATAATTAAGGAGTTGTGTTAGGTAAAATTAAATAATTAAGGAGTTGTGTTAGGTAAAATTGGATAATTAAGAAGTTGGGTTAGGTAAAATTGGATAATTAAGGAGTTGTGTTTGGTAAAATTGGATAATTAAGGAGTTGGGTTAGGTAAAATTGGATAATTAAGGAGTTGGGTTAGGTAAAATTGGATAATTAAGGAGTTGTGTTAAGTAAAATTGGATAATTAAGGAGTTGGGTTAGGTAAAATTGGATAATTAAGAAGTTGGGTTAAGTAAAATTGGATAATTAGGGAGCTGTGTAAGGTAAAATTGGATAATTAAGGAGTTGTGTCAGGTAAAATCGGATAATTGTGGAGTTGGGTTAGGTAAAATTGGATAATTAAGGAGTTGTGTTAGGTAAAATTGGATAATTAAGGAGTTGGGTTACTTAAAATTCAATAATTAAGGAGTTGTGTTTTGTAAAATTGGTTAATTAAGGAGTTGTGTTAGGTAAAATTGGATTATAAGGGAGTTGGGTTTGGTAAAATTGGATATTTAAGGAGTTGTGTTTGGTAAAATTGGATAATTGAGGAGTTGGGATAGGTAAAATTAGATAATTGAGGAGTTGTATTTGGTAAAATTGGATAATTAAGGAGTTGGGTTAGGTAAAATTGGATAATTAAGGAGTGGTGTTTGGTAAAATTGGATAATTAAGGAGCTGTGTTAGGTAAAATTGGATAATTAAGGAGTTGGGTTAGGTAGAATTGGATAACTAAGGAGTTGTGTTTGGTAAAATTAGATAATTAAGGAGTTGGGTTAGTTAAAATTAGATAATTAAGGAGTTGTGTATGGTAAAATTGGATAATTGAGGAGTTGGGTTAGGTAAAATTGAATAATTCAGGAGTTGTGTTTGGTTATATTAGATATTTAAGGAGTTGGGTTAGGTAAAATTGGATAATTAAGGAGTTGTGTTAGGTAAAATTGGATAATTAAGGAGTTGGGTTAGGTAAAATTGGATAATTGAGGAGTTGTGTTTGGTAAAATTGGATAATTAAGGAGTTGGGTAAGGTAAAATTGGATAATAAAGGAGTTGTGTTTGGTAAAATTGGATAATTAAGGAGTTGTGTTAGGTAAAATTGGATGATTAAGGAGTTGGGTTAGGTAAAATTGGATAATTAAGGAGTTGTGTTAGGTAAAATTGGATAATTAAGGAGTTGGGTTAGGTAAAATTGGATAATTGAGGAGTTGTGTTAGGTAAAATTGGATAATTAAGGAGTTGGGTTAGGTAAAATTGGATAATTGAGGAGTTGTGTTTGGTAAAATTGGATAATAAAGGAGTTGTGTTTGGTAAAATTGGATATTTAAGGAGTTGTGTTAGGTAAAATTGGATAATTAAGGAGTTGTGTTAGGTAAAATTGGATAATTAAGGAGTTGGGTTAGGTAAAATTGGATAATTGAGGAGTTGTGTTAGGTAAAATTGGATAATTAAGGAGTTGGGTTAGGTAAAATTGGATAATTGAGGAGTTGTGTTTGGTAAAATTGGATAATTAAGGAGTTGGGTAAGGTAAAATTGGATAATAAAGGAGTTGTGTTTGGTAAAATTGGATAATTAGGCAGTTGTGTTAGGTAAAATTAAATATTCAAGGAGTTGTGTCAGGTAAAATTGAATAATTAAGGAGTTGGAATAGGTAAAATTGGATAATAAAGGAGTTGTGTTTGGTAAAATTGGATAATTAGGCAGTTGTGTTAGGTAAAATTGGATAATTAAGGAGTTGTGTCAGGTTGAATTGGAACATTAAGGAGTTGAGTTAGGTAAAATTAGATAATTAGGGAGTTGTGTTTGGTAAAATTGGATAATTAAGGAGTTGTGTTTGATAAAATTGGATAATTAAGGAGCTGTGCTAGGTAAAATTGGATAATTAAGGAGTTGGGTTAGGTAAAATTGGATAATTAAGGAGTTGTGTTTGGTAAAATTGGATAATTAAGGAGTTGGGTTAGGTAAAATTAGATAATTAAGGAGTTGTGTATGGTAAAATTGGATAATTAAGGAGTTGGGTTAAGTAAAATTGGATAATTCAGGAGTTGTGTTTGGTAAAATTGGATAATTAAGGAGTTGGGTTAGGTAAAATTGGATAATTAAGGAGTTGTGTTAGGTAAAATTGGATAATTAAGGAGTTGGGTTAGGTAAAATTAGATAATTAAGAAGTTGTGTTTGGTTAAATTAGATAATTAAGGAGTTGTGTTAGGTAAAATTAAATAAATACGGAGTTGGGTTAGGTAAAAATAGATAATTAAGGAGTTGTGTTAGGTAAAATTTGATAATTAAGGAGTTAGGTTAAGTAAAGTTGGATATTTAGGGAGTTGTGTTAGGTAAAATTGGATAATTTAGGAGTTGTGTTTAGTAAAATTAGATAATTAAGGAGTTGTGTTTGGTAAAATTGGATAATTAAGGAATTGGGTTAGGTAAAATTGGATAATTGAGAAGTTGTGTTTGGTAAAATTGGATAATTAAGGAGTTGGGTTAGGTAAAATTGGATAATCAAGAAGTTGTGTTTAATAAAATTGGATAATTAAGGAGTTGTGTTAGGTAAAATTAAATAAATACGGAGTTGGGTTAAGTAAAAATAGATAATTAAGGAGTTGTGTTAGGTAAAATTGGATAATTAAGGAGTTAGGTTAGGTAAAATTGGATATTTAAGGAGTTGTGTTAGGTAAAATTGGATAATTAAGGAGTTGTGTTAGGTAAAATTGGATAATTGAGGAGTTGGGTTACGTAAAATTGGATAATTAAGGAGTTGTGTGAGTTGTTTACCAAACACTCCTTAATTATCTAATTTTACCTGACACAACTCCTTAATTATCCAATTTAACCTAACACAACTGCTTAATTATCCAATTTTACCAAACACAACTCCTTCATTATCCAATTTTACCTAACCAAACTCCTTAATTATCCAATTTTACCTAACACAACTTCTTAATTATTCAATTTTAAATAACCTAACTCCTTAATTATACAATTTTACCTAACACAACTCCTTAATTATCCAATTTTACCTAACCCAACTCCTCAATTATCCAATTTTACCTGACACAACTCCTTAATTATCCAATTTTACCTAACACAACTCCTTAATTATCCAATTTTACCATACACAACTCTTTAATTATCCAATTTTACCTAACCCAACTCCGTAATTATCCAATTTTACCTAACACAACTCCTTAATTATCCAATTTTACCTAACCCAACTCCTTAATTATCTAATTTTACAAAACACAACTCCTGAATTATGCAATTTTACCCAACCCAACTCCTTAATTATCTAATTTTACCAAACACAACTTCCTAAATATCCAATTTTACCTATTTTTTTTTTTTTTTTTTGATTGATTGAGGTTCTTGAAGATAATTATACTTTAAATAAAAATTACTTAGAACCTATCTTAAATACTTTATTTTGTAACCAAATGTACTTTTTTTTTTTATTTACCTAACACAACTCCTTAATTATCTAATTTTACCAAACACAACTCCCTATTTATCCAATTTTACCTAACATAACTCCTTAGTTATCCAATTTTACCTAACACAACTCATTAATTATCTGATTTTACCAAACACAACTCCTTAATTATCCAATTTTACCTAACCCAACTCCTTAATTATCCAATATTACCAAACACAACTCCTCAATTATCCAATTTTACCTAACCCAACTCCTTAATTGTCCAATTTGACCTAACCCAACTCCTTAATTTTCTAATTTTACCCAACACAACTCCTTAATTATCCAATTTTACCTAACCCAACTCCTTAATTATCCAATTTTACCTAACCCAACTCCTTAATTATCCAATTTTACCAAACACAACTCCTCAATTATCCAATTTTACCTAACCCAACTCCTTAATTATCCAATTTTACCTAACACAACTCCCTAATTATCCAATTTTACCTAACATAACTCCTTAATTATCCAATTTTACCTAACACAACTCCTTAATTATTCAATTTTACCAAACACAACTCCTTAATTATCCAATTTTACTAAACACAACTTCTTAATTATTCAATTTTACCTAACCCAACTCCTTAATTATCCAATTTTACCTAACACAACTCCTTAATTATCCAATTTTACCTAACCCAACTCCTTAATTATCCAATTTTACCTAACACAACTCCTTAATTATCCAATTTTACCTAACCCAACTCCTTAATTATTCAATTTTACCAAACACAACTCCTTAATTATCCAATTTTACCAAACACAACTCCTTAATTATTCAATTTTACCTAACACAACTCCTTAATTATCCAATTTTACCTAACCCAACTCCTTAATTATCCAATTTTACTAAACACAACTCCCTAAATATCCAATTTTACCTAACTCAACTCCTGAATTATCCAATTTTTCCTAACACAACTCCTTAATTATCCAATTTTACAAAACACAATTTCTTAATAATCGAATTTTACCTAACCCAACTCCTTAATTATCCAATTTTACCTAACACAACTTCTTAATTCTCCAATTTTACCTAACCCAACTCCACAATTATCCAATTTTACCTAACCCAACTCCTTAATTATCCAATTTTACCAAACACAACTCCTTAAATATCCAATTTTACCTAACTCAACTCCTGAATTATCCAATTTTTCCTAACACAACTCCTTAATTATCCAATTTTACAAAACACAATTTCTTAATAATCGAATAATTCCTAACCCAACTCCTTAATTATCCAATTTTACTTTACACAACTCCCTAATTATCCAATTTTACCTAACCGAACTCCTGAATTATCCAATTTTACCTTACCCAACTCCTTAATTATCCAATTTTCCCTAACACAACTCCTTAATTATCCAATTTTACCTAACCCAACTCCTTAATTATCCAATTTTATTAAACACAACTTCTTGATTATCCAATTTTACCTAACCCAACTCCTTAATTATCCAATTTTACCAAACACAACTCATCAATTATCCAATTTTACCTAACCCAATTCCTTTATTATCCAATTTTACCAAACACAACTCCTTAATTATCCAATTTTACCAAACACAACTCCTAAATTATCCAATTTTACCTAACACAACTCCTTAAATATCCAATTTTACTTAACCTAACTCCTTAATTATCCAATTTTACCTAACACAACTCCTGAATTATCTATTTTTACCTAACCCAACTCCGTATTTATTTAATTTTACCTAACACAACTCCTTAATTATCCAATTTTACCAAACACAACTCCTTAATTATCTAATTTTACCTAACACAACTCCTTAATTATCTAATTTTACCAAACACAACTCCTTAATTATCCAATATTACTACCCAACTCCTTAATTATCCAATTTTACCTAACACAACTCCTTAAATATCCAATTTTACCTAACCCAACTCCCTAATTATCCAATTTTACCTAACCCAACTTCTTAATTATCCAATTTTACCAAACACAACTCCTTAATTATCCAATTTTACGTAACCCAACTCCTCAATTATCCAATTTTACCTAACACAACTCCTTAATTATCTAATTTTACCTAACACAACTCCTTAAATATCCAATTTTACTTAACCTAACTCCTTAATTATCCAATTTTACCTAACACAACTCCTTAATTATCTATTTTTACCTAACCCAACTCCGTATTTATTTAATTTTACCTAACACAACTCCTTAATTATCCAATTTTATTAAACACAACTTCTTGATTATCCAATTTTTCCTAAACCAACTCCTTAATTATCCAATTTTACCAAACACAACTCCTCAATTATCCAATTTTACCTAACCCAATTCCTTAATTATCCAATTTTACCAAACACAACTCCTTAATTATCTAATTTTACTAAACACAACTCCTAAATTATCCAATTTTACCTAACACAACTCCCTAAATATCCAACTTTACTTAACCTAACTCCTTAATTATCAAATTTTACCTAACACAACTCCTTAATTATCTATTTTTACCTAACCCAACTCCGTATTTATTTAATTTTACCTAACACAACTCCTTAATTATCCAATTTTACCAAACACAACTTCTTAATTATCTAATTTTACCTAACCCAACTCCTTAATTATCCAATTTTACCTAACACAACTCCTTAATTATCCAATTTTACCTAACCCAACTCCTTAATTATCCAATTTTACCAAACACAACTCCTGAATTATCCAATTTTACTTAACCCAACTCCTTAATTATCCAATTTTACCATACACAACTCCTTAATTATCTAATTTTACCTAACCCAACTCCTTAATTATCCAATTTTACCAAACACAACTCCTTAATTATCTAATTTTACCTAACCCAACTCCTTAATTATCCAATTTTACCTAGCACAGCTCCTTAATTATCCAATTTTATCAAACACAACTCCTTAATTATCCAATTTTACCAAACACAACTCCCTAATTATCTAATTTTACCTAACTCAACTCCTTAATGTTCCAATTTAACCTGACACAACTCCTTAATTATCCAATTTTACCTAACACAACTGCCTAATTATCCAATTTTACCAAACACAACTCCTTTATTATCCAATTTTACCTATTCCAACTCCTTAATTATTCAATTTTACCTGACACAACTCCTTAAATATTTAATTTTACCTAACACAACTGCCTAATTATCCAATTTTACCAAACACAACTCCTTTATTATCCAATTTTACCTAACCAAACTCCTTAATTATCCAATTTTACCTAACACAACTCCTTAATTATCCAATTTTACCAAACACAACTCCTTTATTATCCAATTTTACCTTACCCAACTCCTTAATTATCCAATTTTACCAAACACAACTCCTTAATTATCCAATTTTACCTAACCCAACTCCTTAATTATCCAATTTTACCTAACACAACTCCTTAATTATCCAATTTTACCTAACCCAACTTCTTAAATATCTAATTTTACCAAACACAACTCCTGAATTATTCAATTTTACCTAACCCAACTCCTCAATTATCCAATTTTACCAAACACAACTCCTTAATTATCTAATTTTAACTAACCCAACTCCTTAATTATCTAATTTTACCAAACACAACTCCTTAGTTATCCAATTCTACCTAACCCAACTCCTTAATTATCCAATTTTACCTAACACAACTCCTTAATTATCCAATTTTACCAAACACAACTCCTTAATTATCCAATTTTACCTAACCCAACTCCTTAATTATC
Source organism: Philonthus cognatus (assembly GCA_932526585.2). Lineage (NCBI taxonomy): Eukaryota > Metazoa > Arthropoda > Insecta > Coleoptera > Staphylinidae > Philonthus > Philonthus cognatus. Next base: position 92,571 of record OW052244.1, read on the forward strand.
CAATTTTACCTAACACAACTCCTTAAATATCCAATTTTACCTAACCCAACTCTTTAATTATCCAATTTTACCAAACACAACTCCTTATTTATCCAATTTTACCTAACCCAACTCCTTAATTATCTAATTTTACCAAACACAACTTCCTAAATATCCAAATTTCCTTTTTTTTTTTTTTTTTTGGGTTTGATTGAGGTTCTTGAAGATAAATATATTTTAAACAAAAAACACTTAAAACCTTTCTTCAATACTTTATTTTGTAACCAAATGTACTTTTTTTTTATTTATCTAACACAACTTCTTAATTATCTAATTTTACCAAACACAACTCCCTATTTATCCAATTTTACCTAACATAACTCCTTAGTTATCCAATTTTACCTAACACAACTCCTTAATTATCAAATTTTACCAATCATAACTCCTTACCCAACTCCTTAATTATCCAATTTTACCGAACACAACTTCTTGATTATCCAATTTTACCTAACCCAACTCCTTAATTATCCAATTTTACCAAACACAACTCCTCAATTATCTAATTTTACCTAACCCAACTCCTCAATTATCCAATTTTACTAAACACAACTCCTTAAATATCCAATTTTACCAAACACAACTCCTTAATTATCCAATTTTACCTAACACAACTCCTTAATTATCCAATTTTACAAAACACAACTCCTTAATTATCGAATTTTACTTAACCCAACTCCTTAATTATCCAATTTTACCTAACACAACTCCTTAATTATCCAATTTTACCTAACCCAACTCCACAATTATCCGATTTTACCTGACACAACTCCTTAATTATCCAATTTTACCTTACACAGCTCCCTAATTATCCAATTTTACTTAACCCAACTTCTTAATTATCCAATTTTACCTAACCCAACTCCTTAATTATCCAATTTTACTTAACACAACTCCTTAATTATCCAATTTTACCTAACCCAACTCCTTAATTATCCAATTTTACCTAACCCAACTCCTTAATTATCCAATTTTACCAAACACAACTCCTTAATTATCCAATTTTACCTAACTTAACTTCTTAATTATCCAATTTTACCTAACACAACTCCTTAATTATTTAATTTTACCTAACACAACTCCTTAATTATTTAATTTTACCAAACACAACTCCTAAATTATCCAATTTTACCTAACCAAACTCCTTAATTATCCAATTTTACCAAACACAACTTCCTTAATATCTAATTTTACCAATTTTTTTTTTTTTTTGGATTGATTGAGTCACTTGAAGATAATTATGCTTTGATTAAAAAACACTTAGAACCTTTCTTCAATACTTTATTTTGTAACCAAATGTACTTTTTTTTTTTTTTTTAGATTGATTGAGTTACTTGAAGATAATTATACTTTGATTAAAAAACACTTAGAACCTTTCTTCAATACTTTATTTTGTAACCAAATGTACTTTTTTTTTTTTTTATTGATTGAGTTACTTGAAGATAATTATACTTTGTTTTAAAAACACTTAGAACCTTTCTTCAATACTTTATTTTGTAACTAAATGTACTTTTTTTTTTTTATTTACCTAACACAACTTCTTAAATATCCAATTTTACCCAACACAACTCCATATTAATCCAATTTTACCTAACATAACTCCTTAATTATCCAATTTTACCAAACACAACTCCCTAATAATTCAATTTTACCTAACCCATCTCCTTAATTAACCAATTTAACCTAACACAACTCCTTAAATATCCAATTTTACCTAACCCAACTCCTCAATTATCCAATTTTACCTAACCCAACTCCTTAATTATCCAATTTTACCAAACACAACTCCAAAATTATTCAATTTTACCTAACACAACTCCTTAAATATCCAATGTTACTTAACCTAACTCCTTAATTATCCAATTTTACATAACACAACTCCTTAATTATCTCTTTTTACCTAACCTAACTCCGTAATTATTTAATTTTACCTAACCCCACTCCTTAATTATCCAATTTTACCAAACACAACTCCTTAATTATCCAATTTTACTTAACCCAACTCCTTAATTATCCAATTTTACCTAACACAACTCCTTAAATATCCAATTTTAAGTAACCCAACTCCTTAATTATCCAATTTTACCTAACCCAACTCCTTAATTATCTAATTTTACCAAACACAACTCCTAAATTATCCAATTTTACCTAACACAACTCCTTAAATATCCAATGTTACTTAACCTAACTCCTTAATTATCCAATTTTACCTAACGCAACTCCTTAATTATCTATTTTTACCTAACCCAACTCCGTAATTATTTAATTTTACCTAACCCCACTCCTTAATTATCCAATTTTACCAAACACAACTCTTTAATTAGCCAATTTTACCTAACTAAACTCCTTAGTTATCCAATTTTACCTAACCCAACTCCTTAATTTCCCAATTTTACCCAACACAACTCCTTAATTATCCAATTTTACCTAACCTAACTTCTAATTTATTCATTTTTTTTAAACACAACTCCCTAATTATCCAATTTTACCTAACCCAACTCCTTAATTATCCAATTTTACCAAACACAACTCCTTAATTATCCAATTTCACCTAACCCAACTCCTTAATTATCCAATTTTACCTAACACAACTCCTTAGTTTTTCAATTTTACTTAACCCAACTCCTTAATTATTCAATTTTACCTAACACAACTTCTTAATTATCCAATTTTACGTAACACAACTGCTTAATTATCCAATTTTACCAAACACAACTCCTTAATTATCCAATTTTACCAAACACAACTCCTTAATTATCTAATTTTACCTAACACAACTCCTTAATTATCTAATTTTACCAAACACAACTCCTTAATTATCCAATATTACTACCCAACTCCTTAATTATCCAATTTTACCTAACACAACTCCTTAAATATCCAATTTTACCTAACCCAACTCCCTAATTATCCAATTTTACCTAACCCAACTTCTTAATTATCCAATTTTACCAAACACAACTCCTTAATTATCCAATTTTACGTAACCCAACTCCTCAATTATCCAATTTTACCTAACACAACTCCTTAATTATCTAATTTTACCTAACACAACTCCTTAAATATCCAATTTTACTTAACCTAACTCCTTAATTATCCAATTTTACCTAACACAACTCCTTAATTATCTATTTTTACCTAACCCAACTCCGTATTTATTTAATTTTACCTAACACAACTCCTTAATTATCCAATTTTATTAAACACAACTTCTTGATTATCCAATTTTTCCTAAACCAACTCCTTAATTATCCAATTTTACCAAACACAACTCCTCAATTATCCAATTTTACCTAACCCAACTCCTTAATTATCCAATTTTACCAAACACAACTCCTTAATTATCTAATTTTACTAAACACAACTCCTAAATTATCCAATTTTACCTAACACAACTCCCTAAATATCCAACTTTACTTAACCTAACTCCTTAATTATCAAATTTTACCTAACACAACTCCTTAATTATCTATTTTTACCTAACCCAACTCCGTATTTATTTAATTTTATTTAACACAACTCCTTAATTATCCAATTTTACCAAACACAACTTCTTAATTATCTAATTTTACCTAACCCAACTCCTTAATTATCCAATTTTACCTAACACAACTCCTTAATTATCCAATTTTACCTAACCCAACTCCTTAATTATCCAATTTTACCAAACACAACTCCTGAATTATCCAATTTTACTTAACCCAACTCCTTAATTATCCAATTTTACCATACACAACTCCTTAATTATCTAATTTTACCTAACCCAACTCCTTAATTATCCAATTTTACCAAACACAACTCCTTAATTATCCAATTTTACCTAACCCAACTCCTTAATTATCCAATTTTACCTAGCACAGCTCCTTAATTATCCAATTTTATCAAACACAACTCCTTAATTATCCAATTTTACCAAACACAACTCCCTAATTATCTAATTTTACCTAACTCAACTCCTTAATGTTCCAATTTAACCTGACACAACTGCCTAATTATCCAATTTTACCAAACACAACTCCTTTATTATCCAATTTTACCTAACCAAACTCCTTAATCATCCAATTTTACCTAACACAACTCCTTAATTATCCAATTTTACCAAACACAACTCCTTTATTATCCAATTTTACCTTACCCAACTCCTTAATTATCCAATTTTACCAAACACAACTCCTCAATTATCCAATTTTACCTAACCCAACTCCTTAATTATCCAATTTTACCTAACACAACTCCTTAATTATCCAATTTTACCTAACCCAACTTCTTAAATATCTAATTTTACCAAACACAACTCCTGAATTATTCAATTTTACCTAACCCAACTCCTCAATTATCCAATTTTACCATACACAACTCCTTAATTATCTAATTTTAACTAACCCAACTCCTTAATTATCTAATTTTACCAAACACAACTCCTTAGTTATCCAATTCTACCTAACCCAACTCCTTAATTATCCAATTTTACCTAACACAGCTCCTTAATTATCCAATTTTACCAAACACCACTCCTTAATTATCAAATTTTACCTAACCCAACTCCTTAATTATCCAATTTTACCTAACACAACTCCTTAATTATCCAATTTTACCTAACCCAACTCTTTAATTATCCAATTTTACCAAACACAACTCCTGAATTATCCAATTTTACCTAACCCAACTCCTTAATTATCTAATTTTACCAAACACAACTTCCTAAATATCCAAATTTCCCTTTTTTTTTTTTTTTTTGGGTTTGATTGAGGTTCTTGAAGATAAATATATTTTAAACAAAAAACACTTAAAACCTTTCTTCAATACTTTATTTTGTAACCAAATGTACTTTTTTTTTATTTATCTAACACAACTTCTTAATTATCTAATTTTACCAAACACAACTCCCTATTTATCCAATTTTACCTAACATAACTCCTTAGTTATCCAATTTTACCTAACACAACTCCTTAATTATCAAATTTTACCAATCATAACTCCTTACCCAACTCCTTAATTATCCAATTTTACCGAACACAACTTCTTGATTATCCAATTTTACCTAACCCAACTCCTTAATTATCCAATTTTACCAAATACAACTCCTCAATTATCTAATTTTACCTATCCCAACTCCTCAATTATCCAATTTTACTAAACACAACTCCTTAAATATCCAATTTTACCAAACCCAACTCCCTTATAATCCAATTTTACCTAACACAACTCCTTAATTATCCAATTTTACAAAACACAACTCCTTAATTATTGAATTTTACCTAACCCAACTCCTTAATTATCCAATTTTACCTAACACAACTCCTTAATTATCCAATTTTACCTAACCCAACTCCACAATTATCCGATTTTACCTGACACAACTCCTTAATTATCCAATTTTACCTTACACAGCTCCCTAATTATCCAATTTTACTTAACCCAACTTCTTAATTATCCAATTTTACCTAACCCAACTCCTTAATTATCCAATTTTACTTAACACAACTCCTTAATTATCCAATTTTACCTTACACAGCTCCCTAATTATCCAATTTTACTTAACCCAACTTCTTAATTATCCAATTTTACCTAACCCAACTCCTTAATTATCCAATTTTACTTAACACAACTCCTTAATTATCCAATTTTACCTAACCCAACTCCTTAATTATCCAATTTTACCTAACCCAACTCCTTAATTATCCAATTTTACCAAACACAACTCCTTAATTATCCAATTTTACCTAACTTAACTTCTTAATTATCCAATTTTACCTAACACAACTCCTTAATTATTTAATTTTACCTAACACAACTCCTTAATTATTTAATTTTACCAAACACAACTCCTAAATTATCCAATTTTACCTAACCAAACTCCTTAATTATCCAATTTTACCAAACACAACTTCCTTAATATCTAATTTTACCAATTTTTTTTTTTTTTGGATTGATTGAGTCACTTGAAGATAATTATGCTTTGATTAAAAAACACTTAGAACCTTTCTTCAATACTTTATTTTGTAACCAAATGTACTTTTTTTTTTTTTTTTTTAGATTGATTGAGTTACTTGAAGATAATTATACTTTGATTAAAAAACACTTAGAACCTTTCTTCAATACTTTATTTTGTAACCAAATGTACTTTTTTTTTTTTTTTATTGATTGAGTTACTTGAAGATAATTATACTTTGTTTTAAAAACACTTAGAACCTTTCTTCAATACTTTATTTTGTAACTAAATGTACTTTTTTTTTTTTATTTACCTAACACAACTTCTTAAATATCCAATTTTACCCAACACAACTCCATATTAATCCAATTTTACCTAACATAACTCCTTAATTATCCAATTTTACCAAACACAACTCCCTAATAATTCAATTTTACCTAACCCATCTCCTTAATTAACCAATTTAACCTAACACAACTCCTTAAATATCCAATTTTACCTAACCCAACTCCTCAATTATCCAATTTTACCTAACCCAACTCCTTAATTATCCAATTTTACCAAACACAACTCCAAAATTATTCAATTTTACCTAACACAACTCCTTAAATATCCAATGTTACTTAACCTAACTCCTTAATTATCCAATTTTACATAACACAACTCCTTAATTATCTCTTTTTACCTAACCTAACTCCGTAATTATTTAATTTTACCTAACCCCACTCCTTAATTATCCAATTTTACCAAACACAACTCCTTAATTATCCAATTTTACTTAACCTAACTCCTTAATTATCCAATTTTACCTAACACAACTCCTTAAATATCCAATTTTAAGTAACCCAACTCCTTAATTATCCAATTTTACCTAACCCAACTCCTTAATTATCTAATTTTACCAAACACAACTCCTAAATTATCCAATTTTACCTAACACAACTCCTTAAATATCCAATGTTACTTAACCTAACTCCTTAATTATCCAATTTTACCTAACGCAACTCCTTAATTATCTATTTTTACCTAACCCAACTCCGTAATTATTTAATTTTACCTAACCCCACTCCTTAATTATCCAATTTTACCAAACACAACTCTTTAATTAGCCAATTTTACCTAACTAAACTCCTTAATTATCCAATTTTACCTAACCCAACTCCTTAATTTCCCAATTTTACCCAACACAACTCCTTAATTATCCAATTTTACCTAACCTAACTTCTAATTTATTCATTTTTTTTAAACACAACTCCTTAATTATCCAATTTTACCTAACCCAACTCCTTAATTATCCAATTTTACCAAACACAACTCCTTAATTATCCAATTTCACCTAACCCAACTCCTTAATTATCCAATTTTACCTAACACAACTCCTTAGTTTTTCAATTTTACTTAACCCAACTCCTTAATTATCCAATTTTACCTAACCTAACTTCTAATTTATTCATTTTTTTTAAACACAACTTCTTAATTATCCAATTTTACGTAACACAACTGCTTAATTATCCAATTTTACCAAACACAACTTCTTTATTATCCAATTTTACCAAACACAACTCCTTAATTATCCAATTTTACCTAACCCAACTCCTTAATTATCCAATTTTCCTAACACAACTCTTTAATTATCCAATTTTACCTAACCTAACTCAACAATTATCCTATTTTACCTGACACAACTCCTTAATTATCCAATTTACCTAACACAACTCCTTAATTATCCAATTTTACCAAACACAACTCCTTAATTATCCGATTTTACCTAACCCAACTCCTTAATTATCCAATTTTACCAAACACAACTCCCTATTTATCCAATTTTACCTAACACAACCCCTTAGTTATCTAATTTTACCTAACACAACTCCTTAATTATCCAAATTTACCAAACACAACTCCTTAATTATCCAATTTTACCTAACCCAACTCCTTAATTATCCAATTATACCTAACCCAACTCCTTAATTATCCAATTTTACCTAACACAACTCCTTAAATATCCAATTTTACTTAACCTAACTCCTTAATTATCCAATTTTACCTAACACAACTCCTTAATTATCTATTTTTACCTAACCCAACTCCGTAATTATTTAATTTTACCTAACACAACTCCTTAATTATCCAATTTTAACAAACACAACTCCTTAATTATCCAATTTTACTTAACACAACTCCTTAGTTATCTAATTTTACCAAACACAACTCCTTAATTATCCAATTTTACTTAACCTAACTTCTAATTTATTCAATTTTTCTAAACACAACTCCTTAATTATCTAATTTTACCTAACCCAACTCCTTAATTATCCAATTTTACCAAACACAACTCCTTAGTTATCCAATTTTACCTAGCCCAACTCCTTAATTATCCAATTTTACCTAACACAACTCCTTAATTATCCAATTTTACTTAACCCAACTCCTTAATTATCCAATTTTACCTAACACAACTTCTTTAATATCCAATTTTACCTAACCCAACTCCCTAATTATAAAATTTTACCTAACCCAACTCCTTAATTATCCAATTTTACTAAACACAACTCCTTAATTATCCAATTTTACCTAACCCAACTCCTCAATTATCCAATTTTACCTAACACAACTCCTTAATTATCCAATTTTACTTAACCCAACTACTTAATTATCCAATTTAACCTAACACAACTCCTTAAATATCCAATTTTACTTAACCCAACTCCTAAATTATACAATTTTACCTAACACAACTCCTTAATTATCCAATTTTACCTAACACAACTCCTTAAATATCCATATTTACTAAACAAAACTCCCTAATTATCCAATTTTACCTAACACAACTCCTTAATTATCCAATTTTACCTAACCCAACTCCTTAATTATCCAATTTTTCCAACCACAACTCCTTAATTATCCAATTTTACCTAACCCAACTCCTTTATTATCTAATTTTACCTAAAACAACTCCTTAATTATCCAATTTTACTTAACCAAACTCGTTAATTATCCAATTTTACCTAACACAACTCCTTAAATATCCAATTTTACCTAACCCAACTCCTTAATTATCCAATTTTACCTAACCCAACTCCTTAATTATCCAATTTTACCATACACAACTCCTTAATTATCTAATTTTACCTAACCCAACTCCTGAATTATCCAATTTTACCAAACACAACTTCTTAATTATCCAATTCTACCTAACCCAACTCCTTAATTATCCAATTTTACATAACACAGCTCCTTAATTATCCAATTTTACCAAACACAACTCCTTAATTATCAAATTTTACCAAACACAACTCCCTAATTATCTAATTTTACCTAACCTAACTCCTTAATTATCCAATTTTACCTGACACAACTCCTTAATTATCGAATTTTACCTATACAATTGCCTAATTATCCAATTTTACCAACCACAACTCCTTTATTATCCAATTTTACCTAACCCAACTCCTTAATTATCCAATTTTACCTGACACAACTCCTTAATTATCCAATTTTACCTAACACAACTGCTTAATTATCCAATTTTACCAAACACAACTCCTTTATTATCCAATTTTACTTAACCAAACTCCTTAATTATCCAATTTTACCTAACACAACTCCTTAATTATCCAATTTTACCTAACCTAACTCTTTAAATATCCAATTTTACCTAACACAACACCTTAATTATCCAATTTTACCTAACCAAACTTCCCAATTATCCAATTTTACCTGACACAACTCCTTAATTATACAATTTTACCTAACACAACTCCTTAATTATCCAATTTTACCAAACACCACTCCTTAATTATTCAATTTTACCTAACCCAACTCCTTAATTATCCAATTTTACCTAACACAACTCCTTAAATATCCAATTTAACCTAACCCAACTCCTTAATTATCCAATTTTACCAAACACAACTCCTGAATTATCCAATTTTACCTAACCCAATTCCTTAATTATCTAATTTTACCAAACACAACTTCCTAAATATCCAAATTTCCCTTTTTTTTTTTTTTTTTTTTTTTTTTTGATTGAGGTTCTTGAAGATAATTATACTTTAAACAAAAAACACTTAGAACCTTTCTTCAATACTTTATTTTGTAACCAAATGTACTTTTTTTTTTATTTATCTAACACAACTCCTTAATTATCCAATTTTACCAAACACAACTCCCTATTTATCCAATTTTACCTGACATAACTCCTTAGTTATCCAATTTTACCTAACACAACTCCTTAATTATCCAATTTTACCAATCATAACTCCTTACCCAACTCCTTATTTATCCAATTTTACCAAACACAACTTCTTGATTATCCAATTTTACCTAACCCAACTCCTTAATTATCCAATTTTACCAAATACAACTCCTCAATTATCCAATTTTACCTTACCCAACTCCTTAATTTTCCAATTTTACCAAACACAACTCCTTAATTATCCAATTTTACCTAACCCAACTCCTTAATTATCCAATTTTACCTAACACAACTCCTTAATTATCCAATTTTACCTAACTCAACTCCTTAATTATCCAATTTTACCAAACACAACTCCTGAACTATCTAATTTTACCTAACCTAACTCCTTAATTATCAAATTTTACCATACACAACTCCTTAATTATCTAATTTTACCTAACCCAACTCCTTAATTATCCAATTTTACCAATTAAAACTCCTTAATTATCCAATTTTACCAAACACAACTCCCTAATTATCTAATTTTACCTAACCCAACTCCTTTATTATCCAATTTTACCTGACACAACTCCTTAATTATGTAATTTTACCTAACACAACTGCCTAATTATCCAATTTTACCAAACACAACTTCTTTATTATCCAATTTTACCTAACCCAACTCCTTAATTATCCAATTTTACCTGACACAACTCCTTAATTATCCAATTTTACCTAACACAACTGCTTAATTATCCAATTTTACCAAACACAACTCCTTCATTATCCAATTTTACCTAACCAAACTCCTTAATTATCCAATTTTACCTAACACAACTTCTTAAATATCCAATTTTACCTAACCTAACTCCTTAATTATACAATTTTACCTAACACAACTCCTTAATTATCCAATTTTACCTAACCCAACTCCTCAATTATCTAATTTTACCTGACACAACTCCTTAATTATCCAATTTTACCTAACACAACTCCTTAATTATCCAATTTTACCATACACAACTCTTTAATTATCCAATTTTACCTAACCCAACTCCGTAATTATCCAATTTTACCTAACACAACTCCTTAATTATCCAATTTTACCTAACCCAACTCCTTAATTATCTAATTTTACAAAACACAACTTCTGAATTATGCAATTTTACCCAACCCAACTCCTTAATTATCTAATTTTACCAAACACAACTTCCTAAATATCCAATTTTACCTATTTTTTTTTTTTTTTTGATTGATTGAGGTTCTTGAAGATAATTATACTTTAAATAAAAATTACTTAGAACCTATCTTAAATACTTTATTTTGTAACCAAATGTATTTTTTTTTTTTATTTACCTAACACAACTCCTTAATTATCTAATTTTACCAAACACAACTCCCTATTTATCCAATTTTACATAACATAACTCCTTAGTTATCCAATTTTACCTAACACAACTCATTAATTATCCGATTTTACCAAACACAACTCCTCAATTATCCAATTTTACCTAACCCAACTCCTCAATTGTCCAATTTGACCTAACCCAACTCCTTAATTTTCCAATTTTACCCAACACAACTCCTTAATTATTCAATTTTACCTAACCCAACTCCCTAATTATCCAATTTTACCTAACCCAACTCCTTAATTATCCAATTTTACCAAACACAACTCCTCAATTATCCAATTTTACCTAACCCAACTTCTTAATTACCCAATTTTACCTAACACAACTCCCTAATTATCCAATTTTACCTAACATAACTCCTTAATTATCCAATTTTACCTAACACAACTCCTTAATTATTCAATTTTACCAAACACAACTCCTTAATTATCCAATTTTACTAAACACAACTTCTTAATTATTCAATTTTACCTAACCCATTTCCTTAATTATCTAATTTTACCTAACACAACTCCTTAATTATCCAATTTTACCTAACCCAACTCCTTAATTATCCAATTTTACCTAACACAACTCCTTAATTATCCAATTTTACCTAACCCAACTCCTTAATTATTCAATTTTACCAAACACAACTCCTTAATTATCCAATTTTACCAAACACAACTCCTTAATTATTCAATTTTACCTAACACAACTCCTTAATTATCCAATTTTACCAAACCCAACTCCTTAATTATCCAATTTTACCAAACACAAGTCCTTAAATATCCAATTTTACCTAACTCAACTCCTGAATTATCCAATTTTTCCTAACACAACTCCTTAATTATCCAATTTTACAAAACACAACTTCTTAATAATCGAATTTTACCTAACCCAACTCCTTAATTATCCAATTTTACCTAACACAACTTCTTAATTCTCCAATTTTACCTAACCCAACTCCACAATTATCCAATTTTACCTGACACACTTCCTTAATTATCCAATTTTACCTTACACAACTCCCTAATTATCCAATTTTACCTAACCGAACTCCTGAATTATCCAATTTTACCTTACCCAACTCCTTAATTATCCAATTTTCCCTAACACAACTCCTTAATTATCCAATTTTACCTAACCCAACTCCTTAATTATCCAATTTTATTAAACACAACTTCTTGATTATCCAATTTTACCTAACCCAACTCCTTAATTATCCAATTTTACCAAACACAACTCCTCAATTATCCAATTTTACCTAACCCAATTCCTTAATTATCCAATTTTACCAAACACAACTCCTTAATTATCCAATTTTACCAAACACAACTCCTAAATTATCCAATTTTACCTAACACAACTCCTTAAATATCCAATTTTACTTAACCTAACTCCTTAATTATCCAATTTTACCTAACACAACTCCTGAATTATCTATTTTTACCTAACCCAACTCCGTATTTATTTAATTTTACCTAACACAACTCCTTAATTATCCAATTTTACCAAACACAACTCCTTAATTATCTAATTTTACCTAACACAACTCCTTAATTATCTAATTTTACCAAACACAACTCCTTAATTATCCAATATTACTACCCAACTCCTTAATTATCCAATTTTACCTAACACAACTCCTTAAATATCCAATTTTACCTAACCCAACTCCCTAATTATCCAATTTTACCTAACCCAACTTCTTAATTATCCAATTTTACCAAACACAACTCCTTAATTATCCAATTTTACGTAACCCAACTCCTCAATTATCCAATTTTACCTAACACAACTCCTTAATTATCCAATTTTACCTAACACAACTCCTTAAATATCCAATTTTACTTAACCTAACTCCTTAATTATCCAATATTACCAAACACAACTCCTCAATTATCCAATTTTACCTAACCCAACTCCTTAATTGTCCAATTTGACCTAACCCAACTCCTTAATTTTCGAATTTTACCCAACACAACTCCTTAATTATTCAATTTTACCTAACCCAACTCCTTAATTATCCAATTTTATCTAACCCAACTCCTTAATTATCCAATTTTACCAAACACAACTCCTCAATTATCCAATTTTACCTAACCCAACTTCTTAATTACCCAATTTTACCTAACACAACTCCCTAATTATCCAATTTTACCTAACATAACTCCTTAATTATCCAATTTTACCTAACACAACTCCTTAATTATTCAATTTTACCAAACACAACTCCTTAATTATCCAATTTTACTAAACACAACTTCTTAATTATTCAATTTTACCTAACCCAACTCCTTAATTATCCAATTTTACCTAACACAACTCCTTAATTATCCAATTTTACCTAACCCAACTCCTTAATTATCCAATTTTACCTAACACAACTCCTTAATTATCCAATTTTACCTAACCCAACTCTTTAATTATTCAATTTTACCAAACACAACTCCTTAATTATCCAATTTTACCAAACACAACTCCTTAATTATTCAATTTTACCTAACACAACTCCTTAATTATCCAATTTTACCTAACCCAACTCCTTAATTATCCAATTTTACCAAACACAAGTCCTTAAATATCCAATTTTACCTAACTCAACTCCTGAATTATCCAATTTTTCCTAACACAACTCCTTAATTATCCAATTTTACAAAACACAACTTCTTAATAATCGAATTTTACCTAACCCAACTCCTTAATTATCCAATTTTACATAACACAACTTCTTAATTCTCCAATTTTACCTAACCCAACTCCACAATTATCCAATTTTACCTAACACACTTCCTTAATTATCCAATTTTACCTTACACAACTCCCTAATTATCCAATTTTACCTAACCGAACTCCTGAATTATCCAATTTTATTAAACACAACTTCTTGATTATCCAATTTTACCTAACCCAACTCCTTAATTATCCAATTTTACCAAACACAACTCCTCAATTATCCAATTTTACCTAACACAACTCCTTAATTATCCAATTTTACCTAACACAACTCCTTAAATATCCAATTTTACTTAACCTAACTCCTTAATTATCCAATTTTACCTAACACAACTCCTTAATTATCTAATTTTACCTAACCCAACTCCGTATTTATTTAATTTTACCTAACACAACTCCTTAATTATCCAATTTTATTAAACACAACTTCTTGATTATCCAATTTTACCTAACCCAACTCCTTAATTATCCAATTTTACCAAACACAACTCCTCAATTATCCAATTTTACCTAACCCAATTCCTTAATTATCCAATTTTACCAAACACAACTCCTTAATTATCTAATTTTACTAAACACAACTCCTAAATTATCCAATTTTACCTAACACAACTCCCTAAATATCCAACTTTACTTAACCTAACTAGTTAATTATCAAATTTTACCTAACACAACTCCTTAATTATCTATTTTCACCTAACCCAACTCCGTATTTATTTAATTTTACCTAACACAACTCCTTAATTATCCAATTTTACAAAACACAACTTCTTAATTATCTAATTTTACCTAACACAACTCCTTAATTATCTAATTTTACTAAACACAACTCCTTAATTATCCAATTTTACTTAACCTAACTTCTAATTTATTCAATTTTTATAAACACAACTCGTTAATTATCCAATTTTACCTAACCCAACTCCTTAATTATCCAATTTTACCAAACACAACTCCTTAATTGTCCAATTTTACCTAACCCAACTCCTTAATCATCCAATTTTACCTAACACAACTTCTTAATTATCCAATTTTACTTAACCCAACTCCTTAATTATCCAATTTTACCTAACACAACTCCTTAAATATCCAATTTTACCTAACCCAATTCCCTAATTATCCAATTTTACCTAACCCAACTCCTTAATTATCCAATTTTACCAAACACAACTCCTTAATTATCCAATTTTACCTAACCCAACTCCTCAATTATCCAATTTTACCTAACACAATTCCTTAATTATCCAATTTTACTTAACCCAACTCCTTAATTATCCAATTTTACCTAACACAACTGCTTAAATATTCAATTTTATCTAACCCAACTCCTAAATTATACAATTTTACCTAACACAACACCTTAATTATCCAATTTTACCTAACACAACTCCTTAAATATCCATATTTACTAAACAAAACTCCCTAATTATCCAATTTTACCTAACACAACTCCTTAATTATCCAATTTTACCTAACCCAACTCCTTAATTATACAATTTTACCTAACACAACTCCTTAATTATCCAATTTCACCTAACCCTACTTCTTAATTATCCAATTTTACCTAACACAATTCCTTAATTATCCAATTTTACCTAACCCAACTCCCTAATCATCCAATTTTACCTAACACAGCTCCTAACACAGCTCCCTAATTATCCAATTTTACCAAACACAACTCCTTAATTATCCAATTTTACCAAACACAACTTCCTAATTATCTAATTTTACCTAACCCAACTCCTTATTATCCAATTTTACCTGAAACAACTCCTTAATTATCCAATTTTACCTAACACAACTGCCTAATTATCCAATTTTACCAAACACAACATCTTTATTATCCAATTTTACCTAACCCAACTCCTTAATTATCTAATTTTACCTTACACAACTCCTTAATTATCCAATTTTACCAAACACAACTCCTTAATTATCCAATTTTACCTAACTTAACTCCTTAATTATCCAATTTTACCTAACACAACTCCTTAATTATCCAATTTTACCTAACCCAACTCCTTAATTATCCAATTTTACCAAACACAACTCCTGAATTATCCAATTTTACCTAACCCAACTCCTTAATTATCCAATTTTACCATACACAACTCCTTAATTATCTAATTTTACCTAACCCAACTCCTTAATTATCCAATTTTACCAAACAACTCCTTAATTATCCAATTTTACCTAACCCAACTCCTTAATTATCCAATTTTACCTAGCACAGCTCCTTAATTATCCAATTTTATCAAACACAACTCCTTAATTATCCAATTTTACCAAACACAACTCCCTAATTATCTAATTTTACCTAACTCAACTCCTTAATATTCCAATTTAACCTGACACAACTCCTTAATTATCCAATTTTACCTAACACAACTGCCTAATTATTCAATTTTACCAAACACAACTCCTTTATTATCCAATTTTACCTATTCCAACTCCTTAATTATTCAATTTTACCTGACACAACTCCTTAAATATTTAATTTTACCTAACACAACTGCCTAATTATCCACTTTTACCAAACACAACTCCTTTATTATCCAATTTTACCTAACCAAACTCCTTAATCATCCAATTTTACCTAACACAACTCCTTAATTATCCAATTTTACCAAACACAACTCCTTTATTATCCAATTTTACCTTACCCAACTCCTTAATTATCCAATTTTACCAAACACAACTCCTCAATTATCCAATTTTACCTAACCCAACTCCTTAATTATCCAATTTTACCTAACACAACTCCTTAATTATCCAATTTTACCTAACCCAACTCCTTAAATATCTAATTTTACCAAACACAACTCCTGAATTATTCAATTTTACCTAACCCAACTCCTCAATTATCCAATTTTACCATACACAACTCCTTAATTATCTAATTTTAACTAACCCAACTCCCTAATTATCCAATTTTACCAAACACAACTCCTTAGTTATCCAATTCTACCTAACCCAACTCCTTAATTATCCAATTTTACCTAACACAGCTCCTTAATTATCCAATTTTACCAAACACAACTCCATAATTATCCAATTTTACCAAACACAACTCCCTAATTATCTAATTTTACCTAACCTAACTCCTTAATTATCCAATTTTACCTGACACAACTCCTTAATTATCCAATTTTACCTAACACAATTGCCTAATTATCCAATTTTACCAACCACAACTCCTTTATTATCCAATTTTACCTAACCCAACTCCGTAATTATCTAATTTTACCTGACACAACTCCTTAATTATCCAATTTTACCTAACACAACTGCTAAATTATCCAATTTTACCAAACACAACTCCTTTATTAAATAATTTTACCTAACTAAACTCCTTAATTATCCAATTTTACCTAACACAACTCCTTAATTATCCAATTTTACCTAACCTAACTCCTTAAATATCCAATTTTACCTAACACAACACCTTAATTATCCAATTTTACCTAACCCAACTTCACAATTATCAAATTTTACATGACACAACTCCTTAATTATACAATTTTACCTAACACAACTCCTTAATTATCCAATTTTACCAAAGACCACTCCTTAATTATCAAATTTTACCTAACCCAACTCCTTAATTATCCAATTTTACCTAACACAACTCCTTAAATATCCAATTTTACCTAACCCAACTCCTGAATTATCCAATTTTACCTAACCCAACTCCTTAATTATCTAATTTTACCGAACACAACTTCCTAAATATCCAAATTTCCCTTTTTTTTTTTTTTTTTTTTTTTTTTTTTTTTTTTTTTTTTTTTGGGTTTGATTGAGGTTCTTGAAGATAAATATATTTTAAACAAAAAACACTTAAAACCTTTCTTCAATTCTTTATTTTGTAACCAAATGTACTTTTTTTTTTATTTATCTAACACAACTTCTTAATTATCTAATTTTACCAAACACAACTCCCTATTTATCCAATTTTACCTAACATAACTCCTTAGTTATCCAATTTTACCTAACACAACTCCTTAATTATCCAATTTTACCAATCATAACTCCTTACCCAACTCCTTAATTATCCAATTTTACCGAACACAACTTCTTGATTATCCAATTTTACCTAACCCAACTCCTTAATTATCCAATTTTACCAAATACAACTCCTCAATTATCTAATTTTACCTATCCCAACTCCTCAATTATCCAATTTTACCAAACACAACTCCTTAAATATCCAATTTTACCAAACCCAACTCCCTTATAATCCAATTTTACCTAACACAACTCCTTAATTATCCGATTTTACAAAACACAACTCCTTAATTATTGAATTTTACCTAACCCAACTCCTTAATTATCCAATTTTACCTAACACAACTCCTTAATTATCCAATTTTACCTAACCCAACTCCACAATTATCCGATTTTACCTGACACAACTCCTTAATTATCCAATTTTACCTTACACAGCTCCCTAATTATCCAATTTTACTTAACCCAACTTCTTAATTATCCAATTTTACCTAACCCAACTCCTTAATTATCCAATTTTACCAAACACAACTCCTTAATTATCCAATTTTACCTAACCCAACTCCTTAATTATCCAATTTTACCTAACCCAACTCCTTAATTATCCAATTTTACCAAACACAACTCCTTAATTATCCAATTTTACCTAACCCAACTTCTTAATTATCCAATTTTACCTAACACAACTCCTCAATTATCCAATTTTACCTAACCCAACTCCTTAATTATCTAATTTTACCAAACACAACTTCCTAAATATCCAAATTTCCCTTTTTTTTTTTTTTTTTTTTTTGATTGAGGTTCTTGAAGATAATTATACTTTAAACAAAAAACACTTAGAACCTTTCTTCAATACTTTATTTTGTAACCAAATGTACTTTTTTTTTTTTATTTATCTAACACAACTCCATAATTATCCAATTTTACCAAACACAACTCCCTATTTATCCAATTTTACCTGACATAACTCCTTAGTTATCCAATTTTACCTAACACAACTCCTTAATTATCCAATTTTACCAATCATAACTCCTTACCCAACTCCTTATTTATCCAATTTTACCAAACACAACTTCTAGATTATCCAATTTTACCTAACCCAACTCCTTAATTATCCAATTTTACCAAATACAACTCCTCAATTATCCAATTTTACCTTACCCAACTCCTTAATTTTCCAATTTTACCAAACACAACTCCTTAATTATCAAATTTTACCTAACCCAACTCCTTAATTATCCAATTTTACCTAACACAACTCCTTAATTATCCAATTTTACCTAACTCAACTCCTTAATTATCCAATTTTACCAAACACAACTCCTGAACTATCTAATTTTACCTAACCTAACTCCTTAATTATCCAATTATACCTAACCCAACTCCTCAATTATCCAATTTTACCTAACACAACTCCTTAAATATCCAATTTTACTTAACCTAACTCCTTAATTATCCAATTTTACCTAACACAACTCCTTAATTATCTATTTTTACCTAACCCAACTCCGTAATTATTTAATTTTACCTAACACAACTCCTTAATTATCCAATTTTACCAAACACAACTCCTTAATTATCCAATTTTACCTAACACAACTCCTTAGTTATCTAATTTTACCAAACACAACTCCTTAATTATCCAATTTTACTTAACCTAACTTCTAATTTATTCAATTTTTCTAAACACAACTCCTTAATTATCTAATTTTACCTAACCCAACTCCTTAATTATCCAATTTTACCAAACACAACTCCTTAGTTATCCAATTTTACCTAGCCCAACTCCCTAATTATCCAATTTTACCTAACACAACTCCTTAATTATCCAATTTTACTTAACCTAACTCCTTAATTATCCAATTTTACCTAACACAACTTCTTTAATATCCAATTTTACCTAACCCAACTCCCTAATTATAAAATTTTACCTAACCCAACTCCTTAATTATCCAATTTTACTAAACACAACTCCTTAATTATCCAATTTTACCAAACCTAACTCCTCAATTATCCAATTTTACCTAACACAACTCCTTAATTATCCAATTTTACTTAACCCAACTACTTAATTATCCAATTTTACCTAACACAACTCCTTAAATATCCAATTTTACTTAACCCAACTCCTAAATTATACAATTTTACCTAACACAACTCCTTAATTATCCAATTTTACCTAACACAACTCCTTAAATATCCATATTTACTAAACAAAACTCCCTAATTATCCAATCTTACCTAACACAACTCCTTAATTATCCAATTTTACCTAACCCAACTCCTTAATTATCCAATTTTTCCAACCACAACTCCTTAATTATCCAATTTTACCTAACCCAACTCTTTTATTATCTAATTTTACCTAAAACAACTCCTTAATTATCCAATTTTACTTAACCCAACTCGTTAATTATCCAATTTTACCTAACACAACTCCTTAAATATCCAATTTTACCTAACCCAACTCCTTAATTATCCAATTTTACCTAACCCAACTCCTTAATTATCCAATTTTACCATACACAACTCCTTAATTATCTAATTTTACCTAACCCAACTCCTTAATTATCCAATTTTACCAAACACAACTCCTTAATTATCCAATTTTACCTAACCCAACTCCTTAATTATCCAATTTTACCTAACACAGCTCCTTAATTATCCAATTTTACCAAACACAACTCCTTAATTATCCAATTTTACCAAACACAACTCCCTAATTATCTAATTTTACCTAACCTAACTCCTTAATTATCCAATTTTACCTGACACAACTCCTTAATTATCCAATTTTACCTATACAATTGCCTAATTATCCAATTTTACCAACCACAACTCCTTTATTATCCAATTTTACCTAACCCAACTCCTTAATTATCCAATTTTACCTGACACAACTCCTTAATTATCCAATTTTACCTAACACAACTGCTTAATTATCCAATTTTACCAAACACAACTCCTTTATTATCCAATTTTACCTAACTAAACTCCTTAATTATCCAATTTTACCTAACACAACTCCTTAATTATCCAATTTTACCTAACCTAACTCCCTAAATATCCAATTTTACCTAACACAACACCTTAATTATCCAATTTTACCTAACCAAACTTCACAATTATCCAATTTTACCTGACACAACTCCTTAATTATACAATTTTACCTAACACAACTCCTTAATTATCCAATTTTACCAAACACCACTCCTTAATTATCCAATTTTACCTAACCCAACTCCTTAATTATCCAATTTTACCTAACACAACTCCTTAAATATCCAATTTGACCTAACCCAACTCCTTAATTATCCAATTTTACCAAACACAACTCCTTAATTATCCAATTTTACCTAACCCAACTCCTTAATTATCTAATTTTACCAAACACAACTTCCTAAATATCCAAATTTCCCTTTTTTTTTTTTTTTTTTTTTTTGATTGAGGTTCTTGAAGATAATTATACTTTAAACAAAAAACACTTAGAACCTTTCTTCAATACTTTATTTTGTAACCAAATGTACTTTTTTTTTTTTTATTTATCTAACACAACTCCTTAATTATCCAATTTTACCAAACACAACTCCCTATTTATCCAATTTTACCTGACATAACTCCTTAGTTATCCAATTTTACCTAACACAACTCCTTAATTATCCAATTTTACCAATCATAACTCCTTACCCAACTCCTTATTTATCCAATTTTACCAAACACAACTTCTTGATTATCCAATTTTACCTAACCCAACTCCTTAATTATCCAATTTTACCAAATACAACTCCTCAATTATCCAATTTTACCTTACCCAACTCCTTAATTTTCCAATTTTACCAAACACAACTCCTTAATTATCCAATTTTACCTAACCCAACTCCTTAATTATCCAATTTTACCTAACACAACTCCTTAATTATCCAATTTTACCTAACTCAACTCCTTAATTATCCAATTTTACCAAACACAACTCCTGAACTATCTAATTTTACCTAACCTAACTCCTTAATTATCAAATTTTACCATACACAACTCCTTAATTATCTAATTTTACCTAACCCAACTCCTTAATTATCCAATTTTACCAATTACAACTCCTTAATTATCCAATTTTATTAAACACAACTCCCTAATTATCTAATTTTACCTAACCCAACTCCTTTATTATCCAATTTTACCTGACACAACTCCTTAATTATCTAATTTTACCTAACACAACTGCCTAATTATCCAATTTTACTAAACACAACTTCTTTATTATCCAATTTTACCTAACCCAACTCCTTAATTATCCAATTTTACCTGACACAACTCCTTAATTATCCAATTTTACCTAACACAACTGCTTAATTATCCAATTTTACCAAACACAACTCCTTCATTATCCAATTTTACCTAACCAAACTTCTTAATTATCCAATTTTACCTAACACAACTTCTTAATTATCCAATTTTACCTAACCTAACTCCTTAATTATACAATTTTACCTAACACAACTCCTTAATTATCCAATTTTACCTAACCCAACTCCTCAATTATCCAATTTTACCTGACACAACTCCTTAATTATCCAATTTTACCTAACACAACTCCTTAATTATCCAATTTTACCATACACAACTCTTTAATTATCCAATTTTACCTAACCCAACTCCGTAATTATCCAATTTTACCTAACACAACTCCTTAATTATCCAATTTTACCTAACCCAACTCCTTAATTATCTAATTTTACAAAACACAACTCCTGAATTATGCAATTTTACCCAACCCAACTCCTTAATTATCTAATTTTACCAAACACAACTTCCTAAATATCCAATTTTACCTATTTTTTTTTTTTTTTTTTGATTGATTGAGGTTCTTGAAGATAATTATACTTTAAATAAAAATTACTTAGAACCTATCTTTAATACTTTATTTTGTAACCAAATGTACTTTTTTTTTTTATTTACCTAACACAACTCCTTAATTATCTAATTTTACCAAACACAACTCCCTATTTATCCAATTTCACCTAACATAACTCCTTAGTTATCCAATTTTACCTAACACAACTCATTAATTATCCGATTTTACCAAACACAACTCCTTAATTATCCAATTTTACTTAACCCAACTCCTTAATTATCCAATATTACCAAACACAACTCCTCAATTATCCAATTTTACCTAACCTAACTCCTTAATTATCCAATTTGACCTAACCCAACTCCTTAATTTTCCAATTTTACCCAACACAACTCCTTAATTATTCAATTTTACCTAACCCAACTCCTTAATTATCCAATTTTACCTAACCCAACTCCTTAATTATCGAATTTTACCAAACACAACTCCTTTATTATCCAATTTTACCTAACTAAACTCCTTAATTATCCAATTTTACCTAACACAACACCTTAATTATCCAATTTTACCTAACCAAACTTCACAATTATCCAATTTTACCTGACACAACTCCTTAATTATACAATTTTACCTAACACAACTCCTTAATTATCCAATTTTACCAAACACCACTCCTTAATTATCCAATTTTACCTAACCCAACTCCTTAATTATCCAATTTTACCTAACACAACTCCTTAAATATCCAATTTGACCTAACCCAACTCCTTAATTATCCAATTTTACCAAACACAACTCCTGAATTATCCAATTTTACCTAACCCAACTCCTTAATTATCTAATTTTACCAAACACAACTTCCTAAATATCCAAATTTCCCTTTTTTTTTTTTTTTTTTTTTTTTGATTGAGGTTCTTGAAGATAATTATACTTTAAACAAAAAACACTTAGAACCTTTCTTCAATACTTTATTTTGTAACCAAATGTACTTTTTTTTTTTATTTATCTAACACAACTCCTTAATTATCCAATTTTACCAAACACAACTCCCTATTTATCCAATTTTACCTGACATAACTCCTTAGTTATCCAATTTTACCTAACACAACTCCTTATTTATCCAATTTTACCAAACACAACTTCTTGATTATCCAATTTTACCTAACCCAACTCCTTAATTATCCAATTTTACCAAATACAACTCCTCAATTATCCAATTTTACCTTACCCAACTCCTTAATTTTCCAATTTTACCAAACACAACTCCTTAATTATCCAATTTTACCTAACCCAACTCCTTAATTAACCAATTTTACCTAACACAACTCCTTAATTATCCAATTTTACCTAACTCAACTCCTTAATTATCCAATTTTACCAAACACAACTCCTGAACTATCTAATTTTACCTAACCTAACTCCTTAATTATCAAATTTTACCATACACAACTCCTTAATTATCTAATTTTACCTAACCCAACTCCTTAATTATCCAATTTTACCAATTACAACTCCTTAGTTATCCAATTTTACCAAACACAACTCCCTAATTATCTAATTTTACCTAACCCAACTCCTTTATTATCCAATTTTACCTGACACAACTCCTTAATTATCTAATTTTACCTAACACAACTGCCTAATTATCCAATTTTACCAAACACAACTTCTTTATTATCCAATTTTACCTAACCCAACTCTTTAATTATCCAATTTTACCTGACACAACTCCTTAATTATCCAATTTTACCTAACACAACTGCTTAATTATCCAATTTTACCAAACACAACTCCTTCATTATCCAATTTTACCTAACCAAACTCCTTAATTATCCAATTTTACCTAACACAACTTCTTAATTATCCAATTTTACCTAACCTAACTCCTTAATTATACAATTTTACCTAACACAACTCCTTAATTATCCAATTTTACCTAACCCAACTCCTCAATTATCCAATTTTACCTGACACAACTCCTTAATTATCCAATTTTACCTAACACAACTCCTTAATTATCCAATTTTACCATACACAACTCTTTAATTATCCAATTTTACCTAACCCAACTCCGTAATTATCCAATTTTACCTAACACAACTCCTTAATTATCCAATTTTACCTAAACCAACTCCTTAATTATCTAATTTTACAAAACACAACTCCTGAATTATGCAATTTTACCCAACCCAACTCCTTAATTATCTAATTTTACCAAACACAACTTCCTAAATATCCAATTTTACCTATTTTTTTTTTTTTTTGATTGATTGAGGTTCTTGAAGATAATTATATTTTAAATAAAAATTACTTAGAACCTATCTTTAATACTTTATTTTGTAACCAAATGTAATTTTTTTTTTATTTACCTAACACAACTCCTTAATTATCTAATTTTACCAAACACAACTCCCTATTTATCCAATTTTACCTAACATAACTCCTTAGTTATCCAATTTTACCTAACACAACTCATTAATTATCCGATTTGTCCAAACACAACTCCTTAATTATCCAATTTTACCTAACCCAACTCCTTAATTATCCAATATTACCAAACACAACTCCTCAATTATCCAATTTTACCTAACCCAAATCCTTAATTATCCAATTTGACCTAACCCAACTCCTTAATTTTTTAATTTTACCCAACACAACTCCTTAATTATTCAATTTTACCTAACCCAACTCCTTAATTATCCAATTTTACCTAACCCAACTCCTTTATTATCCAATTTTACCAAACACAACTCCTCAATTATCCAATTTTACCTAACCCAACTTCTTAATTACCCAATTTTACCTAACACAACTCCCTAATTATCCAATTTTACCTAACCCAACTCCTTAATTATCCAATTTTACCTAACACAACTCCTTAATTATTTAATTTTACCAAACACAACTCCTTAATTATCCAATTTTACCAAACACAACTTCTTAATTATTCAATTTTACCTAACCCAACTCCTTAATTATCCAATTTTACCTAACACAACTCCTTAATTATCCAATTTTACCTAACCCAACTCCTTAATTATCCAATTTTACCTAACACAACTCCTTAATTATCCAATTTTACCTAACCCAACTCCTTAATTATTTAATTTTACCAAACACAACTCCTTAATTATCCAATTTTACCAAACACAACTCCTTAATTATTCAATTTTACCTAACACAACTCCTTAATTATCCAATTTTACCTAACCCAACTCCTTAATTATCCAATTTTACCAAACACAACTCCTTAAATATCCAATTTTACCTAACTCAACTCCTGAATTATCCAATTTTTCCTAACACAACTCCTTAATTATCCAATTTTACAAAACCCAACTTCTTAATTTTCGAATTTTACCTAACCCAACTCCTTAATTATCCAATTTTACCTAACACAACTTCTTAATTCTCCAATTTTACCTAACCCAACTCCACAATTATCCAATTTTACCTGACACACTTCCTTAATTATCCAATTTTACCTTACACAACTCCCTAATTATCCAATTTTACCTAACCGAACTCCTGAATTATCCAATTTTACCTTACCCAACTCCTTAATTATCCAATTTTCCCTAACACAACTCCTTAATTATCCAATTTTACCTAACCCAACTCCTTAATTATCCAATTTTATTAAACACAACTTATTGATTATCCAATTTTACCTAACCCAACTCCTTAATTATCCAATTTTACCAAACACAACTCCTCAATTATCCAATTTTACCTAACCCAATTCCTTAATTATCCAATTTTACCAAACACAACTCCTTAATTATCCAATTTTACCAAACACAACTCCTAAATTATCCAATTTTACCTAACACAACTCCTTAAATATCCAATTTTACTTAACCTAACTCCTTAATTATCCAATTTTACCTAACACAACTCCTGAATTATCTATTTTTACCTAACCCAACTCCGTATTTATTTAATTTTACCTAACACAACTCCTTAATTATCCAATTTTACCAAACACAACTCCTTAATTATCTAATTTTACCTAACACAACTCCTTAATTATCTAATTTTACCAAACACAACTCCTTAATTATCCAATATTACTACCCAACTCCTTAATTATCCAATTTTACCTAACACAACTCCTTAAATATCCAATTTTACCTAACCCAACTCCCTAATTATCCAATTTTACCTAACCCAACTTCTTAATTATCCAATTTTACCAAACACAACTCCTTAATTATCCAATTTTACGTAACCCAACTCCTCAATTATCCAATTTTACCTAACACAACTCCTTAATTATCCAATTTTACCTAACACAACTCCTTAAATATCCAATTTTACCTAACCTAACTCCTTAATTATCCAATTTTACCTAACACAACTCCTTAATTATCTATTTTTACCTAACCCAACTCCGTATTTATTTAATTTTACCTAACACAACTCCTTAATTATCCAATTTTATTAAACACAACTTCTTGATTATCCAATTTTACCTAACCCAACTCCTTAATTATCCAATTTTACCAAACACAACTCCTCAATTATCCAATTTTACCTATCCCAATTCCTTAATTATCCAATTTTACCAAACACAACTCCTTAATTATCTAATTTTACTAAACACAACTCCTAAATTATCAAATTTTACCTAACACAACTCCCTAAATATCCAACTTTACTTAACCCAACTCCTTAATTATCAAATTTTACCTAACACAACTCCTTAATTATCTATTTTTACCTAACCCAACTCCGTATTTATTTAATTTTACCTAACACAACTCCTTAATTATCCAATTTTACCAAACACAACTTCTTAATTATCTAATTTTACCTAACACAACTCCTTAATTATCTAATTTTACCAAACACAACTCCTTAATTATCCAATTTAACTTAACCTAACTTCTAATTTATTCAATTTTTATAAACACAACTCGTTAATTATGCAATTTTACCTAACCCAACTCCTTAATTATCCAATTTTACCAAACACAACTCCTTAATTGTCCAATTTTACCTAACCCAACTCCTTAATCATCCAATTTTACCTAACACAACTCCTTAATTATCCAATTTTACTTAACCCAACTCCTTAATTATCCAATTTTACCTAACACAACTCCTTAAATATCCAATTTTACCTAACCCAACTCCCTAATTATCCAATTTTACCTAACCCAACTCCTTAATTATCCAATTTTACCAAACACAACTCCTTAATTATCCAATTTTACCTAACCCAACTCCTCAATTATCCAATTTTACCTAACACAACTCCTTAATTATCCAATTTTACTTAACTTAACTCCTTAATTATCCAATTTTACCTAACACAACTCCTTAAATATTCAATTTTATCTAACCCAACTCCTAAATTATACAATTTTACCTAACACAACTCCTTAATTATCCAATTTTACCTAACACAACTCCTTAAATATCCATATTTACTAAACAAAACTCCCTAATTATCCAATTTTACCTAACACAACTCCTTAATTATCCAATTTTACCTAACCCAACTCCTTAATTATACAATTTTACCTAACACAACTCCTTAATTATCCAATTTCACCTAACCCTACTTCTTAATTATCCAATTTTACCTAACACAATTCCTTAATTATCCAATTTTACCTAACCCAACTCCTTAATTATTTAATTTTACCTAACACAACTCCTTAATTATCTAATTTTACCAAACACAACTCCTTAATTATCCAATTTTACCTAACCCAACTCCTTATTTATCCAATTTTACCTAACACAGCTCCTTAATTATCCAATTTTACCAAACACAACTCCTTAATTATCCAATTTTACCAAACACAACTCCCTAATTATCTAATTTTACCTAACCTAACTCCTTATTATCCAATTTTACCTGACACAACTCCTTAATTATCTAATTTTACCTAACACAACTGCCTAATTATCCAGTTTTACCAAACACAACTCCTTTATTATCAAATTTTACCTAACCCAACTCCTTAATTATCTAATTTTACCTTACACATTTCCTTAATTATCCAATTTTACCAAACACAACTTCTTAATTATCAAATTTTACCTAACCCAACTCCTTAATTATCCAATTTTACCTAACACAACTACTTAATTATCCAATTTCACTTAACCCAACTCCCTAATTATCCAATTTTACCAAACACAACTCCTGAATTATCCAATTTTACCTAACCCAACTCCTTAATTATCCAATTTTACCATACACAACTCCCAAATTATCTAATTTTACCTAACCCAACTCCTTAATTATCCAATTTTACAAAACACAAATCCTTAATTATCCAATTTTACCTAACCCAACTCCTTAATTATCCAATTTTACCTAACACAGCTCCCTTATTATCCAATTTTACCAAACACAATTCCCTAATTATCCAATTTTACCAAACACAACTCCCTAATTATCTAATTTTACCTTACCCAACTCCTTAAAATTCCAATTTTACCTGACACAACTCCTTACTTATCCAATTTTACTTAACACAACTGCCTAATTATCCAATTTTACCAAACACAACTCCTTTATTATCCAATTTTACCTAACCCAACTCCTTAATTATCCAATTTTACCTAACACAACTTCTTAAATATCCAATTTTACCTAACACAACTCCTTAATTATCTATTTTCACCTAACCCAACTCCGTAATTATTTAATTTTACTTAACCCCACTTCTTAATTATCCAATTTTACCTAACACAACTCCTTAATTATCCAATTTTACCAAACCTAACTCCTTTATTATCCAATTTTACCTTACCCAACTCCTTAATTATCCAATTTTACCAAACACAACTCCTCAATTATCCAATTTTACCTAACCCAACTCCTTAATTATCCAATTTTACCTAACACAACTCCTTAATTATCCAATTTTACCTAACCCAACTCCTTAAATATCTAATTTTACCAAACACAACTCCTGAATTATTCAATTTTACCTAACCCAACTCCACAATTATCCAATTTTACCATACACAACTCCTTAATTATCTAATTTTAACTAACCCAACTCCTTAATTATCCAATTTTACCAAACACAACTCCTTAGTTATCCAATTCTACCTAACCCAACTCCTTAATTATCCAATTTTACCTAACATAGCTCCTTAATTATCCAATTTTACCAAACACAACTCCATAATTATCCAATTTTACCAAACACAACTCCCTAATTATCTAATTTTACCTAACCTAACTCCTTAATTATCCAATTTTACCTGACACAACTCCTTAATTATCCAATTTTACCTAACACAATTGCCTAATTATCCAATTTTACCAACCACAACTCCTTTATTATCCAATTTTACCTAACCCAACTCCGTAATTATCCAATTTTACCTGACCCAACTAATTAATTATCCAATTTTACCTAACACAACTGCTAAATTATCCAATTTTACCAAACACAACTCCTTTATTATCCAATTTTACCTAACTAAACTCCTTAATTATCCAATTTTACCTAACACAACTCCTTAATTATCCAATTTTACCTAACCTAACTCCTTAAATATCCAATTTTACCTAACACAACACCTTAATTATCCAATTTTACCTAACCCAACTTCACAATTATCCAATTTTACATGACACAACTCCTTAATTATACAATTTTACCTAACACAACTCCTTAATTATCCAATTTTACCAAACACCACTCCTTAATTATCAAATTTTACCTAACCCAACTCCTTAATTATCCAATTTTACCTAACACAACTCCTTTAATATCCAATTTTACCTAACCCAACTCTTTAATTATCCAATTTTACCAAACACAACTCCTGAATTATCCAATTTTACCTAACCTAAAAATATATTTTAAACAAAAAACACTTAAAACCTTTCTTCAATACTTTATTTTGTAACCAAATGTACTTTTTTTTTATTTATCTAACACAACTCCTTAATTATCCAATTTTACCAAACACAACTCCCTATTTATCCAATTTTACCTAACATAACTCCTTAGTTATCCAATTTTACCTAACACAACTCCTTAATTATCCAATTTTACCAATCATAACTCCTTACCCAACTCCTTAATTATCCAATTTTACCGAACACAACTTCTTGATTATCCAATTTTACCTAACCCAACTCCTTAATTATCCAATTTTACCAAATACAACTCCTCAATTATCTAATTTTACCTATCCCAACTCCTCAATTATCCAATTTTACCAAACACAACTCCTTAAATATCCAATTTTACCAAACCCAACTCCCTTATAATCCAATTTTACCTAACACAACTCCTTAATTATCCAATTTTACAAAACACAACTCCTTAATTATCGAATTTTACCTAACCCAACTCCTGAAATATCCAATTTTACCTAACACAACTCCTTAAATATCCATCTTTACCTAACCCAACTCCACAATTATCCGATTTTACCTGACACAACTCCTTAATTATCCAATTTTACCTTACACAACTCCCTAATTATCCAATTTTACTTAACCCAACTCCTTAATTATCCAATTTTACCTAACCCAACTTCTTAATTATCCAATTTTACCTAACACAACTCCTTAATTATCCAATTTTACCTAACCCAACTCCTTAATTATCCAATTTTACCTAACCCAACTCCTTAATTATCCAATTTTACCAAACACAACTCCTTAATTATCCAATTTTACCTAACCCAACTTCTTAATTATCCAATTTTAACTAACACAACTCCTAAATTATCCAATTTTACTTAACCCAACTCCTTATCTAATTATACCTAACACAACTCCTTAAATATCCAATTTTACCTAACCCAACTCCTTAATTATCCAATTTTACCTAACACAACTCCTTAATTATCCAATTTTACCTGACACAACTCCTTAAATATTAATATTTACCAAAAAAAACTCCCTAATTATCCAATTTTACCTAACCCAACTCCTTAATTATCCAATTTTACCAAACACAACTCCTTAATTATCCAATTTTACCAAACACAACTCTTTAATTATCCAATTTTACCTAACCCAACTCCTTAATTATTTAATTTTACCTAACACAACTCCTTAATTATTCAATTTTACCAAACACAACTCCTAAATTATCCAATTTTACCTAACCAAACTCCTTAATTATCCAATTTTACCAAACACAACTTCCTAAATATCTAATTTTACCAATTTTTTTTTTTTTTTTTTGGATTGATTGAGTCACTTGAAGATATTTATGCTTTGATTAAAAAACACTTAGAACCTTTCTTCAATACGTTATTTTGTAACCAAATGTACTTTTTTTTTTTTTTAGATTGATTGAGTTACTTGAAGATAATTATACTTTGATTAAAAAACACTTAGAACCTTTCTTCAATACTTTATTTTGTAACCAAATGTACTTTTTTTTTTTTTATTGATTGAGTTACTTGAAGATAATTATACTTTGTTTTAAAAACACTTAGAACCTTTCTTCAATACTTTATTTTGTAACTAAATGTACTTTTTTTTTTATTTACCTAACACAACTTCTTAAATATCCAATTTTACCCAACACAACTCCTTATTAATCCAATTTTACCTAACATAACTCCTTAATTATACAATTTTACCAAACACAACTCCCTAATAATTCAATTTTACCTAACATATCTCCTTAATTACCCAATTTAACCTAACACATTTCCTTAAATATCCAATTTTACCTAACCCAACTCCTCAATTATCCAATTTTACCTAACCCAACTCCTTAATTATCCAATTTTACCAAACACAACTCCAAAATTATCCAATTTTACCTAACACAACTCCTTAAATATCCAATGTTACTTAACCTAACTCCTTAATTATCCAATTTTACCTAACACAACTCCTTAATTATCTCTTTTTACCTAACCTAACTCCGTAATTATTTAATTTTACCTAACCCCACTCCTTAATTATCCAATTTTACCAAACACAACTCCTTAATTATCCAATTTTACTTAACCCAACTCCTTAATTATCCAATTTTACCTAACACAACTCCTTAAATATCTAATTTTAAGTAACCCAACTCCTTAATTATCCAATTTTACCTAACCCAACTCCTTAATTATCTAATTTTACCAAACACAACTCCTAAATTATCCAATTTTACCTAACACAACTCCTTAAATATCCAATGTTACTTAACCTAACTCCTTAATTATCCAATTTTACCTAACGCAACTCCTTAATTATCTATTTTTACCTAACCCAACTCCGTAATTATTTAATTTTACCTAACCCCACTCCTTAATTATCCAATTTTACCAAACACAACTCTTTAATTAGCCAATTTTACCTAACTAAACTCCTTAATTATCCAATTTTACCTAACCCAACTCCTTAATTTCCCAATTTTACCCAACACAACTCCTTAATTATCCAATTTTACCTAACCTAACTTCTAATTTATTCAATTTTTTTAAACACAACTCCTTAATTATCCAATTTTACCTAACCCAACTCCTTAATTATCCAATTTTACCAAACACAACTCCTTAATTATCCAATTTCACCTAACCCAACTCCTTAATTATCCAATTTTACCTAACACAACTCCTTAATTATTCAATTTTACTTAACCCAACTCCTTAATTATCCAATTTTACCTAACACAACTTCTTAATTATCCAATTTTACCTAACACAACTGCTTAATTATCCAATTTTACCAAACACAACTCCTTTATTATCCAATTTTACCAAACACAACTCCTTAATTATCCAATTTTACCTAACCCAACTCCTTAATTATCCAATTTTCCTAACCCAACTCCTTAATTATCCAATTTTACCAAACACAACTCCTGAATTATCCAATTTTACCTAACCCAACTCCTTAATTATCCAATTTTACCATACACAACTCCTTAATTATCTAATTTTACCTAACCTAACTCCTTAATTATCCAATTTTACCAAACAACTCCTTAATTATCCAATTTTACCTAACCCAACTCCTTAATTATCCAATTTTACCTAGCACAGCTCCTTAATTATCCAATTTTATCAAACACAACTCCTTAATTATCCAATTTTACCAAACACAACTCCCTAATTATCTAATTTTACCTAACTCAACTCCTTAATATTCCAATTTAACCTGACACAACTCCTTAATTATCCAATTTTACCTAACACAACTGCCTAATTATCCAATTTTACCAAACACAACTCCTTTATTATCCAATTTTACCTATTCCAACTCCTTAATTATTCAATTTTACCTGACACAACTCCTTAAATATTTAATTTTACCTAACACAACTGCCTAATTATCCAATTTTACCAAACACAACTCCTTTATTATCCAATTTTACCTAACCAAACTCCTTAATGATCCAATTTTACCTAACACAACTCCTTAATTATTCAATTTTACCAAACACAACTCCTTTATTATCCAATTTTACCTTACCCAACTCCTTAATTATCCAATTTTACCAAACACAACTCCTCAATTATCCAATTTTACCTAACCCAACTCCTTAATTATCCAATTTTACCTAACACAACTCCTTAATTATCCAATTTTACCTAACCCAACTCCTTAAATATCTAATTTTACCAAACACAACTCCTGAATTATTCAATTTTACCTAACCCAACTCCTCAATTATCCAATTTTACCATACACAACTCCTTAATTATCTAATTTTAACTAACCCAACTCCTTAATTATCCAATTTTACCAAACACAACTCCTTAGTTATCCAATTCTACCTAACCCAACTCCTTAATTATCCAATTTTACCTAACACAGCTCCTTAATTATCCAATTTTACCAAACACAACTCCATAATTATCCAATTTTACCAAACACAACTCCCTAATTATCTAATTTTACCTAACCTAACTCCTTAATTATCCAATTTTACCTGACACAACTCCTTAATTATCCAATTTTACCTAACACAATTGCCTAATTATCCAATTTTACCAACCACAACTCCTTTATTATCCAATTTCACCTAACCCAACTCCGTAATTATCCAATTTTACCTGACACAACTCCTTAATTATCCAATTTTACCTAACACAACTGCTAAATTATCCAATTTTACCAAACACAACTCTTTTATTAAATAATTTTACCTAACTAAACTCCTTAATTATCCAATTTTACCTAACACAACTCCTTAATTATCCAATTTTACCTAACCTAACTCCTTAAATATCCAATTTTACCTAACACAACACCTTAATTATCCAATTTTACCTAACCCAACTTCACAATTATCAAATTTTACATGACACAACTTCTTAATTATACAATTTTACCTAACACAACTCCTTAATTATCCAATTTTACCAAACACCACTCCTTAATTATCAAATTTTACCTAACCCAACTCCTTAATTATCCAATTTTACCTAACACAACTCCTTAAATATCCAATTTTACCTAACCCAACTCTTTAATTATCCAATTTTACCAAACACAACTCCTGAATTATCCAATTTTACCTAACCCAACTCCTTAATTATCTAATTTTACCGAACACAACTTCCTAAATATCCAAATTTCCCTTTTTTTTATTTTTTTTTTTTTTGGGTTTGATTGAGGTTCTTGAAGATAAATATATTTTAAACAAAAAACACTTAAAACCTTTCTTCAATACTTTATTTTGTAACCAAATGTACTTTTTTTTTTATTTATCTAACACAACTTCTCAATTATCTAATTTTACCAAACACAACTCCCTATTAATCCAATTTTACCTAACATAACTCCTTAGTTATCCAATTTTACCTAACACAACTCCTTAATTATCCAATTTTACCAATCATAACTCCTTACCCAACTCCTTCATTATCCAATTTTACCGAACACAACTTCTTGATTATCCAATTTTACCTAACCCAACTCCTTAATTATCCAATTTTACCAAATACAACTCCTCAATTATCTAATTTTACCTATTCCAACTCCTCAATTATCCAATTTTACCAAACACAACTCCTTAAATATCCAATTTTACCAAACCCAACTCCCTTATAATCCAATTTTACCTAACACAACTCCTTAATTATCCGATTTTACAAAACACAACTCCTTAATTATTGAATTTTACCTAACCCAACTCCTTAATTATCCAATTTTACCTAACACAACTCCTTAATTATCCAATTTTACCTAACCCAACTCCACAATTATCCGATTTTACCTGACACAACTCCTTAATTATCCAATTTTACCAAACACAACTCCTTAATTATCTAATTTTACCTAACACAACTCCTAAATTATCTAATTTTACCAAACACAACTCCTTAATTATCCAATATTACTACCCAACTCCTTAATTATCCAATTTTACCTAACACAACTCCTTAAATATCCAATTTTACCTAACCCAACTCCCTAATTATCCAATTTTACCTAACCCAACTTCTTAATTATCCAATTTTACCAAACACAACTCCTTAATTATCCAATTTTACGTAACCCAACTCCTCAATTATCCAATTTTACCTAACACAACTCCTTAATTATCCAATTTTACCTAACACAACTCCTTAAATATCCAATTTTACTTAACCTAACTCCTTAATTATCCAATTTTACCTAACACAACTTCTTAATTATCTATTTTTACCTAACCCAACTCCGTATTTATTTAATTTTACCTAACACAACTCCTTAATTATCCAATTTTATTAAACACAACTTCTTGATTATCCAATTTTACCTAACCCAACTCCTTAATTATCCAATTTTACCAAACACAACTCCTCAATTATCCAATTTTACCTATCCCAATTCCTTAATTATCCAATTTTACCAAACACAACTCCTTAATTATCTAATTTTACTAAACACAACTCCTAAATTATCAAATTTTACCTAACACAACTCCCTAAATATCCAACTTTACTTAACCTAACTCCTTAATTATCAAATTTTACCTAACACAACTCCTTAATTATCTATTTTTACCTAACCCAACTCCGTATTTATTTAATTTTACCTAACACAACTCCTTAATTATCCAATTTTACCAAACACAACTTCTTAATTATCTAATTTTACCTAACACAACTCCTTAATTATCTAATTTTACCAAACACAACTCCTTAATTATCCAATTTAACTTAACCTAACTTCTAATTTATTCAATTTTTATAAACACAACTCGTTAATTATGCAATTTTACCTAACCCAACTCCTTAATTATCCAATTTTACCAAACACAACTCCTTAATTGTCCAATTTTACCTAACCCAACTCCTTAATTATCCAATTTTACCTAACACAACTCCTTAAATATCTAATTTTACCTAACCCAACTTCCTAATTATCCAATTTTACCTAACCCAACTCCTTAATTATCCAATTTTACCAAACACAACTCCTTAATTATCCAATTTTACCTAACCCAACTCCTCAATTATCCAATTTTACCTAACACAACTCCTTAATTATCCAATTTTACTTAACTTAACTCCTTAATTATCTAATTTTACCTAACACAACTCCTTAAATATTCAATTTTATCTAACCCAACTCCTAAATTATACAATTTTACCTAACACAACTCCTTAATTATCCAATTTTACCTGACACAACTCCTTAAATATCCATATTTACTAAACAAAACTCCCTAATTATCCAATTTTACCTAACACAACTCCCTAATTATCCAATTTTACCTAACCCAACTCCTTAATTATACAATTTTACCTAACACAACTCCTTAATTATCCAATTTCACCTAACCCTACTTCTTAATTATCCAATTTTACCTAACACAATTCCTTAATTATCCAATTTTACCTAACCCAACTCCTTAATTATTTAATTTTACCTAACACAACTCCTTAATTATCTAATTTTACCAAACACAACTCCTTAATTATCCAATTTTACCTAACCCAACTCCTTATTTATCCAATTTTACCTAACACAGCTCCTTAATTATCCAATTTTACCAAACACAACTCCTTAATTATCCAATTTTACCAAACACAACTCCCTAATTATCTAATTTTACCTAACCTAACTCCTTATTATCCAATTTTACCTGACACAACTCCTTAATTATCTAATTTTACCTAACACAACTGCCTAATTATCCAGTTTTACCAAACACAACTCCTTTATTATCAAATTTTACCTAACCCAACTCCTTAATTATCTAATTTTACTTTACACATTTCCTTAATTATCCAATTTTACCAAACACAACTTCTTAATTATCAAATTTTACCTAACCCAACTCCTTAATTATCCAATTTTACCTAACACAACTACTTAATTATCCAATTTCACTTAACCCAACTCCCTAATTATCCAATTTTACCAAACACAACTCCTGAATTATCCAATTTTACCTAACCCAACTCCTTAATTATCCAATTTTACCATACACAACTCCCAAATTATCTAATTTTACCTAACCCAACTCCTTAATTATCCAATTTTACAAAACACAAATCCTTAATTATCCAATTTTACCTAACCCAACTCCTTAATTATCCAATTTTACCTAACACAGCTCCCTTATTATCCAATTTTACCAAACACAATTCCCTAATTATCCAATTTTACCAAACACAACTCCCTAATTATCTAATTTTACCTTACCCAACTCCTTAAAATTCCAATTTTACCTGACACAACTCCTTACTTATCCAATTTTACTTAACACAACTGCCTAATTATCCAATTTTACCAAACACAACTCCTTTATTATCCAATTTTACCTAACCCAACTCCTTAATTATCCAATTTTACCTAACACAACTTCTTAAATATCCAATTTTACCTAACACAACTCCTTAATTATCTATTTTCACCTAACCCAACTCCGTAATTATTTAATTTTACCTAACCCCACTTCTTAATTATCCAATTTTACCTAACACAACTCCTTAATTATCCAATTTTACCAAACCTAACTCCTTTATTATCCAATTTTACCTTACCCAACTCCTTAATTATCCAATTTTACCAAACACAACTCCTCAATTATCCAATTTTACCTAACCCAACTCCTTAATTATCCAATTTTACCTAACACAACTCCTTAATTATCCAATTTTACCTAACACAACTCCTTAATTATCCAATTTTACCAAACACAACTCCTGAATTATTCAATTTTACCTAACCCAACTCCACAATTATCCAATTTTACCATACACAACTCCTTAATTATCTAATTTTAACTAACCCAACTCCTTAATTATCCAATTTTACCAAACACAACTCCTTAGTTATCCAATTCTACCTAACCCAACTCCTTAATTATCCAATTTTACCTAACATAGCTCCTTAATTATCCAATTTTACCAAACACAACTCCATAATTATCCAATTTTACCAAACACAACTCCCTAATTATCTAATTTTACCTAACCCAACTCCTTAATTATCCAATTTTACCTAACACAGCTCCTTAATTATCCAATTTTACCTAACACAATTGCCTAATTATCCAATTTTACCAACCACAACTCCTTTATTATCCAATTTTACCTAACCCAACTCCGTAATTATCCAATTTTACCTGACCCAACTCCTTATTTATCCAATTTTACCTAACACAACTGCTAAATTATCCAATTTTACCAAACACAACTCCTTTATTATCCAATTTTACCTAACTAAACTCCTTAATTATCCAATTTTACCTAACACAACTCCTTAATTATCCAATTTCACCTAACCTAACTCCTTAAATATCCAATTTTACGTAACACAACACCTTAATTATCCAATTTTACCTAACCCAACTTCACAATTATCCAATTTTACATGACACAACTCCTTAATTATACAATTTTACCTAACACAACTCCTTAATTATCCAATTTTACCAAACACCACTCCTTAATTATCAAATTTTACCTAACCCAACTCCTTAATTATCCAATTTTACCTAACACAACTCCTTAAATATCCAATTTTACCTAACCCAACTCTTTAATTATCCAATTTTACCAAACACAACTCCTGAATTATCCAATTTTACCTAACCTAAAAATATATTTTAAACAAAAAACATTTAAAACCTTTCTTCAATACTTTATTTTGTAACCAAATGTACTTTTTTTTTATTTATCTAACACAACTCCTTAATTATCAAATTTTACCAAACACAACTCCCTATTTATCCAATTTTACCTAACATAACTCCTTAGTTATCCAATTTTACCTAACACAACTCCTTAATTATCCAATTTTACCAATCATAACTCCTTACCCAACTCCTTAATTATCCAATTTTACCGAACACAACTTCTTGATTATCCAATTTTACCTAACCCAACTCCTTAATTATCCAATTTTACCAAATACAACTCCTCAATTATCTAATTTTACCTATCCCAACTCCTCAATTATCCAATTTTACCAAACACAACTCCTTAAATATCCAATTTTACCAAACCCAACTCCCTTATAATCCAATTTTACCTAACACAACTCCCTAATTATCCAATTTTACAAAACACAACTCCTTAATTATTGAATTTTACCTAACCCAACTCCTTAATTATCCAATTTTACCTAACACAACTCCTTAATTATCCAATTTTACCTAACCCAACTCCACAATTATCCGATTTTACCTGACACAATCCTTAATTATCCAATTTTACCTTACACAACTCCCTAATTATCCAATTTTACTTAACCCAACTCCTTAATTATCCAATTTTACCTAACCCAACTTCTTAATTATCCAATTTTACTTAACACAACTCCTTAATTATCCAATTTTACCTAACCCAACTCCTTAATTATCCAATTTTACCTAACCCAACTCCTTAATTATCCAATTTTACCAAACACAACTCCTTAATTATCCAATTTTACCTAACCCAACTTCTTAATTATCCAATTTTACCTAACACAACTCCTTAATTATCCAATTTTACTTAACCCAACTCCTTATCTAATTATACCTAACACAACTCCTTAAATATCCAATTTTACCTAACCCAACTCCTTAATTATCCAATTTTACCTAACACAACTCCTTAATTATCCAATTTTACCTAACACAACTCCTTAAATATTCATATTTACCAAACAAAACTCCCTAATTATCCAATTTTACCTAACCCAACTCCTTAATTATCCAATTTTACCAAACACAACTCCTTAATTATCCAATTTTACCAAACACAACTCTTTAATTATCCAATTTTACCTAACCCAACTCCTTAATTATTTAATTTCACCTAACACAACTCCTTAATTATTTAATTTTACCAAACACAACTCCTAAATTATCCAATTTTACCTAACCAAACTCCTTAATTATCCAATTTTACCAAACACAACTTCCTAAATATCTAATTTTACCAATTTTTTTTTTTTTTTTTTTGGATTGATTGAGTCACTTGAAGATATTTATGCTTTGATTAAAAAACACTTAGAACCTTTCTTCAATACGTTATTTTGTAACCAAATGTACTTTTTTTTTTTTTTTTAGATTGATTGAGTTACTTGAAGATAATTATACTTTGATTAAAAAACACTTAGAACCTTTCTTCAATACTTTATTTTGTAACCAAATGTACTTTTTTTTTTTTTTTTATTGATTGAGTTACTTGAAGATAATTATACTTTGATTAAAAAACACTTAGAACCTTTCTTCAATACTTTATTTTGTAACTAAATGTACTTTTTTTTTTTATTTACCTAACACAACTTCTTAATTATCCAATTTTACCCAACACAACTCCTTATTAATCCAATTTTACCTAACATAACTCCTTAATTATCCAATTTTACCAAACACAACTCCCTAATAATTCAATTTTACCCTTACCATCTCCTTAATTACTCAATTTAACCTAACACAACTCCTTAAATATCCAATTTTACCTAACCCAACTCCTTAATTATCCAATTTTACCTAACCCAACTCCTTAATTATCCAATTTTACCAAACACAACTCCAAAATTATCCAATTTTACCTAACACAACTCCTTAAATATCCAATGTTACTTAACCTAACTCCTTAATTATCCAATTTTACCTAACACAACTCCTTAATTATCTCTTTTTACCTAACCTAACTCCGTAATTATTTAATTTTACCTAACCCCACTCCTTAATTATCCAATTTTACCAAACACAACTCCTTAATTATCCAAT
Organism: Philonthus cognatus; assembly: GCA_932526585.2. NCBI lineage: Eukaryota > Metazoa > Arthropoda > Insecta > Coleoptera > Staphylinidae > Philonthus > Philonthus cognatus. Next base: position 134,818 of record OW052244.1, read on the forward strand.
TTTACTTAACCCAACTCCTTAATTATCCAATTTTACCTAACACAACTCCTTAAATATCTAATTTTAAGTAACCCAACTCCTTAATTATCCAATTTTACCTAACCCAACTCCTTAATTATCTAATTTTACCAAACACAACTCCTAAATTATCTAATTTTACCTAACACAACTCCTTAAATATCCAATGTTACTTAACCTAACTCCTTAATTATCCAATTTTACCTAACGCAACTCCTTAATTATCTATTTTTACCTAACCCAACTCCGTAATTATTTAATTTTACCTAACCCCACTCCTTAATTATCCAATTTTACCAAACACAACTCTTTAATTAGCCAATTTTACCTAACTAAACTCCTTAATTATCCAATTTTACCTAACCCAACTCCTTAATTTCCCAATTTTACCCAACACAACTCCTTAATTATCCAATTTTACCTAACCTAACTTCTAATTTATTCAATTTTTTTAAACACAACTCCTTAATTATCCAATTTTACCTAACCCAACTCCTTAATTATCCAATTTTACCAAACACAACTCCTTAATTATCCAATTTCACCTAACCCAACTCCTTAATTATCCAATTTTACCTAACACAACTCCTTAATTATTCAATTTTACTTAACCCAACTCCTTAATTATTCAATTTTACCTAACACAACTTCTTAATTATCCAATTTTACCTAACACAACTGCTTAATTATCCAATTTTACCAAACACAACTCCTTTATTATCCAATTTTACCAAACACAACTCCTTAATTATCCAATTTTACCTAACCCAACTCCTTAATTATCCAATTTTCCCAACCCAACTCCTTAATTATCCAATTTTACCAAACACAACTCCTGAATTATCCAATTTTACCTAACCCAACTCCTTAATTATCCAATTTTACCATACACAACTCCTTAATTATCTAATTTTACCTAACCTAACTCCTTAATTATCCAATTTTACCAAACAACTCCTTAATTATCCAATTTTACCTAACCCAACTCCTTAATTATCCAATTTTACCTAGCACAGCTCCTTAATTATCCAATTTTATCAAACACAACTCCTTAATTATCCAATTTTACCAAACACAACTCCCTAATTATCTAATTTTACTTAACTCAACTCCTTAATATTCCAATTTAACCTGACACAACTCCTTAATTATCCAATTTTACCTAACACAACTGCCTAATTATCCAATTTTACCAAACACAACTCCTTTATTATCCAATTTTACCTATTCCAACTCCTTAATTATTCAATTTTACCTGACACAACTCCTTAAATATTTAATTTTACCTAATACAACTGCCTAATTATCCAATTTTACCAAACACAACTCCTTTATTATCCAATTTTACCTAACCAAACTCCTTAATCATCCAATTTTACCTAACACAACTCCTTAATTATCCAATTTTACCAAACACAACTCCTTTATTATCCAATTTTACCTTACCCAACTCCTTAATTATCCAATTTTACCAAACACAACTCCTCAATTATCCAATTTTACCTAACCCAACTCCTTAATTATCCAATTTTACCTAACACAACTCCTTAATTATCCAATTTTACCTAACCCAACTCCTTAAATATCTAATTTTACCAAACACAACTCCTGAATTATTCAATTTTACCTAACCCAACTCCTCAATTATCCAATTTTACCATACACAACTCCTTAATTATCTAATTTTAACTAACCCAACTCCTTAATTATCCAATTTTACCAAACACAACTCCTTAGTTATCCAATTCTACCTAACCCAACTCCTTAATTATCCAATTTTACCTAACACAGCTCCTTAATTATCCAATTTTACCAAACACAACTCCATAATTATCCAATTTTACCAAACACAACTCCCTAATTATCTAATTTTACCTAACCTAACTCCTTAATTATCCAATTTTACCTGACACAACTCCTTAATTATCCAATTTTACCTAACACAATTGCCTAATTATCCAATTTTAGCAACCACAACTCCTTTATTATCCAATTTTACCTAACCCAACTCCGTAATTATCCAATTTTACCTGACACAACTCCTTAATTATCCAATTTTACCTAACACAACTGCTAAATTATCCAATTTTACCAAACACAACTCCTTTATTAAATAATTTTACCTAACTAAACTCCTTAATTATCCAATTTTACCTAACACAACACCTTAATTATCCAATTTCCTAACCCAACTTCACAATTATCAAATTTTACATGACACAACTCCTTAATTATACAATTTTACCTAACACAACTCCTTAATTATCCAATTTTACCAAACACCACTCCTTAATTATCAAATTTTACCTAACCCAACTCCTTAATTATCCAATTTTACCAAACACCACTCCTTAGTTATCAAATTTTACCTAACCCAACTCCTTAATTATCCAATTTTACCTAACACAACTCCTTAAATATCCAATTTTACCTAACCCAACTCTTTAATTATCCAATTTTACCAAACACAACTCCTGAATTATCCAATTTTACCTAACCCAACTCCTTAATTATCTAATTTTACCGAACACAACTTCCTAAATATCCAAATTTCCCTTTTTTTTATTTTTTTTTTTTTTTTTTTTTTTGGGTTTGACTGAGGTTCTTGAAGATAAATATATTTTAAACAAAAAACACTTAAAACCTTTCTTCAATACTTTATTTTGTAACCAAATGTACTTTTTTTTTTATTTATCTAACACAACTTCTTAATTATCTAATTTTACCAAACACAACTCCCTATTAATCCAATTTTACCTAACATAACTCCTTAGTTATCCAATTTTACCTAACACAACTCCTTAATTATCCAATTTTACCAATCATAACTCCTTACCCAACTCCTTCATTATCCAATTTTACCGAACACAACTTCTTGATTATCCAATTTTACCTAACCCAACTCCTTAATTATCCAATTTTACCAAATACAACTCCTCAATTATCTAATTTTACCTATCCCAACTCCTCAATTATCCAATTTTACCAAACACAACTCCTTAAATATCCAATTTTACCAAACCCAACTCCCTTATAATCCAATTTTACCTAACACAACTCCTTAATTATCCGATTTTACAAAACACAACTCCTTAATTATTGAATTTTACCTAACCCAACTCCTTAATTATCCAATTTTACCTAACACAACTCCTTAATTATCCAATTTTACCTAACCCAACTCCACAATTATCCGATTTTACCTGACACAACTCCTTAATTATCCAATTTTACCTTACACAGCTTCCTAATTATCCAATTTTACTTAACCCAACTTCTTAATTATCCAATTTTACCTAACCCAACTCCTTAATTATCCAATTTTACTTAACACAACTCCTTAATTATCCAATTTTACCTAACTCAACTCCTTAATTATCCAATTTTACCTAACCCAACTCCTTAATTATCCAATTTTACCAAACACAACTCCTTAATTATCCAATTTTACCTAACCCAACTTCTTAATTATCCAATTTTACCTAACACAACTCCTGACTTATTCAATTTTACCTAACCCAACTCCTTAATTATCTAATTTTACCAAACACAACTTCCTAAATATCCAAATTTCCCTTTTTTTTTTTTTTTTTTTTTTTGATTGAGGTTCTTGAAGATAATTATACTTTAAACAAAAAACACTTAGAACCTTTCTTCAATACTTTATTTTGTAACCAAATGTACTTTTTTTTTTTTTATTTATCTAACACAACTCCATAATTATCCAATTTTACCAAACACAACTCCCTATTTATCCAATTTTACCTGACATAACTCCTTAGTTATCCAATTTTACCTAACACAACTCCTTAATTATCCAATTTTACCAATCATAACTCCTTACCCAACTCCTTATTTATCCAATTTTACCAAACACAACTTCTAGATTATCCAATTTTACCTAACCCAACTCCTTAATTATCCAATTTTACCAAATACAACTCCTCAATTATCCAATTTTACCTTACCCAACTCCTTAATTTTCCAATTTTACCAAACACAACTCCTTAATTATCCAATTTTACCTAACCCAACTCCTTAATTAGCCAATTTTACCTAACACAACTCCTTAATTATCCAATTTTACCTAACTCAACTCCTTAATTATCCAATTTTACCAAACACAACTCCTGAACTATCTAATTTTACCTAACCTAACTCCTTAATTATCCAATTATACTTAACCCAACTCCTCAATTATCCAATTTTACCTAACACAACTCCTTAAATATCCAATTTTACTTAACCTAACTCCTTAATTATCCAATTTTACCTAACACAACTCCTTAATTATCTATTTTTACCTAACCCAACTCCGTAATTATTTAATTTTACCTAACACAACTCCTTAATTATCCAATTTTACCAAACACAACTCCTTAATTATCCAATTTTACCTAACACAACTCCTTAGTTATCTAATTTTACCAAACACAACTCCTTAATTATCCAATTTTACTTAACCTAACTTCTAATTTATTCAATTTTTCTAAACACAACTCCTTAATTATCTAATTTTACCTAACCCAACTCCTTAATTATCCAATTTTACCAAACACAACTCCTTAGTTATCCAATTTTACCTAGCCCAACTCCCTAATTATCCAATTTTACCTAACACAACTCCTTAATTATCCAATTTTACTTAACCCAACTCCTTAATTATCCAATTTTACCTAACACAACTTCTTTAATATCCAATTTTACCTAACCCAACTCCCTAATTATAAAATTTTACCTAACCCAACTCCTTAATTATCCAATTTTACTAAACACAACTCCTTAATTATCCAATTTTACCAAACCCAACTCCTCAATTATCCAATTTTACCTAACACAACTCCTTAATTATCCAATTTTACCTAACCCAACTCCTTAATTATCCAATTTTACCTAACACAACTCCTTAATTATCCAATTTTACTTAACCCAACTCCTAAATTATACAATTTTACCTAACACAACAGCTTAATTATCCAATTTTACCTAACACAACTCCTTAAATATCCATATTTACTAAACAAAACTCCCTAATTATCCAATTTTACCTAACACAACTCCTTAATTATCCAATTTTACCTAACCCAACTCCTTAATTATCCAATTTTACCTAACACAACTCCTTAATTATCCAATTTTACCTAACCCAACTCCTTTATTATCTAATTTTACCTAAAACAACTCCTTAATTATCCAATTTTACTTAACCCAACTCGTTAATTATCCAATTTTACCTAACACAACTCCTTAAATATCCAATTTTACCTAACCCAACTCCTTAATTATCCAATTTTACCTAACCCAACTCCTTAATTATCCAATTTTACCATACACAACTCCTTAATTATCTAATTTTACCTAACCCAACTCCTTAATTATCCAATTTTACCAAACACAACTCCTTAATTATCCAATTTTACCTAACCCAACTCCTTAATTATCCAATTTTACCTAACACAGCTCCTTAATTATCCAATTTTACCAAACACAACTCCTTAATTATCCAATTTTACCAAACACAACTCCCTAATTATCTATTTTTACCTAACCTAACTCCTTTATTATCCAATTTTACCTGACACAACTCCTTAATTATCCAATTTTACCTATACAATTGCCTAATTATCCAATTTTACCAACCACAACTCCTTTATTATCCAATTTTACCTAACCCAACTCCTTAATTATCCAATTTTACCTGACACAACTCCTTAATTATCCAATTTTACCTAACACAACTGCCTAATTATCCAATTTTACCAAACACAACTCCTTTATTATCCAATTTTACCTAACCCAACTCCTTAATTATCCAATTTTACCTAACACAACTCCTTAATTATCCAATTTTACCTAACCTAACTCCTTAAATATCCAATTTTACCTAACACAACACCTTAATTATCCAATTTTACCTAACCAAACTTCACAATTATCCAATTTTACCTGACACAACTCCTTAATTATACAATTTTACCTAACACAACTCCTTAATTATCCAATTTTACCAAACACCACTCCTTAATTATCCAATTTTACCTAACCCAACTCCTTAATTATCCAATTTTACCTAACACAACTCCTTAAATATCCAATTTGACCTAACCCAACTCCTTAATTATCCAATTTTACCAAACACAACTCCTGAATTATCCAATTTTACCTAACCCAACTCCTTAATTATCTAATTTTACCAAACACAACTTCCTAAATATCCAAATTTCCCTTTTTTTTTTTTTTTTTTTTTTTGATTGAGATTCTTGAAGATAATTATACTTTAAACAAAAAACACTTAGAACCTTTCTTCAATACTTTATTTTGTAACCAAATGTACTTTTTTTTTTTTTATTTATCTAACACAACTCCTTAATTATCCAATTTTACCAAACACAACTCCCTATTTATCCAATTTTACCTGACATAACTCCTTAGTTATCCAATTTTACCTAACACAACTCCTTAATTATCCAATTTTACCAATCATAACTCCTTACCCAACTCCTTATTTATCCAATTTTACCAAACACAACTTCTTGATTATCCAATTTTACCTAACCCAACTCCTTAATTATCCAATTTTACCAAATACAACTCCTCAATTATCCAATTTTACCTTACCCAACTCCTTAATTTTCCAATTTTACCAAACACAACTCCTTAATTATCCAATTTTACCTAACCCAACTCCTTAATTATCCAATTTTACCTAACACAACTCCTTAATTATCCAATTTTACCAAACACAACTCCTTAATTATCCAATTTTACCAAACACAACTCCTGAACTATCTAATTTTACTTAACCTAACTCCTTAATTATCAAATTTTACCATACACAACTCCTTAATTATCTAATTTTACCTAATCCAACTCCTTAATTATCCAATTTTACCAATTACAACTCCTTAATTATCCAATTTTATTAAACACAACTCCCTAATTATCTAATTTTACCTAACCCAACTCCTTTATTATCCAATTTTACCTGACACAACTCCTTAATTATCTAATTTTACCTAACACAACTGCCTAATTATCCAATTTTACCAAACACAACTTCTTTATTATCCAATTTTACCTAACCCAACTCCTTAAATATCCAATTTTACCTGACACAACTCCTTAATTATCCAATTTTACCTAACACAACTGCTTAATTATCCAATTTTACCAAACACAACTCCTTCATTATCCAATTTTACCTAACCAAACTTCTTAATTATCCAATTTTACCTAACACAACTTCTTAATTATCCAATTTTACCTAACCTAACTCCTTAATTATACAATTTTACCTAACACAACTCCTTAATTATCCAATTTTACCTAACCCAACTCCTCAATTATCCAATTTTACCTGACACAACTCCTTAATTATCCAATTTTACCTAACACAACTCCTTAATTATCCAATTTTACCATACACAACTCTTTAATTATCCAATTTTACCTAACCCAACTCCGTAATTATCCAATTTTACCTAACACAACTCCTTAATTATCTAATTTTACCTAACCCAACTCCTTAATTATCTAATTTTACAAAACACAACTCCTGAATTATGCAATTTTACCCAACCCAACTCCTTAATTATCTAATTTTACCAAACACAACTTCCTAAATATCCAATTTTACCTATTTTTTTTTTTTTTTTGATTGATTGAGGTTCTTGAAGATAATTATACTTTAAATAAAAATAACTTAGAACCTATCTTTAATACTTTATTTTGTAACCAAATGTACTTTTTTTTTTATTTACCTAACACAACTCCTTAATTATCTAATTTTACCAAACACAACTCCCTATTTATCCAATTTCACCTAACATAACTCCTTAGTTATCCAATTTTACCTAACACAACTCATTAATTATCCGATTTTACCAAACACAACTCCTTAATTATCCAATTTTACCTAACCCAACTCCTTAATTATCCAATATTACCAAACACAACTCCTAAATTATCCAATTTTACCTAACCCAACTCCTTAATTATCCAATTTGACCTAACCCAACTCCTTAATTTTCCAATTTTACCCAACACAACTCCTTAATTATTCAATTTTACCTAACCCAACTCCTTAATTATCCAATTTTACCTAACCCAACTCCTTAATTATCCAATTTTACCAAACACAATTCCTCAATTATCCAATTTTACCTAACCCAACTTCTTAATTACCCAATTTTACCTAACACAACTCCCTAATTATCCAATTTTACCTAACATAACTCCTTAATTATCCAATTTTACCTAACACAACTCCTTAATTATTCAATTTTACCAAACACAACTCCCTAATTATCCAATTTTACTAAACACAACTTCTTAATTATTCAATTTTACCTAACCCAACTCCTTAATTATCCAATTTTACCTAACACAACTCCTTAATTATCCAATTTTACCTAACCCAACTCCTTAATTATCCAATTTTACCTAACACAACTCCTTAATTATCCAATTTTACCTAACCCAACTCCTTAATTATTCAATTTTACCAAACACAACTCCTTAATTATCCAATTTTACCAAACACAACTCCTTAATAATTCAATTTTACCTAACACAACTCCTTAATTATCCAATTTTACCTAACCCAACTCCTTAATTATCCAATTTTACCAAACACAACTCCCTAAATATCCAATTTTACCTAACTCAACTCCTGAATTATCCAATTTTTCCTAACACAACTCCTTAATTATCCAATTTTACAAAACACAACTTCTTAATAATCGAATTTTACCTAACCCAATTCCTTAATTATCCAATTTTACCTAACACAACTTCTTAATTCTCCAATTTTACCTAACCCAACTCCACAATTATCCAATTTTACCTGACACACTTCCTTAATTATCCAATTTTACCTTACACAACTCAGTAATTATCCAATTTTACCTAACCGAACTCCTGAATTATCCAATTTTACCTTACCCAACTCCTTAATTATCCAATTTTCCCTAACACAACTCCTTAATTATCCAATTTTACCTAACCCAACTCCTTAATTATCCAATTTTATTAAACACAACTTCTTGATTATCCAATTTTACCTAACCCAACTCCTTAATTATCCAATTTTACCAAACACAACTCCTCAATTATCCAATTTTACATAACCCAATTCCTTAATTATCCAATTTTACCAAACACAACTCCTTAATTATCCAATTTTACCAAACACAACTCCTGAATTATCCAATTTTACCTAACACAACTCCTTAAATATCCAATTTTACTTAACCTAACTCCTTAATTATCCAATTTTACCTAACACAACTCCTGAATTATCTATTTTTACCTAACCCAACTCCGTATTTATTTAATTTTACCTAACACAACTCCTTAATTATCCAATTTTACCAAACACAACTCCTTAATTATCTAATTTTACCTAACACAACTACTTATTTATCTAATTTTACCAAACACAACTCCTTAATTATCCAATATTACTACCCAACTCCTTAATTATCCAATTTTACCTAACACAACTCCTTAAATATCCAATTTTACCTAACCCAACTCCCTAATTATCCAATTTTACCTAACCCAACTTCTTAATTATCCAATTTTACCAAACACAACTCCTTAATTATCCAATTTTACGTAACCCAACTCCTCAATTATCCAATTTTACCTAACACAACTTCTTAATTATCCAATTTTACCTAACACAACTCCTTAAATATCCAATTTTACTTAACCTAACTCCTTAATTATCCAATTTTACCTAACACAACTTCTTAATTATCTATTTTTACCTAACCCAACTCCGTATTTATTTAATTTTACCTAACACAACTCCTTAATTATCCAATTTTATTAAACACAACTTCTTGATTATCCAATTTTACCTAACCCAACTCCTTAATTATCCAATTTTACCAAACACAACTCCTCAATTATCCAATTTTACCTAACCCAATTCCTTAATTATCCAATTTTACCAAACACAACTTCTTAAATATCCAATTTTACCTAACACAACTCCTTAATTATCTATTTTCACCTAACCCAACTCCGTAATTATTTAATTTTACCTAACCCCACTTCTTAATTATCCAATTTTACCTAACACAACTCCTTAATTATCCAATTTTACCAAACCTAACTCCTTTATTATCCAATTTTACCTTACCCAACTCCTTAATTATCCAATTTTACCAAACACAACTCCTCAATTATCCAATTTTACCTAACCCAACTCCTTAATTATCCAATTTTACCTAACACAACTCCTTAATTATCCAATTTTACCTAACCCAACTCCTTAAATATCTAATTTTACCAAACACAACTCCTGAATTATTCAATTTTACCTAACCCAACTCCACAATTATCCAATTTTACCATACACAACTCCTTAATTATCTAATTTTAACTAACCCAACTCCTTAATTATCCAATTTTACCAAACACAACTCCTTAGTTATCCAATTCTACCTAACCCAACTCCTTAATTATCCAATTTTACCTAACATAGCTCCTTAATTATCCAATTTTACCAAACACAACTCCATAATTATCCAATTTTACCAAACACAACTCCCTAATTATCTAATTTTACCTAACCTAACTCCTTAATTATCCAATTTTACCTGACACAACTCCTTAATTATCCAATTTTACCTAACACAATTGCCTAATTATCCAATTTTACCAACCACAACTCCTTTATTATCCAATTTTACCTAACCCAACTCCGTAATTATCCAATTTTACCTGACCCAACTCCTTATTTATCCAATTTTACCTAACACAACTGCTAAATTATCCAATTTTACCAAACACAACTCCTTTATTATCCAATTTTACCTAACTAAACTCCTTAATTATCCAATTTTACCTAACACAACTCCTTAATTATCCAATTTCACCTAACCTAACTCCTTAAATATCCAATTTTACGTAACACAACACCTTAATTATCCAATTTTACCTAACCCAACTTCACAATTATCCAATTTTACATGACACAACTCCTTAATTATACAATTTTACCTAACACAACTCCTTAATTATCCAATTTTACCAAACACCACTCCTTAATTATCAAATTTTACCTAACCCAACTCCTTAATTATCCAATTTTACCTAACACAACTCCTTAAATATCCAATTTTACCTAACCCAACTCTTTAATTATCCAATTTTACCAAACACAACTCCTGAATTATCCAATTTTACCTAACCTAAAAATATATTTTAAACAAAAAACATTTAAAACCTTTCTTCAATACTTTATTTTGTAACCAAATGTACTTTTTTTTTATTTATCTAACACAACTCCTTAATTATCAAATTTTACCAAACACAACTCCCTATTTATCCAATTTTACCTAACATAACTCCTTAGTTATCCAATTTTACCTAACACAACTCCTTAATTATCCAATTTTACCAATCATAACTCCTTACCCAACTCCTTAATTATCCAATTTTACCGAACACAACTTCTTGATTATCCAATTTTACCTAACCCAACTCCTTAATTATCCAATTTTACCAAATACAACTCCTCAATTATCCAATTTTACCTATCCCAACTCCTCAATTATCCAATTTTACCAAACACAACTCCTTAAATATCCAATTTTACCAAACCCAACTCCCTTATAATCCAATTTTACCTAACACAACTCCTTAATTATCCAATTTTACAAAACACAACTCCTTAATTATTGAATTTTACCTAACCCAACTCCTTAATTATCCAATTTTACCTAACACAACTCCTTAATTATCCAATTTTACCTAACCCAACTCCACAATTATCCGATTTTACCTGACACAACTCCTTAATTATCCAATTTTACCTTACACAACTCCCTAATTATCCAATTTTACTTAACCCAACTTCTTAATTATCCAATTTTACCTAACCCAACTTCTTAATTATCCAATTTTACTTAACACAACTCCTTAATTATCCAATTTTACCTAACCCAACTCCTTAATTATCCAATTTTACCTAACCCAACTCCTTAATTATCCAATTTTACCAAACACAACTCCTTAATTATCCAATTTTACCTAACCCAACTTCTTAATTATCCAATTTTACCAAACACAACTCCTAAATTATCCAATTTTACTTAACCCAACTCCTTATCTAATTATACCTAACACAACTCCTTAAATATCCAATTTTACCTAACCCAACTCCTTAATTATCCAATTTTACCTAACACAACTCCTTAATTATCCAATTTTACCTAACACAACTCCTTAAATATTCATATTTACCAAACAAAACTCCCTAATTATCCAATTTTACCTAACCCAACTCCTTAATTATCCAATTTTACCAAACACAACTCCTTAATTATCCAATTTTACCAAACACAACTCTTTAATTATCCAATTTTACCTAACCCAACTCCTTAATTATTTAATTTTACCTAACACAACTCCTTAATTATTTAATTTTACCAAACACAACTCCTAAATTATCCAATTTTACCTAACCAAACTCCTTAATTATCCAATTTTACCAAACACAACTTCCTAAATATCTAATTTTACCAATTTTTTTTTTTTTTTTTTTGGATTGATTGAGTCACTTGAAGATATTTATGCTTTGATTAAAAAACACTTAGAACCTTTCTTCAATACGTTATTTTGTAACCAAATGTACTTTTTTTTTTTTTTTTAGATTGATTGAGTTACTTGAAGATAATTATACTTTGATTAAAAAACACTTAGAACCTTTCTTCAATACTTTATTTTGTAACCAAATGTACTTTTTTTTTTTTTTTTATTGATTGAGTTACTTGAAGATAATTATACTTTGTTTTAAAAACACTTAGAACCTTTCTTCAATACTTTATTTTGTAACTAAATGTACTTTTTTTTTTTATTTACCTAACACAACTTCTTAAATATCCAATTTTACCCAACACAACTCCTTATTAATCCAATTTTACCTAACATAACTCCTTAATTATCCAATTTTACCAAACACAACTCCCTAATAATTCAATTTTACCTATCCCATCTCCTTAATTACTCAATTTAACCTAACACAACTCCTTAAATATCCAATTTTACCTAACCCAACTCCTTAATTATCCAATTTTACCTAACCCAACTCCTTAATTATCCAATTTTACCAAACACAACTCCAAAATTATCCAATTTTACCTAACACAACTCCTTAAATATCCAATGTTACTTAACCTAACTCCTTAATTATCCAATTTTACCTAACACAACTCCTTAATTATCTCTTTTTACCTAACCTAACTCCGTAATTATTTAATTTTACCTAACCCCACTCCTTAATTATCCAATTTTACCAAACACAACTCCTTAATTATCCAATTTTACTTAACCCAACTCCTTAATTATCCAATTTTACCTAACACAACTCCTTAAATATCTAATTTTAAGTAACCCAACTCCTTAATTATCCAATTTTACCTAACCCAACTCCTTAATTATCTAATTTTACCAAACACAACTCCTAAATTATCCAATTTTACCTAACACAACTCCTTAAATATCCAATGTTACTTAACCTAACTCCTTAATTATCCAATTTTACCTAACGCAACTCCTTAATTATCTATTTTTACCTAACCCAACTCCGTAATTATTTAATTTTACCTAACCCCACTCCTTAATTATCCAATTTTACCAAACACAACTCTTTAATTAGCCAATTTTACCTAACTAAACTCCTTAATTATCCAATTTTACCTAACCCAACTCCTTAATTTCCCAATTTTACCAAACACAACTCCTTAATTATCCAATTTTACCTAACCTAACTTCTAATTTATCCAATTTTTTTAAACACAACTCCTTAATTATCCAATTTTACCTAACCCAACTCCTTAATTATCCAATTTTACCAAACACAACTCCTTAATTATCCAATTTCACCTAACCCAACTCCTTAATTATCCAATTTTACCTAACACAACTCCTTAATTATTCAATTTTACTTAACCCAACTCCTTAATTATTCAATTTTACCTAACACAACTTCTTAATTATCCAATTTTACCTAACACAACTGCTTAATTATCCAATTTTACCAAACACAACTCCTTTATTATCCAATTTTACCAAACACAACTCCTTAATTATCCAATTTTACCTAACCCAACTCCTTAATTATCCAATTTTCCTAACCCAACTCCTTAATTATCCAATTTTACCAAACACAACTCCTTAATTATCCAATTTTACCTAACCCAACTCCTTAATTATCCAATTTTACCAAACACAACTCCTTAATTATCTAATTTTACCTAACCTAACTCCTTAATTATCCAATTTTACCAAACAACTCCTTAATTATCCAATTTTACCTAACCCAACTCCTTAATTATCCAATTTTACCTAGCACAGCTCCTTAATTATCCAATTTTATCAAACACAACTCCTTAATTATCCAATTTTACCAAACACAACTCCCTAATTATCTAATTTTACCTAACTCAACTCCTTAATATTCCAATTTAACCTGACACAACTCCTTAATTATCCAATTTTACCTAACACAACTGCCTAATTATCCAATTTTACCAAACACAACTCCTTTATTATCCAATTTTACCTATTCCAACTCCTTAATTATTCAATTTTACCTGACACAACTCCTTAAATATTTAATTTTACCTAATACAACTGCCTAATTATCCAATTTTACCAAACACAACTCCTTTATTATCCAATTTTACCTAACCAAACTCCTTAATCATCCAATTTTACCTAACACAACTCCTTAATTATCCAATTTTACCAAACACAACTCCTTAATTATCCAATTTTACCTAACCCAACTCCTTAATTATCCAATTTTACCAAACACAACTCCTCAATTATCCAATTTTACCTAACCCAACTCCTTAATTATCCAATTTTACCTAACACAACTCCTTAATTATCCAATTTTACCTAACCCAACTCCTTAAATATCTAATTTTACCAAACACAACTCCTGAATTATTCAATTTTACCTAACCCAACTCCTCAATTATCCAATTTTACCATACACAACTCCTTAATTATCCAATTTTAACTAACCCAACTCCTTAATTATCCAATTTTACCAAACACAACTCCTTAGTTATCCAATTCTACCTAACCCAACTCCTTAATTATCCAATTTTACCTAACACAGCTCCTTAATTATCCAATTTTACCAAACACAACTCCATAATTATCCAATTTTACCAAACACAACTCCCTAATTATCTAATTTTACCTAACCTAACTCCTTAATTATCCAATTTTACCTGACACAACTCCTTAATTATCCAATTTTACCTAACACAATTGCCTAATTATCCAATTTTAGCAACCACAACTCCTTTATTATCCAATTTTACCTAACCCAACTCCGTAATTATCCAATTTTACCTGACACAACTCCTTAATTATCCAATTTTACCTAACACAACTGCTAAATTATCCAATTTTACCAAACACAACTCCTTTATTAAATAATTTTACCTAACTAAACTCCTTAATTATCCAATTTTACCTAACACAACACCTTAATTATCCAATTTTACCTAACCCAACTTCACAATTATCAAATTTTACATGACACAACTCCTTAATTATACAATTTTACCTAACACAACTCCTTAATTATCCAATTTTACCAAACACCACTCCTTAATTATCAAATTTTACCTAACCCAACTCCTTAATTATCCAATTTTACCAAACACCACTCCTTAATTATCAAATTTTACCTAACCCAACTCCTTAATTATCCAATTTTACCTAACACAACTCCTTAAATATCCAATTTTACCTAACCCAACTCTTTAATTATCCAATTTTACCAAACACAACTCCTGAATTATCCAATTTTACCTAACCCAACTCCTTAATTATCTAATTTTACCGAACACAACTTCCTAAATATCCAAATTTCCCTTTTTTTTATTTTTTTTTTTTTTTTGGGTTTGACTGAGGTTCTTGAAGATAAATATATTTTAAACAAAAAACACTTAAAACCTTTCTTCAATACTTTATTTTGTAACCAAATGTACTTTTTTTTTTATTTATCTAACACAACTTCTTAATTATCTAATTTTACCAAACACAACTCCCTATTAATCCAATTTTACCTAACATAACTCCTTAGTTATCCAATTTTACCTAACACAACTCCTTAATTATCCAATTTTACCAATCATAACTCCTTACCCAACTCCTTCATTATCCAATTTTACCGAACACAACTTCTTGATTATCCAATTTTACCTAACCCAACTCCTTAATTATCCAATTTTACCAAATACAACTCCTCAATTATCTAATTTTACCTATCCCAACTCCTCAATTATCCAATTTTACCAAACACAACTCCTTAAATATCCAATTTTACCAAACCCAACTCCCTTATAATCCAATTTTACCTAACACAACTCCTTAATTATCCGATTTTACAAAACACAACTCCTTAATTATTGAATTTTACCTAACCCAACTCCTTAATTATCCAATTTTACCTAACACAACTCCTTAATTATCCAATTTTACCTAACCCAACTCCACAATTATCCGATTTTACCTGACACAACTCCTTAATTATCCAATTTTACCTTACACAGCTTCCTAATTATCCAATTTTACTTAACCCAACTTCTTAATTATCCAATTTTACCTAACCCAACTCCTTAATTATCCAATTTTACCTAACACAACTCCTTAATTATCCAATTTTACCTAACTCAACTCCTTAATTATCCAATTTTACCTAACCCAACTCCTTAATTATCCAATTTTACCAAACACAACTCCTTAATTATCCAATTTTACCTAACCCAACTTCTTAATTATCCAATTTTACCTAACACAACTCCTGACTTATCCAATTTTACCTAACCCAACTCCTTAATTATCTAATTTTACCAAACACAACTTCCTAAATATCCAAATTTCCCTTTTTTTTATTTTTTATTTTTTTTTTTTTTTTGGGTTTGACTGAGGTTCTTGAAGATAAATATATTTTAAACAAAAAACACTTAAAACCTTTCTTCAATACTTTATTTTGTAACCAAATGTACTTTTTTTTTTATTTATCTAACACAACTTCTTAATTATCTAATTTTACCAAACACAACTCCCTATTAATCCAATTTTACCTAACATAACTCCTTAGTTATCCAATTTTACCTAACACAACTCCTTAATTATCCAATTTTACCAATCATAACTCCTTACCCAACTCCTTATTTATCCAATTTTACCAAACACAACTTCTAGATTATCCAATTTTACCTAACCCAACTCCTTAATTATCCAATTTTACCAAATACAACTCCTCAATTATCCAATTTTACCTTACCCAACTCCTTAATTTTCCAATTTTACCAAACACAACTCCTTAATTATCCAATTTTACCTAACCCAACTCCTTAATTAGCCAATTTTACCTAACACAACTCCTTAATTATCCAATTTTACCTAACTCAACTCCTTAATTATCCAATTTTACCAAACACAACTCCTGAACTATCTAATTTTACCTAACCTAACTCCTTAATTATCCAATTATACTTAACCCAACTCCTCAATTATCCAATTTTACCTAACACAACTCCTTAAATATCCAATTTTACCTAACCTAACTCCTTAATTATCCAATTTTACCTAACACAACTCCTTAATTATCTATTTTTACCTAACCCAACTCCGTAATTATTTAATTTTACCTAACACAACTCCTTAATTATCCAATTTTACCAAACACAACTCCTTAATTATCCAATTTTACCTAACACAACTCCTTAGTTATCTAATTTTACCAAACACAACTCCTTAATTATCCAATTTTACTTAACCTAACTTCTAATTTATTCAATTTTTCTAAACACAACTCCTTAATTATCCAATTTTACCTAACCCAACTCCTTAATTATCCAATTTTACCAAACACAACTCCTTAGTTATCCAATTTTACCTAGCCCAACTCCCTAATTATCCAATTTTACCTAACACAACTCCTTAATTATCCAATTTTACCTAACCCAACTCCTTAATTATCCAATTTTACCTAACACAACTTCTTTAATATCCAATTTTACCTAACCCAACTCCCTAATTATAAAATTTTACCTAACCCAACTCCTTAATTATCCAATTTTACTAAACACAACTCCTTAATTATCCAATTTTACCAAACCCAACTCCTCAATTATCCAATTTTACCTAACACAACTCCTTAATTATCCAATTTTACTTAACCCAACTACTTAATTATCCAATTTTACCTAACACAACTCCTTAAATATCCAATTTTACTTAACCCAACTCCTAAATTATACAATTTTACCTAACACAACCCCTTAATTATCCAATTTTACCTAACACAACTCCTTAAATATCCATATTTACTAAACAAAACTCCCTAATTATCCAATTTTACCTAACACAACTCCTTAATTATCCAATTTTACCTAACCCAACTCCTTAATTATCCAATTTTTCCAACCACAACTCCTTAATTATCCAATTTTACCTAACCCAACTCCTTTATTATCTAATTTTACCTAAAACAACTCCTTAATTATCCAATTTTACTTAACCCAACTCGTTAATTATCCAATTTTACCTAACACAACTCCTTAAATATCCAATTTTACCTAACCCAACTCCTTAATTATCCAATTTTACCTAACCCAACTCCTTAATTATCCAATTTTACCATACACAACTCCTTAATTATCTAATTTTACCTAACCCAACTCCTTAATTATCCAATTTTACCAAACACAACTCCTTAATTATCCAATTTTACCTAACCCAACTCCTTAATTATCCAATTTTACCTAACACAGCTCCTTAATTATCCAATTTTACCAAACACAACTCCTTAATTATCCAATTTTACCAAACACAACTCCCTAATTATCTATTTTTACCTAACCTAACTCCTTTATTATCCAATTTTACCTGACACAACTCCTTAATTATCCAATTTTACCTATACAATTGCCTAATTATCCAATTTTACCAACCACAACTCCTTTATTATCCAATTTTACCTAACCCAACTCCTTAATTATCCAATTTTACCTGACACAACTCCTTAATTATCCAATTTTACCTAACACAACTGCTTAATTATCCAATTTTACCAAACACAACTCCTTTATTATCCAATTTTACCTAACTAAACTCCTTAATTATCCAATTTTACCTAACACAACTCCTTAATTATCCAATTTTACCTAACCTAACTCCTTAAATATCCAATTTTACCTAACACAACACCTTAATTATCCAATTTTACCTAACCAAACTTCACAATTATCCAATTTTACCTGACACAACTCCTTAATTATACAATTTTACCTAACACAACTCCTTAATTATCCAATTTTACCAAACACCACTCCTTAATTATCCAATTTTACCTAACCCAACTCCTTAATTATCTAATTTTACCAAACACAACTTCCTAAATATCCAAATTTCCCTTTTTTTTTTTTTTTTTTTTTTTTTGATTGAGATTCTTGAAGATAATTATACTTTAAACAAAAAACACTTAGAACCTTTCTTCAATACTTTATTTTGTAACCAAATGTACTTTTTTTTTTTATTTATCTAACACAACTCCTTAATTATCCAATTTTACCAAACACAACTCCCTATTTATCCAATTTTACCTGACATAACTCCTTAGTTATCCAATTTTACCTAACACAACTCCTTAATTATCCAATTTTACCAATCATAACTCCTTACCCAACTCCTTATTTATCCAATTTTACCAAACACAACTTCTTGATTATCCAATTTTACCTAACCCAACTCCTTAATTATCCAATTTTACCAAATACAACTCCTCAATTATCCAATTTTACCTTACCCAACTCCTTAATTTTCCAATTTTACCAAACACAACTCCTTAATTATCCAATTTTACCTAACCCAACTCCTTAATTATCCAATTTTACCTAACACAACTCCTTAATTATCCAATTTTACCTAACTCAACTCCTTAATTATCCAATTTTACCAAACACAACTCCTGAACTATCTAATTTTACCTAACCTAACTCCTTAATTATCAAATTTTACCATACACAACTCCTTAATTATCTAATTTTACCTAATCCAACTCCTTAATTATCCAATTTTACCAATTACAACTCCTTAATTATCCAATTTTATTAAACACAACTCCCTAATTATCTAATTTTACCTAACCCAACTCCTTTATTATCCAATTTTACCTGACACAACTCCTTAATTATCTAATTTTACCTAACACAACTGCCTAATTATCCAATTTTACCAAACACAACTTCTTTATTATCCAATTTTACCTAACCCAACTCCTTAATTATCCAATTTTACCTGACACAACTCCTTAATTATCCAATTTTACCTAACACAACTGCTTAATTATCCAATTTTACCAAACACAACTCCTTCATTATCCAATTTTACCTAACCAAACTTCTTAATTATCCAATTTTACCTAACACAACTTCTTAATTATCCAATTTTACCTAACCTAACTCCTTAATTATACAATTTTACCTAACACAACTCCTTAATTATCCAATTTTACCTAACCCAACTCCTCAATTATCCAATTTTACCTGACACAACTCCTTAATTATCCAATTTTACCTAACACAACTCCTTAATTATCCAATTTTACCATACACAACTCTTTAATTATCCAATTTTACCTAACCCAACTCCGTAATTATCCAATTTTACCTAACACAACTCCTTAATTATCTAATTTTACCTAACCCAACTCCTTAATTATCTAATTTTACAAAACACAACTCCTGAATTATGCAATTTTACCCAACCCAACTCCTTAATTATCTAATTTTACCAAACACAACTTCCTAAATATCCAATTTTACCTATTTTTTTTTTTTTTTTTGATTGATTGAGGTTCTTGAAGATAATTATACTTTAAATAAAAATAACTTAGAACCTATCTTTAATACTTTATTTTGTAACCAAATGTACTTTTTTTTTTATTTACCTAACACAACTCCTTAATTATCTAATTTTACCAAACACAACTCCCTATTTATCTAATTTCACCTAACATAACTCCTTAGTTATCCAATTTTACCTAACACAACTCATTAATTATCCGATTTTACCAAACACAACTCTTTAATTATCCAATTTTACCTAACCCAACTCCTTAATTATCCAATATTACCAAACACAACTCCTAAATTATCCAATTTTACCTAACCCAACTCCTTAATTATCCAATTTGACCTAACCCAACTCCTTAATTTTCCAATTTTACCCAACACAACTCCTTAATTATTCAATTTTACCTAACCCAACTCCTTAATTATCCAATTTTACCTAACCCAACTCCTTAATTATCCAATTTTACCAAACACAATTCCTCAATTATCCAATTTTACCTAACCCAACTTCTTAATTACCCAATTTTACCTAACACAACTCCCTAATTATCCAATTTTACCTAACATAACTCCTTAATTATCCAATTTTACCTAACACAACTCCTTAATTATTCAATTTTACCAAACACAACTCCCTAATTATCCAATTTTACTAAACACAACTTCTTAATTATTCAATTTTACCTAACCCAACTCCTTAATTATCCAATTTTACCTAACACAACTCCTTAATTATCCAATTTTACCTAACCCAACTCCTTAATTATCCAATTTTACCTAACACAACTCCTTAATTATCCAATTTTACCTAACCCAACTCCTTAATTATCCAATTTTACCAAACACAACTCCTTAATTATCCAATTTTACCAAACACAACTCCTTAATAATTCAATTTTACCTAACACAACTCCTTAATTATCCAATTTTACCTAACCCAACTCCTTAATTATCCAATTTTACCAAACACAACTCCCTAAATATCCAATTTTACCTAACTCAACTCCTGAATTATCCAATTTTTCCTAACACAACTCCTTAATTATCCAATTTTACAAAACACAACTTCTTAATAATCGAATTTTACCTAACCCAACTCCTTAATTATCCAATTTTACCTAACACAACTTCTTAATTCTCCAATTTTACCTAACCCAACTCCACAATTATCCAATTTTACCTGACACACTTCCTTAATTATCCAATTTTACCTTACACAACTCAGTAATTATCCAATTTTACCTAACCGAACTCCTGAATTATCCAATTTTACCTTACCCAACTCCTTAATTATCCAATTTTCCCTAACACAACTCCTTAATTATCCAATTTTACCTAACCCAACTCCTTAATTATCCAATTTTATTAAACACAACTTCTTGATTATCCAATTTTACCTAACCCAACTCCTTAATTATCCAATTTTACCAAACACAACTCCTCAATTATCCAATTTTACATAACCCAATTCCTTAATTATCCAATTTTACCAAACACAACTCCTTAATTATCCAATTTTACCAAACACAACTCCTGAATTATCCAATTTTACCTAACACAACTCCTTAAATATCCAATTTTACTTAACCTAACTCCTTAATTATCCAATTTTACCTAACACAACTCCTGAATTATCTATTTTTACCTAACCCAACTCCGTATTTATTTAATTTTACCTAACACAACTCCTTAATTATCCAATTTTACCAAACACAACTCCTTAATTATCTAATTTTACCTAACACAACTACTTATTTATCTAATTTTACCAAACACAACTCCTTAATTATCCAATATTACTACCCAACTCCTTAATTATCCAATTTTACCTAACACAACTCCTTAAATATCCAATTTTACTTAACCTAACTCCTTAATTATCCAATTTTACCTAACACAACTTCTTAATTATCTATTTTTACCTCACCCAACTCCGTATTTATTTAATTTTACCTAACACAACTCCTTAATTATCCAATTTTATTAAACACAACTTCTTGATTATCCAATTTTACCTAACCCAACTCCTTAATTATCCAATTTTACCAAACACAACTCCTCAATTATCCAATTTTACCTAACCCAATTCCTTAATTATCCAATTTTACCAAACACAACTCCTTAATTATCTAATTTTACTAAACACAACTCCTAAATTATCCAATTTTACCTAACACAACTCCCTAAATATCCAACTTTACTTAACCTAACTCCTTAATTATCAAATTTTACCTAACACAACTCCTTAATTATCTATTTTTACCTAACCCAACTCCGTATTTATTTAATTTTACCTAACACAACTCCTTAATTATCCAATTTTACCAAACACAACTTCTTAATTATCTAATTTTACCTAACACAACTCCTTAATTATCTAATTTTACCAAACACAACTCCTTAATTATCCAATTTTACTTAACCTAACTTCTAATTTATTCAATTTTTATAAACACAACTCGTTAATTATCCAATTTTACCTAACCCAACTCCTTAATTATCCAATTTTACCAAACACAACTCCTTAATTGTCCAATTTTACCTAACCCAACTCCTTAATCATCCAATTTTACCTAACACAACTTCTTAATTATCCAATTTTACTTAACCCAACTCCTTAATTATCCAATTTTACCTAACACAACTCCTTAAATATCCAATTTTACCTAACCCAACTCCCTAATTATCCAATTTTACCTAACCCAACTCCTTAATTATCCAATTTTACCAAACACAACTCCTTAATTATCCAATTTTACCTAACCCAACTCCTCAATTATCCAATTTTACCTAACACAACTCCTTAATTATCCAATTTTACTTAACCCAACTCCTTAATTATCCAATTTTACCTAACACAACTCCTTAAATATTCAATTTTATCTAACCCAACTTCTAAATTATACAATTTTACCTAACACAACTCCTTAATTATCCAATTTTACCTAACACAACTCCTTAAATATCCATATTTACTAAACAAAACTCCCTAATTATCCAATTTTACCTAACACAACTCCTTAATTATCCAATTTTACCTAACCCAACTCCTTAATTATACAATTTTACCTAACACAACTCCTTAATTATCCAATTTCAACTAACCCTACTTCTTAATTATCCAATTTTACCTAACACAATTCCTTAATTATCCAATTTTACCTAACCCAACTCCTTAATCATCCAATTTTACCTAACACAGCTCCTAACACAGCTCCCTAATTATCCAATTTTACCAAACACAACTCCTTAATTATCCAATTTTACCAAACACAACTTCCTAATTATCTAATTTTACCTAACCCAACTCCTTATTATCCAATTTTACCTAAAACAACTCCTTAATTATCCAATTTTACCTAACACAACTGCCTAATTATCCAATTTTACCAAACACAACATCTTTATTATCCAATTTTACCTAACCCAACTCCTTAATTATCTAATTTTACCTTACACAACTCCTTAATTATCCAATTTTACCAAACACAACTCCTTAATTATCCAATTTTACCTAACTTAACTCCTTAATTATCCAATTTCACCCAACACAACTCCTTAATTATCCAATTTTACCTAACCCAACTCCTTAATTATCCAATTTTACCAAACACAACTCCTGAATTATCCAATTTTACCTAACCCAACTCCTTAATTATCCAATTTTACCATACACAACTCCTTAATTATCTAATTTTACCTAACCTAACTCCTTAATTACTCAATTTTACCAAACAACTCCTTAATTATCCAATTTTACCTAACCCAACTCCTTAATTATCCAATTTTACCTAGCACAGCTCCTTAATTATCCAATTTTTTCAAACACAACTCCTTAATTATCCAATTTTACCAAACACAACTCCCTAATTATCTAATTTTACCTAACTCAACTCCTTAATATTCCAATTTAACCTGACACAACTCCTTAATTATCCAATTTTACCTAACACAACTGCCTAATTATCCAATTTTACCAAACACAACTCCTTTATTATCCAATTTTACCTATTCCAACTCCTTAATTATTCAATTTTACCTGACACAACTCCTTAAATATTTAATTTTACCTAACACAACTGCCTAATTATCCAATTTTACCAAACACAACTCCTTTATTATCCAATTTTACCTAACCAAACTCCTTAATCATCCAATTTTACCTAACACAACTCCTTAATTATCCAATTTTACCAAACACAACTCCTTAATTATCCAATTTTACCTTACCCAACTCCTTAATTATCCAATTTTACCAAACACAACTCCTCAATTATCCAATTTTACCTAACCCAACTCCTTAATTATCCAATTTTACCTAACACAACTCCTTAATTATCCAATTTTACCTAACCCAACTCCTTAAATATCTAATTTTACCAAACACAACTCCTGAATTATTCAATTTTACCTAACCCAACTCCTCAATTATCCAATTTTACCATACACAACTCCTTAATTATCTAATTTTAACAAACCCAACTCCTTAATTATCCAATTTTACCAAACACAACTACTTAGTTATCCAATTCTACCTAACCCAACTCCTTAATTATCCAATTTTACCTAACACAGCTCCTTAATTATCCAATTTTACCAAACACAACTCCATAATTATCCAATTTTACCAAACACAACTCCCTAATTATCTAATTTTACCTAACCTAACTCCTTAATTATCCAATTTTACCTGACACAACTCCTTAATTATCCAATTTTACCTAACACAATTGCCTAATTATCCAATTTTACCAACCACAACTCCTTTATTATCCAATTTTACCTAACCCAACTCCGTAATTATCCAATTTTACCTGACACAACTTCTTAATTATCCAATTTTACCTAACACAACTGCTAAATTATCCAATTTTACCAAACACAACTCCTTTATTAAATAATTTTACCTAACTAAACTCCTTAATTATCCAATTTTACCTAACACAACTCCTTAATTATCCAATTTTACCTAACCTAACTTCTTAATTATCTAATTTTACCGAACACAACTTCCTAAATATCCAAATTTCCCTTTCTTTTTTTTTTTTTTTTTTTTTTTTTTTTTTTTTTTTTTTTTTTTTGGGTTTGATTGAGGTTCTTGAAGATAAATATATTTTAAACAAAAAACACTTAAAACCTTTCTTCAATACTTTATTTTGTAACCAAATGTACTTTTTTTTTTATTTATCTAACACAACTTCTTAATTATCTAATTTTACTAAACACAACTCCCTATTTATCCAATTTTACCTAACATAACTCCTTAGTTATCCAATTTTACCTAACACAACTCCTTAATTATCCAATTTTACCAATCATAACTCCTTACCCAACTCCTTAATTATCCAATTTTACCGAACACAACTTCTTGATTATCCAATTTTACCTAACCCAACTCCTTAATTATCCAATTTTACCAAATACAACTCCTCAATTATCTAATTTTACCTATCCCAACTCCTCAATTATCCAATTTTACCAAACACAACTCCTTAAATATCCAATTTTACCAAACCCAACTCCCTTATAATCCAATTTTACCTAACACAACTCCTTAATTATCCAATTTTACAAAACACAACTCCTTAATTATTGAATTTTACCTAACCCAACTCCTTAATTATCCAATTTTACCTAACACAACTCCTTAATTATCCAATTTTACCTAACCCAACTCCACAATTATCCGATTTTACCTGACACAACTCCTTAATTATCCAATTTTACCTAACACAGCTCCCTAATTATCCAATTTTACCTAACCCAACTTCTTAATTATCCAATTTTACCTAACACAACTCCTTAATTATACAATTTTACTTAACACAACTCCTTAATTATCCAATTTTACCTAACCCAACTCCTTAATTATCCAATCTTACCTAACCCAACTCCTTAATTATCCAATTTTACCAAACACAACTCCTTAATTATCCAATTTTACCTAACCCAACTTCTTAATTATCCAATTTTACCTAACACAACTCCTTAATTATTTAATTTTACCTAACACAACTCCTTAATTATTTAATTTTACCAAACACAACTCCTAAATTATCCAATTTTACCTAACCAAACTCCTTAATTATCCAATTTTACCAAACACAACTTCCTAAATATCTAATTTTACCAATTTTTTTTTTTTTTTTGGATTGATTGAGTCACTTGAAGATAATTATGCTTTGATTAAAAAACACTTAGAACCTTTCTTCAATACTTTATTTTGTAACCAAATGTACTTTTATTTTTTTTTTATTGATTGAGTTACTTGAAGATAATTATACTTTGTTTTAAAAACACTTAGAACCTTTCTTCAATACTTTATTTTGTAACTAAATGTACTTTTTTTTTTTTTATTTACCTAACACAACTTCTTAAATATCCAATTTTACCCAACACAACTCCTTATTAATCCAATTTTACCTATCATAACTCCTTAATTATCCAATTTTACCAAACACAACTCCCTAATAATTCAATTTTACCTAACCCATCTCCTTAATTAACCAATTTAACCTAACACAACTCCTTAAATATCCAATTTTACCTAACCCAACTCCTCAATTATCCAATTTTACCTAACCCAACTCCTTAATTATCCAATTTTACCAAACACAACTCCAAAATTATCTAATTTTACCTAACACAACTCCTTAAATATCCAATGTTACTTAACCTAACTCCTTAATTATCCAATTTTACCTAACACAACTCCTTAATTATCTCTTTTTACCTAACCTAACTCCGTAATTATTTAATTTTACCTAACCCCACTCCTTAATTATCCAATTTTACCAAACACAACTCCTTAATTATCCAATTTTACTTAACCCAACTCCTTAATTATCCAATTTTACCTAACACAACTCCTTAAATATCCAATTTTAAGTAACCCAACTCCTTAATTATCCAATTTTACCTAACCCAACTCCTTAATTATCTAATTTTACCAAACACAACTCCTAAATTATCCAATTTTACCTAACACAACTCCTTAAATAACCAATGTTACTTAACCTAACTCCTTAATTATCCAATTTTACCTAACGCAACTCCTTAAATATCTATTTTTACCTAACCCAACTCCGTAATTATTTAATTTTACCTAACCCCACTCCTTAATTATCCAATTTTACCAAACACAACTCTTTAATTAGCCAATTTTACCTAACTAAACTCCTTAATTATCCAATTTTACCTAACCCAACTCCTTAATTTCCCAATTTTACCCAACACAACTCCTTAATTATCCAATTTTACCTAACCTAACTTCTAATTTATTCAATTTTTTTAAACACAACTCCTTAAATATCCAATTTTACCTAACCCAACTCCTTAATTATCCAATTTTACCAAACACAACTCCTTAATTATCCAATTTCAACTAACCCAACTCCTTAATTATCCAATTTTACCTAACACAACTCCTTAATTATTCAATTTTACTTAACCCAACTCCTTAATTATCCAATTTTACCTAACACAACTTCTTAATTATCCAATTTTACCTAACACAACTGCTTAATTATCCAATTTTACCAAACACAACTCCTTTATTATCCAATTTTACCAAACACAACTCCTTAATTATCCAATCTTACCTAACCCAACTCCTTAATTATCCAATTTTCCTAACACAACTCTTTAATTATCCAATTTTACCTAACCTAACTCAACAATTATCCTATTTTACCTGACACAACTCCTTAATTATCCAATTTACCTAACACAACTCCTTAATTATCCAATTTTACCAAACACAACTCCTTAATTATCCGATTTAACCTAACCCAACTCCTTAATTATCCAATTTTACCAAACACAACTCCTAAATTATCCAATTTTACCTAACCCAACTCCTTAATTATCTAATTTTACCAAACACAACTTCCTAAATATCCAATTTAACCTATTTATTTATTTATTTTTTTTTGGGATTGATTGAGGTTTTTGAAGATAATTATACTTTAAATAAAAAACACTTAGAACCATTCTTTAATACTTAATTTTGTAACCAAATGTACTTTTTTTTGTTTTTTATTTACCTAACACAACTCCTGAATTATCCAATTTTACCAAACACAACTCCCTATTTATCCAATTTTACCTAACACAACCCCTTAGTTATTCAATTTTACCTAACACAACTCCTTAATTATCCAAATTTACCAAACACAACTCCTTAATTATCCAATTTTACCTAACCCAACTCCTTAATTATCCAATTATACCTAACCCAACTCCTTCTTTATCCAATTTTACCTAACACAACTCCTTAAATATCCAATTTTACTTAACCTAACTCCTTAATTATCCAATTTTACCTAACACAACTCCTTAATTATCTATTTTTACCTAACCCAACTCCGTAATTATTTAATTTTACCTAACACAACTCCTTAATTATCCAATTTTACCAAACACAACTCCTTAATTATCCAATTTTACCTAACACAACTCCTTAGTTATCTAATTTTACCAAACACAACTCCTTAATTATCCAATTTTACTTAACCTAACTTCTAATTTATTCAATTTTTCTAAACACAACTCCTTAATTATCCAAATTTACCAAACACAACTCCTTAATTATCCAATTTTACCTAACCCAACTCCTTAATTATCCAATTATACCTAACCCAACTCCTTCTTTATCCAATTTTACCTAACACAACTCCTTAAATATCCAATTTTACTTAACCTAACTCCTTAATTATCCAATTTTACCTAACACAACTCCTTAATTATCTATTTTTACCTAACCCAACTCCGTAATTATTTAATTTTACCTAACACAACTCCTTAATTATCCAATTTTACCAAACACAACTCCTTAATTATCCAATTTTACCTAACACAACTCCTTAATTATCTAATTTTACCTAACCCAACTCCTTAATTACTCAATTTTACCAAACAACTCCTTAATTATCCAATTTTACCTAACCCAACTCCTTAATTATCCAATTTTACCTAGCACAGCTCCTTAATTATATAATTTTTTCAAACACAACTCCTTAATTATCCAATTTTACCAAACACAACTCCCTAATTATCTAATTTTACCTAACTCAACTCCTTAATATTCCAATTTAACCTGACACAACTCCTTAATTATCCAATTTTACCTAACACAACTGCCTAATTATCCAATTTTACCAAACACAACTCCTTTATTATCCAATTTTACCTATTCCAACTCCTTAATTATTCAATTTTACCTGACACAACTCCTTAAATATTTAATTTTACCTAACACAACTGCCTAATTATCCAATTTTACCAAACACAACTCCTTTATTATCCAATTTTACCTAACCAAACTCCTTAATCTTCCAATTTTACCTAACACAACTCCTTAATTATCCAATTTTACCAAACACAACTCCTTTATTATCCAATTTTACCTTACCCAACTCCTTAATTATCCAATTTTACCAAACACAACTCCTCAATTATCCAATTTTACCTAACCCAACTCCTTAATTATCCAATTTTACCTAACACAACTCCTTAATTATCCAATTTTACCTAACCCAACTCCTTAAATATCTAATTTTACCAAACACAACTCCTGAATTATTCAATTTTACCTAACCCAACTCCTCAATTATCCAATTTTACCATACACAACTCCTTAATTATCTAATTTTAACAAACCCAACTCCTTAATTATCCAATTTTACCAAACACAACTCCTTAGTTATCCAATTCTACCTAACCCAACTCCTTAATTATCCAATTTTACCTAACACAGCTCCTTAATTATCCAATTTTACCAAACACAACTCCATAATTATCCAATTTTACCAAACACAACTCCCTAATTATCTAATTTTACCTAACCTAACTCCTTAATTATCCAATTTTACCTGACACAACTCCTTAATTATCCAATTTTACCTAACACAATTGCCTAATTATCCAATTTTACCAACCACAACTCCTTTATTATCCAATTTTACCTAACCCAACTCCGTAATTATCCAATTTTACCTGACACAACTTCTTAATTATCCAATTTTACCTAACACAACTGCTAAATTATCCAATTTTACCAAACACAACTCCTTTATTAAATAATTTTACCTAACTAAACTCCTTAATTATCCAATTTTACCTAACACAACTCCTTAATTATCCAATTTTACCTAACCTAACTTCTTAAATATCCAATTTTACCTAACACAACACCTTAATTATCCAATTTTACCTAACCCAACTTCACAATTATCAAATTTTACATGACACAATTCCTTAATTATACAATTTTACCTAACACAACTCCTTAATTATCCAATTTTACCAAACACCACTCCTTAATTATCAAATTTTACCTAACCCAACTTCTTAATTATCCAATTTTACCTAACACAACTCCTTAAATATCCAATTTTACCTAACCCAACTCTTTAA
The DNA here is from genome assembly GCA_932526585.2 of Philonthus cognatus. Classification (NCBI taxonomy): domain Eukaryota; kingdom Metazoa; phylum Arthropoda; class Insecta; order Coleoptera; family Staphylinidae; genus Philonthus; species Philonthus cognatus. The sequence goes on from OW052244.1 coordinate 166,155, forward strand.
TTATCCAATTTTACCAAACACAACTCCTGAAATATCCAATTTTACCTAACCCAACTCCTTAATTATCTATTTTTACCGAACACAACTTCCTAAATATCCAAATTTCCTTTTTTTTTTTTTTTTTTTTTTTTTTTTTTTTTTTTTTTTTTTTTTTTTTTTTTTGGGTTTGATTGAGGTTCTTGAAGATAAATATATTTTAAACAAAAAACACTTAAAACCTTTCTTCAATACTTTATTTTGTAACCAAATGTACTTTTTTTTTTATTTATCTAACACAACTTCTTAATTATCTAATTTTACCAAACACAACTCCCTATTTATCCAATTTTACCTAACATAACTCCTTAGTTATCCAATTTTACCTAACACAACTCCTTAATTATCCAATTTTACCAATCATAACTCCTTACCCAACTCCTTAATTATCCAATTTTACCGAACACAACTTCTTGATTATCCAATTTTACCTAACCCAACTCCTTAATTATCCAATTTTACCAAATACAACTCCTCAATTATCTAATTTTACCTATCCCAACTCCTCAATTATCCAATTTTACCAAACACAACTCCTTAAATATCCAATTTTACCAAACCCAACTCCCTTATAATCCAATTTTACCTAACACAACTCCTTAATTATCCAATTTTACAAAACACAACTCCTTAATTATTGAATTTTACCTAACCCAACTCCTTAATTATCCAATTTTACCTAACACAACTCCTTAATTATCCAATTTTACCTAACCCAACTCCACAATTATCCGATTTTACCTGACACAACTCCTTAATTATCCAATTTTACCTTACACAGCTCCCTAATTATCCAATTTTACTTAACCCAACTTCTTAATTATCCAATTTTACCTAACCCAACTCCTTAATTATCCAATTTTACTTAACACAACTCCTTAATTATCCAATTTTACCTAACCCAACTCCTTAATTATCCAATCTTACCTAACCCAACTCCTTAATTATCCAATTTTACCAAACACAACTCCTTAATTATCCAATTTTACCTAACCCAACTCCTTAATTATCCAATTTTACCTAACACAACTCCTTAATTATTTAATTTTACCTAACACAACTCCTTAATTATCTAATTTTACCAAACACAACTCCTAAATTATCCAATTTTACCTAACCAAACTCCTTAATTATCCAATTTTACCAAACACAACTTCCTAAATATCTAATTTTACCAATTTTTTTTTTTTTTTGGATTGATTGAGTCACTTGAAGATAATTATGCTTTGATTAAAAAAACACTTAAAACCTTTCTTCAATACTTTATTTTGTAACCAAATGTACTTTTATTTTTTTTTTATTGATTGAGTTACTTGAAGATAATTATACTTTGTTTTAAAAACACTTAGAACCTTTCTTCAATACTTTATTTTGTAACTAAATGTACTTTTTTTTTTTTTATTTACCTAACACAACTTCTTAAATATCCAATTTTACCCAACACAACTCCTTATTAATCCAATTTTACCTATCATAACTCCTTAATTATCCAATTTTACCAAACACAACTCCCTAATAATTCAATTTTACCTAACCCATCTCCTTAATTAACCAATTTAACCTAACACAACTCCTTAAATATCCAATTTTACCTAACCCAACTCCTCAATTATCCAATTTTACCTAACCCAACTCCTTAATTATCCAATTTTACCAAACACAACTCCAAAATTATCTAATTTTACCTAACACAACTCCTTAAATATCCAATGTTACTTAACCTAACTCCTTAATTATCCAATTTTACCTAACACAACTCCTTAATTATCTCTTCTTACCTAACCTAACTCCGTAATTATTTAATTTTACCTAACCCCACTCCTTAATTATCCAATTTTACCAAACACAACTCCTTAATTATCCAATTTTACCTAACACAACTCCTTAATTATCAAATTTTACCTAACCCAACTCCTTAATTATCCAATTTTAAGTAACCCAACTCCTTAATTATCCAATTTTACCTAACCCAACTCCTTAATTATCTAATTTTACCAAACACAACTCCTAAATTATCCAATTTTACCTAACACAACTCCTTAAATATCCAATGTTACTTAACATAACTCCTTAATTATCCAATTTTACCTAACGCAACTCCTTAATTATCTATTTTTACCTAACCCAACTCCGTAATTATTTAATTTTACCTAACCCCACTCCTTAATTATCCAATTTTACCAAACACAACTCTTTAATTAGCCAATTTTACCTAACTAAACTCCTTAATTATCCAATTTTACCTAACCCAACTCCTTAATTTCCCAATTTTACCCAACACAACTCCTTAATTATCCAATTTTACCTAACCTAACTTCTAATTTATTCAATTTTTTTAAACACAACTCCTTAATTATCCAATTTTACCTAACCCAACTCCTTAATTATCCAATTTTACCAAACACAACTCCTTAATTATCCAATTTCAACTAACCCAACTCCTTAATTATCCAATTTTACCTGACCCAACTCCTTAATTATCCAATTTTACCTAACACAACTGCTTAATTATCCAATTTTACCAAACACAACTCCTTTATTATCCAATTTTACCAAACACAACTCCTTAATTATCCAATCTTACCTAACCCAACTTCTTAATTATCCAATTTTCCTAACACAACTCTTTAATTATCCAATTTTACCTAACCTAACTCAACAATTATCCTATTTTACCTGACACAACTCCTTAATTATCCAATTTACCTAACACAACTCCTTAATTATCCAATTTTACCAAACACAACTCCTTAATTATCCGATTTTACCTAACCCAACTCCTTAATTATCCAATTTTACCAAACACAACTCCTAAATTATCCAATTTTACCTAACCCAACTCCTTAATTATCTAATTTTACCAAACACAACTTCCTAAATATCCAATTTAACCTATTTATTTTTTTTTTTTTTTTTTGGGATTGATTGAGGTTTTTGAAGATAATTATACTTTAAATAAAAAACACTTAGAACCATTCTTCAATACTTAATTTTGTAACCAAATGTACTTTTTTTTGTTTTTTATTTACCTAACACAACTCCTTAATTATCCAATTTTACCAAACACAACTCCCTATTTATCCAATTTTACCTAACACAACCCCTTAGTTATCCAATTTTACCTAACACAACTCCTTAATTATCCAAATTTACCAAACACAACTCCTTAATTATCCAATTTTACCTAACCCAACTCCTTAATTATCCAATTTTACCTAACCCAACTCCTTAATTATCCAATTTTACCTAACACAACTCCTTAAATATCCAATTTTACTTAACCTAACTCCTTAATTATCCAATTTTACCTAACACAACTCCTTAATTATCTATTTTTACCTAACCCAACTCCGTAATTATTTAATTTTACCTAACACAACTCCTTAATTATCCAATTTTACCAAACACAACTCCTTAATTATCCAATTTTACCTAACACAACTCCTTAGTTATCTAATTTTACCAAACACAACTCCTTAATTATCCAATTTTACCAAACACAACTCCTTAGTTATCCAATTTTACCTAGCCCAACTCCTTAATTATCCAATTTTACCTAACACAACTCCTTAATTATCCAATTTTACTTAACCCAACTCCTTAATTATCCAATTTTACCTAACACAACTTCTTTAATATCCAATTTTACCTAACCCAACTCCCTAATTATAAAATTTTACCTAACCCAACTCCTTAATTATCCAATTTTACTAAACACAACTCCTTAATTATCCAATTTTACCTAACCCAACTCCTCAATTATCCAATTTTACCTAACACAACTCCTTAATTATCCAATTTTACTTAACCCAACTACTTAATTATCCAATTTTACCTAACACAACTCCTTAAATATCCAATTTTACTTAACCCAACTCCTAAATTATACAATTTTACCTAACAGAACTCCTTAATTATCCAATTTTACCTAACACAACTCCTTAAATATCCATATTTACTAAACAAAACTCCCTAATTATCCAATTTTACCTAACACAACTCCTTAATTATCCAATTTTACCTAACCCAACTCCTTAATTATCCAATTTTTCTAACCACAACTCCTTAATTATCCAATTTTACCTAACCCAACTCCATTATTATCTAATTTTACCTAAAACAACTCCTTAATTATCCAATTTTACTTAACCCAACTCGTTAATTATCCAATTTTACCTAACACAACTCCTTAAATATCCAATTTTACCTAACCCAACTCCTTAATTATCCAATTTTACCTAACCCAACTCCTTAATTATCCAATTTTACCATACACAACTCCTTAATTATCTAATTTTACCTAACCCAACTTCTTAATTATTCAATTTTACCAAACACAACTCCTTAATTATCCAATTCTACCTAACCCAACTCCTTAATAATCCAATTTTACCTAACACAGCTCCTTAATTATCCAATTTTACCAAACACAACTCCTTAATTATCCAATTTTACCAAACACAACTCCCTAATTATCTAATTTTACCTAACCTAACTCCTTAATTATCCAATTTTACCTGACACAACTCCTTAATTATACAATTTTACCTAACACAACTCCTTAATTATCCAATTTTACCTAACACAACTCCTTAAATATCCAATTTGACCTAACCCAACTCCTTAATTATCCAATTTTACCAAACACAACTCCTGAATTATCCAATTTTACCTTACCCAACTCCTTAATTATCTAATTTTACCAAACACAACTTCCTAAATATCCAAATTTCCCTTTTTTTTTTTTTTTTTTTTTTGATTGAGGTTCTTGAAGATAATTATACTTTAAACAAAAAACACTTAGAACCTTTCTTCAATACTTTATTTTGTAACCAAATGTACTTTTTTTTTTTTATTTATCTAACACAACTCCTTAATTATCCAATTTTACCAAACACAACTCCCTATTTATCCAATTTTACCTGACATAACTCCTTAGTTATCCAATATTACCTAACACAACTCCTTATTTATCCAATTTTACCAAACACAACTTCTTGATTATCCAATTTTACCTAACCCAACTCCTTAATTATCCAATTTTACCAAATACAACTCCTCAATTATCCAATTTTACCTTACCCAACTCCTTAATTTTCCAATTTTACCAAACACAACTCCTTAATTATCCAATTTTACCTAACCCAACTCCTTAATTATCCAATTTTACCTAACACAACTCCTTAATTATCCAATTTTACCTAACTCAACTCCTCAATTATCCAATTTTACCAAACACAACTCCTGAACTATCTAATTTTACCTAACCTAACTCCTTATTTATCAAATTTTACCATACACAACTCCTTAATTATCTAATTTTACTTAACCCAACTCCTTAATTATCCAATTTTACCAATTACAACTCCTTAATTATCCAATTTTACCAAACACAACTCCCTAATTATCTAATTTTACCTAACCCAACTCCTTTATTATCCAATTTTACCTGACACAACTCCTTAATTATCTAATTTTACCTAACACAACTGCCTAATTATCCAATTTTACCAAACACAACTTCTTTATTATCCAATTTTACCTAACCCAACTCCTTAATTATCCAATTTTACCTGACACAACTCCTTAATTATCCAATTTTACCTAACACAACTGCTTAATTATCCAATTTTACCAAACACAACTCCTTCATTATCCAATTTTACCTAACCAAACTCCTTAATTATCCAATTTTACCTAACACAACTTCTTAATTATCCAATTTTACCTAACCTAACTCCTTAATTATACAATTTTACCTAACACAACTCCTTAATTATCCAATTTTACCTAACCCAACTCCTCAATTATCCAATTTTACCTGACACAACTCCTTAATTATCCAATTTTACCTAACACAACTCCTTAATTATCCAATTTTACCATACACAACTCTTTAATTATCCAATTTTACCTAACCCAACTCCGTAATTATCCAATTTTACCTAACACAACTCCTTAATTATCCAATTTTACCTAACCCAACTCCTTAATTATCTAATTTTACATAACACAACTCCTGAATTATGCAATTTTACCCAACCCAACTCCTTAATTATCTAATTTTACCAAACACAACTTCCTAAATATCCAATTTTACCTATTTTTTTTTTTTGATTGATTGAGGTTCTTAAAGATAATTATACTTTAAATAAAAAACACTTAGAACCATTCTTCAATTCTTTATTTTGTAACCAAATGTACTTTTTTTTTTTATTTATTTACCTAACACAACTCCTTAATTATCCAATTTTACCAAACACAACTCCCTATTTATCCAATTTTACCTAACACAACACCTTTGTTATCCAATTTTACCTAACACAACTCCATAATTATCCAATTTTACCAAACACAACTCCTTAATTATCCAATTTTACCTAACCCAACTCCTTAATTATCCAATTATACCTAACCCAACTCCTTAATTATCCAATTTTACCTAACACAACTCCTTAAATATCCAATTTTACTTAACCTAACTCCTTAATTATCCAATTTTACCTAACACAACTCCTTAATTATCTATTTTTACCTAACCCAACTCCGTAATTATTTAATTTTACCTAACACAACTCCTTAATTATCCAATTTTACCAAACACAACTCCTTAATTATCCAATTTTACCTAACACAACTCCTTAATTATCTAATTTTACCAAACACAACTCCTTAATTATCCAATTTTACCTAACCTAACTTCTAATTTATCCAATTTTTCTAAACACAACTCCTTAATTATCTAATTTTACCTAACCCAACTCTTTAATTATCCAATTTTACCAAACACAACTCCTTAGTTATCCAATTTTACCTAGCCCAACTCCTTAATTATCCAATTTTACCTAACACAACTCCTTAATTATCCAATTTTACTTAACCCAACTCCTTAATTATCCAATTTTACCTAACACAACTTCTTTAATATCCAATTTTACCTAACCCAACTCCCTAATTATAAAATTTTACCTAACCCAACTCCTTAATTATCCAATTTTACCAAACACAACTCCTTAATTATCCAATTTTACCTAACCCAACTCCTCAATTATCCAATTTTACCTAACACAACTCCTTAAATATCCAATTTTACCTAACCCAACTCCTAAATTATACAATTTTACCTAACACAACTCCTTAATTATCCAATTTTACCTAACACAACTTCTTAAATATCCATATTTACTAAACAAAACTCCCTAATTATCCAATTTTACCTAACACAACTCCTTAATTATCCAATTTTACCTAACCCAACTCCTTAATTATACAATTTTACCTAACACAACTCCTTAATTATCCAATTTCACCTAACCCAACTCCTTAATTATCCAATTTTACCAAACACAACTCCTTAATTATCCAATTTTAGGTAACACAACTCCATAATTATCTAATTTTACCAAACACAACTCCTTAATTATCCAATTTTACCTAACCTAACTTCTAATTTATTCAATTTTTCTAAACACACTCCTTAATTATCCAATTTTACCTAACCCAACTCCTTAATTATCCAATTTTTCCAACCACAACTTCTTAATTATCAAATTTTACCTAACCCAACTCCTTTATTATCTAATTTTACCTAAAACAACTCCTTAATTATCCAATTTTACTTAACCCAACTCGTTAATTATCCAATTTTACCTAACACAACTCCTCAAATATCCAATTTTACCTAACCCAACTCCTTAATTATCCAATTTTACCTAACCCAACTCCTTAATTATCCAATTTTACCATACACAACTCCTTAATTATCTAATTTTACCTAACCCAACTCCTTAATTATCCAATTTTACCAAACACAACTCCTTAATTATCCAATTCTACCTAACCAGACTCCTTAATTATCCAATTTTACCTAACACAGCTCCTTAATTATCCAATTTTACCAAACACAACTCCTTAATTATCCAATTTTACCAAACACAACTCCCTAAATATCTAATTTTACCTAACCTAACTCCTTAATTATCCAATTTTTCCTGACACAACTCCTTAATTATCCAATTTTACCTATACAATTGCCTAATTATCCAATTTTACCAACCACAACTACTTTATTATCCAATTTTACCTAACCCAACTCCTTAATTATCCAATTTTACCTGACACAACTCCTTAATTATCCAATTTTACCTAACACAACTGCTTAATTATCCAATTTTACCAAACACAACTCCTTTATTATCCAATTTTACCTAACTAAACTCCTTAATTATCCAATTTTACCTAACACAACTCCTTAATTATCCAATTTTACCTAACCTAACTCCTTAAATATCCAATTTTACCTAACACAACACCTTAATTATCCAATTTTACTTAACCAAACTTCACAATTATCCAATTTTACCTGACACAACTCCTTAATTATACAATTTTACCTAACACAACTCCTTAATTATCCAATTTTACCAAACACCACTCCTTAATTATCCAATTTTACCAAACACAACTTCTTTATTATCCAATTTTACCAAACACAACTCCTTAATTATCCAATTTTACGTAACCCAACTCCTCAATTATCCAATTTTACCTAACACAACTCCTTAATTATCCAATTTTACCTAACACAACTCCTTAAATATCCAATTTTACTTAACCTAACTCCTTAATTATCCAATTTTACCTAACACAACTCCTTAATTATCTATTTTTACCTAACCTAACTCCGTATTTATTTAATTTTACCTAACACAACTCCTTAATTATCCAATTTTATTAAACACAACTTCTTGATTATCCAATTTTACCTAACCCAACTCCTTAATTATCCAATTTTACCAAACACAACTCCTCAATTATCCAATTTTACCTAACCCAATTTCTTAATTATCCAATTTTACCAAACACAACTCCTTAATTATCTAATTTTACTAAACACAACTCCTAAATTATCCAATTTTACCTAACACAACTCCCTAAATATCCAACTTTACTTAACCTAACTCCTTAATTATCAAATTTTACCTAACACAACTCCTTAATTACCAATTTTTACCTAACCCAACTCCGTATTTATTTGATTTTACCTAACACAACTCCTTAATTATCAAATTTTACCAAACACAACTTCTTAATTATCTAATTTTACCTAACACAACTCCTTAATTATCTAATTTTACCAAACACAACTCCTTAATTATCCAATTTTACTTAACCCAACTCCTTAATTATCCAATTTTACCTAACACAACTCTTTAAATATTCAATTTTATCTAACCCAACTCCTAAATTATACAATTTTACCTAACACAACTCCTTAATTATCCAATTTTACCTAACACAACTCCTTAATTATACAATTTTACCTAACACAACTCCTTAATTATCCAATTTCACCTAACCCTACTTCTTAATTATCCAATTTTACCTAACACAATTCCTTAATTATCCAATTTTACCTAACCCAACTCCTCAATTATTCAATTTTACCTAACCCAACTCCTTAATTATCCAATTTTACCTAACACAACTCCTTAATTATCCAATTTTACCTAACCCAACTCCTTAATTATCCAATTTTACCTAACACAACTCCTTAATTATCCAATTTTACCTAACCCAACTCCTTAATTATTCAATTTTACCAAACACAACTCCTTAATTATCCAGTTTTACCAAACACAACTCCTTAATTATTCAATTTTACCTATCACAACTCCTTAATTATCCAATTTTACCTAACCCAACTCCTTAATTATCCAATTTTACCAAACACAACTCCTTAAATATCCAATTTTACCTAACCCAACTCCTGAATTATCCAATTTTTCCTAACACAACTCCTTAATTATCCAATTTTACAAAACACAACTTCTTAATTATCGAATTTTACCTAACCCAACTCCTTAATTATCCAATTTTACCTAACACAACTTCTTAATTCTCCAATTTTACCTAACCCAACTCCACAATTATCCAATTTTACCTGACACACTTCCTTAATTATCCAATTTTTCCTTACACAACTCCCTAATTATCCAATTTTACCTAACCGAACTCCTGAATTATCCAATTTTACCTTACCCAACTCCTTAATTATCCAATTTTCCCTAACACAACTCCTTAATTATCCAATTTTACCTAACCCAACTCCTTAATTATCCAATTTTATTAAACACAACTTCTTGATTGTCCAATTTTACCTAACCCAACTCCTTAATTATCCAATTTTACCAAACACAACTCCTCAATTATCCAATTTTACCTAACCCAATTCCTTAATTATCCAATTTTACCAAACACAACTCCTTAATTATCCAATTTTACCAAACACAACTCCTAAATTATCCAATTTTACCTAACACAACTCCTTAAATATCCAATTTTACTTAACCTAACTCCTTAATTATCCAATTTTACCTAACACAACTCCTGAATTATCTATTTTTACCTAACTCAACTCCGTATTTATTTAATTTTACCTAACACAACTCCTTAATTATCCAATTTTACCAAACACAACTCCTTAATTATCTAATTTTACCTAACACAACTCCTTAATTATCTAATTTTACCAAACACAACTCCTTAATTATCCAATATTACTTAACCCAACTCCTTAATTATCCAATTTTACCTAACACAACTCCTTAAATATCCAATTTTACCTAAATCAACTCCCTAATTATCCAATTTTACCTAACCCAACTTCTTAATTATCCAATTTTACCAAACACAACTCCTTAATTATCCAATTTTACGTAACCCAACTCCTCAATTATCCAATTTTACCTAACACAACTCCTTAATTATCCAATTTTACCTAACACAACTCCTTAAATATCCAATTTTACTTAACCTAACTCCTTAATTATCCAATTTTACCTAACACAACTCCTTAATTATCTATTTTTACCTAACCTAACTCCGTATTTATTTAATTTTACCTAACACAACTCCTTAATTATCCAATTTTATTAAACACAACTCCTTAATTATCTAATTTTACCAAACACAACTCCTCAATTATCCAATTTTACCTTACCCAACTCCTTAATTTTCCAATTTTACCAAACACAACTCCTTAATTATCCAATTTTACCTAACCCAACTCCTTAATTATCCAATTTTACCTAACACAACTCCTTAATTATCCAATTTTACCTAACACAACTCCTTAATTATCCAATTTTACCAAACACAACTCCTGAACTATCTAATTTTACCTAACCTAACTCCTTAATTATCAAATTTTACCATACACAACTCCTTAATTATCTAATTTTACCTAACCCAACTCCTTATTTATCCAATTTTACTAATTACAACTCCTAAATTATCCAATTTTACCAAACACAACTCCCTAATTATCTAATTTTACCTAACCCAACTCCTTTATTATCCAATTTTACCTGACACAACTCCTTAATTATCTAATTTTACCTAACACAACTGCCTAATTATCCAATTTTACCAAACACAACTTCTTTATTATCCAATTTTACCTAACCCAACTCCTTAATTATCCAATTTTACCCGACACAACTCCTTAATTATCCAATTTTACCTAACACAACTGCTTAATTATCCAATTTTACCAAACACAACTCCTTCATTATCCAATTTTACCTAACCAAACTCCTTAATTATCCAATTTTACCTAACACAACTTCTTAATTATCCAATTTTACCTAACCTAACTCCTTAATTATCCAATTTTACCTAACACAACTCCTAAATTATCCAAATTTACCTAACCCAACTCCACAATTATCCAATTTTACCTGACACAACTCCTTAATTATCCAATTTTACCTAACACAACTCCTTAATTATCCAATTTTACCATACACAACTCTTTAATTATCCAATTTTACCTAACCCAACTCCGTAATTATCCAATTTTACCTAACACAACTCCTTAATTATCCAATTTTACCTAACCCAACTCCTTAATTATCTAATTTTACCAAACACAACTCCTGAGTTATGCAATTTTACCCAACCCAACTCCTTAATTATCTAATTTTACCAAACACAACTTCCTAAATATCCAATTTTACCTATTTTTTTTTTTTTTTTTGATTGATTGAGGTTCTTGAAGATAATTATACTTTAAATAAAAAACATTTAGAACCTTCCTTTAATACTTTATTTTGTAACCAAATGTACTTTTTTTTTATTTACCTAACACAACTCCTTAATTATCTAATTTTACCAAACACAACTCCCTATTTATCCAATTTTACCTAACATAACTCCTTAGTTATCAAATTTTACCTAACACAACTCCTTAATTATCCAATTTTACCAAACACAACTCCTCAATTATCCAATTTTACCTAACCCAACTTCTTAATTACCCAATTTTACCTAACACAACTCCCTAATTATCCAATTTTACCTAACATAACTCCTTAATTATCCAATTTTACCTAACACAACTCCTTAATTATTCAATTTTACCAAACACAACTCCTTAATTATCCAATTTTACCAAACACAACTTCTTAATTATTCAATTTTACCTAACCCAACTCCTTAATTATCCAATTTTACCTAACACAACTCCTTAATTATCCAATTTTACCTAACCCAACTCCTTAATTATCCAATTTTACCTAACACAACTCCTTAATTATCCAATTTTACCTAACCCAACTCCTTAATTATTCAATTTTACCAAACACAACTCCTTAATTATCCAATTTTACCAAACACAACTCCTTAATTATTCAATTTTACCTAACACAACTCCTTAATTATCCAATTTTACCTAACCCAACTCCTTAATTATCCAATTTTACCAAACACAACTCCTTAAATATCCAATTTAACCTAACCCAACTCCTGAATTATCCAATTTTTCCTAACACAACTCCTTAATTATCCAATTTTACAAAACACAACTTCTTAATTATCGAATTTTACCTAACACAACTCCTTAATTATCCAATTTTACCTAACACAACTCCTTAATTATCCAATTTTACCTAACCCAACTCCACAATTATCCAATTTTACCTGACACACTTCCTTAATTATCCAATTTTACCTTACACAACTCCCTAATTATCCAATTTTACCTAACCGAACTCCTGAATTATCCAATTTTACCTTACCCAACTCCTTAATTATCCAATTTTCCCTAACACAACTCCTTAATTATCCAATTTTACCTAACCCAACTCCTTAATTATCCAATTTTATTAAACACAACTTCTTGATTATCCAATTTTACCTAACCCAACTCCTTAATTATCCAATTTTACCAAACACAACTCCTCAATTATCCAATTTTACCTAACCCAATTCCTTAATTATCCAATTTTACCAAACACAACTCCTGAATTATCTATTTTTACCTAACTCAACTCCGTATTTATTTAATTTTACCTAACACAACTCCTTAATTATCCAATTTTACCAAACACAACTCCTTAATTATCTAATTTTACCTAACACAACTCCTTAATTATCTAATTTTACCAAACACAACTCCTTAATTATCCAATATTACTTAACCCAACTCCTTAATTATCCAATTTTACCTAACACAACTCCTTAAATATCCAATTTTACCTAACCCAACTCCCTAATTATCCAATTTTACCTAACCCAACTTCTTAATTATCCAATTTTACCAAACACAACTCCTTAATTATCCAATTTTACGTAACCCAACTCCTCAATTATCCAATTTTACCTAACACAACTCCTTAATTATCCAATTTTACCTAACACAACTCCTTAAATATCCAATATTACTTAACCTAACTCCTTAATTATCCAATTTTACCTAACACAACTCCTTAATTATCTATTTTTACCTAACCTAACTCCGTATTTATTTAATTTTACCTAACACAACTCCTTAATTATCCAATTTTATTAAACACAACTTCTTGATTATCCAATTTTACCTAACCCAACTCCTTAATTATCCAATTTTACCAAACACAACTCCTCAATTATCCAATTTTACCTAACCCAATTCCTTAATTATCCAATTTTACCAAACACAACTCCTTAATTATCTAATTTTACTAAACACAACTCCTAAATTATCCAATTTTACCTAACACAACTCCCTAAATATCCAACTTTACTTAACCTAACTCCTTAATTATCAAATTTTACCTAACACAACTCCTTAATTACCAAATTTTACCTAACCCAACTCCGTATTTATTTGATTTTACCTAACACAACTCCTTAATTATCAAATTTTACCAAACACAACTTCTTAATTATCTAATTTTACCTAACACAACTCCTTAATTATCTAATTTTACCAAACACAACTCCTTAATTATCCAATTTAACTTAACCCAACTCCTTAATTATCCAATTTTACCTAACACAACTCCTTAAATATTCAATTTTATCTAACCCAACTCCTAAATTATACAATTTTACCTAACACAACTCCTTAATTATCCAATTTTACCTAACACAACTCCTTAAATATCCATATTTACTAAAAAAAACTCCCTAATTATCCAATTTTACCTAACACAACTCCTTAATTATCCAATTTTACCTAACCCAACTCCCTAATTATACAATTTTACCTAACACAACTCCTTAATTATCCAATTTCACCTAACCCTACTTCTTAATTATCCAATTTTACCTAACACAATTCTTTAATTATCCAATTTTACCTAACCCAACTCCTCAATTATTCAATTTTACCTAACCCAACTCCTTAATTATCCAATTTTACCTAACACAACTCCTTAATTATCCAATTTTACCTAACCCAACTCCTTAATTATCCAATTTTACCTAACACAACTCCTTAATTATCCAATTTTACCTAACCCAACTCCTTAATTATTCAATTTTACCAAACACAACTCCTTAATTATCCAATTTTACCAAACACAACTCCTTAATTATTCAATTTTACCTAACACAACTCCTTAATTATCCAATTTTACCTAACCCAACCCCTTAATTATCCAATTTTACCAAACACAACTCCTTAAATATCCAATTTTACCTAACCCAACTCCTGAATTATCCAATTTTTCCTAACACAACTCCTTAATTATCCAATTTTACAAAACACAACTTCTTAATTATCGAATTTTACCTAACCCAACTCCTTAATTATCCAATTTTACCAAACACAACTCCTCAATTATCCAATTTTACCTAACCCAATTACTTAATTATCCAATTTTACCAAACACAACTCCTCAATTATCCAATTTTACCTAACCCAATTCCTTAATTATCCAATTTTACCAAACACAACTCCTTAATTATCTAATTTTACTAAACACAACTCCTAAATTATCCAATTTTACCTAACACAACTCCCTAAATATCCAACTTTACTTAACCTAACTCCTTAATTATCCAATTTTACCTAACCCAACTCCTTAATTATTCAATTTTACCTAACACAACTCCTTAAATATTCAATTTTATCTAACCCAACTCCTAAATTATACAATTTTACCTAACACAACTTCTTAATTCTCCAATTTTACCTAACCCAACTCCACAATTATCCAATTTTACCTGACACACTTCCTTAATTATCCAATTTTTCCTTACACAACTCCCTAATTATCCAATTTTACCTAACCGAACTCCTGAATTATCCAATTTTACCTTACCCAACTCCTTAATTATTCAATTTTACCTAACCCAACTCCTTAATTATCCAATTTTATAAAACACAACTTCTTGATTATCCAATTTTACCTAACCCAACTCCCTAATTATACAATTTTACCTAACACAACTCCTTAATTATCCAATTTTCCCTAACACAACTCCTTAATTATCCAATTTTACCTAACCCAACTCCTTAATTATCCAATTTTATAAAACACAACTTCTTGATTATCCAATTTTACCTAACCCAACTCCTTAATTATCCAATTTTACCAAACACAACTCCTCAATTATCCAATTTTACCTAACCCAATTACTTAATTATCCAATTTTACCAAACACAACTCCTTAATTATCCAATTTTACCAAACACAACTCCTAAATTATCCAATTTTACCTAACACAACTCCTTAAATATCCAATTATACTTAACCTAACTCCTTAATTATCCAATTTTACCTAACACAACTCCTGAATTATCTAATTTTACCTAACCCAACTCCGTATTTATTTAATTTTACCTAACACAACTCCTTAATTATCCAATTTTACCAAACACAACTCCTTAATTATCTAATTTTAAGTAACACAACTCCTTAATTATCTAATTTTACCAAACACAACTCCTTAATTATCCAATATTACTTAACCCAACTTCTTAATTATCCAATTTTACCTAACACAACTCCTTAAATATCCAATTTTACCTAACCCAACTCCCTAATTATCCAATTTTACCTAACCCAACTTCTTAATTATCCAATTTTACCAAACACAACTCCTTAATTATCCAATTTTACGTAACCCAACTCCTCAATTATCCAATTTTACCTAACACAACTCCTTAATTATCCAATTTTACCTAACACAACTCCTTAAATATCCAATTTTACTTAACCTAACTCCTTAATTATCCAATTTTACCTAACACAACTCCTTAATTATCTATTTTTACCTAACCTAACTCCGTATTTATTTAATTTTACCTAACACAACTCCTTAATTATCCAATTTTATTAAACACAACTTCTTGATTATCCAATTTTACCTAACCCAACTCCTTAATTATCCAATTTTACTAAACACAACTCCTCAATTATCCAATTTTACCTAACCCAATTCCTTAATTATCCAATTTTACCAAACACAACTCCTTAATTATCTAATTTTACTAAACACAACTCCTAAATTATCCAATTTTACCTAACACAACTCCCTAAATATCCAACTTTACTTAACCTAACTCCTTAATTATCAAATTTTACCTAACACAACTCCTTAATTACCAATTTTTACCTAACCCAACTCCGTATTTATTTAATTTTACCTAACACAACTCCCTAATTATCAAATTTTACCAAACACAACTTCTTAATTATCTAATTTTACCTAACACAACTCCTTAATTATCTAATTTTACCAAACGCAACTCCTTAATTATCCAATTTTACTTAACCCAACTCCTTAATTATCCAATTTTACCTAACACAACTCCTTAAATATTCAATTTTATCTAACCCAACTCCTAAATTATACAATTTTACCTAACACAACTCCTTAATTATCCAATTTTACCTAACACAACTTCTTAAATATCCATTTTTACTAAACAAAACTCCCTAATTATCCAATTTTAATTAACACAACTCCTTAATTATCAAATTTTACCTAACCCAACTCCCTAATTATACAATTTTACCTAACACAACTCCTTAATTATCCAATTTCACCTAACCCTACTTCTTAATTATCCAATTTTACCTAACACAATTCCTTAATTATCCAATTTTACCTAACCCAACTCCTTAATTATTCAATTTTACCTAACACAACTCCTTAATTAACTAATTTTACCAAACACAACTCCTTAATTATCAAATTTTACCTAACCCAACTCCTTAATTATCCAATTTTACCTAACACAGCTCCTTAGTTATCCAATTTTACCAAACACAACTCCTAAATTATACAATTTTACCAAACACAACTCCCTAATTATCTAATTTTACCTAACCTAACTCCTTATTATCCAATTTTACCTGACACAACTCCTTAATTATCCAATTTTACCTAACACAACTGCCTAATTATCCAATTTTACTAAACACAACTCCTTTATTATCAAATTTTACCTAACCCAACTCCTTAATTATCTAATTTTACCTTACACAACTCCCTAATTATCCAATTTTACCAAACACAACTTCTTAATTATTCAATTTTACCTAACCCAACTCCTTAATTATCCAATTTTACCTAACACAACTCCTTAATTATCCAATTTCACTTAACCCAACTCCCTAATTATCCAATTTTACCAAACACAACTCCTGAATTATCCAATTTTACCTAACCCAACTCCTTAATTATCTAATTTTACCATACACAACTCCCAAATTATCTAATTTTACCTAACCCAACTCCTTAATTATCCAATTTTACAAAACACAAATCCTTAATTATCCAATTTTACCTAACCCAACTCCTTAATTATCCAATTTTACCTAACACAGCTCCCTTATTATCCAATTTTACCAAACACAATTCCCTAATTATCCAACTTTACGAAACACAACTCCCTAATTATCTAATTTTACCTTACCCAACTCCTTAATATTCCAATTTTACCTGACACAACTCCTTAATTATCCAATTTTACTTAACACAACTGCCTAATTATCCAATTTTACCAAACACAACTCCTTAATTATCCAATTTTACCTAACAAAACTCCTTAAATATCCAATTTTACTTAACCTAACTCCTTAATTATCCAATTTTACCTAACATAACTCCTTAATTATCTATTTTTACCTAACCCAACTCCGTAATTATTTAATCTTACCTAACACAACTCCTTAATTATCCAATTTTACCAAACACAACTCCTTAATTATCCAATTTTACCTAACACAACTTAATTATCTAATTTTACCAAACACAACTCCTTAATTATCCAATTTTACTTAACCTAACTTCTAATTTATTCAATTTTTCTAAACACAACTCCTTAATTATCTAATTTTACCTAACCCAACTCTTTAATTATCCAATTTTACCAAACACAACTCCTTAGTTATCCAATTTTACCTAGCCCAACTCCTTAATTATCCAATTTTACCTAACACAACTCCTTAATTATCCAATTTTACTTAACCCAACTCCTTAATTATCCAATTTTACCTAACACAACTTCTTTAATATCCAATTTTACCTAACCCAACTCCCTAATTATAAAATTTTACCTAACCCAACTTCTTTATTATCCAATTTTACCAAACACAACTCCTTAATTATCCAATTTTACCTAACCCAACTCCTCAATTATCCAATTTTACCTAACACAACTCCTTAATTATCCAATTTTACTTAACCCAACTACTTAATTATCCAATTTTACCTAACACAACTCCTTAAATATCCAATTTTACTTAACCCAACTCCTAAATTATATAATTTTACCTAACACAACTCCTTAATTATCCAATTTTACCTAACACAACTTCTTAAATATCCATATTTACTAAACAAAACTCCCTAATTATCCAATTTTACCTAACACAACTCCTTAATTATCCAATTTTACCTAACCCAACTCCTTAATTATACAATTTTACCTAACACAACTCCTTAATTATCCAATTTCACCTAACCCAACTCCTTAATTATCCAATTTTACCAAACACAACTCCTTAATTATCCAATTTTAGGTAACACAACTCCTTAATTATCTAATTTTACCAAACACAACTCCTTAATTATCCAATTTTACCTAACCTAACTTCTAATTTATTCAATTTTTCTAAACACACTCCTTAATTATCCAATTTTACCTAACCCAACTCCTTAATTATCCAATTTTTCCAACCACAACTCCTTAATTATCCAATTTTACCTAACCCAACTCCTTTATTATCTAATTTTACCTAGAACAACTCCTTAATTATCCAATTTTACTTAACCCAACTCGTTAATTATCCAATTTTACCTAACACAACTCCTTAAATATCCAATTTTACCTAACCCAACTCCTTACTTATCCAATTTTACCTAACCCAACTCCTTAATTATCCAATTTCACCATACACAACTCCTTAATTATCTAATTTTACCTAACCCAACTCTTTAATTTTCCAATTTTACCAAACACAACTCCTTAATTATCCAATTCTACCTAACCAGACTCCTTAATTATCCAATTTTACCTAACACAGCTCCTTAATTATCCAATTTTACCAAACACAACTCCTTAATTATCCAATTTTACCAAACACAACTCCCTAATTATCTAATTTTACCTAACCTAACTCCTTAATTATCCAATTTTTCCTGACACAACTCCTTAATTATCCAATTTTACCTATACAATTGCCTAATTATCCAATTTTACCAACCACAACTCCTTTATTATCCAATTTTACCTAACCCAACTCCTTAATTATCCAATTTTACCTGACACAACTCCTTAATTATCCAATTTTACCTAACACAACTGCTTAATTATCCAATTTCACCAAACACAACTCCTTTATTATCCAATTTTACCTAACTAAACTCCTTAATTATCCAATTTTACCTAACACAACTCCTTAATTATCCAATTTTACCTAACCTAACTCCTTAAATATCCAATTTTACCTAACACAACACCTTAATTATCCAATTTTACTTAACCAAACTTCACAATTATCCAATTTTACCTGACACAACTCCTTAATTATACAATTTTACTTAACACAACTCCTTAATTATCCAATTTTACCAAACACCACTCCTTAATTATCCAATTTTACCTAACCCAACTCCTTAATTATCCAATTTTACCTAACACAACTCCTTAAATATCCAATTTGACCTAACCCAACTCCTTAATTATCCAATTTTACCAAACACAACTCCTGAATTATCCAATTTTACCTAACCCAACTCCTTAATTATCTAATTTTACCAAACACAACTTCCTAAATATCCAAATTTCCCTTTTTTTTTTTTTTTTTTTTTTTTTTTTTTTTTTTTTTTTTTTTGATTGAGGTTTTTGAAGATAATTATACTTTAAACAAAAAACACTTAGAACCTTTCTTCAATACTTTATTTTGTAACCAAATGTAGTTTTTTTTTTTTTATTTATCTAACACAACTCCTTAATTATCCAATTTTACCAAACACAACTCCCTATTTATCCAATTTTACCTGACATAACTCCTTAGTTATCCAATTTTACCTAACACAACTCCTTAATTATCCAATTTTACCTAACACAACTCCTTAATTATCCAATTTTACCAATCATAACTCCTTACCTAACTCCTTATTTATCCAATTTTACCAAACACAACTTCTTGATTATCCAATTTTACCTAACCCAACTCCTTAATTATCCAATTTTACCAAATACAACTCCTCAATTATCCAATTTTACCTTACCCAACTCCTTAATTTTCCAATTTTACCAAACACAACTCCTTAATTATCCAATTTTAACTAACCCAACTCCTTAATTATCCAATTTTACCTAACACAACTCCTTAATTATCCAATTTTACCTAACTCAACTCCTTAATTATCCAATTTTACCAAACACAACTCCTGAACTATCTAATTTTACCTAACCTAACTCCTTAATTATCAAATTTTACCATACACAACTCCTTAATTATCCAATTTTACCTAACTCAACTCCTTAATTATCCAATTTTACCAAACACAACTCCTGAACTATCTAATTTTACCTAACCTAACTCCTTAATTATCCAATTTTACCTGACACAACTCCTTAATTATCCAATTTTACCTAACACAACTCCTTAATTATCCAATTTTACCATACACAACTCTTTAATTATCCAATTTTACCTAACCCAACTCCGTAATTATCCAATTTTACCTAACACAACTCCTTAATTATCCAATTTTACCTAACCCAACTCCTCAATTATCTAATTTTACCAAACACAACTCCTGAATTATGCAATTTTACCCAACCCAACTCCTTAATTATCTAATTTTACCAAACACAACTTCCTAAATATCCAATTTTACCTATTTTTTTTTTTTTTTTGATTGATTGAGGTTCTTGAAGATAATTATACTTTAAATAAAAAACACTTAGAACCTTCCTTTAATACTTTATTTTGTAACCAAATGTACTTTTTTTTTTATTTACCTAACACAACTCCTTAATTATCTAATTTTACCAAACACAACTCCCTATTTATCCAATTTTACCTAACATAACTCCTTAGTTATCCAATTTTACCTAACACAACTCATTAATTATCTGATTTTACCAAACACAACTCCTTAATTATCCAATTTTACCTAACCCAACTCCTTAATTATCCAATATTACCAAACACAACTCCTCAATTATCCAATTTTACCTAACCCAACTCCTTAATTATCCAATTTGACCTAACCCAACTCCTTAATTTTCCAATTTTACCCAACACAACTCCTTAATTATTCAATTTTACCTCACCCAACTCCTTAATTATCCAATTTTACCTAACCCAACTCCTTAATTATCCAATTTTACTAAACACAACTCCTCAATTATCCAATTTTACCTAACCCAACTTCTTAATTACCCAATTTTACCTAACACAACTCCCTAATTATCCAATTTTACCTAACACAACTCCTTAATTATCCAATTTTACCTAACACAACTCCTTAATTATTCAATTTTACCAAACACAACTCCTTAATTATCCAATTTTACCAAACACAACTTCTAAATTATTCAATTTTACCTAACCCAACTCCTTAATTATCCAATTTTACCTAACACAACTCCTTAATTATCCAATTTTACCTAACCCAACTCCTTAATTATTCAATTTTACCAAACACAACTCCTTAATTATCCAATTTTACCAAACACAACTCCTTAATTATTCAATTTTACCTAACACAACTCCTTAATTATCCAATTTTACCTAACCCAACTCCTTAATTATCCAATTTTACCAAACACAACTCCTTAAATATCCAATTTTACCTAACCCAACTCCTGAATTATCCAATTTTTCCTAACACAACTCCTTAATTATCCAATTTTACAAAACACAACTTCTTAATTATCGAATTTTACCTAACCCAACTCCTTAATTATCCAATTATACCTAACACAACTTCTTAATTCTCCAATTTTACCTAACCCAACTCCACAATTATCCAATTTTACCTGACACACTTCCTTAATTATCCAATTTTACCTTACACAACTCCCTAATTATCCAATTTTACCTAACCGAACTCCTGAATTATCCAATTTTACCTTACCCAACTCCATAATTATCCAATTTTCCCTAACACAACTCCTTAATTATCCAATTTTACCTAACCCAACTCCTTAATTATCCAATTTTATTAAACACAACTTCTTGATTATCCAATTTTACCTAACCCAACTCCTTAATTATCCAATTTTACCAAACACAACTCCTCAATTATCCAATTTTACCTAACCCAATTCCTTAATTATCCAATTTTACCAAACACAACTCCTTAATTATCCAATTTTACCAAACACAACTCCTAAATTATCCAATTTTACCTAACACAACTCCTTAAATATCCAATTTTACTTAACCTAACTCCTTAATTATCTAATTTTACCTAACACAACTCCTGAATTATCTATTTTTACCTAACCCAACTCCGTATTTATTTAATTTTACCTAACACAACTCCTTAATTATCCAATTTTACCAAACACAACTCCTTAATTATCTAATTTTACCTAACACAACTCCTTAATTATCTAATTTTACCAAACACAACTCCTTAATTATCCAATATTACTTAA
The DNA here is from genome assembly GCA_932526585.2 of Philonthus cognatus. Classification (NCBI taxonomy): domain Eukaryota; kingdom Metazoa; phylum Arthropoda; class Insecta; order Coleoptera; family Staphylinidae; genus Philonthus; species Philonthus cognatus. The sequence goes on from OW052244.1 coordinate 189,592, forward strand.
CCCAACTCCTTAATTATCCAATTTTACCTAACACAACTCCTTAAATATCCAATTTTACCTAACCCAACTCCCTAATTATCCAATTTTACCTAACCCAACTCCTTAATTATCCAATTTTACCTAACACAACTCCTTAATTATCCAATTTTACGTAACCCAACTCCTCAATTATCCAATTTTACCTAACACAACTCCTTAATTATCCAATTTTACCTAACACAACTCCTTAAATATCCAATTTTACTTAACCTAACTCCTTAATTATCCAATTTTACCTAACACAACTCCTTAATTATCTATTTTTACCTAACCTAACTCCGTATTTATTTAATTTTACCTAACACAACTCCTTAATTATCCAATTTTATTAAACACAACTTCTTGATTATCCAATTTTACCTAAACCAACTCCTTAATTATCCAATTTTACCAAACACAACTCCTCAATTATCCAATTTTACCTAACCCAATTCCTTAATTATCCAATTTTACCAAACACAACTCCTTAATTATCTAATTTTACTAAACACAACTCCTAAATTATCCAATTTTACCTAACACAACTCCCTAAATATCCAACTTTACTTAACCTAACTCCTTAATTATCAAATTTTACCTAACACAACTCCTTAATTACCAATTTTTACCTAACCCAACTCCGTATTTATTTGATTTTACCTAACACAACTCCATAATTATCAAATTTTACCAAACACAACTTCTTAATTATCTAATTTTACCTAACACAACTCCTTAATTATCTAATTTTACCAAACACAACTCCTTAATTATCCAATTTTACTTAACCCAACTCCTTAATTATCCAATTTTACCTAACACAACTCCTTAATTATTCAATTTCACCTAACCCTACTTCTTAATTATCCAATTTTACCTAACACAATTCCTTAATTATCCAATTTTACCTAACCCAACTCCTCAATTATTCAATTTTACCTAACCCAACTCCTTAATTATCCAATTTTACCTAACACAACTCCTTAATTATCCAATTTTACCTAACCCAACTCCTTAATTATACAATTTTACCTAACACAACTCCTTAATTATCCAATTTCACCTAACTCAACTCCTTAATTATCCAATTTTACCAAACACAACTCCTTAATTATCCAATTTTACCTAACCCAACTCCACAATTATTCAATTTTACCTAACCCAACTCCTTAATTATCCAATTTTACCTAACACAACTCCTTAATTATCCAATTTTACCTAACCCAACTCCTTAATTATCCAATTTTACCAAACACAACTCCTTAATTATCCAATTTTACCTAACCCAACTCCTTAATTATCCAATTTTACCAAACACAACTCCTTAATTATCCAATTTTACCAAACACAACTCCTTAATTATCCAATTTTACCTAACCCAACTCCTTAATTATCCAATTTTACCTAACACAACTCCTTAATTATCCAATTTTACCTAACCCTACTTCTTAATTATCCAATTTTACCTAACACAATTCCTTAATTATCCAATTTTACCTAACCCAACTCCTCAATTATTCAATTTTACCTAACCCAACTCCTTAATTATCCAATTTTACCTAACACAACTCCTTAATTATCCAATTTTACCTAACCCAACTCCTTAATTATACAATTTTACCTAACACAACTCCTTAATTATCCAATTTCACCTAACCCTACTTCTTAATTATCCAATTTTACCTAACACAATTCCTTAATTATCCAATTTTACCTAACCCAACTCCACAATTATTCAATTTTACCTAACCCAACTCCTTAATTATCCAATTTTACCTAACACAACTCCTTAATTATCCAATTTTACCTAACCTAACTCCTTAATTATCCAATTTTAGCTAACACAACTCCTTAATTATCCAATTTTACCTAACCCAATTCCTTAATTATTCAATTTTACCAAACACAACTCCTTAATTATCCAATTTTACCAAACACAACTCCTTAATTACTCAATTTTACCTATCACAACTCCTTAATTATCCAATTTTACCTAACCCAACTCCTGAATTATCCAATTTTTCCTAACACAACTCCTTAATTATCCAATTTTACAAAACACAACTTCTTAATTATCGAATTTTACCTAACCCAACTCCTTAATTATCCAATTTTACCTAACACAACTTCTTAATTCTCCAATTTTACCTAACCCAACTCCACAATTATCCAATTTTACCTGACACACTTCCTTAATTATCCAATTTTTCCTTACACAACTCCCTAATTATCCAATTTTACCTAACCGAACTCCTGAATTATCCAATTTTACCTTACCCAACTCCTTAATTATCCAATTTTCCCCTAACACAACTCCTTAATTATCCAATTTTACCTAACCCAACTCCTTAATTATCCAATTTTATTAAACACAACTTCTTGATTATTCAATTTTACCTAACCCAACTCCTTAATTATCCAATTTTACCAAACACAACTCCTCAATTATCCAATTTTACCTAACCCAATTCCTTAATTATCCAATTTTACCAAACACAACTCCTTAATTATCCAATTTTACCAAACACAACTCCTAAATTATCCAATTTTACCTAACACAACTCCTTAAATATCCAATTTTACTTAACCTAACTCCTTAATTATCCAATTTTACCTAACACAACTCCTGAATTATCTATTTTTACCTAACCCAACTCCGTAATTATTTAATTTTACCTAACACAACTCCTTAATTATCCAATTTTACCAAACACAACTCCTTAATTATCTAATTTTACCTAACACAACTCCTTAATTATCTAATTTTACCAAACACAACTCCTTAATTATCCAATATTACTTAACCCAACTCCTTAATTATCCAATTTTACCTAACACAACTCCTTAAATATCCAATTTTATCTAAATCAACTCCCTAATTATCCAATTTTACCTAACCCAACTTCTTAATTATCCAATTTTACCAAACACAACTCCTTAATTATCCAATTTTACGTAACCCAACTCCTCAATTATCCAATTTTACCTAACACAACTCCTTAATTATCCAATTTTACCTAACACAACTCCTTAAATATCCAATTTTACCTAACCTAACTCCTTAATTATCCAATTTTACCTAACACAACTCCTTAATTATCTATTTTTACCTAACCTAACTCCGTATTTATTTAATTTTACCTAACACAACTCCTTAATTATCCAATTTTATTAAACACAACTTCTTGATTATCCAATTTTACCTAACCCAACTCCTTAATTATCCAATTTTACCAAACACAACTCCTCAATTATCCAATTTTACCTTACCCAACTCCTTAATTTTCCAATTTTACCAAACACAACTCCTTAATTATCCAATTTTACCTAACCCAACTCCTTAATTATCCAATTTTACCTAACACAACTCCTTAATTATCCAATTTTACCTAACTCAACTCCTTAATTATCCAATTTTACCAAACACAACTCCTGAACTATCTAATTTTACCTAACCTAACTCCTTAATTATCAAATTTTACCATACACAACTCCTTAATTATCTAATTTTACCTAACCCAACTCCTTATTTATCCAATTTTACCAATTACAACTCCTCAATTATCCAATTTTACCAAACACAACTCCCTAATTATCTAATTTTACCTAACCCAACTCCTTTATTATCCAATTTTACCTGACACAACTCCTTAATTATCTAATTTTACCTAACACAACTGCCTAATTATCCAATTTTACCAAACACAACTTCTTTATTATCCAATTTTACCTAACCCAACTCCTTAATTATCCAATTTTACCCGACACAACTCCTTAATTATCCAATTTTACCTAACACAACTGCTTAATTATCCAATTTTACCAAACACAACTCCTTCATTATCCAATTTTACCTAACCAAACTCCTTAATTATCCAATTTTACCTAACACAACTTCTTAATTATCCAATTTTACCTAACCTAACTCCTTAATTATCCAATTTTACCTAACACAACTCCTAAATTATCCAAATTTACCTAACCCAACTCCACAATTATCCAATTTTACCTGACACAACTCCTTAATTATCCAATTTTACCTAACACAACTCCTTAATTATCCAATTTTACCATACACAACTCTTTAATTATCCAATTTTACCTAACCCAACTCCGTAATTATCCAATTTTACCTAACACAACTCCTTAATTATCCAATTTTACCTAACCCAACTCCTTAATTATCTAATTTTACCAAACACAACTCCTGAATTATGCAATTTTACCCAACCCAACTCCTTAATTATCTAATTTTACCAAACACAACTTCCTAAATATCCAATTTTACCAATTTTTTTTTTTTTTTTTGATTGATTGAGGTTCTTGAAGATAATTATACTTTAAATAAAAAACACTTAGAACCTTCCTTTAATACTTTATTTTGTAACCAAATGTACTTTTTTTTTTTATTTACCTAACACAACTCCTTAATTATCTAATTTTACCAAACACAACTCCCTATTTATCCAATTTTACCTAACATAACTCCTTAGTTATCCAATTTTACCTAACACAACTCATTAATTATCCGATTTTACCAAACACAACTCCTTAATTATCCAATTTTACCTAACCCAACTCCTTAATTATCCAATATTACCAAACACAACTCCTCAATTATCCAATTTTACCTAACCCAACTCCTTAATTATCCAATTTGACCTAACCCAACTCCTTAATTTTCCAATTTTACCCAACACAACTCCTTAATTATTCAATTTTACCTCACCCAACTCCTTAATTATCCAATTTTACCTAACCCAACTCCTTAATTATCTAATTTTACCAAACACAACTCCTTAATTATCCAATTTTACCTAACCCAACTTCTTAATTACCCAATTTTACCTAACACAACTCCCTAATTATCCAATTTTACCTAACATAACACCTTAATTATCCAATTTTACCTAACACAACTCCTTAATTATTCAATTTTACCAAACACAACTCCTTAATTATCCAATTTTACCAAACACAACTTCTTAATTATTCAATTTTACCTAACCCAACTCCTTAATTATCCAATTTTACCTAACACAACTCCTTGATTATCCAATTTTACCTAACCCAACTCCCTAATTATCCAATTTTACCTAACACAACTCCTTAATTATCCAATTTTACCTAACCCAACTCCTTAATTATTCAATTTTACCAAACACAACTCCTTAATTATCCAATTTTACCAAACACAACTCCTTAATTATTCAATTTTACCTAACACAACTCCTTAATTATCCAATTTTACCTAACCCAACTCCTTAATTATCCAATTTTACCAAACACAACTCCTTAAATATCCAATTTAACCTAACCCAACTCCTGAATTATCCAATTTTTCCTAACACAACTCCTTAATTATCCAATTTTACAAAACACAACTTCTTAATTATCGAATTTTACCTAACCCAACTCCTTAATTATCCAATTTTACCTAACACAACTTCTTAATTCTCCAATTTTACCTAACCCAACTCCACAATTATCCAATTTTACCTGACACACTTCCTTAATTATCCAATTTTACCTTACACAACTCCCTAAATATCCAATTTTACCTAACCGAACTCCTGAATTATCCAATTTTACCTTACCCAACTCCTTAATTATCCAATTTTCCCTAACACAACTCCTTAATTATCCAATTTTACCTAACCCAACTCCTTAATTATCCAATTTTATTAAACACAACTTCTTGATTATCCAATTTTACCTAACCCAACTCCTTAATTATCCAATTTTACCAAACACAACTCCTCAATTATCCAATTTTACCTAACCCAATTCCTTAATTATCCAATTTTACCAAACACAACTCCTTAATTATCCAATTTTACCAAACACAACTCCTAAATTATCCAATTTTACCTAACACAACTCCTTAAATATCCAATTTTACTTAACCTAACTCCTTAATTATCCAATTTTACCTAACACAACTCCTGAATTATCTATTTTTACCTAACCCAACTCCGTATTTATTTAATTTTACCTAACACAACTCCTTAATTATCCAATTTTACCAAACACAACTCCTTAATTATCTAATTTTACCTAACACAACTCCTTAATTATCTAATTTTACCAAACACAACTCCTTAATTATCCAATATTACTTAACCCAACTCCTTAATTATCCAATTTTACCTAACACAACTCCTTAAATATCCAATTTTACCTAACCCAACTCCCTAATTATCCAATTTTACCTAACCCAACTTCTTAATTATCCAATTTTACCAAACACAACTCCTTAATTATCAAATTTTACGTAACCCAACTCCTCAATTATCCAATTTTACCTAACACAACTCCTTAATTATCCAATTTTACCTAACACAACTCCTTAAATATCCAATTTTACTTAACCTAACTCCTTAATTATCCAATTTTACCTAACACAACTCCTTAATTATCTATTTTTACCTAACCTAACTCCGTATTTATTTAATTTTACCTAACACAACTCCTTAATTATCCAATTTTATTAAATACAACTTCTTGATTATCCAATTTTACCTAACCCAACTCCTTAATTATCCAATTTTACCAAACACAACTCCTCAATTATCCAATTTTACCTAACCCAATTCCTTAATTATCCAATTTTACCAAACACAACTCCTTAATTATCTAATTTTACTAAACACAACTCCTAAATTATCCAATTTTACCTAACACAACTCCCTAAATATCCAACTTTACTTAACCTAACTCCTTAATTATCAAATTTTACCTAACACAACTCCTTAATTACCAATTTTTACCTAACCCAACTCCGTATTTATTTGATTTTACCTAACACAACTCCTTAATTATCAAATTTTACCAAACACAACTTCTTAATTATCTAATTTTACCTAACACAACTCCTTAATTATCTAATTTTACCAAACACAACTCCTTAATTATCCAATTAAACTTAACCCAACTCCTTAATTATCCAATTTTACCTAACACAACTCCTTAAATATTCAATTTTATCTAACCCAACTCCTAAATTATACAATTTTACCTAACACAACTCCTTAATTATCCAATTTTACCTAACACAACTCCTTAAATATCCATATTTACTAAACAAAACTCCCTAATTATCCAATTTTACCTAACACAACTCCTTAATTATCCAATTTTACCTAACCCAACTCCCTAATTATACAATTTTACCTAACACAACTCCTGAATTATCTATTTTTACCTAACCCAACTCCGTATTTATTTAATTTTACCTAACACAACTCCTTAATTATCCAATTTTACCAAACACAACTCCTTAATTATCTAATTTTACCTAACACAACTCCTTAATTATCTAATTTTACCAAACACAACTCCTTAATTATCCAATATTTCTTAACCCAACTCCTTAATTATCCAATTTTACCTAACACAACTCCTTAAATATCCAATTTTACCTAACCCAACTCCCTAATTATCCAATTTTACCTAACCCAACTTCTTAATTATCCAATTTTACAAAACACAACTCCTTAATTATCCAATTTTACGTAACCCAACTCCTCAATTATCCAATTTTACCTAACACAACTCCTTAATTATCCAATTTTACCTAACACAACTCCTTAAATATCCAATTTTACTTAACCTAACTCCTTAATTATCCAATTTTACCTAACACAACTCCTTAATTATCTATTTTTACCTAACCTAACTCTGTATTTATTTAATTTTACCTAACACAACTCCTTAATTATCCAATTTTATTAAACACAACTTCTTGATTATCCAATTTTACCTAACCCAACTCCTTAATTATCCAATTTTACCAAACACAACTCCTCAATTATCCAATTTTACCTAACCCAATTCCTTAATTATCCAATTTTACCAAACACAACTCCTTAATTATCTAATTTTACTAAACACAACTCCTTAATTATCCAATTTTACCTAACACAACTCCTTAATTATCCAACTTTACTTAACCTAACTCCTTAATTATCAAATTTTACCTAACACAACTCCTTAATTACCAATTTTTACCTAACCCAACTCCGTATTTATTTGATTTTACCTAACACAACTCCTTAATTATCAAATTTTACCAAACACAACTTCTTAATTATCTAATTTTACCTAACACAACTCCTTAATTATCTAATTTTACCAAACACAACTCCTTAATTATCCAATTAAACTTAACCCAACTCCTTAATTATCCAATTTTACCTAACACAACTCCTTAAATATTCAATTTTACCTAACCCAACTCCTAAATTATACAATTTTACCTAACACAACTCCTTAATTATCCAATTTTACCTAACACAACTCCTTAAATATCTATATTTACTAAACAAAACTCCCTAATTATCCAATTTTACCTAACACAACTCCTTAATTATCCAATTTTACCTAACCCAACTCCCTAATTATACAATTTTACCTAACACAACTCCTTAATTATCCAATTTCACCTAACCCTACTTCTTAATTATCCAATTTTACCTAACACAATTCCTTAATTATCCAATTTTACCTAACCCAACTCCTCAATTATTCAATTTTACCTAACCCAACTCCTTAATTATCCAATTTTACCTAACACAACTCCTTAATTATCCAATTTTACCTAACCCAACTCCTTAATTATCCAATTTTACCTAACACAACTCCTTAATTATCCAATTTTACCTAACCCAACTCCTTAATTATTCAATTTTACCAAACACAACTCCTTAATTATCCAATTTTACCAAACACAACTCCTTAATTATTCAATTTTACCTAACACAACTCCTTAATTATCTAATTTTACCTAACCGAACTCCTTAATTATCCAATTTTACCAAACACAACTCCTTAAATATCCAATTTTACCTAACCCAACTCCTGAATTATCCAATTTTTCCTAACACAACTCCTTCATTATCCAATTTTACAAAACACAACTTCTTAATTATCGAATTTTACCTAACCCAACTCCTTAATTATCCAATTTTACCTAACACAACTTCTTAATTCTCCAATTTTACCTAACCCAACTCCACAATTATCCAATTTTACCTGACACACTTCCTTAATTATCCAATTTTTCCTTACACAACTCCCTAATTATCCAATTTTACCTAACCGAACTCCTGAATTATCCAATTTTATCTTACCCAACTCCTTAATTATCCAATTTTCCCTAACACAACTCCTTAATTATCCAATTTTACCTAACCCAACTCCTTAATTATCCAATTTTATTAAACACAACTTCTTGATTATCCAATTTTACCTAACCCAACTCCTTAATTATCCAATTTTACCAAACACAACTCCTCAATTATCCAATTTTACCTAACCCAATTACTTAATTATCCAATTTTACCAAACACAACTCCTTAATTATCCAATTTTACCAAACACAACTCCTAAATTATTCACTTTTACCTAACACAACTCCTTAAATATCCAATTATACTTAACCTTACTCCTTAATTATCCAATTTTACCTAACACAACTCCTGAATTATCTATTTTTACCTAACCCAACTCCGTATTTATTTAATTTTACCTAACACAACTCCTTAATTATCCAATTTTACCAAACACAACTCCTTAATTATCTAATTTTAAGTAACACAACTCCTTAATTATCTAATTTTACCAAACACAACTCCTTAATTATCCAATATTACTTAACCCAACTTCTTAATTATCCATTTTTACCTAACACAACTCCCTAAATATCCAATTTTACCTAACCCAACTCATTAATTATCCAATTTTACCTAACCCAACTTCTTAATTATCCAATTTTACCAAACACAACTCCTTAATTATCCAATTTTACGTAAGCCAACTCCTCAATTATCCAATTTTACCTAACACAACTATTTAATTATCCAATTTTACCTAACACAACTCCTTAAATATCCAATTTTACTTAACCTAACTCCTTAATTATCCAATTTTACCTAACACAACTCCTTAATTATCTATTTTTACCTAACCTAACTCCGTATTTATTTAATTTTACCTAACACAACTCCTTAATTATCCAATTTTATTAAACACAACTTCTTGATTATCCAATTTTACCTAACCCAACTCCTTAATTATCCAATTTTACCAAACACAACTCCTAAATTATCCAATTTTACCTAACCCAACTCCTTAATTATCCAATTTTACCAAACACAACTCCTTAATTATCAAATTTTACTAAACACAACTCCTAAATTATCCAATTTTACCTAACACAACTCCCTAAATATCCAACTTTACTTAACCTAACTCCTTAATTATCAAATTTTACCTAACACAACTCCTTAATTACCAATTTTTACCTAACCCAACTCCGTATTTATTTAATTTTACCTAACACAACTCCTTAATTATCAAATTTTACCAAACACAACTCCTTAATTATCTAATTTTACCTAACACAACTCCTTAATTATCTAATTTTACCAAACACAACTCCTTAATTATCCAATTTTACTTAACCCAACTCCTTAATTATCCAATTTTACCTAACACAACTCCTTAAATATTCAATTTTATCTAACCCAACTCCTAAATTATACAATTTTACCTAACACAACTCCTTAATTATCCAATTTTACCTAACACAACTTTTTAAATATCCATATTTACTAAACAAAACTCCCTAATTATCCAATTTTAATTAACACAACTCCTTAATTATCCAATTTTACCTAACCCAACTCCCTAATTATACAATTTTACCTAACACAACTCCTTAATTATCCAATTTCACCTAACCCTACTTCTTAATTATCCAATTTTACCTAACACAATTCCTTAATTATCCAATTTTACCTAACCCAACTCCTTAATTATTCAATTTTACCTAACACAACTCCTTAATTAACTAATTTTACCAAACACAACTCCTTAATTATCCAATTTTACCTAACCCAACTCCTTAATTATCCAATTTTACCTAACACAGCTCCTTAATTATCCAATTTTACCAAACACAACTCCTTAATTATACAATTTTACCAAACACAACTCCCTAATTATCTAATTTTACCTAACCTAACTCCTTATTATCCAATTTTACCTGACACAACTCCTTAATTATCCAATTTTACCTAACACAACTGCCTAATTATCCAATTTTACTAAACACAACTCCTTTATTATCAAATTTTACCTAACCCAACTCCTTAATTATCTAATTTTACCTAACACAACTCCCTAATTATCCAATTTTACCAAACACAACTTCTTAATTATTCAATTTTACCTAACCCAACTCCTTAATTATCCAATTTTACCTAACACAACTCCTTAATTATCCAATTTCACTTAACCCAACTCCCTAATTATCCAATTTTACCAAACACAACTCCTGAATTATCCAATTTTACCTAACCCAACTCCTTAATTATCCAATTTTACCATACACAACTCCCAAATTATCTAATTTTACCTAACCCAACTCCTTAATTATCCAATTTTACAAAACACAAATCCTTAATTATCCAATTTTACCTAACCCAACTCCTTAATTATCCAATTTTACCTAACACAGCTCCCTTATTATCCAAATTTACCAAACACAATTCCCTAATTATCCAACTTTACGAAACACAACTCCCTAATTATCTAATTTTACCTTACCCAACTCCTTAATATTCCAATTTTACCTGACACAACTCCTTAATTATCCAATTTTACTTAACACAACTGCCTAATTATCCAATTTTACCAAACACAACTCCTTAATTATCCAATTTTACCTAACAAAACTCCTTAAATATCCAATTTTACTTAACCTAACTCCTTAATTATCCAATTTTACCTAACATAACTCCTTAATTATCTATTTTTACCTAACCCAACTCCGTAATTATTTAATCTTACCTAACACAACTCCTTAATTATCCAATTTTACCAAACACAACTCCTTAATTATCCAATTTTACCTAACACAACTTAATTATCTAATTTTACCAAACACAACTCCTTAATTATCCAATTTTACTTAACCTAACTTCTAATTTATTCAATTTTTCTAAACACAACTCCTTAATTATCTAATTTTACCTAACCCAACTCTTTAATTATCCAATTTTACCAAACACAACTCCTTAGTTATCCAATTTTACCTAGCCCAACTCCTTAATTATCCAATTTTACCTAACACAACTCCTTAATTATCCAATTTTACTTAACCCAACTCCTTAATTATCCAATTTTACCTAACACAACTTCTTTAATATCCAATTTTACCTAACCCAACTCCCTAATTATAAAATTTTACCTAACCCAACTTCTTAATTATCCAATTTTACCAAACACAACTCCTTAATTATCCAATTTTACCTAACCCAACTCCTCAATTATCCAATTTTACCTAACACAACTCCTTAATTATCCAATTTTACTTAACCCAACTACTTAATTATCCAATTTTACCTAACACAACTCCTTAAATATCCAATTTTACTTAACCCAACTCCTAAATTATATAATTTTACCTAACACAACTCCTTAATTATCCAATTTTACCTAACACAACTTCTTAAATATCCATATTTACTAAACAAAACTCCCTAATTATCCAATTTTACCTAACACAACTCCTTAATTATCCAATTTTACCTAACCCAACTCCTTAATTATACAATTTTACCTAACACAACTCCTTAATTATCCAATTTCACCTAACCCAACTCCTTAATTATCCAATTTTACCAAACACAACTCCTTAATTATCCAATTTTAGGTAACACAACTCCTTAATTATCTAATTTTACCAATCACAACTCCTTAATTATCCAATTTTACCTAACCTAACTTCTAATTTATTCAATTTTTCTAAACACACTCCTTAATTATCCAATTTTACCTAACCCAACTCCTTAATTATCCAATTTTTCCAACCACAACTCCTTAATTATCCAATTTTATCTAACCCAACTCCTTTATTATCTAATTTTACCTAGAACAACTCCTTAATTATCCAATTTTACTTAACCCAACTCGTTAATTATCCAATTTTACCTAACACAACTCCTTAAATATCCAATTTTACCTAACCCAACTCCTTACTTATCCAATTTTACCTAACCCAACTCCTTAATTATCCAATTTCACCATACACAACTCCTTAATTATCTAATTTTACCTAACCCAACTCTTTAATTTTCCAATTTTACCAAACACAACTCCTTAATTATCCAATTCTACCTAACCAGACTCCTTAATTATCCAATTTTACCTAACACAGCTCCTTAATTATCCAATTTTACCAAACACAACTCCTTAATTATCCAATTTTACCAAACACAACTCCCTAATTATCTAATTTTACCTAACCTAACTCCTTAATTATCCAATTTTTCCTGACACAACTCCTTAATTATCCAATTTTACCTATACAATTGCCTAATTATCCAATTTTACCAACCACAACTCCTTTATTATCCAATTTTACCTAACCCAACTCCTTAATTATCCAATTTTACCTGACACAACTCCTTAATTATCCAATTTTACCTAACACAACTGCTTAATTATCCAATTTCACCAAACACAACTCCTTTATTATCCAATTTTACCTAACTAAACTCCTTAATTATCCAATTTTACCTAACACAACTCCTTAATTATCCAATTTTACCTAACCTAACTCCTTAAATATCCAATTTTACCTAACACAACACCTTAATTATCCAATTTTACTTAACCAAACTTCACAATTATCCAATTTTACCTGACACAACTCCTTAATTATACAATTTTACTTAACACAACTCCTTAATTATCCAATTTTACCAAACACCACTCCTTAATTATCCAATTTTACCTAACCCAACTCCTTAATTATCCAATTTTACCTAACACAACTCCTTAATTATCCAATTTTACCAATCATAACTCCTTACCTAACTCCTTATTTATCCAATTTTACCAAACACAACTTCTTGATTATCCAATTTTACCTAACCCAACTCCTTAATTATCCAATTTTACCAAATACAACTCCTCAATTATCCAATTTTACCTTACCCAACTCCTTAATTTTCCAATTTTACCAAACACAACTCCTTAATTATCCAATTTTAACTAACCCAACTCCTTAATTATCCAATTTTACCTAACACAACTCCTTAATTATCCAATTTTACCTAACTCAACTCCTTAATTATCCAATTTTACCAAACACAACTCCTGAACTATCTAATTTTACCTAACCTAACTCCTTAATTATCAAATTTTACCATACACAACTCCTTAATTATCCAATTTTACCTAACTCAACTCCTTAATTATCCAATTTTACCAAACACAACTCCTGAACTATCTAATTTTACCTAACCTAACTCCTTAATTATCCAATTTTACCTGACACAACTCCTTAATTATCCAATTTTACCTAACACAACTCCTTAATTATCCAATTTTACCATACACAACTCTTTAATTATCCAATTTTACCTAACCCAACTCCGTAATTATCCAATTTTACCTAACACAACTCCTTAATTATCCAATTTTACCTAACCCAACTCCTCAATTATCTAATTTTACCAAACACAACTCCTGAATTATGCAATTTTACCCAACCCAACTCCTTAATTATCTAATTTTACCAAACACAACTTCCTAAATATCCAATTTTACCTATTTTTTTTTTTTTTTGATTGATTGAGGTTCTTGAAGATAATTATACTTTAAATAAAAAACACTTAGAACCTTCCTTTAATACTTTATTTTGTAACCAAATGTACTTTTTTTTTTATTTACCTAACACAACTCCTTAATTATCTAATTTTACCAAACACAACTCCCTATTTATCCAATTTTACCTAACATAACTCCTTAGTTATCCAATTTTACCTAACACAACTCATTAATTATCCGATTTTACCAAACACAACTCCTTAATTATCCAATTTTACCTAACCCAACTCCTTAATTATCCAATATTACCAAACACAACTCCTCAATTATCCAATTTTACCTAACCCAACTCCTTAATTATCCAATTTGACCTAACCCAACTCCTTAATTTTCCAATTTTACCCAACACAACTCCTTAATTATTCAATTTTACCTCACCCAACTCCTTAATTATCCAATTTTACCTAACCCAACTCCTTAATTATCCAATTTTACTAAACACAACTCCTCAATTATCCAATTTTACCTAACCCAACTTCT
Organism: Philonthus cognatus; assembly: GCA_932526585.2. Lineage (NCBI taxonomy): Eukaryota > Metazoa > Arthropoda > Insecta > Coleoptera > Staphylinidae > Philonthus > Philonthus cognatus. The sequence continues at coordinate 204,769 of OW052244.1, forward strand.
TAATTATCCAATTTTACCTAACACAACTCCTTAATTATCCAATTTTACCTAACACAACTCCTTAATTATCCAATTTTACCTAACACAACTCCTTAATTATTCAATTTTACCAAACACAACTCCTTAATTATCCAATTTTACCAAACACAACTTCTAAATTATTCAATTTTACCTAACCCAACTCCTTAATTATCCAATTTTACCTAACACAACTCCTTAATTATCCAATTTTACCTAACCCAACTCCTTAATTATTCAATTTTACCAAACACAACTCCTTAATTATCCAATTTTACCAAACACAACTCCTTAATTATTCAATTTTACCTAACACAACTCCTTAATTATCCAATTTTACCTAACCCAACTCCTTAATTATCCAATTTTACCAAACACAACTCCTTAAATATCCAATTTTACCTAACCCAACTCCTGAATTATCCAATTTTTCCTAACACAACTCCTTAATTATCCAATTTTACAAAACACAACTTCTTAATTATCGAATTTTACCTAACCCAACTCCTTAATTATCCAATTTTACCTAACACAACTTCTTAATTCTCCAATTTTACCTAACCCAACTCCACAATTATCCAATTTTACCTGACACACTTCCTTAATTATCCAATTTTACCTTACACAACTCCCTAATTATCCAATTTTACCTAACCGAACTCCTGAATTATCCAATTTTACCTTACCCAACTCCTTAATTATCCAATTTTCCCTAACACAACTCCTTAATTATCCAATTTTACCTAACCCAACTCCTTAGTTATCCAATTTTATTAAACACAACTTCTTGATTATCCAATTTTACCTAACCCAACTCCTTAATTATCCAATTTTACCAAACACAACTCCTCAATTATCCAATTTTACCTAACCCAATTCCTTAATTATCCAATTTTACCAAACACAACTCCTTAATTATCCAATTTTACCAAACACAACTCCTAAATTATCCAATTTTACCTAACACAACTCCTTAAATATCCAATTTTACTTAACCTAACTCCTTAATTATCCAATTTTACCTAACACAACTCCTGAATTATCTATTTTTACCTAACCCAACTCCGTATTTATTTAATTTTACCTAACACAACTCCTTAATTATCCAATTTTACCAAACACAACTCCTTAATTATCCAATTTTACCTAACCCAACTCCTTAATTATCTAATTTTACCAAACACAACTCCTTAATTATCCAATATTACTTAACCCAACTCCTTAATTATCCAATTTTACCTAACACAACTCCTTAAATATCCAATTTTACCTAACCCAACTCCCTAATTATCCAATTTTACCTAACCCAACTTCTTAATTATCCAATTTTACCAAACACAACTCCTTAATTATCCAATTTTACCTAACCCAACTCCTCAATTATCCAATTTTACCTAACACAACTCCTTAATTATCCAATTTTACCTAACACAACTCCTTAATTATCCAATTTTACTTAACCTAACTCCTTAATTATCCAATTTTACCTAACACAACTCCTTAATTATCTATTTTTACCTAACCTAACTCCGTATTTATTTAATTTTACCTAACACAACTCCTTAATTATCCAATTTTATTAAACACAACTTCTTGATTATCCAATTTTACCTAAACCAACTCCTTAATTATCCAATTTTACCAAACACAACTCCTCAATTATCCAATTTTACCTAACCCAATTCCTTAATTATCCAATTTTACCAAACACAACTCCTTAATTATCTAATTTTACTAAACACAACTCCTAAATTATCCAATTTTACCTAACACAACTCCCTAAATATCCAACTTTACTTAACCTAACTCCTTAATTATCAAATTTTACCTAACACAACTCCTTAATTACCAATTTTTACCTAACCCAACTCCGTATTTATTTGATTTTACCTAACACAACTCCTTAATTATCAAATTTTACCAAACACAACTTCTTAATTATCTAATTTTACCTAACACAACTCCTTAATTATCTAATTTTACCAAACACAACTCCTTAATTATCCAATTTTACTTAACCCAACTCCTTAATTATCCAATTTTACCTAACACAACTCCTTAATTATTCAATTTCACCTAACCCTACTTCTTAATTATCCAATTTTACCTAACACAATTCCTTAATTATCCAATTTTACCTAACCCAACTCCTCAATTATTCAATTTTACCTAACCCAACTCCTTAATTATCCAATTTTACCTAACACAACTCCTTAATTATCCAATTTTACCTAACCCAACTCCTTAATTATACAATTTTACCTAACACAACTCCTTAATTATCCAATTTCACCTAACCCTACTTCTTAATTATCCAATTTTACCTAACACAATTCCTTAATTATCCAATTTTACCTAACCCAACTCCACAATTATTCAATTTTACCTAACCCAACTCCTTAATTATCCAATTTTACCTAACACAACTCCTTAATTATCCAATTTTACCTAACCCAACTCCTTAATTATCCAATTTTACCTAACACAACTCCTTAATTATCCAATTTTACCTAACCCAACTCCTTAATTATCCAATTTTACCAAACACAACTCCTTAATTATCCAATTTTACCAAACACAACTCCTTAATTATCCAATTTTACCTAACCCAACTCCTTAATTATACAATTTTACCTAACACAACTCCTTAATTATCCAATTTCACCTAACCCTACTTCTTAATTATCCAATTTTACCTAACACAATTCCTTAATTATCCAATTTTACCTAACCCAACTCCTTAATTATTCAATTTTACCTAACCCAACTCCTTAATTATCCAATTTTACCTAACACAACTCCTTAATTATCCAATTTTACCTAACCCAACTCCTTAATTATACAATTTTACCTAACACAACTCCTTAATTATCCAATTTCACCTAACCCTACTTCTTAATTATCCAATTTTACCTAACACAATTCCTTAATTATCCAATTTTACCTAACCCAACTCCACAATTATTCAATTTTACCTAACCCAACTCCTTAATTATCCAATTTTACCTAACACAACTCCTTAATTATCCAATTTTACCTAACCCAACTCCTTAATTATCCAATTTTAGCTAACACAACTCCTTAATTATCCAATTTTACCTAACCCAATTCCTTAATTATTCAATTTTACCAAACACAACTCCTTAATTATCCAATTTTACCAAACACAACTCCTTAATTATTCAATTTTACCTATCACAACTCCTTAATTATCCAATTTTACCTAACCCAACTCCTGAATTATCCAATTTTTCCTAACACAACTCCTTAATTATCCAATTTTACAAAACACAACTTCTTAATTATCGAATTTTACCTAACCCAACTCCTTAATTATCCAATTTTACCTAACACAACTTCTTAATTCTCCAATTTTACCTAACCCAACTCCACAATTATCCAATTTTACCTGACACACTTCCTTAATTATCCAATTTTTCCTTACACAACTCCCTAATTATCCAATTTTACCTAACCGAACTCCTGAATTATCCAATTTTACCTTACCCAACTCCTTAATTATCCAATTTTCCCTAACACAACTCCTTAATTATCCAATTTTACCTAACCCAACTCCTTAATTATCCAATTTTATTAAACACAACTTCTTGATTATTCAATTTTACCTAACCCAACTCCTTAATTATCCAATTTTACCAAACACAACTCCTCAATTATCCAATTTTACCTAACCCAATTCCTTAATTATCCAATTTTACCAAACACAACTCCTTAATTATCCAATTTTACCAAACACAACTCTTAAATTATCCAATTTTACCTAACACAACTCCTTAAATATCCAATTTTACTTAACCTAACTCCTTAATTATCCAATTTTACCTAACACAACTCCTGAATTATCTATTTTTACCTAACCCAACTCCGTATTTATTTAATTTTACCTAACACAACTCCTTAATTATCCAATTTTACCAAACACAACTCCTTAATTATCTAATTTTACCTAACACAACTCCTTAATTATCTAATTTTACCAAACACAACTCCTTAATTATCCAATATTACTTAACCCAACTCCTTAATTATCCAATTTTACCTAACACAACTCCTTAAATATCCAATTTTATCTAAATCAACTCCCTAATTATCCAATTTTACCTAACCCAACTTCTTAATTATCCAATTTTACCAAACACAACTCCTTAATTATCCAATTTTACGTAACCCAACTCCTTAATTATCCAATTTTACCTAACACAACTCCTTAATTATCCAATTTTACCTAACACAACTCCTTAAATATCCAATTTTACTTAACCTAACTCCTTAATTATCCAATTTTACCTAACACAACTCCTTAATTATCTATTTTTACCTAACCTAACTCCGTATTTATTTAATTTTACCTAACACAACTCCTTAATTATCCAATTTTATTAAACACAACTTCTTGATTATCCAATTTTACCTAACCCAACTCCTTAATTATCCAATTTTACCAAACACAACTCCTCAATTATCCAATTTTACCTAACCCAACTCCTTAATTATCCAATTTTACCAAACACAACTCCTTAATTATCCAATTTTACCTAACCCAACTCCTTAATTATCCAATTTTACCTAACACAACTCCTTAATTATCCAATTTTACCTAACTCAACTCCTTAATTATCCAATTTTACCAAACACAACTCCTGAACTATCTAATTTTACCTAACCTAACTCCTTAATTATCAAATTTTACCATACACAACTCCTTAATTATCTAATTTTACCTAACCCAACTCCTTATTTATCCAATTTTACCAATTACAACTCCTTAATTATCCAATTTTACCAAACACAACTCCCTAATTATCTAATTTTACCTAACCCAACTCCTTTATTATCCAATTTTACCTGACACAACTCCTTAATTATCTAATTTTACCTAACACAACTGCCTAATTATCCAATTTTACCAAACACAACTTCTTTATTATCCAATTTTACCTAACCCAACTCCTTAATTATCCAATTTTACCCGACACAACTCCTTAATTATCCAATTTTACCTAACACAACTGCTTAATTATCCAATTTTACCAAACACAACTCCTTCATTATCCAATTTTACCTAACCAAACTCCTTAATTATCCAATTTTACCTAACACAACTTCTTAATTATCCAATTTTACCTAACCTAACTCCTTAATTATCCAATTTTACCTAACACAACTCCTAAATTATCCAAATTTACCTAACCCAACTCCACAATTATCCAATTTTACCTGACACAACTCCTTAATTATCCAATTTTACCTAACACAACTCCTTAATTATCCAATTTTACCATACACAACTCTTTAATTATCCAATTTTACCTAACCCAACTCCGTAATTATCCAATTTTACCTAACACAACTTCTTAATTATCCAATTTTACCTAACCTAACTCCTTAATTATCAAATTCTACCAAACACAACTTCTTAATTATCTAATTTTACCTAACACAACTCCTTAATTATCTAATTTTACCAAACACAACTCCTTAATTATCCAATTAAACTTAACCCAACTCCTTAATTATCCAATTTTACCTAACACAACTCCTTAAATATTCAATTTTATCTAACCCAACTCCTAAATTATACAATTTTACCTAACACAACTCCTTAATTATCCAATTTTACCTAACACAACTCCTTAAATATCCATATTTACTAAACAAAACTCCCTAATTATCCAATTTTACCTAACACAACTCCTTAATTATCCAATTTTACCTAACCCAACTCCCTAATTATACAATTTTACCTAACACAACTCCTGAATTATCTATTTTTACCTAACCCAACTCCGTATTTATTTAATTTTACCTAACACAACTCCTTAATTATCCAATTTTACCAAACACAACTCCTTAATTATCTAATTTTACCTAACACAACTCCTTAATTATCTAATTTTACCAAACACAACTCCTTAATTATCCAATATTTCTTAACCCAACTCCTTAATTATCCAATTTTACCTAACACAACTCCTTAAATATCCAATTTTACCTAACCCAACTCCCTAATTATCCAATTTTACCTAACCCAACTTCTTAATTATCCAATTTTACCAAACACAACTCCTTAATTATCCAATTTTACGTAACCCAACTCCTCAATTATACAATTTTACCTAACACAACTCCTTAATTATCCAATTTTACCTAACACAACTCCTTAAATATCCAATTTTACTTAACCTAACTCCTTAATTATCCAATTTTACCTAACACAACTCCTTAATTATCTATTTTTACCTAACCTAACTCTGTATTTATTTAATTTTACCTAACACAACTCCTTAATTATCCAATTTTATTAAACACAACTTCTTGATTATCCAATTTTACCTAACCCAACTCCTTAATTATCCAATTTTACCAAACACAACTCCTCAATTATCCAATTTTACCTAACCCAATTCCTTAATTATCCAATTTTACCAAACACAACTCCTTAATTATCTAATTTTACTAAACACAACTCCTAAATTATCCAATTTTACCTAACACAACTCCCTAAATATCCAACTTTACTTAACCTAACTCCTTAATTATCAAATTTTACCTAACACAACTCCTTAATTACCAATTTTTACCTAACCCAACTCCGTATTTATTTGATTTTACCTAACACAACTCCTTAATTATCAAATTTTACCAAACACAACTTCTTAATTATCTAATTTTACCTAACACAACTCCTTAATTATCTAATTTTACCAAACACAACTCCTTAATTATCCAATTAAACTTAACCCAACTCCTTAATTATCCAATTTTACCTAACACAACTCCTTAAATATTCAATTTTATCTAACCCAACTCCTAAATTATACAATTTTACCTAACACAACTCCTTAATTATCCAATTTTACCTAACACAACTCCTTAAATATCTATATTTACTAAACAAAACTCCCTAATTATCCAATTTTACCTAACACAACTCCTTAATTATCCAATTTTACCTAACCCAACTCCCTAATTATACAATTTTACCTAACACAACTCCTTAATTATCCAATTTCACCTAACCCTACTTCTTAATTATCCAATTTTACCTAACACAATTCCTTAATTATCCAATTTTACCTAACCCAACTCCTCAATTATTCAATTTTACCTAACCCAACTCCTTAATTATCCAATTTTACCTAACACAACTCCTTAATTATCCAATTTTACCTAACCCAACTCCTTAATTATCCAATTTTACCTAACACAACTCCTTAATTATCCAATTTTACCTAACCCAACTCCTTAATTATTCAATTTTACCAAACACAACTCCTTAATTATCCAATTTTACCAAACACAACTCCTTAATTATTCAATTTTACCTAACACAACTCCTTAATTATCCAATTTTACCTAACCGAACTCCTTAATTATCCAATTTTACCAAACACAACTCCTTAAATATCCAATTTTACCTAACCCAACTCCTGAATTATCCAATTTTTCCTAACACAACTCCTTCATTATCCAATTTTACAAAACACAACTTCTTAATTATCGAATTTTACCTAACCCAACTCCTTAATTATCCAATTTTACCTAACACAACTTCTTAATTCTCCAATTTTACCTAACCCAACTCCACAATTATCCAATTTTACCTGACACACTTCCTTAATTATCCAATTTTTCCTTACACAACTCCCTAATTATCCAATTTTACCTAACCGAACTCCTGAATTATCCAATTTTATCTTACCCAACTCCTCAATTATCCAATTTTCCCTAACACAACTCCTTAATTATCCAATTTTACCTAACCCAACTCCTTAATTATCCAATTTTATTAAACACAACTTCTTGATTATCCAATTTTACCTAACCCAACTCCTTAATTATCCAATTTTACCAAACACAACTCCTCAATTATCCAATTTTACCTAACCCAATTACTTAATTATCCAATTTTACCAAACACAACTCCTTAATTATCCAATTTTACCAAACACAACTCCTAAATTATTCAATTTTACCTAACACAACTCCTTAAATATCCAATTATACTTAACCTTACTCCTTAATTATCCAATTTTACCTAACACAACTCCTGAATTATCTATTTTTACCTAACCCAACTCCGTATTTATTTAATTTTACCTAACACAACTCCTTAATTATCCAATTTTACCAAACACAACTCCTTAATTATCTAATTTTAAGTAACACAACTCCTTAATTATCTAATTTTACCAAACACAACTCCTTAATTATCCAATATTACTTAACCCAACTTCTTAATTATCCATTTTTACCTAACACAACTCCCTAAATATCCAATTTTACCTAACCCAACTCATTAATTATCCAATTTTACCTAACCCAACTTCTTAATTATCCAATTTTACCAAACACAACTCCTTAATTATCCAATTTTACGTAAGCCAACTCCTCAATTATCCAATTTTACCTAACACAACTATTTAATTATCCAATTTTACCTAACACAACTCCTTAAATATCCAATTTTACTTAACCTAACTCCTTAATTATCCAATTTTACCTAACACAACTCCTTAATTATCTATTTTTACCTAACCTAACTCCGTATTTATTTAATTTTACCTAACACAACTCCTTAATTATCCAATTTTATTAAACACAACTTCTTGATTATCCAATTTTACCTAACCCAACTCCTTAATTATCCAATTTTACCTAACACAACTCCTCAATTATCCAATTTTACCTAACCCAATTCCTTAATTATCCAATTTTACCAAACACAACTCCTTAATTATCTAATTTTACTAAACACAACTCCTAAATTATCCAATTTTACCTAACACAACTCCCTAAATATCCAACTTTACTTAACCTAACTCCTTAATTATCAAATTTTACCTAACACAACTCCTTAATTACCAATTTTTACCTAACCCAACTCCGTATTTATTTAATTTTACCTAACACAACTCCTTAATTATCAAATTTTACCAAACACAACTTCTTAATTATCTAATTTTACCTAACACAACTCCTTAATTATCTAATTTTACCAAACACAACTCCTTAATTATCCAATTTTACTTAACCCAACTCCTTAATTATCCAATTTTACCTAACACAACTCCTTAAATATTTAATTTTATCTAACCCAACTCCTAAATTATACAATTTTACCTAACACAACTCCTTAATTATCCAATTTTACCTAACACAACTTTTTAAATATCCATATTTACTAAACTAAACTCCCTAATTATCCAATTTTAATTAACACAACTCCTTAATTATCCAATTTTACCTAACCCAACTCCCTAATTATACAATTTTACCTAACACAACTCCTTAATTATCCAATTTCACCTAACCCTACTTCTTAATTATCCAATTTTACCTAACACAATTCCTTAATTATCCAATTTTACCTAACCCAACTCCTTAATTATTCAATTTTACCTAACACAACTCCTTAATTAACTAATTTTACCAAACACAACTCCTTAATTATCCAATTTTACCTAACCCAACTCCTTAATTATCCAATTTTACCTAACACAGCTCCTTAATTATCCAATTTTACCAAACACAACTCCTTAATTATACAATTTTACCAAACACAACTCCCTAATTATCTAATTTTACCTAACCTAACTCCTTATTATCCAATTTTACCTGACACAACTCCTTAATTATCCAATTTTACCTAACACAACTGCCTAATTATCCAATTTTACCAAACACAACTCCTTTATTATCAAATTTTACCTAACCCAACTCCTTAATTATCTAATTTTACCTTACACAACTCCCTAATTATCCAATTTTACCAAACACAACTTCTTAATTATCCAATTTTACCTAACCCAACTCCTTAATTATCCAATTTTACCTAACACAACTCCTTAATTATCCAATTTCACTTAACCCAACTCCCTAATTATCCAATTTTACCAAACACAACTCCTGAATTATCCAATTTTACCTAACCCAACTCCTTAATTATCCAATTTTACCATACACAACTCCCAAATTATCTAATTTTACCTAACCCAACTCCTTAATTATCCAATTTTACAAAACACAAATCCTTAATTATCCAATTTTACCTAACCCAACTCCTTAATTATCCAATTTTACCTAACACAGCTCCCTTATTATCCAATTTTACCAAACACAATTCCCTAATTATCCAACTTTACCAAACACAACTCCCTAATTATCTAATTTTACTTTACCCAACTCCTTAATATTCCAATTTTACCTGACACAACTCCTTAATTATCCAATTTTACTTAACACAACTGCCTAATTATCCAATTTTACCAAACACAACTCCTTAATTATCCAATTTTACCTAACACAACTCCTTAAATATCCAATTTTACTTAACCTAACTCCTTAATTATCCAATTTTACCTAACATAACTCCTTAATTATCTATTTTTACCTCACCCAACTCCGTAATTATTTAATTTTACCTAACACAACTCCTTAATTATCCAATTTTACCAAACACAACTCCTTAATTATCCAATTTTACTTAACACAACTTAATTATCTAATTTTACCAAACACAACTCCTTAATTATCCAATTTTACTTAACCTAACTTCTAATTTATTCAATTTTTCTAAACACAACTCCTTAATTATCTAATTTTACCTAACCCAACTCTTTAATTATCCAATTTTACCAAACACAACTCCTTAGTTATCCAATTTTACCTAGCCCAACTCCTTAATTATCCAATTTTACCTAACACAACTCCTTAATTATCCAATTTTACTTAACCCAACTCCTTATTTATCCAATTTTACCTAACACAACTTCTTTAATATCCAATTTTACCTAACCCAACTCCCTAATTATAAAATTTTACCTAACCCAACTCCTTAATTATCCAATTTTACCAAACACAACTCCTTAATTATCCAATTTTACCTAACCCAACTCCTCAATTATCCAATTTTACCTAACACAACTCCTTAATTATCCAATTTTACTTAACCCAACTACTTAATTATCCAATTTTACCTAACACAACTCCTTAAATATCCAATTTTACTTAACCCAACTCCTAAATTATATAATTTTACCTAACACAACTCCTTAATTATCCAATTTTACCAAACACAACTTCTTAAATATCCATATTTACTAAACAAAACTCCCTAATTATCCAATTTTACCTAACACAACTCCTTAATTATCCAATTTTACCTAACCCAACTCCTTAATTATACAATTTTACCTAACACAACTCCTTAATTATCCAATTTCACCTAACCCAACTCCTTAATTATCCAATTTTACCAAACACAACTCCTTAATTATCCAATTTTAGGTAACACAACTCCTTAATTATCTAATTTTACCAAACACAACTCCTTAATTATCCAATTTCACCTAACCTAACTTCTAATTTATTCAATTTTTCTAAACACACTCCTTAATTATCCAATTTTACCTAACCCAACTCCTTAATTATCCAATTTTTCCAACCACAACTCCTTAATTATCCAATTTTACCTAACCCAACTCCTTTATTATCTAATTTTACCTAGAACAACTCCTTAATTATCCAATTTTACTTAACCCAACTCGTTAATTATCCAATTTTACCTAACACAACTCCTTAAATATCCAATTTTACCTAACCCAACTCCTTAATTATCCAATTTTACCTAACCCAACTCCTTAATTATCCAATTTTACCATACACAACTCCTTAATTATTTAATTTTACCTAACCCAACTCCTTAATTATCCAATTTTACCATACACAACTCCTTAATTATCTAATTTTACCTAACCCAACTCCTTAATTTTCCAATTTTACCAAACACAACTCCTTAATTATCAAATTCTACCTAACCAGACTCCTTAATTATCCAATTTTACCTAACACAGCTCCTTAATTATCCAATTTCACCAAACACAACTCCTTAATTATCCAATTTTACCAAACACAACTCCCTAATTATCTAATTTTACCTAACCTAACTCCTTAATTATCCAATTTTTCCTGACACAACTCCTTAATTATCCAATTTTACCTATACAATTGCCTAATTATTCAATTTTACCAACCACAACTCCTTTATTATCCAATTTTATCTAACCCAACTCCTTAATTATCCAATTTTACCTGACACAACTCCTTAATTATCCAATTTTACCTAACACAACTGCTTAATTATCCAATTTTACCAAACACAACTCCTTTATTATCCAATTTTACCTAACTAAACTCCTTAATTATCCAATTTTACCTAACACAACTCCTTAATTATCCAATTTTACCTAACCTAACTCCTTAAATATCCAATTTTACCTAACACAACACCTTAATTATCCAATTTTACTTAACCAAACTTCACAATTATCCAATTTTACCTGACACAACTCCTTAATTATACAATTTTACTTAACACAACTCCTTAATTATCCAATTTTACCAAACACCACTCCTTAATTATCCAATTTTACCTAACCCAACTCCTAAATTATCCAATTTTACCTAACACAACTCCTTAAATATCCAATTTGACCTAACCCAACTCCTTAATTATCCAATTTTACCAAACACAACTCCTGAATTATCCAATTTTACCTAACCCAACTCCTTAATTATCTAATTTTACCAAACACAACTTCCTAAATATCCAAATTTCCCTTTTTTTTTTTTTTTTTTTTTTTTTTTTTATTTTTTGATTGAGGTTTTTGAAGATAATTATACTTTAAACAAAAAACACTGAGAACCTTTCTTCAATACTTTATTTTGTAACCAAATGTACTTTTTTTTTTTATTTATCTAACACAACTCCTTAATTATCCAATTTTACCAAACACAACTCCCTATTTATCCAATTTTACCTGACATAACTCCTTAGTTATCCAATTTTACCTAACACAACTCCTTAATTATCCAATTTTACCAAACACAACTCCTTAATTATCCAATTTTACTTAACCCAACTCCTTAATTATCCAATTTTACCTAACACAACTCCTTAAATATCCAATTTTACCTAACCCAACTCCTTAATTATCCAATTTTACCCAACACAACTCCTTATTAATCCAGTTTTACCTAACATAACTCCTTAATTATCCAATTTTACCAAACACAACTCCCTAATAATTCAATTTTACCTAACCCATCTCCTTAATTATCCAATTTAACCTAACATAACTCCTTAAATATCCAATTTTACCTAACCCAACTCCTCAATTATCCAATTTTACCTAACCCAACTCCTTAATTATCCAATTTTACCAAACACAACTCCTAAATTATCCAATTTTACCTAACACAATTACTTAAATATCCAATGTTACTTAACCTAACTCCTTAATTATCCAATTTTACCTAACACAACTCCTTAATTATCTCTTTTTACCTAACCTAACTCCGTAATTATTTAATTTTACCTAACCCCACTCCTTAATTATCCAATTTTACCAAACACAACTCCTTAATTATCCAATTTTACTTAACCCAACTCCTTAATTATCCAATTTTACCTAACACAACTCCTTAAATATCCAATTTTACCTAACCCAACTCCTTAATTATCCAATTTTACCTAACCCAACTCCTTAATTATTCAATTTTACCTAACACAACTCCTTAATTATTTAATTTTACCAAACACAACTCCTAAATTATCCAATTTTACCTAACTAAACTCCTTAATTATCCAATTTTACCAAACACAACTTCCTAAATATCCAATTTTACCAATTTTTTTTTTTTGATAGATTGAGTCACTTCGAGATAATTATGCTTTGATTAAAAAACACTTAAAACCTTTTTTCAATACTTTATTTTGTAACCAAATGTACTTTTTTTTTTTTTTTAGATTGATTGAGTTACTTAAAGATAATTATACTTTGATTAAAAAACACTTAGAACCTTTCTTCAATACTTTATTTTGTAACCAAATGTACTTTTTTTTTTTTTATTGATTGAGTTACTTGAAGATAATTATACTTTGTTTTAAAAACACTTAGAACCTTTCTTCAATACTTTATTTTGTAACTAAATGTACTTTTTTTTTTTTATTTACCTAACACAACTTCTTAATTATCCAATTTTACCCAACACAACTCCTTATTAATCCAATTTTACCTAACATAACTCCTTAATTATCCAATTTTACCAAACACAACTCCCAAATAATTCAATTTTACCTAACCCATCTCCTTAATTATCCAATTTACCCTAACACAACTCCTTAAATATCCAATTTTACCTAACCCAACTCCTCAATTATCCAATTTTACCTAACCCAACTCCTTAATTATCCAATTTTACCAAACACAACTCCTAAATTATCCAATTTTACCTAACACAATTACTTAAATATCCAATGTTACTTAACCTAACTCCTTAATTATCCAATTTTACCTAACACAACTCCTTAATTATCTCTTTTTACCTAACCTAACTCCGTAATTATTTAATTTTACCTAACCCCACTCCTTAATTATCCAATTTTACCAAACACAACTCCTTAATTATCCAATTTTACTTAACCCAACTCCTTAATTATCCAATTTTACCTAACACAACTCCTTAAATATCCAATTTTACCTAACCCAACTCCTTAATTATCCAATTTTACCTAACCCAACTCCTTAATTATTCAATTTTACCTAACACAACTCCTTAATTATTCAATTTTACCAAACACAACTCCTAAATTATCCAATTTTACCTAACAAAACTCCTTAATTATCCAATTTTACCAAACACAACTTCCTAAATATCCAATTTTACCAATTTTTTTTTTTTTTTTTGGATTGATTGAGTCACTTGAAGATAATTATGCTTTGATTAAAAAACACTTAAAACCTTTCTTCAATACTTTATTTTGTAACCAAATGTACTTTTTTTTTTTTTTATTGATTGAGTTACTTAAAGATAATTATACTTTGTTTTAAAAACACTTAGAACCTTTCTTCAATACTTTATTTTGTAACTAAATGTACTTTTTTTTTATTTACCTAACACAACTTCTTAATTATCCAATTTTACCCAACACAACTCCTTATTAATCCAATTTTACCTAACATAACTCCTTAATTATCCAATTTTACCAAACACAACTCCCTAATAATTCAATTTTACCTAACCCATCTCCTTAATTATCTTATTTAACCTAACACAACTCCTTAAATATCCAATTTTACCTAACCCAACTCCTCAATTATCCAATTTTACCTAACCCAACTCCTTAATTATCCAATTTTACCAAACACAACTCCAAAATTATCCAATTTTACCTAACACAACTCCTTAAATATCCAATGTTACTTAACCTAACTCCTTAATTATCCAATTTTACCTAACACAACTCCTTAATTATCTCTTTTTACCTAACCTAATTCCGTAATTATTTAATTTTACCTAACCCCACTCCTTAATTATCCAATTTTACCAAACACAACTCCTTAATTATCCAATTTTACTTAACCCAACTCCTTGAATATCCAATTTTACCTAACACAACTCCTTAAATATCCAATTTTACCTAACCCAACTCCTTAATTATCCAATTTTACCTAACCCAACTCCTTAATTATCTAATTTTACCAAACACAACTCCTAAATTATCCAAATTTACCTAACACAACTCCTTAAATATCCAATGTTACTTAACCTAACTCCTTAATTATCCAATTTTACCTAACACAACTCCTTAATTATCTATTTTTACCTAACCCAACTCCGTAATTATTTAATTTTACCTAACCCCACTCCTTAATTATCCAATTTTACCAAACACAACTCTTTAATTAGCCAATTTTACCTAACTAAACTCCTTAATTATCCAATTTTACCTAACCCAACTCCTAAATTTCCCAATTTTACCCAACACAACTACTTAATTATCCAATTTTACCTAACCTAACTTCTAATTTATTCAATTTTTTTAAACACAACTCCTAAATTATCCAATTCTACCTAACCCAACTCCTTAATTATCCATTTTTACCAAACACAACTCCTTAATTATCCAATTTCACCTAACCCAACTCCTTAATTATCCAATTTTACCTAACACAACTCCTTATTTATTCAATTTTACTTATCCCAACTCCTTAATTATCCAATTTTACCTAACACAACTTCTAAATTATCCAATTTTACCTAACACAACTGCTTAATTATCCAATTTTACCAAACACAACTCCTTTATTATCCAATTTTACCAGCACAACTCCTTACTTATCCAATTTTACCTAACCCAACTACTTAATTATCTAATTTTACCTAACACAACTGCTTAATTATCCAATTTCACCTAACCCAACTCCTTAATTTTCCAATTTTACCTAACCTAACTCAACAATTATCCTATTTTACCTGACACAACTCCTTAATTATCCAATTTACCTAACACAACTCCTTAATTATCCAATTTTACCAAACACAACTTCTTAATTATCCGATTTTACCTAACCCAACTCCTTAATTATCCAATTTTACCTAACACAACTGCTTAATTATCTAATTTTACCAAACACAACTTCCTAAATATCTAATTTAACCTATTTATTTATTTTTTTTTTTTTGGGATTGATTGAGGTTTTTGAAGATAATTATACTTTAAATAAAAAACACTTAGAACCATTCTTCAAAACTTTATTTTGTAACCAAATGTACTTTTTTTTTTTTTATTTACCTAACACAACTCCTTAATTATCCAATTTTACCAAACACAACTCCCTATTTATCCAATTTTACCTAACACAACCCCTTAGTTATCCAATTTTACCTAACACAACTCCTTAATTATCCAATTTTACCAAACACAACTCCTTAATTATCCAATTTTACCTAACCCAACTCCTTAATTATCCATTTATACCTAACCCAACTCCTTAATTATCCAATTTTACCTAACACAACTCCTTAAATATCTAATTTTACTTAACCTAACTCCTTAATTATCCAATTTTACCTAACACAACTCCTTAATTATCTATTTTTACCTAACCCAACTCCGTAATTATTTAATTTTACCTAACACAACTTCTTAATTATCTAATTTTACCAAACACAACTCCTTAATTATCCAATTTTACCTAACACAACTCCCTAATTATCTAATTTTACCAAACACAACTCTTTAATTATCCAATTTTACTTAACCTAACTTCTAATTTATTCAATTTTTCTAAACACAACTCCTTAATTATCTAATTTTACCTAACCCAACTTCTTAATTATCCAATTTTACCAAACACAACTCCTTAGTTATCCAATTTTACCTAGCCCAACTCCTTAATTATCCAATTTTACCTAACACAACTCCTTAATTATCCAATTTTACTTAACCCAACTCCTTAATTATCCAATTTTACCTAACACAACTCCTTTAATATCCAATTTTACCTAACCCAACTCCCTAATTATAAAATTTTACCTAACCCAACTCCTTAATTATCCAATTTTACCAAACACAACTCCTTAATTATTCAATTTTACCTAACCCAACTCCTTAATTATCCAATTTTACCTAACACAACTCCTTAATTATCCAATTTTACTTAACCCAACTACTTAATTATCCAATTTTACCTAACACAACTCCTTAAATATCCAATTTTACTTAACCCAACTCCTAAATTATACAATTTTACCTAACACAACTCCTTACTTATCCAATTTTACCTAACACAACTCCTTAAATATCCATATTTACTAAACAAAACTCCCTAATTATCCAATTTTACCTAACACAACTCCTTAATTATCTAATTTTACCTAACCCAACTCCTTAATTATACAATTTTACCTAACACAACTCCTTAATTATCCAATTTCACCTAACCCAACTCCTTAATTATCCAATTTTACCTAACCTAACTCCTTAATTATCCAATTTTACCAAACACAACTCCTTTATTATCCAATTTTACCTAACCCAACTCCTCAATTATCCAATTTTACCTAACACAACTCCTTAATTATCCAATTTTACTTAACCCAACTACTTAATTATCCAATTTTTCCTAACACAACTCCTTAAATATCCAATTTTACTCAACCCAACTCCTAAATTATACAATTTTACCTAACACAACTCCTTAATTATCCAATTTTACCTAACCCAGCTCCTTAATTATACAATTTTACCTAACACAAATCCTTAATTATCCAATTTTACCTAACCCAACTCCTTAATTATACAATTTTACCAAACACAACTCCTTAATTATCCAATTTTACCTAACACAACTCCTTAATTATCTAATTTTACCAAACACAACTCCTTAATTATCCAATTTTACCTAACCTAACTTCTAATTTATTCAATTTTCCTAAACACAACTCCTTAATTATCCAATTTTACCTAACCCAACTCCTTAATTATCCAATTTTTCCAACCACAACTCTTTAATTATCCAATTTTACCTAACCCAACTCCTTTATTATCCAATTTTACCTAAAATAATTCTTTAATTATCTAATTTTACTTAACTCAACTCGTTAATTATCCAATTTTACCTAACACAACTCCTTAAATATCCAATTTTACCTAACCCAACTCCTTAATTATCCAATTTTACCTAACCCAACTCCTTAATTATCCAATTTTACCATACACAACTCCTTAATTATCTAATTTTACCTAACCCAACTCCTTAATTATCCAATTTTACCAAACACAACTCCTTAATTATCTAATTCTACCTAATCCAACTCCTTAATTATCCAATTTTACTTAACACAGCTCCTTAATTATCCAATTTTACCAAACACAACTCCTTAATTATCCAATTTTACTAAACACAACTCCCTAATTATCATATTTTACCTAACCTAACTCCTTAATTATCCAATTCTACCTGACACAACTCCTTAATTATCCAATTTTACCTAACACAGCTCCTTAATTATCCAATTTTACCAAACACAACTCCTTAATTATCCAATTTTACCAAACACAACTCCCTAATTATCATATTTTACCTAACCTAACTCCTTAATTATCCAATTTTACCTGACACAACTCCTTTATTATCCAATTTTACCTAACCCAACTCCTTAATTATCCAATTTTACCTGACACAACTCCTTAATTATCCAATTTTACCTAACACAACTGCTTAATTATCCAATTTTACCAAACACAACTCCTTTATTATCCAATTTTACCTAACTAAACTCCTTAATTATCCAATTTCACCTAACACAACTCCTTAATTATCCAATTTTACCTAACCTAACTCCTTAAATATCCAATTTTACCTAACACAACACCTTAATTATCCAATTTTACCTAACCAAACTTCACAATTATCCAATTTTACCTGACACAACTCCTTAATTATACAATTTTACCTAACACAACTCCTTAATTATCCAATTTTACCTAACACCACTCCTTAATTATCCAATTTTACCTAACCCAACTCCTTAATTATCCAATTTTACCTAACACAACTCTTTAAATATCTAATTTGACCTAACCCAACTCCTTAATTATCTAATTTTACCTAACCCAACTCCTTAATTATCCAATTTTACCTAACACAACTCCTTTAATATCCAATTTTACCTAACCCAACTCCCTAATTATAAAATTTTACCTAACCCAACTCCTTAATTATCCAATTTTACCAAACACAACTCTTTAATTATCCAATTTTACCTAACCCAACTCCTCAATTATCCAATTTTACCTAACACAACTCCTTAATTATCCAATTTTACTTAACCCAACTACTTAATTATCCAATTTTACCTAACACAACTCCTTAATTATCTAATTTTACTTAACCCAACTCGTTAATTATCCAATTTTACCTAACACAACTCCTTAAATATCCAATTTTACCTAACCCAACTCCTTAATTATCCAATTTTACCTAACCCAACTCCTTAATTATCCAATTTTACCATACACAACTCCTTAATTATCTAATTTTACCTAACCCAACTCCTTTATTATCCAATTTTACCTAAAACAACTCCTTAATTATCTAATTTTACTTAACCCAACTCGTTATTTATCCAATTTTACCTAACACAACTCCTTAAATATCCAATTTTTCCTAACCCAACTCCTTAATTATCCAATTTTACCTAACCCAACTCCTTAATTATCCAATTTTACCATACACAACTCCTTAATTATCTAATTTTACCTAACCCAACTCCTTAATTATCCAATCTTACCAAACACAACTCCTTAATTATCTAATTCTACCTAACCCAACTCCTTAATTATCCAATTTTACCTAACACAGCTCCTTATTTATACAATTTTATCAAACACAACTCCTTAATTATCCACATTTACCAAACACAACTCCCTAATTATCTAATTTTACCTAACCTAACTCCTTAATTATCCAATTTTACCTGACACAACTCTTTAATTATCCAATTTTACCTATACAATTGCCTAATTATCCAATTTTACCAACCACAACTCCTTTATTATCCAATTTTACCTAACCCAACTCCTTAATTATCCAATTTTACCTGACACAACTCCTTAATTATCCAATTTTACCTAACACAACTGCTTAATTATCCAATTTTACCAAACACAACTCCTTTATTATCCAATTTTACCTAACTAAACTCCTTAATTATCCAATTTTACCAAACACAACTCCTTAATTATCCAATTTTACCTAACCTAACTCCTTAAATATCCAATTTTACCTAACACAACACCTTAATTATCCAATTTTACTTAACCAAACATCACAATTATCCAATTTTACCTGACACAACTCCTTAATTATACAATTTTACCTAACACAACTCCTTAATTATCCAATTTTACCAAACACCACTCCTTAATTATCCAATTTTACCTAACCCAACTCCTTAATTACCAAATTTTACCTAACACAACTCCTTAAATATCCAATTTGACCTAACCCAACTCCTTAATTATCTAATTTTACCAAACACAACTCCTGAATTATCCAATTTTACCTAACCCAACTCCTTAATCATCTAATTTTACCAAACACAACTTCCTAAATATCCAAATTTCATTTTTTTTTTTTTTTTTTTTTTTTTTTTTTTTTTTGGGTTTGATTGAGGTTCTTGAAGATAATTATACTTTGAACAAAAAACACTTAGAACCTTTCTTCAATACTTTATTTTGTAACCAAATGTACTTTTTTTTTTTTTATTTATCTAACACAACTCCTTAATTATCCAATTTTACCAAACACAACTCCCTATTTATCCAATTTTACCTAACATAACTCCTTAGTTATCCAATTTTACCTAACACAACTCCTTAATTATCCAATTTTACCAATCATAACTCCTTACCCAACTCCTTATTTATCCAATTTCACCAAACACAACTTCTTGATTATCCAATTTTACCTAACCCAACTCCTTAATTATCCAATTTTACCAAATACAACTCCTCAATTATCAAATTTTACCTTACCCAACTCCTTAATTTTCCAATTTTACCAAACACAACTCCTTAATTATCCAATTTTACCTAACCCAACTCCTTAATTATCCAATTTTACCTTACACAACTCCTTAATTATCCAATTTTACCTAACTCAACTCCTTAATTATCCAATTTTACCAAATACAACTCCTGAACTATCTAATTTTACCTAACCTAACTCCTTAATTATCCAATTTTACCATACACAACTCCTTAATTATCTAATTTTACCTAACCCAACTCCTTAATTATCCAATTTTACCAATTACAACTCCTTAATTATCCAATTTTACCAAACACAACTCCCTAATTATCTAATTTTACCTAACCCAACTCCTTTATTATCCAATTTAACCTGACACAACTCCTTAATTATCTAATTTTACCTAACACAACTGCCTAATTATCCAATTTTACCAAACACAACTTCTTTATTATCCAATTTTACCTAACCCAACTCCTTAATTATCCAATTTTACCTGACACAACTCCTTAATTATCCAATTTTACCTAACACAACTGCTTAATTATCCAATTTTACCAAACACAACTCCTTCATTATCCAATTTTACCTAACCAAACTCCTTAATTATCCAATTTTACCTAACACAACTTCTTAATTATCCAATTTTACCTAACCTAACTCCTTAATTAATCAATTTTACCTAACACAACTCCTTAATTATCCAATTTTACCTAACCCAACTCCACAATTATCCAATTTTACCTGACACAACTCCTTAATTATCCAATTTTACCTAACACAACTCCTTAATTATCCAATTTTACCATACACAACTCTTTAATTATCCAATTTTACCTAACCCAACTCCGTAATTATCCAATTTTACCTAACACAACTCCTTAATTATCCAATTTTACCTAACCCAACTCCTTAATTATCTAATTTTACCAAACACAACTCCTGAATTATGCAATTTTACCCAACCCAACTCCTTAATTATCTAATTTTACCAAACACAACTTCCTAAATATCCAATTTTACCTATTTTTTTTTTTTTTTTATTGATTGAGGTTCTTGAAGATAATTATACTTTAAATAAAAAACACTTAGAACCTTTCTTTAATACTTTATTTTGTAACCAAATGTACTTTTTTTTTTTATTTACCTAACACAACTCCTTAATTATCTAATTTTACCAAACACAACTCCCTATTTATCCAATTTTACCTAACATAACTCCTTATTTATCCAATTTTACCTAACACAACTCCTTAATTATCCGATTTTACCAAACACAACTCCTTATTTATCTAATTTTACCTAACCCAACTCCTTAATTATCCAATATTACCAAACACAATTCCTCAATTATCCAATTTTACCTAACCCAACTCCTTAATTATCCAATTTGACCTAACCCAACTCCTTAATTTTCCTATTTTACCCAACACAACTCCTTAATTATTCAATTTTACCTAACCCAACTCCTTAATTATCCAATTTTACCTAACCCAACTCCTTAATTATCCAATTTTACCAAACACAACTTCTTAATTACCCAATTTTACCTAACACAACTCCCTAATTATCCAATTTTACCTAACATAACTCCTTAATTATCCAATTTTACCTAACACAACTCCTTAATT
Source organism: Philonthus cognatus (assembly GCA_932526585.2). NCBI lineage: Eukaryota > Metazoa > Arthropoda > Insecta > Coleoptera > Staphylinidae > Philonthus > Philonthus cognatus. The sequence goes on from OW052244.1 coordinate 227,822, forward strand.
ATTCAATTTTACCAAACACAACTCCTTAATTATCCAATTTTACCAAACACAACTTCTTAATTATTCAATTTTACCTAACACAACTCCTTAATTATCCAATTTTACCTAACACAACTCCTTAATTATCCAATTTTACCTAACCCAACTCCTTAATTATCCAATTTTACCTAACACAACTCCTTAATTATCCAATTTTACCTAACCCAACTCCTTAATTATTCAATTTTACCAAACACAACTCCTTAATTATTCAATTTTACCTAACACAACTCCTTAATTATCCAATTTTACCATACACAACTCTTTAATTATCCAATTTTACCTAACCCAACTCCGTAATTATCCAATTTTACCTAACACAACTCCTTAATTATCCAATTTTACCTAACCCAACTCCTTAATTATCTAATTTTACCAAACACAACTCCTGAATTATGCAATTTTACCCAACCCAACTCCTTAATTATCTAATTTTACCAAACACAACTTCCTAAATATCCAATTTTACCTATTTTTTTTTTTTTTTAATTGATTGAGGTTCTTGAAGATAATTATACTTTAAATAAAAAACACTTAGAACCTTTCTTTAATACTTTATTTTGTAACCAAATGTACTTTTTTTTTTATTTACCTAACACAACTCCTTAATTATCTAATTTTACCAAACACAACTCCCTATTTATCCAATTTTACCTAACATAACTCCTTATTTATCCAATTTTACCTAACACGACTCCTTAATTATCCGATTTTACCAAACACAACTCCTTATTTATCTAATTTTACCTAACCCAACTCCTTAATTATCCAATATTACCAAACACAATTCCTCAATTATCCAATTTTACCTAACCCAACTCCTTAATTATCCAATTTGACCTAACCCAACTCCTTAATTTTCCTATTTTACCCAACACAACTCCTTAATTATTCAATTTTACCTAACCCAACTCCTTAATTATCCAATTTTACCTAACCCAACTCCTTAATTATCCAATTTTACCTAACCCAACTTCTTAATTACCCAATTTTACCTAACACAACTCCCTAATTATCCAATTTTACCTAACATAACTCCTCAATTATCCAATTTTACCTAACACAACTCCTTAATTATTCAATTTTACCAAACACAACTCCTTAATTATCCAATTTTACCAAACACAACTTCTTAATTATTCAATTTTACCTAACACAACTCCTTAATTATCCAATTTTACCTAACACAACTCCTTAATTATCCAATTTTACCTAACCCAACTCCTTAATTATCCAATTTTACCTAACACAACTCCTTAATTATCCAATTTTACCTAACCCAACTCCTTAATTATTCAATTTTACCAAACACAACTCCTTAATTATCCTATTTTACCAAACACAACTCCTTAATTATTCAATTTTACCTAACACAACTCCTTAATTATCCAATTTTACCTAACCCAACTCCTTAATTATCCAATTTTACCAAACACAACTCCTTAAATATCCAATTTTACCTAACCCAACTCCTGAAATATCCAATTTTTCCTAACACAACTCCTTAATTATCCAATTTTACCAAACACAACTCCCTAATTATCATATTTTACCTAACCTAACTCCTTAATTATCCAATTTTACCTGACACAACTCCTTTATTATCCAATTTTACCTAACCCAACTCCTTAATTATCCAATTTTACCTGACACAACTCCTTAATTATCCAATTTTACCTAACACAACTGCTTAATTATCCAATTTTACCAAACACAACTCCTTTATTATCCAATTTTACCTAACTAAACTCCTTAATTATCCAATTTCACCTAACACAACTCCTTAATTATCCAATTTTACCTAACCTAACTCCTTAAATATCCAATTTTACCTAACACAACACCTTAATTATCCAATTTTACCTAACCAAACTTCACAATTATCCAATTTTACCTGACACAACTCCTTAATTATACAATTTTACCTAACACAACTCCTTAATTATCCAATTTTACCTAACACAACTCCTTAATTATCCAATTTTACCTAACCCAACTCCTTAATTATCCAATTTTACCTAACACAACTCCTTAATTATCCAATTTTACCTAACCCAACTCCTTAATTATTCAATTTTACCAAACACAACTCCTTAATTATCCTATTTTACCAAACACAACTCCTTAATTATTCAATTTTACCTAACACAACTCCTTAATTATCCAATTTTACCTAACCCAACTCCTTAATTATCCAATTTTACCAAACACAACTCCTTAAATATCCAATTTTACCTAACCCAACTCCTGAAATATCCAATTTTTCCTAACACAACTCCTTAATTATCCAATTTTACCAAACACAACTATCTAATTATCATATTTTACCTAACCTAACTCCTTAATTATCCAATTTTACCTGACACAACTCCTTTATTATCCAATTTTACCTAACCCAACTCCTTAATTATCCAATTTTACCTGACACAACTCCTTAATTATCCAATTTTACCTAACACAACTGCTTAATTATCCAATTTTACCAAACACAACTCCTTTATTATCCAATTTTACCTAACTAAACTCCTTAATTATCCAATTTCACCTAACACAACTCCTTAATTATCCAATTTTACCTAACCTAACTCCTTAAATATCCAATTTTACCTAACACAACACCTTAATTATCCAATTTTACCTAACCAAACTTCACAATTATCCAATTTTACCTGACACAACTCCTTAATTATACAATTTTACCTAACACAACTCCTTAATTATCCAATTTTACCTAACACCACTCCTTAATTATCCAATTTTACCTAACCCAACTCCTTAATTATCCAATTTTACCTAACACAACTCTTTAAATATCTAATTTGACCTAACACCACTCCTTAATTATCCAATTTTACCTAACACAACACCTTAATTATCCAATTTTACTTAACCAAACATCACAATTATCCAATTTTACCTGACACAACTCCTTAATTATACAATTTTACCTAACACAACTCCTTAATTATCCAATTTTACTAAACACCACTCCTTAATTATCCAATTTTACCTAACCCAACTCCTTAATTATCCAATTTTACCTAACACAACTCCTTAAATATCCAATTTGACCTAACCCAACTCCTTAATTATCTAATTTTACCAAACACAACTCCTAAATTATCCAATTTTACCTAACCCAACTCCTTAATTATCTAATTTTACCAAACACAACTTCCTAAATATCCAAATTTCCTTTTTTTTTTTTTTTTTTCTTTTTTTTTTTTTTTTTTTTTTGGGTTTAATTGAGGTTCTTGAAGATAATTATACTTTAAACAAAAAACACTTAGAACCTTTCTTCAATACTTTATTTTGTAACCAAATGTACTTTTTTTTTATTTATCTAACACAACTCCTTAATTATCCAATTTTACCAAACACAACTCCCTATTTATCCAATTTTACCTAACATAACTCCTTAGTTATCCAATTTTACCTAACACAACTCCTTAATTATCCAATTTTACCAATCATAACTCCTTACCCAACTCCTTATCTATCCAATTTTACCAAACACAACTTCTTGAATATCCAATTTTACCTAACCCAACTCCTTAATTATCCAATTTTACCAAATACAACTCCTCAATTATCCAATTTTACCTAACCCAACTCCTTAATTATCCAATTTTACCAAACACAACTCCTTAATTATCCAATTTTACCTAACCCAACTCCTTAATTATCCAATTTTACCTAACACAACTCTTTAATTATCCAATTTTACCTAACTCAACTCCTTAATTATCCAATTTTACCAAACACAACTCCTGAACTATCTAATTTTACCTAACCTAACTCCTTAATTATCCAATTTTACCATACACAACTCCTTAATTATCTAATTTTACCTAACCCAACTCCTTAATTATCCAATTTTACCAATTACAACTCTTTATTTATCCAATTTTACCAGACACAACTCCCTAATTATCTAATTTTACCTAACCCAACTCCTTTATTATCCAATTTTACCTGACACAACTCCTTAATTATCTAATTTTACCTAACACAACTGCCTAATTATCCAATTTTACCAAACACAACTTCTTTATTATCCAATTTTACCTAACCCAACTCCTTAATTATCCAATTTTACCTGACACAACTCCTTAATTATCCAATTTTACCTAACACAACTGCTTAATTATCCAATTTTACCAAACACAACTCCTTAATTATCCAATTTTACCTAACCAAACTCCTTAGTTATCCAATTTTACCTAACACAACTTCTTAATTATACAATTTTACCTAACCTAACTCCTTAATTATCCAATTTTACCTAACACAACTCCTTAATTATCCAATTTTACCTAACCCAACTCCACAATTATCCAATTTTACCTGACACAACTCCTTAATTATCCAATTTTACCTAACACAACTCCTTAATTATCCAATTTCACCATACACAACTCTTTAATTATCCAATTTTACCTAACCCAACTCCGTAATTATCCAATTTTACCTAACACAACTCCTTAATTATCCAATTTTACCTAACCCAACTCCTTAATTATCTAATTTTACCAAACACAACTCCTGAATTATGCAATTTTACCCAACCCAACTCCTTAATTATCTAATTTTACCAAACACAACTTCCTAAATATCCAATTTTACCTATTTTTTTTTTTTTTTGATTGATTGAGGTTCTTGAAGATAATTATACTTTAAATAAAAAACACTTAGAACCTTTCTTTAATACTTTATTTTGTAACCAAATGTACTTTTTTTTTTTTATTTACCTAACACAACTCCTTAATTATCTAATTTTACCAAACACAACTCCCTATTTATCCAATTTTACCTAACATAACTCCTTAGTTATCCAATTTTACCTAACACAACTCCTTAATTATCCGATTTTACCAAACACAACTCCTTAATTATCCAATTTTACCTAACCCAACTCCTTAATTATCCAATATTACCAAACACAACTCCTCAATTATCCAATTTTACCTAACCCAACTCCCTAATTATCCAATTTGACCTAACCCAACTCCTTAATTTTCCAATTTTACCCAACACAACTTCTCAATTATCCAATTTAACCTAACCCAACTTCTTAATTACCCAATTTTACCTACCACAACTCCCTAATTATCCAATTTTACCTAACATAACTCCTTAATTATCTAATTTTACCTAACACAACTCCTTAATTATTCAATTTTACCAAACACAACTCCTTAATTCTCCAATTTTACCAAAAACAACTTCTTAATTATTCAATTTTACCTAACCCAACTCCTTAAATATCCAATTTGACCTAACCCAACTCCTTAATTATCTAATTTTACCAAACACAACTCCTAAATTATCCAATTTTACCTAACCCAACTCCTTAATTATCTAATTTTACCAAACACAACTTCCTAAATATCCAAATTTCCTTTTTTTTTTTTTTTTTTCTTTTTTTTTTTTTTTTTTTTGGGTTTAATTGAGGTTCTTGAAGATAATTATACTTTAAACAAAAAACACTTAGAACCTTTCTTCAATACTTTATTTTGTAACCAAATGTACTTTTTTTTTTTTATTTATCTAACACAACTCCTTAATTATCCAATTTTACCAAACACAACTCCCTATTTATCCAATTTTACCTAACATAACTCCTTAGTTATCCAATTTTACCTAACACAACTCCTTAATTATCCAATTTTACCAATCATAACTCCTTACCCAACTCCTTATCTATCCAATTTTACCAAACACAACTTCTTGAATATCCAATTTTACCTAACCCAACTCCTTAATTATCCAATTTTACCAAATACAACTCCTCAATTATCCAATTTTACCTTACCCAACTCCTTAATTTTCCAATTTTACCAAACACAACTCCTTAATTATCCAATTTTACCTAACCCAACTCCTTAATTATCCAATTTTACCTAACACAACTCTTTAATTATCCAATTTTACCTAACTCAACTCCTTAATTATCCAATTTTACCAAACACAACTCCTGAACTATCTAATTTTACCTAACCTAACTCCTTAATTATCCAATTTTACCATACACAACTCCTTAATTATCTAATTTTACCTAACCCAACTCCTTAATTATCCAATTTTACCAATTACAACTCTTTATTTATCCAATTTTACCAGACACAACTCCCTAATTATCTAATTTTACCTAACCCAACTCCTTTATTATCCAATTTTACCTGACACAACTCCTTAATTATCTAATTTTACCTAACACAACTGCCTAATTATCCAATTTTACCAAACACAACTCCTTTATTATCCAATTTTACCTAACCCAACTCCTTAATTATCCAATTTTACCTGACACAACTCCTTAATTATCCAATTTTACCTAACACAACTGCTTAATTATCCAATTTTACCAAACACAACTCCTTCATTATCCAATTTTACCTAACCAAACTCCTTAGTTATCCAATTTTACCTAACACAACTTCTTAATTATACAATTTTACCTAACCTAACTCCTTAATTATCCAATTTTACCTAACACAACTCCTTAATTATCCAATTTTACCTAACCCAACTCCACAATTATCCAATTTTACCTGACACAACTCCTTAATTATCCAATTTTACCTAACACAACTCCTTAATTATCCAATTTCACCATACACAACTCTTTAATTATCCAATTTTACCTAACCCAACTCCGTAATTATCCAATTTTACCTAACACAACTCCTTAATTATCCAATTTTACCTAACCCAACTCCTTAATTATCTAATTTTACCAAACACAACTCCTGAATTATGCAATTTTACCCAACCCAACTCCTTAATTATCTAATTTTACCAAACACAACTTCCTAAATATCCAATTTTACCTATTTTTTTTTTCTTTTTTGATTGATTGAGGTTCTTGAAGATAATTATACTTTAAATAAAAAACACTTAGAACCTTTCTTTAATACTTTATTTTGTAACCAAATGTACTTTTTTTTTTTTATTTACCTAACACAACTCCTTAATTATCTAATTTTACCAAACACAACTCCCTATTTATCCAATTTTACCTAACATAACTCCTTAGTTATCCAATTTTACCTAACACAACTCCTTAATTATCCGATTTTACCAAACACAACTCCTTAATTATCCAATTTTACCTAACCCAACTCCTTAATTATCCAATATTACCAAACACAACTCCTCAATTATCCAATTTTACCTAACCCAACTCCCTAATTATCCAATTTGACCTAACCCAACTCCTTAATTTTCCAATTTTACCCAACACAACTTCTCAATTATCCAATTTAACCTAACCCAACTTCTTAATTACCCAATTTTACCTACCACAACTCCCTAATTATCCAATTTTACCTAACATAACTCCTTAATTATCTAATTTTACCTAACACAACTCCTTAATTATTCAATTTTACCAAACACAACTCCTTAATTCTCCAATTTTACCAAAAACAACTTCTTAATTATTCAATTTTACCTAACCCAACTCCTTAATTATCCAATTTTACCTAACACAACTCCTTAATTATCCAATTTTACCTAACCCAAGTCCTTAATTATCCAATTTTACCTAAAACAACTCCTTAATTATCCAATTTTACCTGACCCAACTCCTTAATTATTCAATTTTACCAAACACAACTCCTTAATTATCCAATTTTACCAAACACAACTCCTTACTTATTCAATTTTACCTTACACAACTCCTTAATTATCCAATTTTACCTAACCCAACTCCTTAATTATCCAATTTTACCAAACACAACTCCTTAAATATCCAATTTTACCTAACCCAACTCCTTAATTATCCAATTTTTCCTAACACAACTCCTTAATTATCCAATTTTACAAAACACAACTTCTTAATTATCGAATTTTACCTAACCCACCTCCTTAATTATCCAATTTTACCTAACACAACTTCTTAATTCTCCAATTCTACCTAACCCAACTCCACAATTATCCAATTTTACCTGACACACTTCCTTAATTATCCAATTTTACCTTACACAACTCCCTAATTATCCAATTTTACCTAACTGAACTCCTGAATTATCCAATTTTACCTTACCCAACTCCTTAATTATCCAATTTTCCCTAACACAACTCCTTAATTATCCAATTTTACCTAACCCAACTCCTTAATTATCCAATTTTATTAAACACAACTTCTTGATTATCCAATTTTACCTAACCCAACTCCTTAATTATCCAATTTTACCAAACACAACTCCTCAATTATCCAATTTTACCTAACCCAATTCCTTAATTATCCAATTTTACCAAACACAACTCCTAAATTATCCAATTTTACCTAACACAACTCCTTAAATATCAAATTTTACTTAACCTAACTCCTTAATTATCCAATTTTACCTAACACAACTCCTTAATTATCTATTTTTACCTAACCCAACTCCGTATTTATTTAATTTTACTTAACACAACTCCTTAATTATCTAATTTTACCAAACACAACTTCTTAATTATCTTATTTTACCTAACACAACTCCTTAATTATCTAATTTTACCAAACACAATTCCTTAATTATCCAATTTTACTTAACCTAACTTCTAATTTATTCAATTTTTCTAAACACAACTCCTTAATTATCTAATTTTACCTAACCCAACTCCTTAATTATCTAATTTTACCAAACACAACTCTTTAATTATCCAATTTTACTTAACCCAACTCTTTAATTATCCAATTTTACCTAACACAACTCCTTAAATATCCAATTTTACCTAACCCAACTCCCTAATTATCCAATTTTACCTAACCCAACTTCTTAATTATCCAATTTTACCAAACACAACTCCTTAATTATCCAATTTTACGTAACCCAACTCCTCAATTATCCAATTTTACCTAACACAACTCCTTAATTATCCAATTTTACCTAACACAACTCCTTAAATATCCAATTTTACTTAACCTAACTCCATAATTATCCAATTTTACCTAACACAACTCCTTAATTATCTATTTTTACCTAACCCAACTCCGTATTTATTTAATTTTACATAACACAACTCCTTAATTATCCAATTTTATTAAACACAACTTCTTGATTATCCAATTTTACCTAACCCAACTCCTTAATTATCCAATTTTACCAAACACAACTCCTCAATTATCCAATTTTACCTAACCCAATTCCTTAATTATCCAATTTTACCAAACACAACTCCTTAATTATCCGATTTTACTAAACACAACTCCTAAATTATCCAATTTTACCTAACACAACTCCCTAAATATCCAATTTTACTTAACCTAACTCCTTAATTATCCAATTTTACCTAACACAACTCCTTAATTATCTATTTTTACCTAACCCAACTCCGTATTTATTAAATTTTACCTAACACAACTCCTTAATTATCCAATTTTACCAAACACAACTTCTTAATTAACTAATTTAACCTAACACAACTCCTTAATTATCTAATTTTACCAAACACAACTCCTTAATTATCCAATTTTACTTAACCTAACTTCTAATTTATTCAAATTTTATAAACACAACTCGTTAATTATCCAATTTTACCTAACCCAACTCCTTAATTATCCAATTTTACCAAACACAACTCCTTAATTGTCCAATTTTACCTAACCCAACTCCTGAATTATCCAATTTTACCTAACACAACTCCTTAATTATCCAATTTTACTTAACCCAACTCCTTAATTATCCAATTTTACCTAACACAACTCCTTAAATATCCAATTTTACCTAACCCAACTCCCTAATTATCCAATTTTACCTAACCCAACTCCTTAATTATCCAATTTTACCAAACACAACTCCTTAATTATCCAATTTTACCTAACCCAACTCCTCAATTATCCAATTTTACCTAACACAACTCCTTAATTATCCAATTTTACTTAACCCAACTCCTTAATTATCCAATTTTACCTAACACAACTCCTTAAATATCCAATTTTATCTAACCCAACTCCTAAATTATACAATTTTACCTAACACAACTCCTTAATTTTCCAATTTTACCTAACACAACTCCTTAAATATCCATATTTACTAAACAAAACTCCCTAATTATCCAATTTTACCTAACACAACTCCTTAATTATCAAATTTTACCTAACCCAACTCCTTAATTATACAATTTTACCTAACACAACTCCTTAATTATCTAATTTCACCTAACCCTACTTCTTAATTATCCATATTTACCTAACACAATTCCTTAATTATCCAATTTTACCTAACCCAACTCCCTAATTATTCAATTTTACCTAACACAACTCCTAAATTATCTAATTTTACCAAACACAACTCCTTAATTATCCAATTTTACCTAACCCAACTCCTTAATTATCCAATTTTACCTAACACAGCTCCTTAATTATCGAATTTTACCAAACACAACTCCTTAATTATCCAATTTTACCAAACACAACTCCCTAATTATCTAATTTTACCTAACCCAACTCCTTATTATCCAATTTTACCTGACACAACTCCTTAATTATCCAATTTTACCTAACACAACTGCCTAATTATCCAATTTTACCAAACACAACTTCTTTATTATCCAATTTTACCTAACCCAACTCCTTAATTATCTAATTTTACCTTACACAACTCCTTAATTATCCAATTTTACCAAACACAACTTCTTAATTATCCAATTTAACCTAACCCAACTCCTTAATTATCCAATTTTACCTAACACAACTTCTTAATTATCCAATTTCACTTAACCAAACTCCCTAATTATCCAATTTTACCAAACACAACTCCTGAATTATCCAATTTAACCTAATCCAACTCCTTAATTATCCAATTTTACCATACACAACTCCCAAATTATCTAATTTTACCTAACCCAACTCCTTAATTATCCAATTTTACAAAACACAAATCCTTAATTATCCAATTTTACCTAACCCAACTCCTTAATTATCCAATTTTACCTAACACAGCTCCCTTATCCAATTATACCAAACACAACTCCCTAATTATCCAATTTTACCAAACACAACTCCCTAATTATCTAATTTTACCTTACCCAACTCCTTAATATTCCAATTTTACCTGACACAACTCCTTAATTATCTAATTTTACTTAACACAACTGCCTAATTATCCAATTTTACCAAACACAACTCCTTTATTATCCAATTTTACCTAACCCAACTCCTTAATTATCCAATTTTACCTAACACAACTTCTAAAATATCCAATTTTACCTAACACAACTCCTTAATTATTTATTTTCACCTAACCCAACTCCGTAATTATTTAATTTTACCTAACCCCACTTCTTAATTATCCAATTTTACCAAACACAACTCTTTAATTATCCAATTTTACCTAACCCAACTCCCTAATTATCCAGTTTTACCTAACCCAACTCCCTAATTTTCCAATTTTACCCAACACAACTCCTTAATTATCCAATTTTACCTAACCCAACTCCTTAATTATCCAATTTTACCTAACCCAACTCCTTAATTATCCAATTTTACCATACACAACTCCCAAATTATCTAATTTTACCTAACCCAACTCCTTAATTATCCAATTTTACAAAACACAAATCCTTAATTATCCAATTTTACCTAACCCAACTCCTTAATTATCCAATTTTACCTAACACAGCTCCCTTATTATCCAATTATAGTAAACACAACTCCCTAATTATCCAATTTGACCAAACACAACTCCCTAATTATCTAATTTTACCTTACCCAACTCCTTAATATTCCAATTTTACCTGACACAACTCCTTAATTATCTAATTTTACTTAACACAACTGCCTAATTATCCAATTTTACCAAACACAACTCCTTTATTATCCAATTTTACCTAACCCAACTCCTTAATTATCCAATTTTACCTAACACAACTTCTAAAATATCCAATTTTACCTAACACAACTCCTTAATTATTTATTTTCACCTAACCCAACTCCGTAATTATTTAATTTTACCTAACCCCACTTCTTAATTATCCAATTTTACCAAACACAACTCTTTAATTATCCAATTTTACCTAACCCAACTCCTTAATTATCCAATTTTACCTAACCCAACTCCCTAATTTTCCAATTTTACCCAACACAACTCCTTAATTATCCAATTTTACCTAACCCAACTCCTTAATTATCCAATTTTACCAAACACAACTCCTGAATTATCCAATTTAACCTAACCCAACTCCTTAATTATCCAATTTTACCATACACAACTCCCAAATTATCTAATTTTACCTAACCCAACTCCTTAATTATCCAATTTTACAAAACACAAATCCTTAATTATCCAATTTTACCTAACCCAACTCCTTAATTATCCAATTTTACCTAACACAGCTCCCTTATTATCCAATTTTACCAAACACAACTCCCTAATTATCCAATTTTACCAAACACAACTCCCTAATTATCTAATTTTACCTTACCCAACTCCTTAATATTCCAATTTTACCTGACACAACTCCTTAATTATCTAATTTTACTTAACACAACTGCCTAATTATCCAATTTTACCAAACACAACTCCTTTATTATCCAATTTTACCTAACCCAACTCCTTAATTATCCAATTTTACCATACACAACTCCCAAATTATCTAATTTTACCTTACCCAACTCCTTAATATTCCAATTTTACCTGACACAACTCCTTAATTATCTAATTTTACTTAACACAACTGCCTAATTATCCAATTTTACCAAACACAACTCCTTTATTATCCAATTTTACCTAACCCAACTCCTTAATTATCCAATTTTACCTAACACAACTTCTTAAATATCCAATTTTACCTAACACAACTCCTTAATTATCTATTTTCACCTAACCCAACTCCGTAATTATTTAATTTTACCTAACCCCACTTCTTAATTATCCAATTTTACCAAACACAACTCTTTAATTATCCAATTTTACCTTACCCAACTCCTTAATTATCCAATTCTACCTAACACAACTCCCTAATTATCTATTTTTACCTAACCCAACTCCGTAATTATTTAATTTTACCTAACACAACTCCTTAATTATCCAATTTTACCAAACACAACTTCTTAATTAACCAATTTTACCTAACACAACTCCTTAATTATCTAATTTTACCAAACACAACTCCTTAATTATCCAATTTTACTTAACCTAACTTCTAATTTATTCAATTTTTCTAAACACAACTCCTTAATTATCCAATTTTACCTAACCCAACTCCTTAATTATCCAATTTTACCAAACACAACTCCTTAGTTATGCAATTTTACCTAGCCCAACTCCTTAATTATCCAATTTTACCTAACACAACTGAATAATTATCCAATTTTACTTAACCCAACTCCTTAATTATCCAATTTTACCTAACACAACTCCTTTAATATCCAATTTTACCTAACCCAACTCCCTAATTATCCAATTTTACCTAACCCAACTCCTTAATTATCCAATTTTACCAAACACAACTCCTTAATTATCCAATTTTACCTAACCCAACTCCTCAATTATCCAATTTTACCTAACACAACTCCTTAATTATCCAATTTTACTTAACCCAACTACTTAATTATCCAATTTTACCTAACACAACTCTTTAAATATCCAATTTTACTTAACCCAACTCCTAAATTATACAATTTTACCTAACACAACTCCTTAATTATCCAATTTTACCTAACACAACTCCTAAAATATCCATATTTACTAAACAAAACTCCCTAATTATCCAATTTTACCTAACACAATTCCTTCATTATCCAATTTTACCTAACCCAACTTCTTAATTATACAATTTTACCTAACACAACTCCTTAATTATCTAATTTCACCTAACCCAACTTCTTAATTATCCAATTTTACCTAACACAACTCTTTAATTATCCAATTTTACCTAACCCAACTCCTTAATTATTCAATTTTACCTAACACAACTCCTTAATTATCTAATTTTACTTAACCTAACTTCTTAATTATCCAATTTTTCTAAACACAACTCCTTAATTATCCAATTTTACCTGACACAACTCCTTAAAAATCCATATTTACTAAACAAAACTCCCTAATTATCCAATTTTACCTAACCCAACTCCTTAATTATCCAATTTTACCAAACACAACTCCTTAATTATCCAATTTTACCAAACACAACTCTTTAATTATCCAATTTTACCTAACCCAACTTTTTAATTATTCAATTTTACCTAACACAACTCCTTAATTATTCAATTTTACCAAACACAACTCCTAAATTATCCAATTTTACCTAACCAAACTCCTTAATTATCCAATTTTACCAAACACAACTTCCTAAATATCCAATTTTACCAATTTTTTTTTTTTTTTTTGGATTGATTGAGTCACTTGAAGATAATTATGCTTTGATTAAAAAACACTTAGAACCTTCCTTCAATACTTTATTTTGTAACCAAATGTACTTTTTTTTTTTTTTTTAGATTGATTGAGTTACTTGAAGATAATTATACTTTGATTAAAAAACACTTAGAACCTTTCTTCAATACTTTATTTTGTAACCAAATGTACTTTTTTTTTTTTATTGATTGAGTTACTTGAAGATAATTATACTTTGTTTTAAAAACACTTAGAACCTTTCTTCAATACTTTATTTTGTAACTAAATGAACTTTTTTTTTTTTTATTTACCTAACACAACTTCTTAATTATCCAATTTTACCCAACACAACTCCTTATTAATCCAGTTTTACCTAACATAACTCCTTAATTATCCAATTTTACAAAACACAACTCCCTAATAATTCAATTTTACCTAACCCATCTCCTTAATTATCCAATTTAACCTAACACAACTCCTTAAATATCCAATTTTACCTAACCCAACTCCTCAATTATCCAATTTTACCTAACCCAACTCCTTAATTATCCAATTTTACCAAACACAACTCCTAAATTATCCAATTTTACCTAACACAATTACTTAAATATCCAATGTTACTTAACCTAACTCCTTAATTATCCAATTTTACCTAACACAACTCCTTAATTATCTCTTTTTACCTAACCTAACTCCGTAATTATTTAATTTTACCTAACCCCACTCCTTAATTATCCAATTTTACCAAACACAACTCCTTAATTATCCAATTTTACTTAACCCAACTCCTTAATTATCCAATTTTACCTAACACAACTCCTTAAATATCCAATTTTACCTAACCCAACTCCTTAATTATCCAATTTTACCTAACCCAACTCATTAATTATTCAATTTTACCTAACACAACTCCTTAATTATTTATATTTACCAAACACAACTCCTAAATTATCCAATTTTACCTAACCAAACTCCTTAATTATCCAATTTTACCAAACACAACTTCCTAAATATCCAATTTTACCAATTTTTTTTTTTTTTTTTGGATTGATTGAGTCACTTGAAGATAATTATGCTTTGATTAAAAAACACTTAGAACCTTTCTTCAATACTTTATTTTGTAACCAAATGTACTTTTTTTTTTTTTTTAGATTGATTGAGTTACTTAAAGATAATTATACTTTGATTAAAAAACACTTAGAACCTTTCTTCAATACTTTATTTTGTAACCAAATGTACTTTTTTTTTTTTTATTGATTGAGTTACTTGAAGATAATTATACTTTGTTTTAAAAACACTTAGAACCTTTCTTCAATACTTTATTTTGTAACTAAATGTACTTTTTTTTTTTATTTACCTAACACAACTTCTTAATTATCCAATTTTACCCAACACAACTCCTTATTAATCCAATTTTACCTAACATAACTCCTTAATTATCCAATTTTACCTAACATAACTCCTTAATTATCTAATTTTACCTAACACAACTCCTTAATTATTCAATTTTACCAAACACAACTCCTTAATTATTAAATTTTACCAAACACAACTCCTTAATTGTCCAATTTTACCTAACTCAACTCCTTAATTATCCAATTTTACCTAACACAACTCCTTAATTATCCAATTTTACTTAACCCAACTCCTTAATTATCCAATTTTACCTAACACAACTCCTTAAATATCCAATTTTACCTAACCCAACTCCCTAATTATCCAATTTTACCTAACCCAACTCCTTAATTATCCAATTTTACCAAACACAACTCCTTAATTATCCAATTTTACCTAACCCAACTCCTCAATTATCCAATTTTACCTAACACAACTCCTTAATTATCCAATTTTACTTAACCCAACTCCTTAATTTTCCAATTTTACCTAACACAACTCCTTAAATATCCATATTTACTAAACAAAACTCCCTAATTATCCAATTTTACCTAACACAACTCCTTAATTATCAAATTTTACCTAACCCAACTCCTTAATTATACAATTTTACCTAACACAACTCCTTAATTATCTAATTTCACCTAACCCTACTTCTTAATTATCAATATTTACCTAACACAATTCCTTAATTATCCAATTTTACCTAACCCAACTCCCTACTTATTCAATTTTACCTAACACAACTCCTAAATTATCTAATTTTACCAAACACAACTCCTTAATTATCCAATTTTACCTAACCCAACTCCTTAATTATCCAATTTTACCTAACACAACTGCCTAAATATCCAATTTTACCAAACACAACTTCTTTATTATCCAATTTTACCTAACCCAACTCCTTAATTATCTAATTTTACCTTACACAACTCCTTAATTATCCAATTTTACCAAACACAACTTCTTAATTATCCAATTTAACCTAACCCAACTCCTTAATTATCCAATTTTACCTAACACAACTTCTTAATTATCCAATTTCACTTAACCAAACTCCCTAATTATCCAATTTTACCAAACACAACTCCTGAATTATCCAATTTAACCTAACCCAACTCCTTAATTATCTAATTTTACCATACACAACTCCCAAATTATCTAATTTTACCTAACCCAACTCCTTAATTATCCAATTTTACAAAACACAAATCCTTAATTATCCAATTTTACCTAACCCAACTCCTTAATTATCCAATTTTACCTAACACAGCTCCCTTATTATCCAATTATACCAAACACAACTCCCTAATTATCCAATTTTACCAAACACAACTCCCTAATTATCTAATTTTATATTACCCAACTCCTTAATATTCCAATTTTACCTGACACAACTCCTTAATTATCTAATTTTACTTAACACAACTGCCTAATTATCCAATTTTACCAAACACAACTCCTTTATTATCCAATTTTACCTAACCCAACTCCTTAATTATCCAATTTTACCTAACACAACTTCTAAAATATCCAATTTTACCTAACACAACTCCTTAATTATCTATTTTCACCTAACCCAACTCCGTAATTATTTAATTTTACCTAACCCCACTTCTTAATTATCCAATTTTACCAAACACAACTCTTTAATTATCCAATTTTACCTAACACAACTCCTAAATTATCCAATTTTACCTAACCCAACTCCCTAATTTTCCAATTTTACCCAACACAACTCCTTAATTATCCAATTTTACCTAACCCAACTCCTTAATTATCCAATTTTACCAAACACAACTCCTGAATTATCTAATTTAACCTAACCCAACTCCTTAATTATCCAATTTTACCATACACAACTCCCAAATTATCTAATTTTACCTAACCCAACTCCTTAATTATCCAATTTTACAAAACACAAATCCTTAATTATCCAATTTTACCTAACCCAACTCCTTAATTATCCAATTTTACCTAACACAGCTCCCTTATTATCCAATTATACCAAACACAACTCCCTAATTATCCAATTTTACCAAACACAACTCCCTAATTATCTAATTTTACCTTACCCAACTCCTTAATATTCCAATTTTACCTGACACAACTCCTTAATTATCTAATTTTACTTAACACAACTGCCTAATTATCCAATTTTACCAAACACAACTCCTTTATTATCCAATTTTACCTAACCCAACTCCTTAATTATCCAATTTTACCTAACACAACTTCTTAAATATTTAATTTTACCTAACACAACTCCTTAATTATCTATTTTCACCTAACCCAACTCCGTAATTATTTAATTTTACCTAACCCCACTTCTTAATTATCCAATTTTACTAAACACAACTCTTTAATTATCCAATTTTACCTAACCCAACTCCTTAGTTATCCAATTCTACCTAACACAACTCCTTAATTATCTATTTTTACCTAACCCAACTCCGTAATTATTTAATTTTACCTAACACAACTCCTTAATTATCCAATTTTACCAAACACAACTTCTTAATTATCCAATTTTACCTAACACAACTCCTTAATTATCTAATTTTACCAAACACAACTCCTTAATTATCCAATTTTACTTAACCTAACTTCTAATTTATTCAATTTTTCTAAACACAACTCCTTAATTATCCAATTTTACCTAACCCAACTCCTTAATTATCCAATTTTACCAAACACAACTCCTTAGTTATGCAATTCTACCTAGCCCAACTCATTAATTATCCAATTTTACCTAACACAACTGCCTAATTATCCAATTTTACTTAACCCAACTCCTTAATTATCCAATTTTACCTAACACAACTCCTTTAATATCCAATTTTACCTAACCCAGCTCCCTAATTATCCAATTTTACCTAACCCAACTCCTTAATTATCCAATTTTACCAAACACAACTCCTTAATTATCCAATTTTACCTAACCCAACTCCACAATTATCCAATTTTACCTAACACAACTCCTTAATTATCCAATTTTACTTAACCCAACTACATAATTATCCAATTTTACCTAACACAACTCTTTAAATATCCAATTTTACTTAACCCAACTCCTAAATTATACAATTTTACCTAACACAACTCCTTAATTATCCAATTTTACCTAACACAACTCCTAAAATATCCATATTTACTAAACAAAACTCCCTAATTATCCAATTTTACCTAACACAACTCCTTTATTATCCAATTTTACCTAACCCAACTCCTTAATTATACAATTTTACCTAACACAACTCCTTAATTATCTAATTTCACCTAACCCAACTTCTAAATTATCCAATTTTACCTAACACAACTCTTTAATTATCCAATTTTACCTAACCCAACTCCTTAATTATTCAATTTTACCTAACACAACTCCTTAATTATCTAATTTTACTTAACCTAACTTCTTAATTATCCAATTTTTCTAAACACAACTCTTTAATTATCCAATTTTACCTAACCAACTCCTTAATTTTTCAATTTTACCTAACACAACTCCTTAATTATCCAATTTTACCTAACCCAACTCCTTAATTTTCCAATTTTACCCAACACAACTCCTTAATTATCCAATTTTACCTAACCCAACTCCCTAATTATCCAATTTTACCAAACACAACTCCTTAATTATCTAATTTTACCTAACCCAAATCCCTAATTATCCAATTTTATCAAACACAACTCCTTAAATATCCAATTTTACTAAACACAACTTCTTAATTATCCAAATTTACCTTAAACAACTACTTAATTATCCAATTTTACTAAACACAACTTCTTAATTATTTAATTTTACTAAACACAACTCTTTAATTATCCAATTTTACCTAACCCAACTCCTTATTTATTCAATTTTACCTAACACAACCCCCTACTTATCCAATTTTACCTAACCCAACTCCTTAATTATCCAATTTTACCTAACCCAACTCCTTAATTATTCAATTTTACCTAACACAACTCCTTAATTATCTAATTTTACCAAACACAACTCCTTAATTATCCAATTTTACCTAACCCAACTCCTTAATTATCCAATTTTACATAACACAGCTCCTAACACAGCTCCCTAATTATCCAATTTTACCAAACACAACTCCTTAATTATCCAATTTTAACAAACACAACTTCCTAATTATCTAATTTTACCTAACCCAACTCCTTATTATCCAATTTTACCTAACACAACTGCCTAATTATCCAATATTACCAAACACAACTCCTTTATTATCCAATTTTACCTAACCCAACTCCTTAATTATCTAATTTTACCTTACACAACTCCTTAATTATCCAATTTTACCAAACACAACTCCTTAATTATCCAATTTTACCTAACCCAACTCCTTAATTATCCAATTTTACCTAACACAACTCCTTAATTATCCAATTTTACCTAACCCAACTCCTTAATTATCCAATTTTACTAAACACAACTCCTGAATTATCCAATTTTACCTAACCCAACTCCTTAATTATCCAATTTTACCATACACAACTCCTTAATTATCTAATTTTACCTAACCCAACTCCTTAATTATCCAATTTTACCAAACACAACTCCTTAATTATCCAATTTTACCTAACCCAACTCCTTAATTATCCAATTTTACCTAGCACAGCTCCTTAATTATCCAATTTTATCAAACACAACTCCTTAATTATCCAATTTTACCAAACACAACTCCCTAATTATCTAATTTTACCTAACTTAACTCCTTAATATTCTAATTTTACCTGACACAACTCCTTAATTATCCAATTTTACCTAACACAACTGCCTAATTATCCAATTTTACCAAACACAACTCCTTTATTATCCAATTTTACCTATTCCAACTCCTTAATTATTCAATTTTACCTGACGCAACTCCTTAAATATTTAATTTTACCTAACACAACTGCCTAATTATCCAATTTTACCAAACACAACTCCTTTATTATCCAATTTTACCTAACCAAACTCCTTAATCATCCAATTTTACCTAACACAACTCCTTAATTATCCAATTTTACTAAACACAACTCCTTTATTATCCAATTTTACCTTACCCAACTCCTTAATTATCCAATTTTACCAAACACAACTCCTCAATTATCCAATTTTACCTAACCCAACTCCTTAAATATCTAATTTTACCAAACACAACTCCTGAATTATTCAATTTTACCTAACCCAACTCCTCAATTATCCAATTTTACCATACACAACTCCTTAATTATCTAATTTTAACTAACCCAACTCCTCAATTATCCAATTTTACCAAACACAACTCCTTAATTATCCAATTCTACCTAACCCAACTCCTTAATTATCTAATTTTACCTAACACAGCTCCTTAATTATCCAATTTTACCAAACACAACTCCTTAATTATCCAATTTTACCAAACACAACTCCGTAATTATCTAATTTTACCTAACCTAACTCCTTAATTATCCAATTTTACCTGACACAACTCCTTAATTATCCAATTTTACCTAACACAATTGCCTAATTATCCAATTTTACCAACCACAACTCCTTTATTATCCAATTTTATCTAACCCAACTCCTTAATTATCCAATTTTACCTGACACAACTCCTTAATTATCCAATTTTACCTAACACAACTGCTTAATTATCCAATTTTACCAAACACAACTCCTTTATTAACCAATTTTACCTAACTAAACTCCTTAATTATCCAATTTTACTTAACACAACTCCTTAATTATCCAATTTTACCTAACCTAACTCCTTAAATATCCAATTTTACCTAACACAACACCTTAATTATCCAATTTTACCTAACCCAACTTCAGAATTATCCAATTTTACCTGACACAACTCCTTAATTATACAATTTTACCTAACACAACTCCTTATTTATTCAATTTTACCAAACACTACTCCTTAATTATCCAATTTTACCTAACCCAACTCTTTAACTATCCAATATTACCTAACACAACTCGTTAAATATCCAATTTTACCTAACCCAACTCCTTAATTATCCAATTTTACCAAACACAACTCCTGAAATATCCAATTTTACCTAACCCAACTCCGTAATTATCTAATTTTACCAAACACAACTTCCTAAATATCCAAATTTCCCTTTTAAACAAAAAACACTTAAAACCTTTCTTCAATACTTTATTTTGTAACCAAATGTACTTTTTTTTTTTATTTATCTAACACAACTCCTTAATTATCCAATTTTACCAAACCCAACTCCCTATTTATCCAATTTTACCTAACATACCTCCTTAGTTATCCAATTTTACCTAACACAACTCCTTAATTATCCAATTTTACCAATCATAACTCCTTACCCAACTCCTTAATTATCCAATTTTACCAAACACAACTTTTTGATTATCCAGTTTTACCTAACCCAACTCCATAATTATCCAATTTTACCAAATACAACTCCTCAATTATCCAATTTTACCTATCCCAACTCCTCAATTTTCCAATTTTACCAAACACAACTCCTTAAATATCCAATTTTACCAAACCCAACTCCCTTATAATCCAATTTTACCTAACACAACTCCTTAATTATCCAATTTTACAAAACACAACTCCTTAATTATTGAATTTTACCTAACCCAACTCCTTAATTATCCAATTTTACCTAACACAACTCCTCAATTATCCAATTTTACCTAACCCAACTCCACAATTATCCGATTTTACCTGACACAACTCCTTAATTATTTAATTTTACCTTACACAACTCCCTAATTTTCCAATTTTACTTAACCCAACTTCTTAATTATCCAATTTTACCTAACCCAACTCCTTAATTATCCAATTTTACTTAACACAACTCCTTAATTATCCAATTTTACCTAACCCAACTCCTTAATTATCCAATTTTACCTAACCCAACTCCTTAATTATCTAATTTTACCAAACACAACTCCTTAATTATCCAATTTTACCTAACCCAACTTCTTAATTATCCAATTTTACCTAACACAACTCCTAAATTATCCAATTTTACTTAACCAAACTCCTTATCTAATTTTACCTAACACAACTCCTTAAATATTCAATTTTACCTAACCCAACTTCTTAATTATCCAATTTTACCTAACACAACTCCTTAATTATCCAATTTTACCTGACACAACTCCTTAAATATCCATATTTACCAAACAAAACTCCCTAATTATCCAATTTTACCTAACCCAACTCCTTAATTATCCAATTTTACCAAACACAACTCCTTAATTATCCAATTTTACCAAACACAACTCTTTAATTATCCAATTTTACCTAACCCAACTCCTTAATTATTCAATTTTACCTAACACAACTCCTTAATTATTCAATTTTACCAAACACAACTCCTAAATTATCCAATTTTACCTAACCAAACTTCTTAATTATCCAATTTTACCAAACACAACTTCCTAAATATCCAATTTTACCAATTTTTTTTTTTTTTTTTTTTGGATTGATTGAGTCACTTGAAGATAATTATGCTTTGATTAAAAAACACTTAGAACCTTTCTTCAATACTTTATTTTGTAACCAAATGTACTTTTTTTTTTTTTTTTTTTAGATTGATTGAGTTACTTGAAGATAATTATAGTTTGATTACAAAACACTTAGAACCTTTCTTGAATACTTTATTTTGTAACCAAATGTACTTTTTTTTTTTTTTTTTATTGATTGAGTTACTTGAAGATAATTATACTTTGATTAAAAAACACTTAGAACCTTTCTTCAATACTTTATTTTGTAACTAAATGTACTTTTTTTTTTTTTTTATTTACCTAACACAACTTCTTAATTATCCAATTTTACCCAACACAACTCCTTATTAATCCAATTTTATTTAACATAACTCCTTAATTATCCAATTTTACCAAACACAACTCCTTAATAATTCAATTTTACCTAACCCATCTCCTTAATTATCCAATTTTACCTAACACAACTCCTTAAATATCCAATTTTACCTAACCCAACTCCTCAATTATCCAATTTGACCTAACCCAACTCCTTAATTATCCAATTTTAACAAACACAACTTCTAAGTTATCCAATTTTACCTAACACA
Organism: Philonthus cognatus; assembly: GCA_932526585.2. Classification (NCBI taxonomy): domain Eukaryota; kingdom Metazoa; phylum Arthropoda; class Insecta; order Coleoptera; family Staphylinidae; genus Philonthus; species Philonthus cognatus. Next base: position 251,653 of record OW052244.1, read on the forward strand.
ACTCCTTAAATATCCAATGTTACTTAACCTAACTCCTTAATTATCCAATTTTACCTAACACAACTCCTTAATTATCTATTTTTACTCAACCTAACTCCGTAATTATTTAATTTTACCTAACCCCACTCCTTAATTATCCAATTTTACCAAACACAACTCCTTAATTATCCAATTTTACTTAACCCAACTCCTTAATTATCCAATTTTACCTAACACAACTCCTTAAATATCCAATTTTACCTAACTCAACTCCTTAATTATCTAATTTTACCAAACACAACTCTTAAATTATCCAATTTTACCTAACACAACTCCTTAAATATCCAACGTTACTTAACCTAACTCCTTAATTATCCAATTTTACCTAACACAACTCCTTAATTATCTATTTTTACCTAACCCAACTCCGTAATTATTTAATTTTACCTAACCCCACTCCTAAATTATCCAATTTTACCAAACACAACTCTTTAATTAGCCAACTTTACCTAACTAAACTCCTTAATTATCCAATTTTACCCAACCCAACTCCATAATTTCCCAATTTTACCCAACCCAACTCCTTAATTATCCAATTTCACCTAACCTAACTTTTAATTTATTTAATTTTTTTAAACACAACTCCTTAATTATCCAATTTTACCTAACCCAACTCCTTAATTATCCAATTTTACCAAACACAACTCCTAAATTATCCAATTTCCCCTAACCCAACTCCTTAATTATCCAATTTTAATTAACACAACTCCTTAATTATTGAATTTTACTTAACCCAACTCCTTAATTATCCAATTTTACCTAACACAACTTCTTAATTATTCAATTTTACCTAACACAACTGCTTAATTATCCAATTTTACCAAACACAACTCCTTTATTATCCAATTTTACCAAACACAACTCCTTAATTATCCAATTTTACCTAACCCAACTCCTTAATTATCCAATTTTACCTAACACAACTCTTTAATTATCTAATTTTACCTAACCTTACTCAACAATTATCCTATTTTACCTGACACAACTCCTTAATTATCCAATTTACCTAACACAACTCCTTAATTAACCAATTTTACCAAACACAACTCCTTAATTATCCGATTTTACCTAACACAACTCCTTAATTATCCAATTTTACCTAACCCAACTCCACAATTATCCGATTTTACCTGACACAACTCCTTAATTATTTAATTTTACCTTACACAACTCCCTAATTTTCCAATTTTACTTAACCCAACTTTTTAATTATCCAATTTTACCTAACCCAACTCCTTAATTATCCAATTTTACTTAACACAACTCCTTAATTATCCAATTTTACCTAACCCAACTCCACAATTATCCGATTTTACCTGACACAACTCCTTAATTATTTAATTTTACCTTACACAACTCCCTAATTTTCCAATTTTACTTAACCCAACTTTTTAATTATCCAATTTTACCTAACCCAACTCCTTAATTATCCAATTTTACTTAACACAACTCCTTAATTATCCAATTTTACCTAACCCAACTCCACAATTATCCGATTTTACCTGACACAACTCCTTAATTATTTAATTTTACCTTACACAACTCCCTAATTTTCCAATTTTACTTAACCCAACTTTTTAATTATCCAATTTTACCTAACCCAACTCCTTAATTATCCAATTTTACCTAACCCAACTCCTTAATTATCTAATTTTACCAAACACAACTCCTTTATTATCCAATTTTACCAAACACAACTCCTTAATTATCCAATTTTACCTAACCCAACTCCTTAATTATCCAATTTTACCTAACACAACTCTTTAATTATCCAATTTTACCTAACCTTACTCAACAATTATCCTATTTTACCTGACACAACTCCTTAATTATCCAATTTACCTAACACAACTCCTTAATTAACCAATTTTACCAAACACAACTCCTTAATTATCCGATTTTACCTAACCCAACTCCTTAATTATCCAATTTTACCTAACACAACTCCTTAATTATCCAATTTTACCTAACCCAACTCCCTAATTATCCAATTTTACCAAACACAACTCCTAAGTTATCCAATTTTACCTAACCCAACTCCTTAATTATCTAATTTTACCAAACACAACTTCCTAAATATCCAATTTAACCTATTTATTTATTTTTTATTTTTTGGGATTGATTGAGGTTTTTGAAGATAATTATACTTTAAATAAAAAACACTTAGAACCATTCTTCAATACTTTATTTTGTAACCAAATGTACTTTTTTTTTTTTTTATTTACCTAACACAACTCCTTAATTATCCAATTTTACCAAACATAACTCCCTATTTATCTAATTTTACCTAACACAACCCCTTAGTTATCCAATTTTACCTAACACAACTCCTTAATTATCCAATTTTACCAAACACAACTCCTTAATTATCCAATTTTACCTAACCCAACTCCTTAATTATCCAATTATACCTAACCCAACTCCTTAATTATCCAATTTTACCTAACACAACTCCTTAAATATCCAATTTTACTTAACCTAACTCCTTAATTATCCAATTTTACCTAACACAACTCCTTAATTATCTAATTTTACCTAACCCAACTCCGTAATTATTTAATTTTACCTAACACAACTCCTTAATTATCCAATTTTACCAAACACAACTCCTAAATTATCCAATTTTACCTAACACAACTCCTTAATTATCTAATTTTACCAAACACAACTCCTTAATTATCCAATGTTACTTAACCTAACTTCTAATTTATTCAATTTTTCTAAACACAACCCCTTAGTTATCCAATTTTACCTAACACAACTCCTTCATTATCCAATTTTACCAAACACAACTCCTTAATTATCCAATTTTACCCAACCCAACTCCTTAATTATCCAATTATACCTAACCCAACTCCTTAATTATAAAATTTAACCTAACACAACTCCTTAAATATCCAATTTTAATTAACCTATCTCCTTAATTATCCAATTTTACCTAACACAACTCCTTAATTATCTATTTTTTCCTAACCTAACTCCGTAATTATTTAATTTTACCTAACACAACTCCTTAATTATCCAATTTTACCAAACACAACTCCTTAATTATCCAATTTTACCTAACACAACTCCTTAATTATCTAATTTTACCAAACACAACTCCTTAATTATCCAATTTTACTTAACCTAACTTCTAATTTATTCAATTTTTCTAAACACAACTCCTTAATTATCTAATTTTACCTAACCCAACTCCTTAATTATCCAATTTTACCAAACACAACTCTTTAGTTATCCAATTTTACCTAGCCCAACTCCTTAATTATCTAATTTTACCTAACACAACTCCTTAATTATCCAATTTTATTTAACCCAACTCCTTAATTATCCAATTTTACCTAAAACAACTCCTTTAATATCCAATTTTACCTAACCCAACTCCCTAATTATAAAATTTTTTCTAACCCAACTCCTTAATTATCCAATTTTACCAAACACAACTCCATAATTATCCAATTTTACATAACCCAACTCCTCAATTATCCAATTTTACCTAACACAACTCCTTAATTATCCAATTTTACTTAACCCAACTACTTAATTATCCAATTTTACCTAACACAACTCCTTAAATATCCAATTTTACTTAACCTAACTCCTAAATTATACAATTTTACCTAACACAACTCCTTAATTATCCAATTTTACCTAACACAACTCTTTAAATATCCATATTTACTAAACAAAACTCCCTAATTATCCAATTTTACCTAACACAACTCCTTAATTATCCAATTTTACCTAACCCAACTCCTTAATTATACAATTTTACCTAACACAACTCCTTAATTATCCAATTTCACCTAACCCAACTCCTTAATTATCCAATTTTACCAAACACAACTCCTTAATTATCCAATTTTACCTAACACAACTCCTTAATTATCTAATTTTACCAAACACAACTCCTTAATTATCCAATTTTACCTAACCCAACTCCTTTATTATCCAATTTTACCTAACACAACTCCTTAATTATCCAATTTTACTTAACCCAACTCGTTAATTATCCAATTTTACCTAACACAACTCCTTAAATATCCAATTTTACCTAACCCAACTCCTTAATTATCCAATTTTACCTAACCCAACTTTTTAATTATCCAATTTTACCATACACAACTCCTTAATTATCTAATTTTACCTAACTCAACTCCGTAATTATTTAATTTTACCTAACACAACTCCTTAATTATCCAATTTTACCAAACACAACTCCTTAATTATTCAATTTTACCTAACCTAACTTCTAATTTATTCAATTTTTCTAAACACAACTCCTTAATTATCTAATTTTACCTAACCCAACTCCTTAATTATCCAATTTTACCAACCACAACTCCTTAATTATCCAATTTTACCTAACCCAACTCCTTTATTATCCAATTTTACCTAACACAACTCCTTAATTATCCAATTTTACTTAACCCAACTCGTTAATTATCCAATTTTACCTAACACAACTCCTTAAATATCCAATTTTACCTAACCCAACTCCTTAATTATCCAATTTTACCTAACCCAACTTTTTAATTATCCAATTTTACCATACACAACTCCTTAATTATCTAATTTTACCTAACCCAACTCCTTAATTATCCAATTTTACCAAACACAACTCCTTAATTATCCAATTCTACCTAACCCAACTCCTTAATTATCCAATTTTACCTAACACAGCTCCTTAATTATCCAATTTTACCAAACACAACTCCTTAATTATCCAATTTTACCAAACACAACTCCCTAATTATCTAATTTTACCTAACCTAACTCCTTAATTATCCAATTTTACCTGACACAACTCCTTAATTATCCAATTCTACCTATACAATTGCCTAATTATCCAATTTTACCAACCACAACTCCTTTATTATCCAATTTTACCTAACCCAACTCCTTAATTATCCAATTTTACCTGACACAACTCCTTAATTATCCAATTCTACCTAACACAACTGCTTAATTATCCAATTTTACCAAACACAACTCCTTTATTATCCAATTTTACCTAACTAAACTCCTTAATTATCCAATTTTACCTAACACAACTCCTTAATTATCCAATTTTACCTAACCTAACTCTTTAAATATCCAATTTTACCTAACACAACACCTTAATTATCCAATTTTACCTAACCAAACTTCACAATTATCCAATTTTACCTGACACAACTCCTTAATTATACAATTTTACCTAACACAACTCCTTAATTATCCAATTTTACCAAACACCACTCCTTAATTATCCAATTTTACCTAACCCAACTCCTTAATTATCGAATTTTACCCAACACAACTCCTTAAATATCCAATTTTACCAATCATAACTCCTTACCCAACTCCTTATTTATCCAATTTTACCAAACACAACTTCTTGATTATCCAATTTTACCTAACCCAACTCCTCAATTATCCAATTTTACAAAACACAACTCCTTAAATATCCAATTTTACCAAACCCAACTCCCTTATAATCCAATTTTACCTAACACAACTCCTTAATTATCCAATTTTACAAAACACAACTCCTTAATTATTGAATTTTACCTAACCCAACTCCTTAATTATCCAATTTTACCTAACACAACTCCTTAATTATCCAATTTTACCTAACCCAACTCCACAATTATCCGATTTTACCTGACACAACTCCTTAATTATCCAATTTTACCTTACACAACTCCCTAATTTTCCAATTTTACTTAACCCAACTTCCTAATTATCCAATTTTACCTAACCCAACTCCTTAATTATCCAATTTTACTTAACACAACTCCTTAATTATCCAATTTTACCTAACCCAACTCCTTAATTATCCAATTTTACCTAACCCAACTCCTTAATTATCCAATTTTACCAACCACAACTCCTTAATTATCCAATTTTACCTAACCCAACTTCTTAATTATCCAATTTTACCTAACACAACTCCTAAATTATCCAATTTTACTTAACCCAACTCCTTAATTATCTAATTTTACCTAACACAACTCCTTAAATATCCAATTTTACCTAACCCAACTCCTTAATTATCCAATTTTACCTAACACAACTCCTTAATTATCCAATTTTACCTGACACAACTCCTTAAATATCCATATTTACCAAACAACACTCCCTAATTATCCAATTTTACCTAACCCAACTCCTTAATTATCCAATTTTACCAAACACAACTCCTTAATTATCCAATTTTACCAAACACAACTCTTTAATTATCCAATTTTACCTAACCAAACTCCATAATTATTCAGTTTTACCTAACACAACTCCTTAATTATTCAATTTTACCAAACACAACTCCTAAATTATCCAATTTTACCTTACCAAACTCCTTAATTATAAAATTTTACCAAACACAACTTCCTAAATATCCAATTTTACCAATTTCTTTTTTTTTTTTTTTTGGATTGATTGAGTTACTTGAAGATAATTATGCTTTGATTAAAAAACACTTAGAACCTTTCTTCAATACTTTATTTTGTAACCAAATGTACTTTTTTTTTTTTTTTTTAGATTGATTGAGTTACTTGAAGATAATTATACTTTGATTAAAAAACACTTAGAACCTTTCTTCAATACTTTATTTTGTAACCAAATGTACTTTTTTTTTTTTTATTGATTGAGTTACTTGAAGATAATTATACTTTGATTTAAAAACACTTAGAGCCTTTCTTCAATACTTTATTTTGTAACTAAATGTACTTTTTTTTTATTTACCTAACATAACTCCTTAATTATCCAATTTTACCAAACACAACTCCCTAATAATTCAATTTTACCTAACCCATCTCATTAATTATCCAATTTTACCTAACACAACTCCTTGAATATCCAATTTTACCTAACCCAACTCCTCAATTATCCAATTTTACCTAACCCAACTCCTAAATTATCCAATTTTACCAAACACAACTCCTAAATTATCCAATTTTACCTAACACAACTCCTTAAATATCCAATGTTACTTAACCTAACTCCTTAATTATCCAATTTTACCTAACACAACTCCTTAATTATCTATTTTTACCTAACCTAACTCCGTTATTATTTAATTTTACCTAACCCCACTCCTTAATTATCCAATTTTACCAAACACAACTCCTTAATTATCCAATTTTACTTAACCCAACTCCTTAATTATCCAATTTTACCTAACACAACTCCTTAAATATCCAATTTTACCTAACATAACTCCTAAATTATCCAATTTTACCTAACCCAACTCCTTAATTATCTAATTTTACCAAACACAACTCCTAAATTATCCAATTTTACCTAACACAACTCCTTAAATATCCAATGTTACTTAACCTAACTCCTTAATTATCCAATTTTACCTAACACAACTCCTTAATTATCTATTTTTACCTAACCCAACTCCGTAATTATTTAATTTTACCTAACCCCACTTTTTAATTATCCAATTTTACTAAACACAACTCTTTAATTAGCCAATTTTACCTTACTAAACTCCTTAATTATCCAATTTTACCTAACACAACTCCTTAATTATTCAATTTTACTTAACCCAACTCCTTAATTATCCAATTTTACCTAACACAACTTCTTAATTATCCAATTTTACTTAACACAACTGCTTAATTATCCAATTTTACCTAACCCAACTCCTTAATTATCCAATTTCACCTAACACAACTCTTTAATTATCCAATTATAACTAACCTAACTCAACAATTATCCTATTTTACCTGACACAACTCCTTAATTATACAATTTACCTAACACAACTCCTTAATTATCCAATTTTACCAAACACAACTCCTAAATTATCCAATTTTACCTAACCCAACTCCTTAATTATCTAATTTTACCAAACACAACTTCCTAAATATCCAATTTAACCTATTTATTTATTTTTTTTTTTTTTGGGATTGATTGAGGTTTTTGAAGATAATTATACTTTAAATAAAAAACACTTAGAACCATTCTTCAATACTTTATTTTGTAACCAAATGTACTTTTTTTTTTATTTATTTACCTAACACAACTGATTAATTATCCAATTTTACCAAACACAACTCCCTATTTATCCAATTTTACCTAACATAACCCCTTAGTTATCCAATTTTACCTAACACAACTCCTTAATTATCCAATTTTACCAAACACAACTCCTTAATTATCCAATTTTACCTAACCCAACTCCTTAATTATCCAATTTTACCTAACCCAACTCCTTAATTATCCAATTTTACCTAACACAACTCCTTAAATATCCAATTTTACTTAACCTAACTCCTTAATTATCCAATTTTACCTAACACAACTCCTTAATTATATATTTTTACCTAACCCATCTCCGTAATTATTTAATTTTACCTAACACAACTTCTTAATTAACCAATTTTACCAAACACAACTCCTTAATTAGCCAATTTTACCTAACACAACTCCTTAATTATCTAATTTTACCCAACACAACTCCTTAATTATCCAATTTTACCTAACCTAACTTCTAATTCATTCAATTTTTCTAAACACAACTCCTTAATTATCTAATTTTACCTAACCCAACTCCTTAATTATTTAATTTTACCAAACACAACTCCTTAGTTATCCAATTTTATCTAGCCCAACTCCTTAATTATCCAATTTTACCTAACACAACTCCTTAAATATCCAATTTTACCTAACCCAACTCCTTAATTATCCAATTTCACCTAACCCAACTCCTTAATTATCCAATTTTACCCAACACAACTCCTTAATTATCAAATTTTACCTAACCCAACTCCTTAATTATCCAATTTTACCAAACACAACTCCTAAATTATCCAATTTTACCTAACACAACTCCTTAAATATCCAATTTTACTTTACCTAACTCCTTAATTATCCAATTTTACCTAACACAACTCCTTAATTATTTATTTTTACCTAACCCAACTCCGTAATTATTTAATTTTACCTAACACAACTCCTTAATTATCCAATTTTACCAAACACAACTTCTTAATTATCCAATTTTACCTAACACAACTCCTTAATTATCTAATTTTACCAAACACAACTCCTTAAATATCCAATTTTACTTAACCTAACTTCTAATTTATTCAATTTTTCTAAACACAACTCCTTAATTATCCAATTTTACCTAACCAAACTCCTTAATTATCCAATTTTACCAAACACAACTCCTAAATTATCCAATTTTACCTAACCCAATTCCTTAATTATCCAATTTTACCTAACACAACTCCTTAATTATCCAATTTTACTTAACCTAACTCCTTAATTATCCAATTTTACCTAACACAACTCCTTTAATATCCAATTTTACCTAACCCAACTCCTTAATTATCCAATTTTACCTAACCCAACTCCTTAATTATCCAATTTTACCAAACACAACTCCTTAATTATCCAATTTAACCTAACCCAACTCCTTTAATATCCAATTTTACCTAACACAACTCCTTATGTATCTAATTTTACTTAACCCAACTCTTTAACTATCCAATTTTACCTAACACAACTCCTTAAATATCCAATTTTACCTAAACCAACTCCTCAATTATACAATTTTACCTAACACAACTCCCTAATTATCCAATTTTACCTAACACTACTCCTTAAATATCCATATTTACTAAACAAAACTCCCTAATTATCCAATTTTACCTAACACAACTCCTTAATTATCCAATTTTACCTAACCCAACTCCTTAATTATACAATTTTACCTAACACAACTCCTTTATTATCCAATTTTACCTAACCCAACTTCTTAATTATCCAATTTTACCTAACACAACTCTTTAATTATCCAATTTTACCTAACCCAACTCCTTAATTATTCAATTTTACCTAACACAACTCCTTAGTTATCTAATTTTACCAAACACAACTCCTTAATTATCCAATTTTACCTAACCCAACTCCTTAATTATCCAATTTTACCTAACACAGCTCCTTAATTATCCAATTTTACCAAACAAACTCCTTAATTATCCAATTTTACCAAACACAACTCCCTAACTATCTAATTTTACCTAACCCAACTACTTATTATCCAATTTTACCTGACACAACTCCTTAATTATCCAATTTTACCTAACACAACTGCCTAATTATCCAATTTTACCAAACACAACTCCTTTATTATCCAATTTTACCTAACCCAACTCCTTAATTATCTAATTTTACCTTACACAACTCCCTAATTATCCAATTTTACCAAACACAACTCCTTAATTATCCAATTTTACCTAACCCAACTCCTTAATTATCCAATTTTACCATACACAACTTCTTAATTATCTAATTTTACCTAAATCAACTCCTTAATTATCCAATTTTACTAAAAACAACTTCTTAATTATCTAATTTTACCTAACCAAACTCCTTAATTATCCAATTTTACCTAACACAGCTCCCTAATTATCCAATTTTACCAAACACAACTCCTTAATTATCCAATTTTACCAAACACAACTCCCTAATTATCTAATTTTACCTAACCCAACTCCTTAATATTCCAATTTTACGTGACACACCTCCTTAATTATCCAATTTTACCTAACACAACTGCCTAATTATCCAATTTTACCAAACACAACTCCATTATTATCCAATTTTACCTAACCCAACTCCTTAATTATCCAATTTTACCTGACACAACTCCTCAATTATCCAATTTTACTTAACACAACTGCTTAATTATCCAATTTTACCAAACACAACTCCTTTATTATCCAATCTGACCTTACCCAACTCCTTAATTATCCAATTTTACCAAACACAACTTCTTAATTATCTAATTTTACCTAACCCAACTCCTTAATTATCCAATTTTACTAAACACAACTCCCTAATTATCTAATTTTACCTAAACAAACTCCTTAATTATTAAATTTTACCTAACACAGCTCCTCAATTATCCAATTTTACCAAACACAACTCCTTAATTATTCAATTTTACCAAACACAACTCCCTAATTATCTAATTTTACCTAACCCAACTCCTTAATATTCCAATTTTACGTGACACAACTCCTTAATTATCCAATTTTACCTAACACAACTCCTTAATTATCCAATTTTACTATACACAACTCCTTAAGTATCTAATTTTACCTAACCCAACTCCTTAATTATCCAATTTTACCAAACACAACTCCTTAATTATCCAATTCTACATAACCCAACTCCTTAATTATCCAATTTTACCTAACACAGCTCCTTAATTATCAAATTTTACCAAACACAACTCCTTAATTATCCAATTTTACCAAACACAACTCCCAAATTATCTAATTTTACTTAACCTAACTCCTTAATTATCCAATTTTACCTGACACAACTCTCTAATTATCCAATTTTACCCAACACAACTGCCTAATTATCCAATTTTACAAAACACAACTCCTTAATTATTAAATTTTACCTAACCCAACTCCTTAATTATCCAATTTTACCTAACACAACTCCTTAATTATCCAATTTTACCTAACCCACCTCCACAATTATCCGATTTTACCTGACACAACTCCTTAATTATCAAATTTTACCTTACACAACTCCCTAATTATCCAATTTTACTTAACCCAACTTCTTAATTATCCAATTTTACCTAACCCAACTCCTTAATTATCCAATTTTACTTAACACAACTCCTTAATTATCCAATTTTACCTAACCCAACTCCTTAATTATCCAATTTTACCTAACCCAACTCCTTAATTATCCAATTTTACCAAACACAACTCCTTAGTTATCCAATTTTACCTAACCCAACTTCTTAATTATCCAATATTACCTAACACAACTCCTAAATTATCCAATTTTACTTAACCCAACTCCTTAATTATCTAATTTTACCTAACACAACTCCTTAAATATCCAATTTTACCTAACCCAACTCCTTAATTATCCAATTTTACCTAACACAACTCCTTAATTATCCAATTTTACCTGACACAACTCCTTAAATATCCATATTTACCAAACAACACTCTCTAATTATCCAATTTTACCTAACCCAACTCCTTAATTATCCAATTTTACCAAACACAACTCCTTAATTATCCAATTTTACCAAACACAACTCCTTAATTATCCAATTTTACCTAACCCAACTCCATAATTATTCAATTTTACCTAACACAACTCCTTAATTATTCAATTTTACCAAACACAACTCCTAAATTATCCAATTTTACCTAACCAAACTCCTTAATTATCCAATTTTACCAAACACAACTTCCTAAATATCCAATTTTACCAATTTTTTTTTTTTTTTGATTGATTGAGTTACTTGAAGATAATTATACTTTGATTAAAAAACACTTAGAACCTTTCTTCAATACTTTATTTTGTAACCAAATGTACTTTTTTTTTTTTTTTAGATTGATTGAGTTACTTGAAGATAATTATACTTTGATTAAAAAACACTTAGAACCTTTCTTCAATACTTTATTTTGTAACCAAATGTACTTTTTTTTTTTTTTTATTGATTGAGTTACTTGAAGATAATTATACTTTGATTTAAAAACACTTAGAGCCTTTCTTCAATACTTTATTTTGTAACTAAATGTACTTTTTTTTTTATTTACCTAACACAACTTCTTAATTATCCAATTTTACCCAACACAACTCCTTATTAATCCAATTTTACCTAACATAACTCCTTAATTATCCAATTTTACCAAACACAACTCCCTAATAATTCAATTTTACCTAACCCATCTCATTAATTATCCAATTTTACCTAACACAACTCCTTAAATATCCAATTTTACCTAACCCAACTCCTCAATTATCCAATTTTACCTAACCCAACTCCTTAATTATCCAATTTTACCAAACACAACTCCTAAATTATCTAATTTTACCTAACACAACTCCTTAATTATCCAATTTTACTTAACCCAACTCCTTAATTATCCAATTTTACCTAACACAACTCCTTAAATATCCAATTTTACTTTACCTAACATAACTCCTAAATTATCCAATTTTACCTAACCCAACTCCTTAATTATCTAATTTTACCAAACACAACTCCTAAATTATCCAATTTTACCAAACACAACTCCTTAATTATCCAATTTTACTTAACCCAACTCCTTAATTATCCAATTTTACCTAACATAACTGCTTAATTATCCAATTTTACCTAACACAACTCTTTAATTATCCAATTTTAACTAACCTAACTCAACAATTATCCTATTTTACCTGACACAACTCCTTAATTATCCAATTTACCTAACACAACTCCTTAATTATCCAATTTTACCAAACTTAACTCCTTAATTATCCGATTTTACCTAACCCAACTGCTCAATTATCCAATTTTACCTAACACAACTCCTTAATTATCCAATTTTACCTAACCCAACTCCTTAATTATCCAATTTTACCAAACACAACTCCTAAATTATCCAATTTTACCTAACCCAACTCCTTAATTATCTAATTTTACCAAACACAACTTCCTAAATATCCAATTTAACCTATTTTTTTTTTTTTTTTTTTTTGGGATTGATTGAGGTTTTTGAAGATAATTATACTTTAAATAAAAAACACTTAGAACCATTCTTCAATACTTTATTTTGTAACCAAATGTACTTTTTTTTTTTTTTTATTTACCAAACACAACTGATTAATTATCCAATTTTACCAAACACAACTCCCTATTTATCAAATTTTACCTAACATAACCCCCTAGTTATCCAATTTTACCTAACACAACTCCTTAATTATCCAATTTTACCAAACACAACTCCTTAATTATCCAATTTTACCTAACCCAACTCCTTAATTATCCAATTTTACCTAACCCAACTCCTTAATTATCCAATTTTACCTAACACAACTCCTTAAATATCCAATTTTACTTAACCTAACTCCTTAATTATCCAATTTTACCTAACACAACTCCTTAATTATCCAATTTTACCAAACACAACTCCTTAATTATCCAATTTTACTTAACCTAATTTCTAATTTATTCAATTTTTCTAAACACAACTCCTTATATTTCTAATTTTACCTAACCCAACTCCTTAATTATCCAATTTTACCAAACACAACTCCTTAGTTATCCAATTTTATCTAGCCCAACTCCTTAATTATCCAATTTTACCTAACACAACTCCTTAAATATCAAATTTTACCTAACCCAACTCCTTAATTATCCAATTTTACCTAACCCAACTCCTTAATTATCCAATTTTACCAAACACAACTCCTAAATTATCCAATTTTAACTAACACAACTCCTTAAATATCCAATTTTACTTAACCTAACTCCTTAATTATGTAATTTTACCTAACACAACTCCTTAAGTATCTATTTTTACCTAACCCAACTCCGTAATTATTTAATTTTACCTAACCCCACTCCTTAATTATCCAATTTTACCAAACACAACTCTTTAATTATCCAATTTTACCTACCCCAACTCCTTAATTATCCAATTTTACCTAACCCAACTCCTTAATTTTCCAATTTTACCTAACACAACTCCTTAATTATCAAATTTTACCTAACCCAACTCCTTAATTATCCAATTTTACCAAACACAACTCCTAAATTATCCAATTTTACCTAACACAACTCCTTAAATATCCAATTTTACTTTACCTAACTCCTTAATTATCCAATTTTACCTAACACAACTCCTTAATTATTTATTTTTACCTAACCCAACTCCGTAATTATTTAATTTTACCTAACACAACTCCTTAATTATCCAATTTTACCAAACACAACTTCTTAATTATCCAATTTTACCTAACACAACTCCTTAATTATCTAATTTTACCAAACACAACTCCTTAAATATCCAATTTTACTTAACCTAACTTCTAATTGATTCAATTTTTCTAAACACAACTCCTTAATTATCCAATTTTACCTAATTAAACTCCTTAATTATCCAATTTTACCAAACACAACTCCTAAATTATCCAATTTTACCTAACCCAATTCCTTAATTATCCAATTTTACCTAACACAACTCCTTAATTATTCAATTTTACTTAACCCAACTCCTTAATTATCCAATTTTACCTAACACAACTCCTTAAATATCCAATTTTACCTAACCCAACTCCTTAATTATATAATTTTACCAAACACAACTCCTTAATTATCCAATTTAACCTAACTTAACTCCTTAATTATTCAATTTTACCTAACACAACTCCTTAATTATCTAATTTTACTTAACCCAACTCCTTTATTATCCAATTTTACCTAACACAACTCCTTAAATATCCAATTTTACCTAAACCAACTCCTCAATTATACAATTTTACCTAACACAACTCCTTAATTATCCAATTTTACCTAACACTACTCCTTAAATATCCATATTTACTAAACAAAACTCCCTAATTATCCAATTTTACCTAACACAACTCCTTAATTATCCAATTTTACCTAACCCAACTCCTTAATTATCCAATTTTACCTAACACAACTCCTTAAATATCTAATTTTACTTAACCTAACTCCTTAATTATCCAATTTTACCTAAAACAACTCCTTAATTATCTATTTTTACCTAACCTTACTCCCTATTTATTTAATTTTACCTAACACAACTCCTTAATTATCCAATTTTACCAAACACAACTCCTTAATTATCCGATTTTACCTAACCCAACTCCTTAATTATCCAATTTTACCAAACACAACTCCTAAATTATCCAATTTTACCTAACCCAACTCCTTAATTATCTAATTTTACCAAACACAACTTCCTAAATATCCAATTTAACCTATTTTTTTTTTTTTTGGGATTGATTGAGGTTTTTGAAGATAATTATACTTTAAATAAAAAACACTTAGAACCATTCTTCAATACTTTATTTTGTAACCAAGTGTACTTTTTTTTTTTATTTACCTAACACAACTCCTTAATTATCCAATTTTACCAAACACAACTCCCTATTTATCCAATTTTACCTAACACAACCCCTTAGTTATCCAATTTTACCTAACACAACTCCTTAATTATCCAATTTTACCAAACACAACTCCTTAATTATCTAATTTTACCTAACCCAACTCCTTAATTATCCAATTATACCTAACCCAACTCCTTAATTATCCAATTTTACCTAACACAACTCCTTAAATATCCAATTTTACTTAACCTAACTCCTTAATTATCCAATTTTACCTAACACAACTCCTTAATTATCTAATTTTACCTAACACAACTCCTTTATTATCTAATTTTACCAAACACAACTCCTTAATTATCCAATTTTACCTAACCTAACTTCTAATTTATTCAATTTTTCTAAACACAACTCCTTAATTATCCAATTTTACCTAACCCAACTCCTTAATTATCTAATTTTTCCAACCACAACTCCTTAATTATCCAATTTTACCTAAGCCAACTCCTTTATTATCCAATTTTACCTTAAACAACTCCTTAATTATCCAATTTTACTTAACCCAACTCGTTAATTATCCAATTTTACCTAACACAACTCCTTAAATATATAATTTTACCTAACCCAACTCCTTAATTATCCAATTTTACCTAACCCAACTCCTTAATTATCCAATTTTACCATACACAACTCCTTAATTATCTAATTTTACCTAACCCAACTCCTTAATTATCCAATTTTACCAAACACAACTCCTTAATTATCCAATTTTACCTAACCCAACTCCTTAATTATCCAATTTTACCTAACACAGCTCTTTAATTATCCAATTTTACCAAACACAACTCCTTAATTATCCAATTTTACCAAACACAACTCCCTAATTATCTAATTTTACCTAACCTAACTCCTTAATTATCCAATTTTACCTGACACAACTCCTTAATTATCCAATTTTACCTATACAATTGCCTTATTATCCAATTTTACCAACCACAACTCCTTTATTATCCAATTTTACCTAACCCAACTCCTTAATTATCCAATTTTACCTGACACAACTCCTTAATTATCCAATTTTACCTAACCTAACTCCTTAAATATCCAATTTTACCTAACACAACACCTTAATTATCCAATTTTACCTAACACAACTCCTTAAATATCCAATTTGACCTAACCCAACTCCTTAAGTATCCAATTTTACCAAACACAACTCCTGAATTATCCAATTTTACCTAACCCAACTCCTTAATTATCTAATTTTACCAAACACAACTTCCTAAATATCAAAATTTCATTTTTTTTTTTTTTTTTTTTTGCGTTTGATTGAGGTTCTTAAAGATAATTATACTTTGAACAAAAAACACTTAGAACCTTTCTTCAATACTTTATTTTGTAACCAAATGTACTTTTTTTTTTTTTTATTTGTCTAACACAACTCCTTAATTATCCAATTTTACAAAACACAACTCCCTATTTATCCAATTTTACCTAACATAACTCCTTAGTTATCCAATTTTACCTAACACAACTCCTTAATTATCCAATTTTACCAATCATAACTCCTTACCCAACTCCTTATTTATCCAATTTTACCAAACACAACTTCTTGTTTATCCAATTTTACCTAACCCAACTCCTTAATTATCCAATTTTACCAAATACAACTCCTCAATTATCCAATTTTACCTTACCCAACTCCTTAATTTTCCAATTTTACTAAACACAACTCCTTAATTATTAAATTTTAATTAACCCAACTCCTTAATTATCCAATTTTACCTAACTCAACTCCTTAATTATACAATTTTACCAAACACAACTCCTGAACTATCTAATTTTACCTAACCTAACTCCTTAATTATCCAATTTTACCATACACAACTCCTTAATTATCTAATTTTACCTAACCCAACTCCTTAATTATCTAATTTTACCAATTACAACTCCTTAATTATCCAATTTTACCAAACACAACTCCCTAATTATCTAATTTTACCTAACCCAACTCCTTTATTATCCAATTTTACCTGACACAACTCCTTAATTATCTAATTTTACCTAACACAACTGCCTAATTATCCAATTTTACCAAACACAACTTCTTTATTATCCAATTTTACCTAACCCAACTCCTTAATTATCCAATTTTACCAGACACAACTCCTTAATTATCCAATTTTACCTAACACAACTGCTTAATTATCCAATTTTACCAAACACAACTCCTTCATTATCCAATTTTACCTAACCAAACTCCTTAATTATCCAATTTTACCTAACACAACTTCTTAAATATCCAGTTTTACCTAACCTAACTCCTTAATTATCCAATTTTACCTAACACAACTCCTTAATTATCCAATTTTACCTAACCCAACTCCACAATTATCCAATTTTACCTGACACAACTCCTTAATTATCCAATTTTACCTAACACAACTTCTTAATTATCCAATTTTACCATACAAAACTCTTTAATTATCCAATTTTATCTAACCCAACTCCGTAATTATCCAATTTTACCTAACACAACTCCTTAATTATCCAATTTTACCTAACCCAACTCCTTAATTATCTAATTTTACCAAACTCAACTCCTGAATTATGCAATTTTACCCAACCCAACTCCTTAATTATCTAATTTTACCAAACACAACTCCCTATTTATCTAATTTTACCTAACATAACTCCTTAGTTATCCAATTTTACCTAACACAACTCCTTAATTATCCGATTTTACCAAACACAACTCCTTAATTATCCAATTTGACCTAACCCAACTCCTTAATTTTCCAATTTTACCCAACACAACTCCTTAATTATTCAATTTTACCTAACCCAACTCCTTAATTATCTAATTTTACCTAACCCAACTCCTTAATTATCCAATTTTACCAAACACAACTCCTCAATTATCCAATTTTACATAACCCAACTTCTTAATTACCCAATTTTACCTACCACAACTCCCTAATTATCCAATTTTACCTAACATAACTCCTAAATTATCCAATTTTACCTAACACAACTCCTTATTTATTCAATTTTACCAAACACAACTCCTTAATTATCCAATTTTACCAAACACAACTTCTTAATTATTCAATTTTACCTAACCCAACTCCTTAATTATCCAATTTTACCTAACCCAACTCCTTAATTATCCAATTTTACAATACACAACTTCTTAATTATCTAATTTTACCTAAATCAACTCCTTAATTATCCAATTTTACTAAACACAACTTCTTAATTATCTAATTTTACCTAACCAAACTCCTTAATTATCCAATTTTACCTAACACAGCTCCCTAATTATCCAATTTTACCAAACACAACTCCTTAATTATCCAATTTTACCAAACACAACTCCCTAATTATCTAATTTTACCTAACCCAACTCCTTAATATTCCAATTTCACGTGACACACCTCCATAATTATCCAATTTTACCTAACACAACTGCCTAATTATCCAATTTTACCAAACACAACTCCATTATTATCCAATTTTACCTAACCCAACTCCTTAATTATCCAATTTTACCTGACACAACTCCTCAATTATCCAATTTTACTTAACACAACTGCTTAATTATCCAATTTTACCAAACACAACTCCTTTATTATCCAATCTGACCTTACCCAACTCCTTAATTATCCAATTTTACCAAACACAACTCCTTAATTATCTAATTTTACCTAACCCAACTCCTTAATTATCCAATTTTACTAAACGCAACTCCTTAATTATCTAATTTTACCTAACCAAACTCCTTAATTATCAAATTTTACCTAACACAGCTCCTTAATTATCCAATTTTACCAAACACAACTCCTTAATTATCCACTTTTACCAAACACAACTCCCTAATTATCTAATTTTACCTAACCCAACTCCTTAATATTCCAATTTTACGTGACACAACTTCTTAATTATCCAATTTTACCTAACACAACTCCTTAATTATCCAATTTTACTATACACAACTCCTTAAGTATCTAATTTTACCTAACCCAACTCCTTAATTATCCAATTTTACCAAACACAACTCCTTAATTATCCAATTGTACATAACCCAACTCCTTAATTATCCAACTTTACCTAACACAGCTCCTTAATTATCAAATTTTACCAAACACAACTCCTTAATTATCCAATTTTACCAAACACAACTCCCAAATTATCTAATTTTACCTAACCTAACTCCTTAATTATCCAATTTTACCTGACACAACTCCCTAATTATCCAATTTTACCCAACACAACTGCCTAATTATCCAATTTTACCAAACACAACTCCTTTATTATCCAATTTTACCTAATCCAACTCCTTAATTATCCAATTTTACCTGACACAACTCCTTAATTATTCAATTTTACCTAACACAACTGCTAAATTATCTAATTTTACCAAACACAACTCCTTTATTATCCAATTTTACCTAACCAAACTCCTTAATTATCTAATTTTACCTAACACAACTCCTTAATTATCCAATTTTACCTAACCTAACTCCTTAATTATCCAATTTTACCTAACACAACTCCTTAAATATTCAATTTTACCTAACCCAACTCCACAATTATCCAATTTTACCAGACACAACTCCTTAATTATCCAATTTTACCTAACACAACTCCTTAATTATCAAATTTTACCAAACACAACTCCTTAATTGTCCAATTTTACCTAACCCAACTCCCTTATTATCCAATTTTACCTAACACAACTCCTTAATTATCCAATTTTACCTAACCCAACTCCTTAATTATCCAATTTTACCAAACACAACTCCTGAATTATCTGATTTTACCTAACATAACTCCTTAATTATCTAATTTTACTAAACACAACTTCCTAAATATCCAATTTTACCCATTTTTTTTTTTTTTTGGATTTGAGTTACTTGAAGATAATTATACTTTGATTAAAAAACACTTAAAACCTTTCTTCAATACTTTATTTTGTAACTAAATGTACTTTTTTTTTTCTTTATTTACCTAACACAACTTCTTAATTATCCAATTTTACCCAACACAACTCCTTATTAATCCAATTTTACCTAACATAACTTCCTAATTATCTAATTTTACCAAACACAACTCCCTAATAATCTAATTTTACCTAACCCAACTATTTAATTATCCAATTTTACCTAACACAACTCCTTAATTATTTAATTTTACCTAACCCAACTCCTTAATTATCCAATTTTACCAAACACAACTCCTGAATTATCTAATTTTACCTAACCAAACTCCTTAATTATCCAATTTTACCAAACACAACTCCCTAATTATCCAATTTTACCTAACCCAACTCCTTAATTATCCAATTTTACCTAACACAACTCCTTAATTATCCAATTTTACTTAACCCAACTCCTTAATTATCCAATTTTACCTAACACAACTCCTTAAATATCCAATTTTACCTAACCCAACTCCCTAATTATCCAATTTTACCTAACCCAACTTCTTAATTATCCAATTTTACCAAACACAACTCCTTAATTATCCAATTTTACCTAACCCAACTCCTCAATTATCCAATTTTACCTAACACAACTCCTTAATTATCCAATTTTACCTAACACAACTCCTTATTAATCCAATTTTACCTAACATAACTTCCTAATTATCTAATTTTACCAAACACAACTCCCTAATAATCTAATTTTACCTAACCCAACTATTTAATTATCCAATTTTACCTAACACAACTCCTTAATTATTTAATTTTACCTAACCCAACTCCTTAATTATCCAATTTTACCAAACACAACTCCTGAATTTTCTTATTTTACCTAACCAAACTCCTTAATTATCCAATTTTACCAAACACAACTCCCTAATTATCCAATTTTACCTAACACAACTCCTTAATTATCTATTTTTACCTATCCCAACTCCGTATTTATTTAATTTTAACTAACACAACTCCTTAATTATCCAATTTTACCAAACACAACTTCTTAATTATCTAATTTTACCTAACACAACTCCTTAATTATCTAATTTTACCAAACACAACTCCTTAATTATCCAATTTTACTTAACCTAACTTCTAATTTATTCAATTTTTCTAAACACAACTCCTTAATTATCCAATTTTACCTAACCCAACTTCTTAATTATCCAATTTTACCAAACACAACTCCCTAATTATCCAATTTTACCTAACCCAACTCCTTAATTATCCAATTTTACCTAACACAACTCCTTAATTATCCAATTTTACTTAACCCAACTCCTCAATTATCCAATTTTACCTAACACAACTCCCTCAATATCCAATTTTACCTAACCCAACTCCCTAATTATCCAATTTTACCTAACCCAACTTCTTAATTATTCAATTTTACCAAACACAACTCCTTAATTATCCAATTTTACCTAACCCAACTCCTTAATTATCCAATTTTACCTAACACAACTCCTTAATTATCCAATTTTACTTAACCCAACTCCTTAATTATCCAATTTTACCTAACACAACTCCTTAAATATCCAATTTTACCTAACCCAACTCCCTAATTATCCAATTTTACCTAACCCAACTTCTTAATTATCCAATTTTACCAAACACAACTCCTTAATTATCCAATTTTACCTAACCTAACTCCTCAATTATCCAATTTTACCTAACACAACTCCTTAATTATCCAATTTTACCTAACACAACTCCTTAAATATCTAATTTTACTTAACCTAACTCCTTAATTATCCAATTTTACCTAACACAACTCCCTAATTATCTATTTTTACCTAACCTAACTCCCTATTTATTTAATTTTACCTAACACAACTCCTTAATTATCCAATTTTACCAAACACAACTCCTTAATTATCCGATTTTACCTAACCCAACTCCTTAATTATCCAATTTTACCAAACACAACTCCTAAATTATCCAATTTTACCTAACCCAACTCCTTAATTATCTAATTTTACCAAACACAACTTCCTAAATATCCAATTTAACCTATTTATTTATTTTTCTTTTTTGGGATTGATTGAGGTTTTTGAAGATAATTATACTTTAAATAAAAAACACTTAGAACCATTCTTCAATACTTTATTTTGTAACCAAATGTATTTTTTTTTTTTTTTATTTACCTAACACAACTCCTTAATTATCCAATTTTACCAAACACAACTCCCTATTTATCCAATTTTACCTAACACAACCCCTTAGTTATCCAATTTTACCTAACACAACTCCTTAATTATCCAATTTTACCAAACACAACTCCTTAATTATCTAATTTTACCTAACCCAACTCCTTAATTATCCATTTATACCTAACCCAACTCCTTAATTATCCAATTTTACCTAACACAACTCCTTAAATATCCAATTTTACTTAACCTAACTCCTTAATTATCCAATTTTACCTAACACAACTCCTTAATTATCTAATTTTACCTAACACAACTCCTTAATTATCTAATTTTACCAAACACAACTCCTTAATTATCCAATTTTACCTAACCTAACTTCTAATTTATTCAATTTTTCTAAACACAACTCCTTAATTATCCAATTTTACCTAACCCAACTCCTTAATTATCCAATTTTTCCAACCACAACTCCTTAATTATCCAATTTTACCTAACCCAACTCCTTTATTATCCAATTTTACCTTAAACAACTCCTTAATTATCCAATTTTACTTAACCCAACTCGTTAATTATCCAATTTTACCTAACACAACTCCTTAAATATATAATTTTACCTAACCCAACTCCTTAATTATCCAATTTTACCTAACCCAACTCCTTAATTATCTAATTTTACCATACACAACTCCTTAATTATCTAATTTTACCTAACCCAACTCCTTAATTATCCAATTTTACCAAACACAACTCCTTAATTATCCAATTCTACCTAACCCAACTCCTTAATTATCCAATTTTACCTAACACAGCTCTTTAATTATCCAATTTTACCAAACACAACTCCTTAATTATCCAATTTTACCAAACACAACTCCCTAATTATCTAATTTTACCTAACCTAACTCCTTAATTATCCAATTTTACCTAACACAACTCCTTAATTATCCAATTTTACCTATACAATTGCCTTATTATCCAATTTTACCAACCACAACTCCTTTATTATCCAATTTTACCTAACCCAACTCCTTAATTATCCAATTTTACCTGACACAACTCCTTAATTATCCAATTTTACCTAACCTAACTCCTTAAATATCCAATTTTACCTAACACAACACCTTAATTATCCAATTTTACCTAACCAAACTTCACAATTATCCAATTTTACCTGACACAACTCCTTAATTATACAATTTTACCTAACACAACTACTTAATTATCCAATTTTACCAAACACCACTTTTTAATTATCCAATTTTACCTAACCCAACTCCTTAATTATCCAATTTTACCTAACACAACTCCTTAAATATCCAATTTGACCTAACCCAACTCCTTAATTATCCAATTTTACCAAACACAACTCCTGAATTATCCAATTTTACCTAACCCAACTCCTTAATTATCTAATTTTACCAAACACAACTTCCTAAATATCCAAATTTCATTTTTTTTTTTTTTTTTTTTTTTTGCGTTTGATTGAGGTTCTTAAAGATAATTATACTTTGAACAAAAAACACTTAGAACCTTTTTTCAATACTTTATTTTGTAACCAAATGTACTTTTTTTTTTTTTATTTATCTAACACAACTCCTTAATTATCCAATTTTACAAAACACAACTCCCTATTTATCCAATTTTACCTAACATAACTCCTTAGTTATCCAATTTTACCTAACACAACTGCTTAATTATCCAATTTTACCATACACAACTCTTTAATTATCCAATTTTACCTAACCCAACTCCACAATTATCCAATTTTACCTGACACAACTCCTTAATTATCCAATTTTACCTAACACAACTTCTTAATTATCCAATTTTACCTAACACAACTGCTTAATTATCCAATTTTACCAGACACAACTCCTTAATTATCCAATTTTACCTAACACAACTGCTTAATTATCCAATTTTACCATACACAACTCTTTAATTATCCAATTTTACCTAACCCAACTCCACAATTATCCAATTTTACCTAACCCAACTCCTTTATTATCCAATTTTACCTAACACAACTCCTTAATTATCTAATTTTACCAAACACAACTCCCTAATTATCTAATTTTACCAAACACAACTCCTTCATTATCCAATTTTACCTAACCAAACTCCTTAATTATCCAATTTTACCTAACACAACTTCTTAATTATCCAATTTTACCTAACCTAACTCCTTAATTATCCAATTTTACCAAACACAACTCCTTAATTATCCAATTTTACCTAACCCAACTCCACAATTATCCAATTTTACCTGACACAACTCCTTAATTATCCAATTTTACCTAACACAACTTCTTAATTATCCAATTTTACCATACACAACTCTTTAATTATCCAATTTTATCTAACCCAACTCCGTAATTATCCAATTTTACCTAACACAACTCCTTAATTATCCAATTTTACCTAACCCAACTCCTTAATTATCTAATTTTACCAAACACAACTCCTGAATTATGCAATTTTACCCAACCCAACTCTTTAATTATCTAATTTTACCAAACACAACTTCCTAAATATCCAATTTTACCTATTTTTTTTTTTTTTGATTGATTGAGGTTCTTGAAGATAATTATACTTTAAATAAAAAACACTTAGAACCTTTCTTTAATACTTTATTTTGTCACCAAATGTACTTTTTTTTTTTTTATTTACCTAACACAACTCCTTAATTATCTAATTTTACCAAACACAACTCCCTATTTATTTAATTTTACCTAACATAACTCCTTAGTTATCCAATTTTACCTAACACAACTCCTTAATTATCCGATTTTACCAAACACAACTCCTTAATTATCCAATTTTACCTAACCCAACTCCTTAATTATCCAATTTGACCTAACCCAACTCCTTAATTTTCCAATTTTACCCAACACAACTCCTTAATTATTCAATTTTACCTAACCCAACTCCTTAATTATCTAATTTTACCCAACCCAACTCCTTAATTATCCAATTTTACCAAACACAACTCCTCAATTATCCAATTTTACCTAACCCAACTTCTTAATTACCCAATTTTACCTACCACAACTCCCTAATTATCCAATTTTACCTAACATAAGTCCTTAATTATCCAATTTTACCTAACACAACTCCTTAATTATTCAATTTTACCAAACACAACTCCTTAATTATCCAATTTTACCAAACACAACTTCTTAATTATTCAATTTTACCTAACCCAACTCCTTAATTATCCAATTTTACCTAACACAACTCCTTAATTATCCAATTTTACCTAACCCAACTCTTTAATTAT
Organism: Philonthus cognatus; assembly: GCA_932526585.2. Classification (NCBI taxonomy): domain Eukaryota; kingdom Metazoa; phylum Arthropoda; class Insecta; order Coleoptera; family Staphylinidae; genus Philonthus; species Philonthus cognatus. Next base: position 277,994 of record OW052244.1, read on the forward strand.
CCAATTTTACCTAACACAACTCCTTAATTATCCAATTTTACCTAACCCAACTCCTTAATTATTCAATTTTACCAAACAGAACTCCTTAATTATCCAATTTTACCAAACACAACTCCTTAATTATTCAATTTTACCTTACACAACTCCTTATCTATCCAATTTTACCTAACCCAACTCCTTAATTATCCAATTTTACCAAACACAACTCCTTAAATATCCAATTTTACCTAACCCAACTCCTGAATTATCCAATTTTTCCTAACACAACTCCTTAATTATCCAATTTTACAAAACACAACTTCTTAATTATCGAATTTTACCTAACCCAACTCCTTAATTATCCAATTTTACCTAACACGACTTCTTAATTCTCCAATTTTACCTAACCCAACTCCACAATTATCCAATTTTACCTGACACACTTCCTTAATTATCCAATTTTACCTTACACAACTCCCTAATTATCCAATTTTACCTAACCGAACTCCTGAATTATCCAATTTTACCTTACCCAACTCCTTAATTATCCAATTTTCCCTAACACAACTCCTTAATTATCCAATTTTACCTAACCCAACTCCTTAATTATCCAATTTTATTAAACACAACTTCTTGATTATCCAATTTTACCTAACCCAACTCCTTAATTATCTAATTTTACCAAACACAACTCCTCAATTATCCAATTTTACCTAACCCAATTCCTTAATTATCCAATTTTACCAAACACAACTCCTTAATTATCCAATTTTACCAAACACAACTCCTAAATTATCCAATTTTACCTAACACAACTCCTTAAATATCTAATTTTACTTAACCTAACTCCTTAATTATCCAATTTTACCTAACACAACTCCTTAATTATCTATTTTTACCTAACCCAACTCCGTATTTATTTAATTTTACCTAACACAACTCCTTAATTATCCAATTTCATTAAACACAACTTCTTGATTATCCAATTTTACCTAACCCAACTCCTTAATTATCCAATTTTACCAAACACAACTCCTCAATTATCCAATTTTACCTAACCCAATTCTTTAATTATCCAATTTTACCAAACACAACTCCTTAATTATCAAATTTTACTAAACACAACTCCTAAATTATCCAATTTTACCTAACACAACTCCCTAAATATCCAATTTTACTTAACCTAACTCCTTAATTATCCAATTTTACCTAACACAACTCCTTAATTATCTATTTTTACCTAACCCAACTCCGTATTTATTAAATTTTACCTAACACAACTCCTTAATTATCCAATTTTACCAAACACAACTTCTTAATTAACTAATTTTACCTAACACAACTCCTTAATTATCTAATTTTACCAAACACAACTCCTTAATTATCCAATTTTACTTAACCTAACTTCTAATTTATTCAAATTTTATAAACACAACTCGTTAATTATCCAATTTTACCTAACCCAACTCCTTAATTATCCAATTTTACCAAACACAACTCCTTAATTGTCCAATTTTACCTAACCCAACTCCTTAATTATCCAATTTTATCTAACACAACTCCTTAATTATCCAATTTTACCAAACACAACTTATTAATTAACTAATTTTACCTAACACAACTCCTTAATTATCTAATTTTACCAAACACAACTCCTTAATTATCCAATTTTACTTAACCTAACTTCTAATTTATTCAAATTTTATAAACACAACTCGTTAATTATCCAATTTTACCTAACCCAACTCCTTAATTATCCAATTTTACTAAACACAACTCCTTAATTGTCCAATATTACCTAACCCAACTCCTTAATTATCCAATTTTACCTAACACAACTCCTTAAATATCCAATTTTACCTAACCCAACTCCCTAATTATCCAATTTTACCTAACCCAACTCCTTAATTATCCAATTTTACCAAACACAACTCCTTAATTATCCAATTTTACCTAACCCAACTCCTATATTATCCAATTTTACCAAACACAACTCCTTAATTATTCAATTTTACCTAACCCGACTCCTTAATTATCCAATTTTACCTAACACAACTCCTTAATTATCCAATTTTACTTAACCCAACTCCTTAATTATCCAATTTTACCTAACACAACTCCTTAAATATCCAATTTTACCTAACCCAACTCCCTAATTAGCAATTTTACCTAACCCAACTTCTTAATTATCCAATTTTACCAAACACAACTCCTTAATTATCCAATTTTACGTAACCCAACTCCTCAATTATCCAATTTTACCTAACACAACTCCTTAATTATCCAATTTTACCTAACACAACTCCTTAAATATCCAATTTTACTTAACCTAACTCCTTAATTATCCAATTTTACCTAACACAACTCCTTAATTATCTATTTTTGCCTAACTTAACTCCGTATTTATTTAATTTTACCTAACACAACTCCTTAATTATCCAATTTTATTAAACACAACTTCTTGATTATCCAATTTTACCTAACCCAACTCCTTAATTATCCAATTTTACCAAACACAACTCCTCAATTATCCAATTTTACCTAACCCAATTCCTTAATTATCCAATTTTACCAACACAACTCCTTAATTATCCAATTTTACTAAACACAACTCCTAAATTATCCAATTTTACCTAACACAACTCCCTAAATATCCAATTTTACTTAACCTAACTCCTTAATTATCCAATTTCACCTAACACAACTCCTTAATTATCTATTTTTACCTAACCCAACTCCGTATTTATTTAATTTTACTTAACACAACTCCTTAATTATCCAATTTTACCAAACACAACTTCCTAATTATCTAATTTTACCTAACACAACTCCTTAATTATCTAATTTTACCAAACACAACTCCTTAATTATCCAATATTACTTAACCTAACTTTTAATTTATTCAATTTTGATAAACACAACTCGTTAATTATCCAATTTTACCTAACCCAACTCCTTAATTATCCAATTTTACCAAACACAACTCGTTAATTGTCCAATTTTACCTAACCCAACTCCTTAATTATCAAATTTTACCTAACACAACTCCTTAATTATCCAATTTTACTTAACCCAACTCCTTAATTATCCAATTTTACCTAACACAACTCCTTAAATATCCAATTTTACCTAACCCAACTCCTTAATTATCCAATTTTACCTAACCCAACTCCTTAATTATCCAATTTTACCAAACACAACTCCTTAATTATCTAATTTCACCTAACCCAACTCCTCAATTATCCAATTTTACCTAACACAACTCCTTAATTATCCAATTTTACTTAACCCAACTCCTTAATTATCCAATTTTACCTAACACAACTCCTTAAATATCCAATTTTATCTAACCCAACTCCTAAATTATACAATTTTACCTAACACAACTCCTTAATCATCCAATTTTACCTAACACAACTCCTTAAATATCCATATTTACTAAACAAAACTCCCTAATTATCCAATTTTACCTAACACAACTCCTTAATTATCCAATTTTACCTAACCCAACTCCTTAATTATCCAATTTTACCTTACACAGCTCCTTAATTATTCAATTTTACCAAACACAACTCCTTAATTATCCAATTTTACCAAACACAACTCCCTAATTATCTAATTTTACCTAACCTAACTCCTTATTATCCAATTTTACCTGACACAACTCCTTAATTATCCAATTTTACCTAACACAACTGCCTAATTATCCAATTTTACCAAACACAACTCCTTTATTATCCAATTTTACCTAACCCAACTCCTTAATTATCTAATTTTACCTTACACAACTCCTTAATTATCTAATTTTACCAAACACAACTTCTTAATTATCCAATTTTACCTAACCCAACTCCCTAATTATCCAATTTTACCTAACACAACTCCTTAATTATCCAATTTCACTTAACCCAACTCCCTAATTATCCAATTTTACCAAACACAACTCCTGAATTATCTAATTTTACCTAACCCAACTCCTTAATTATCCAATTTTACCATACACAACTCCCAAATTATCTAATTTTGCCTAACCCAACTCCTTAATTATCCCATTTTACAAAACACAAATCCTTAATTATCCAATTTTACCTAACCCAACTCCTTAATTATCCAATTTTACCTAACACAGCTCCTTAATTATCCAATTTTACCTAACCCAACTCCTTAATTATCCAATTTTACCTAACACAACTCCTTAAATATCTAATTTTACCTAACCCAACTCCTTAATTATCTAATTTTACCAAACTCAACTTCCAAAATATCCAAATTTTCCTTTTTTTTTTTTTTTTTGGGTTTGATTGAGGTTCTTGAAGATAATTATACTTAAACACAACTCCTAAAATATCCATATTTACTAAACAAAACTCCCTAATTATCCAATTTTACCTAACACAACTCTTTAATTATCCAATTTTACCTAACCCAACTCCTTAATTATCCAATTTTACCAAACACAACTCCTTAATTATCCAATTTTACCTAACTCAACTCCTTAATTATCTAATTTTACCAAACACAACTCCTTAATTATCCAATTTTACTTAACCTGACTTCTAATTTATTTAATTTTTCTAAACACAACTCCTTAATTATCCAATTTTACCTAACCCAACTCCTTAATTATCCAATTTTACCTAACACAGCTCCTTAATTATCCAATTTTACCTAACCCAACTCCTTAATTATCCAATTTTACCTAACACAACTCCTTAAATATCCAATTTTACCTAACCCAACTCCTAAATTATCCAATTTTACCTAACCCAACTCCTTAATTATCTAATTTTACTATACACAACTCCTTATTTATCTAATTTTACCTAACCCAACTCCTTAATTATCCAATTTTACCAAACACAACTCCTTAATTATCCAATTCTACCTAACCCAACTCCTTAATTATCTAATTTTACCTAACACAGCTCCTTAATTATCCAATTTTACCAAACACAACTCCTTAATTATCCAATTTTACCTAACACAACTCCCTAATTATCTAATTTTACCTAACCTAACTCCTTAATTATCCAATTTTACCTGACACAACTCCTTAATTATCCAATTTTATTTATACAATTGCCTAATTATCCAATTTTACCAACCACAACTCCTTTATTATCCAATTTTACCTAACCCAACTCCTTAACTATCAAATTTTACCTGACACAACTCCTTAATTATCCAATTTTACCTAACACAACTGCTTAATTATCCAATTTTACCAAACACAACTCCTTTATTATCCAATTTTTCCTAACTAAACTCCTTAATTATCCAATTTTACCTAACACAACTCCTTAATTATCCAATTTTACCTAACCTAACTCCTCAAATATCCAATTTTACCTAACACAACACCTTAATTATCCAATTTTACCTAACCAAACTTCACAATTATCCAATTTTACCTGACACAACTCCTTAATTATACAATTTTACCTAACACAACTCCTTATTATCCAATTTTACCAAACACCACTCCTTAATTATCCAATTTTACCTAACCCAACTCCTTAATTATCCAATTTTACCTAACACAACTCCTTAAATATCCAATTTTACCTAACCCAACTCCTTAATTATCCAATTTTACCTAACCCAACTCCTTAATTATCCAATTTTACTATACACAACTCCTTATTTATCTAATTTTACCTAACCCAACTCCTTAATTATCCAATTTTACCAAACACAACTCCTTAATTATCCAATTTTACCTAACCCAACTCCTTAATTATCTAATTTTACCTAACACAGCTCCTTAATTATCCAATTTTACCAAACACAACTCCTTAATTATCCAATTTTACCAAACACAACTCCCTAATTATCTAATTTTACCTAACCTAACTCCTTAATTATCCAATTTTACCTGACACAACTCCTTAATTATCCAATTTTACCTAACACAACTGCTTAATTATCCAATTTTACCAAACACAACTCCTTTATTATCCAATTTTACCTAACTAAACTCCTTAATTATCCAATTTTACCTAACACAACTCCTTAATTATCCAATTTTACCTAACCTAACTCCTCAAATATCCAATTTTACCTAACACAACACCTTAATTATCCAATTTTACCTAACCAAACTTCACAATTATCCAATTTTACCTGACACAACTCCTTAATTATACAATTTTACCTAACACAACTCCTTATTATCCAATTTTACCAAACACCACTCCTTAATTATCCAATTTTACCTAACCCAACTCCTTAAATATCCAATTTTACCTAACACAACTCCTTAAATATCCAATTTTACCTAACCTAACTCCTTAATTATCCAATTTTACCTGACACAACTCCTTAATTATCCAATTTTACTTATACAATTGCCTAATTATTCAATTTTACCAACCACAACTCCTTTATTATCCAATTTTACCTAACCCAACTCCTTAATTATCCAATTTTACCTGACACAACTCCTTAATTATCCAATTTTACCTAACACAACTGCTTAATTATCCAATTTTACCAAACACAACTCCTTTATTATCCAATTTTACCTAACTAAACTCCTTAATTATCCAATTTTACCTAACACAACTCCTTAATTATCCAATTTTACCTAACCTAACTCCTCAAATATCCAATTTTACCTAACACAACACCTTAATTATCCAATTTTACCTAACCAAACTTCACAATTATCCAATTTTACCTGACACAACTCCTTAATTATACAATTTTACCTAACACAACTCCTTATTATCCAATTTTACCAAACACCACTCCTTAATTATCCAATTTTACCTAACCCAACTCCTTAAATATCCAATTTTACCTAACACAACTCCTTAAATATCCAATTTTACCTAACCTAACTCCTTAATTATCCAATTTTACCTGACACAACTCCTTAATTATCCAATTTTACTTATACAATTGCCTAATTATCCAATTTTACCAACCACAACTCCTTTATTATCCAATTTTACCTAACCCAACTCCTTAATTATCCAATTTTACCTGACACAACTTCTTAATTATCCAATTTTACCTAACACAACTGCTTAATTATCCAATTTTACCAAACACAACTCCTTTATTATCCAATTTTACCTAACTAAACTCCTTAATTATCCAATTTTACCTAACACAACTCCTTAATTATCCAATTTTACCTAACCTAACTCCTCAAATATCCAATTTTACCTAACACAACACCTTAATTATCCAATTTTACCTAACCAAACTTCACAATTATCCAATTTTACCTGACACAACTCCTTAATTATACAATTTTACCTAACACAAATCCTTATTATCCAATTTTACCAAACACCACTCCTTAATTATCCAATTTTACCTAACCCAACTCCTTAATTATCCAATTTTACCTAACCCAACTCCACAATTATCCAATTTTACCTGACACAACTCCTTAATTATCCAATTTTACCTAACACAACTCCTTAATTATCCAATTTTACCATACACAACTCTTTAATTATCCAATTTTACCTAACCCAACTCCGAAATTATCCAATTTTATCTAACACAACTCCTTAATTATCCAATTTTACCTAACCCAACTCCTTAATTATCTAATTTTACCAAACACAACTCCTGAATTATGCAATTTTACCCAACCCAACTCCTTAATTATCTAATTTTACCAAACACAACTTCCTAAATATCCAATTTTACCTTTTTTTTTTTTTTTTTGATTGATTGAGGTTCTTGAAGATAATTATACTTTAAATAAAAAACACTTAGAACCTTTCTTTAATACTTTATTTTGTAACCAAATGTACTTTTTTTTTTTTTTATTTACCTAACACAACTCCTTAATTATCCGATTTTACCAAACACAACTCCTTAATTATCCAATTTTACCTAACCCAACTCCTTAATTATCCAATATTACCAAACACAACTCCTCAATTATCCAATTTTACCTAACCCAACTCCTTAATTATCCAATTTGACCTAACCCAACTCCTTAATTTTCCAATTTTACCCAACACAACTCCTTAATTATTCAATTTTACCTAACCCAACTCCTTAATTATCTAATTTTACCTAACCCAACTCCTTAATTATCCAATTTTACCAAACACAACTCCTCAATTATCCAATTTTACCTAACCCAACTTCTTAATTACCCAATTTTACCTACCACAACTCCCTAATTATCCAATTTTACCTAACATAACTCCTTAATTATCCAATTTTACCTAACACAACTCCTTAATTATTCAATTTTACCAAACACAACTCCTTAATTATCCAATTTTACCAAACACAACTTCTTAATTATTCAATTTTACCTAACCCAACTCCTTGATTATCCAATTTTACCTAACACAACTCCTTAAATATCCAATTTTACCTAACCCAACTCCTGAATTATGCAATTTTTCCTAACACAACTCTTTAATTATCCAATTTTACAAAACACAACTTTTAAATTATCGAATTTTACCTAACCCAACTCCTTAATTATCCAATTTTACCTAACACAACTTCTTAATTCTCCAATTTTACCTAACTCAACTCCACAATTATCCAATTTTACCTGACACACTTCCTTAATTATCCAATTTTACCTTACACAACTCCCTAATTATCCAATTTTACCTAACTGAACTCCTGAATTATCCAATTTTACCTTACCCAACTCCTTAATTATCCAATTTTCCCTAACACAACTCCTTAATTATCCAATTTTACCTAACCCAACTAGTTAATTATCCAATTTTATTAAACACAACTTCTTGATTATCCTATTTTACCTAACCCAACTCCTTAATTATCCAATTTTACCAAACACAACTCCTCAATTATCCAATTTTACCTAACCCAATTCCTTAATTGTCCAATTTTACCAAACACAACTCCTTAATTATCCAATTTTACCAAACACAACTCCTAAATTATCCAATTTTACCTAACACAACTCCTTAAATATCCAATTTTACTTAACCTAACTCCATAATTATCCAATTTTACCTAACACAACTCCTTAATTATCTATTTTTACCTAACCCAACTCCTTAATTATTCAATTTTACCTAACCCAACTCCTTAATTATCTAATTTTACCTAACCCAACTCCTTAATTATCCAATTTTACCTAACACAACTCCTTAATTATCTATTTTTACCTAACCCAACTCCGTATTTATTTAATTTTACCTAACACAACTCCTTAATTATCCAATTTTACCAAACACAACTTCTTAATTATCTTATTTTACCTAACACAACTTTTTAATTATCTAATTTTACCAAACACAATTCCTTAATTATCCAATTTTACTTAACCTAACTTCTAATTTATTCAATTTTTCTAAACACAACTCCTTAATTATTTAATTTTACCTAACCCAACTCCTTAATTATCCAATTTTACCAAACACAACTCCTTAATTATTCAATTTTACCTAACCCGACTCCTAATTTTATCCAATTTTACCTAACACAACTCTTTAATTATCCAATTTTACTTAACCCAACTCTTTAATTATCCAATTTTACCTAACACAACTCCTTAAATATCCAATTTCACCTAACCCAACTCCCTAATTATCCAATTTTACCTAACCCAACTTCTTAATTATCCAATTTTACCAAACGCAACTCCTTAATTATTTAATTTTACGTAACCCAACTCCTCAATTATCCAATTTTACCTAACACAACTCCTTAATTATCTAATTTTACCTAACACAACTCCTTAAATATACAATTTTACTTAACCTAACTCCATAATTATCCAATTTTACCTAACACAACTCCTTAATTATCTATTTTTACCTAACCCAACTCCGTATTTATTTAATTTTACCTAACACAACTCCTTAATTATCCAATTTCATTAAACACAACTTCTTGATTATCCAATTTTACCTAACCCAACTCCTTAATTATCCAATTTTACCAAACACAACTCCTCAATTATCCAATTTTACCTAACCCAATTCCTTAATTATCCAATTTTACCAAACACAACTCCTTAATTATCCAATTTTACTAAACACAACTCCTAAATTATCCAATTTTACCTAACACAACTCCCTAAATATCCAATTTTACTTAACCTAACTCCTTAATTATCCAATTTTACCTAACACAACTCCTTAATTATCCAATTTTACCTAACACAACTCCTTAAATATACAATTTTACTTAACCTAACTCCATAATTATCCAATTTTACCTAACACAACTCCTTAATTATCTATTTTTACCTAACCCAACTCCGTATTTATTAAATTTTACCTAACACAACTCCTTAATTATCCAATTTTACCAAACACAACTTCTTAATTAACTAATTTTACCTAACACAACTCCTTAATTATATAATTTTACCAAACACAACTCCTTAATTATCCAATTTTACTTAACCTAACTTCTAATTTGTTCAAATTTTATAAACACAACTCGTTAATTATCCAATTTTACCTAACCCAACTCCTTAATTATCCAATTTTACCAAACACAACTCCTTAATTGTCCAATTTTACCTAACCCAACTCCTTAATTATCCAATTTTACCTAACACAACTCCTTAAATATCCAATTTTACTTAACCCAACTCCTAAATTATACAATTTTACCTAACACAACTCCTTAATTATCCAATTTTACCTAACACAACTCCTTAATTATCCAATTTTACCTAACACAACTCCTTAATTATCCAATTTTACCTAACCCAACTCCTTTATTATCCAATTTTACCTAAAACAACTCCTTAATTATCCAATTTTACTTAACCCAACTCGTTAATTATCCAATTTTACTTAACACAACTCCTTAAATATCCAATTTTACCTAACCCAACTCCTTAATTATCCAATTTTACCTAACCCAACTCCTTAATTATCCAATTTTATTATACACAACACCTTATTTATCTAATTTTACCTAACCCAACTCCTTAATTATCTAATTTTACCAAACACAACTTCCTAAATATCCAAATTTCCCTTTTTTTTTTTTTTTTTGGGTTTGATTGAGGTTCTTGAAGATGATTATACTTTAAACAAAAAACACTTAGAACCTTTCTTCAATACTTTATTTTGTAACCAAATGTACTTTTTTTTTTTATTTATCTAACACAACTCCTTAAATATCCAATTTTACCTAACCCAACTCCTTAGTTATCCAATTTTACCTAACACAACTCCTTAGTTATCCAATTTTACCAATCATAACTCCTTACCCAACTCCTTATTTATCCAATTTTACCAAACACAACTTCTTGATTATCCAATTTTACCTAACCCAACTCCTTAATTATCCAATTTTACCAAATACAACTCCTCAATTATCCAATTTTACCTTACCCAACTCCTTAATTTTCCAATTTTACCAAACACAACTCCTTAATTATCCAATTTTACCTAACCCAACTCCTTAATTATCCAATTTTACCTAACACAACTCCTTAATTATCCAATTTTACCTAACACAACTCCTTAATTATCCAATTTTACCAAACACAACTCCTGAACTATCTAATTTTACCTAACCTAACTCCTTAATTATCCAATTTTACCATACACAACTCCTTAATTATCTAATTTTACCTAACCCAACTCCTTAATTATCCAATTTTACCTGACACAACTCCTTAATTATCCAATTTTACCTAACACAACTGCTTAATTATCCAATTTTACCAAACACAACTCCTTTATTATCCAATTTTACTTAACCAAACTCCTTAATTATCCAATTTTACCTAACACAACTTCTTAATTATCCAATTTTACCTAACCTAACTCCTTAACTATCCAATTTTACCTAACACAACTTCTTAATTATCCAATTTCACCTGACACAACTCCTTAATTATCCAATTTTACCTAACACAACTGCTTAATTATCCAATTTTACCAAACACAACTCCTTCATTATCCAATTTTACCTAACCAAACTCCTTAATTATCCAATTTTACCTAACACAACTTCTTAATTATCCAATTTTACCTAACCTAACTCCTTAACTATCCAATTTTACCTAACACAACTCCTTAATTATCCAATTTTACCTAACCCAACTCCACAATTATCCAATTTTACCTGACACAACTCCTTAATTATCCAATTTTACCTAACACAACTGCTTAATTATCCAATTTTACCAAACACAACTCCTTCATTATCCAATTTTACCTAACCAAACTCCTTAATTATCCAATTTTACCTAACACAACTTCTTAATTATCCAATTTTACCTAACCTAACTCCTTAACTATCCAATTTTACCTAACACAACTCCTTAATTATCTAATTTTACCTAACACAACTGCCTAATTATCCAATTTTACCAAACACAACTTCTTTATTATCCAATTTTACCTAACCCAACTCCTTAATTATCCAATTTCACCTGACACAACTCCTTAATTATCCAATTTTACCTAACACAACTGCTTAATTATCCAATTTTACCAAACACAACTCCTTCATTATCCAATTTTACCTAACCAAACTCCTTAATTATCCAATTTTACCTAACACAACTTCTTAATTATCCAATTTTACCTAACCTAACTCCTTAACTATCCAATTTTACCTAACACAACTCCTTAATTATCCAATTTTACCTAACCCAACTCCACAATTATCCAATTTTACCTGACACAACTCCTTAATTATCCAATTTTACCTAACACAACTCCTTAATTATCCAATTTTACCATACACAACTCTTTAATTATCCAATTTTACCTAACCCAACTCCGAAATTATCCAATTTTACCTAACACAACTCCTTAATTATCCAATTTTACCTAACCCAACTCCTTAATTATCTAATTTTACCAAACACAACTCCTGAATTATGCAATTTTACCCAACCCAACTCCTTAATTATCTAATTTTACCAAAGACAACTTCCTAAATATCCAATTTTACCTATTTTTTTTTTTTTTGATTGATTGAGGTTCTTGAAGATAATTATACTTTAAATAAAAAACACTTAGAACCTTTCTTTAATACTTTATTTTGTTACCAAATGTACTTTTTTTTTTTATTTACCTAACACAACTCCTTAATTATCTAATTTTACCAAACACAACTCCCTAATTATCTAATTTTACCTAACCTAACTCCTTATTATCCAATTTTACCTGACACAACTCCTTAATTATCCAATTTTACCTAACACAACTGCCTAATTATCCAATTTTACCAAACACAACTCCTTTATTATCCAATTTTACCTAACCCAACTCCTTAATTATCTAATTTTACCTTACACAACTCCTTAATTATCTAATTTTACCAAACACAACTTCTTAATTTTCCAATTTTACCTAACCCAACTCCCTAATTATCCAATTTTACCTAACACAACTCCTTAATTATCCAATTTCACTTAACCCAACTCCCTAATTATCCAATTTTACCAAACACAACTCCTGAATTATCTAATTTTACCTAACCCAACTCCTTAATTATCCAATTTTACCATACACAACTCCCAAATTATCTAATTTTGCCTAACCCAACTCCTTAATTATCCCATTTTACAAAACACAAATCCTTAATTATCCAATTTTACCTAACCCAACTCCTTAATTATCCAATTTTACCTAACACAGCTCCTTAATTATCCAATTTTACCTAACCCAACTCCTTAATTATCCAATTTTACCTAACACAACTCCTTAAATATCCAATTTTACCTAACCCAACTCCTTAAATATCTAATTTTACCAAACTCAACTTCCAAAATATCCAAATTTTCCTTTTTTTTTTTTTTTTTTTTTTTTGGGTTTGATTGAGGTTCTTGAAGATAATTATACTTAAACACAACTCCTAAAATATCCATATTTACTAAACAAAACTCCCTAATTATCCAATTTTACCTAACACAACTCTTTAATTATCCAATTTTACCTAACCCAACTCCTTAATTATCCAATTTTACCAAACACAACTCCTTAATTATCCAATTTTACCTAACTCAACTCCTTAATTATCTAATTTTACCAAACACAACTCCTTAATTATCCAATTTTACTTAACCTAACTTCTAATTTATTTAATTTTTCTAAACACAACTCCTTAATTATCCAATTTTACCTAACCCAACTCCTTAATTATCCAATGTTTCCAACCACAACTCCTTAATTATCCAATTTTACCTAACCCAACTCCTTAATTATCCAATTTTACCTAACACAGCTCCTTAATTATCCAATTTTACCTAACCCAACTCCTTAATTATCCAATTTTACCTAACACAACTCCTTAAATATCCAATTTTACCTAACCCAACTCCTAAATTATCCAATTTTACCTAACCCAACTCCTTAATTATCTAATTTTACTATACACAACTCCTTATTTATCTAATTTTACCTAACCCAACTCCTTAATTATCCAATTTTACCAAACACAACTCCTTAATTATCCAATTCTACCTAACCCAACTCCTTAATTATCTAATTTTACCTAACACAGCTCCTTAATTATCCAATTTTACCAAACACAACTCCTTAATTATCCAATTTTACCTAACACAACTCCCTAATTATCTAATTTTACCTAACCTAACTCCTTAATTATCCAATTTTACCTGACACAACTCCTTAATTATCCAATTTTACTTATACAATTGCCTAATTATCCAATTTTACCAACCACAACTCCTTTATTATCCAATTTTACCTAACCCAACTCCTTAACTATCAAATTTTACCTGACACAACTCCTTAATTATCCAATTTTACCTAACACAACTGCTTAATTATCCAATTTTACCAAACACAACTCCTTTATTATCCAATTTTTCCTAACTAAACTCCTTAATTATCCAATTTTACCTAACACAACTCCTTAATTATCCAATTTTACCTAACCTAACTCCTCAAATATTCAATTTTACCTAACACAACACCTTAATTATCCAATTTTACCTAACCAAACTTCACAATTATCCAATTTTACCTGACACAACTCCTTAATTATACAATTTTACCTAACACAACTCCTTATTATCCAATTTTACCAAACACCACTCCTTAATTATCCAATTTTACCTAACCCAACTCCTTAATTATCCAATTTTACCTAACACAACTCCTTAAATATCCAATTTTACCTAACCCAACTCCTTAATTATCCAATTTTACCAAACACAATTCCTGAATTATCCAATTTTACCTAACCCAACTCCTTAATTATCCAATTTTACCTAACCCAACTCCTTAATTATCCAATTTTACCTAACACAACTCCTTAAATATCCAATTTTACCTAACCCAACTCCTTAATTATCCAATTTTACCTAACCCAACTCCTTAATTATCCAATTTTACTATACACAACTCCTTATTTATCTAATTTTACCTAACCCAACTCCTTAATTATCCAATTTTACCAAACACAACTCCTTAATTATCCAATTCTACCTAACCCAACTCCTTAATTATCTAATTTTACCTAACACAGCTCCTTAATTATCCAATTTTACCAAACACAACTCCTTAATTATCCAATTTTACCAAACACAACTCCCTAATTATCTAATTTTACCTAACCTAACTCCTTAATTATCCAATTTTACCTGACACAACTCCTTAATTATCCAATTTTACTTATACAATTGCCTAATTATCCAATTTTACCAACCACAACTCCTTTATTATCCAATTTTACCTAACCCAACTCCTTAATTATCCAATTTTACCTGACACAACTCCTTAATTATCCAATTTTACCTAACACAACTGCTTAATTATCCAATTTTACCAAACACAACTCCTTTATTATCCAATTTTACCTAACTAAACTCCTTAATTATCCAATTTTACCTAACACAACTCCTTAATTATCCAATTTTACCTAACCTAACTCCTCAAATATCCAATTTTACCTAACACAACACCTTAATTATCCAATTTTACCTAACCAAGCTTCACAATTATCCAATTTTACCTGACACAACTCCTTAATTATACAATTTTACCTAACACAACTCCTTATTATCCAATTTTACCAAACACCACTCCTTAATTATCCAATTTTACCTAACCCAACTCCTTAATTATCCAATTTTACCTAACACAACTCCTTAAATATCCAATTTTACCTAACCTAACTCCTTAATTATCCAATTTTACCTGACACAACTCCTTAATTATCCAATTTTACTTATACAATTGCCTAATTATCCAATTTTACCAACCACAACTCCTTTATTATCCAATTTTACCTAACCCAACTCCTTAATTATCCAATTTTACCTGACACAACTCCTTAATTATCCAATTTTACCTAACTAAACTCCTTAATTATCCAATTTTACCTAACACAACTCCTTAATTATCCAATTTTACCTAACCTAACTCCTCAAATATCCAATTTTACCTAACACAACACCTTAATTATCCAATTTTACCTAACCAAACTTCACAATTATCCAATTTTACCTGACACAACTCCTTATTTATACAATTTTACCTAACACAAATCTTTATTATCCAATTTTACCAAACACCCCTCCTTAATTATCCAATTTTACCTAACCCAACTCCTTAATTATCCAATTTTACCTAACCCAACTCCACAATTATCCAATTTTACCTGACACAACTCCTTAATTATCCAATTTTACCTAACACAACTCCTTAATTATCCAATTTTACCATACACAACTCTTTATTTTATCCAATTTTACCTAACCCAACTCCGAAATTATCCAATTTTATCTAACACAACTCCTTAATTATCCAATTTTACCTAACCCAACTCCTTAATTATCTAATTTTACCAAACACAACTCCTGAATTATGCAATTTTACCCAACCCAACTCCTTAATTATCTAATTTTACCAAACACAACTTCCTAAATATCCTATTTTACCTATTTTTTTTTTTTTTTTGATTGATTGAGGTTCTTGAAGATAATTATACTTTAAATAAAAAACACTTAGAACCTTTCTTTAATACTTTATTTTGTAACCAAATGTACTTTTTTTTTTTATTTACCTAACACAACTCCTTAATTATCCGATTTTACCAAACACAACTCCTTAATTATCCAATTTTACCTAACCCAACTCCTTAATTATCCAATATTACCAAACACAACTCCTCAATTATCCAATTTTACCTAACCCAACTCCTTAATTATCCAATTTGACCTAACCCAACTCCTTAATTTTCCAATTTTACCCAACACAACTCCTTAATTATTCAATTTTACCTAACCCAACTCCTTAATTATCTAATTTTACCTAACCCAACTCCTTAATTATCCAATTTTACCAAACACAACTCCTAAATTATCCAATTTTACCTAACCCAACTTCTTAATTACCCAATTTTACCTACCACAACTCCCTAATTATCCAATTTTACCTAACATAACTCCTTAATTATCCAATTTTACCTAACACAACTCCTTAATTATTCAATTTTACCAAACACAACTCCTTAATTATCCAATTTTACCAAACACAACTTCTTAATTATTCAATTTTACCTAACCCAACTCCTTAATTATCCAATTTTACCTAACACAACTCCTTAAATATCCAATTTTACCTAACCCAACTCCTGAATTATCCAATTTTTCCTAACACAACTCTTTAATTATCCAATTTTACAAAACACAACTTTTAAATTATCGAATTTTACCTAACCCAACTCCTTAATTATCCAATTTTACCTAACACAACTTCTTAATTCTCCAATTTTACCTAACCCAACTCCACAATTATCCAATTTTACCTGACACACTTCCTTAATTATCCAATTTTACCTTACACAACTCCCTAATTATCCAATTTTACCTAACTGAACTCCTGAATTATCCAATTTTACCTTACCCAACTCCTTAATTATCCAATTTTCCCTAACACAACTCCTTAATTATCCAATTTTACCTAACCCAACTAGTTAATTATCCAATTTTATTAAACACAACTTCTTGATTATCCTATTTTACCTAACCCAACTCTTTAATTATCCAATTTTACCAAACACAACTCCTCAATTATCCAATTTTACCTAACCCAATTCCTTAATTATCCAATTTTACCAAACACAACTCCTTAATTATCCAATTTTACCAAACACAACTCCTAAATTATCCAATTTTACCTAACACAACTCCTTAAATATCCAATTTTACTTAACCTAACTCCATAATTATCCAATTTTACCTAACACAACTCCTTAATTATCTATTTTTACCTAACCCAACTCCTTAATTATTCAATTTTACCTAACCCAACTCCTTAATTATCTAATTTTACCTAACCCAACTCCTTAATTATCCAATTTTACCTAACACAACTCCTTAATTATCTATTTTTACCTAACCCAACTCCGTATTTATTTAATTTTACCTAACACAACTCCTTAATTATCCAATTTTACCAAACACAACTTCTTAATTATCTTATTTTACCTAACACAACTCCTTAATTATCTTATTTTACCAAACACAATTCCTTAATTATCCAATTTTACTTAACCTAACTTCTAATTTATTCAATTTTTCTAAACACAACTCCTTAATTATTTAATTTTACCTAACCCAACTCCTTAATTATCCAATTTTACCAAACACAACTCCTTAATTATTCAATTTTACCTAACCCGACTCCTAATTTTATCCAATTTTACCTAACACAACTCTTTAATTATCCAATTTTACTTAACCCAACTCTTTAATTATCCAATTTTACCTAACCCAACTCCTTAATTATCCAATTTCACCTAACCCAACTCCCTAATTATCCAATTTTACCTAACCCAACTTCTTAATTATCCAATTTTACCAAACGCAACTCCTTAATTATTTAATTTTACGTAACCCAACTCCTCAATTATCCAATTTTACCTAACACAACTCCTTAATTATCCAATTTTACCTAACACAACTCCTTAAATATACAATTTTACTTAACCTAACTCCATAATTATCCAATTTTACCTAACACAACTCCTTAATTATCTATTTTTACCTAACCCAACTCCGTATTTATTTAATTTTACCTAACACAACTCCTTAATTATCCAATTTCATTAAACACAACTTCTTGATTATCCAATTTTACCTAACCCAACTCCTTAATTATCCAATTTTACCAAACACAACTCCTCAATTATCCAATTTTACCTAACCCAATTCCTTAATTATCCAATTTTACCAAACACAACTCCTTAATTATCCAATTTTACTAAACACAACTCCTAAATTATCCAATTTTACCTAACACAACTCCCTAAATATCCAATTTTACTTAACCTAACTCCTTAATTATCCAATTTTACCTAACACAACTCCTTAATTATCCAATTTTACCTAACACAACTCCTTAAATATACAATTTTACTTAACCTAACTCCATAATTATCCAATTTTACCTAACACAACTCCTTAATTATCTATTTTTACCTAACCCAACTCCGTATTTATTAAATTTTACCTAACACAACTCCTTAATTATCCAATTTTACTAAACACAACTTCTTAATTAACTAATTTTACCTAACACAACTCCTTAATTATATAATTTTACCAAACACAACTCCTTAATTATCCAATTTTACTTAACCTAACTTCTAATTTGTTCAAATTTTATAAACACAACTCGTTAATTATCCAATTTTACCTAACCCAACTCCTTAATTATTCAATTTTACCAAACACAACTCCTTAATTTTCCAATTTTACCTAACCCAACTCCTTAATTATCCAATTTTACCTAACACAACTCCTTAAATATCCAATTTTACTTAACCCAACTCCTAAATTATACAATTTTACCTAACACAACTCCTTAATTATCCAATTTTACCTAACACAACTCCTAAAATATTCAAATTTACTAAACAAAACTAACCTAACCTAACCTAACCTAACCTAACCTAACCTAACTTCTAATTTATTTAAATTTTATAAACACAACTCGTTAATTATCTAATTTTACTTAACCCAACTCCTAAATTATACAATTTTACCTAACACAACTCCTTAATTATCCAATTTTACCTAACCCAACTCCTTAATTATCCAATTTTTCCAACCACAACTCCTTAATTATCCAATTTTACCTAACCCAACTCCTTTATTATCCAATTTTACCTAAAACAACTCCTTAATTATCCAATTTTACTTAACCCAACTCGTTAATTATCTAATTTTACCTAACACAACTCCTTAAATATCCAATTTTACCTAACCCAACTCCTTAATTATCCAATTTTACCTAACCCAACTCCTTAATTATCCAATTTTATTATACACAACACCTTATTTATCTAATTTTACCTAACCCAACTCCTTAATTATCTAATTTTACCAAACACAACTTCCTAAATATCCAAATTTCCCTTTTTTTTTTTTTTTTTTGGGTTTGATTGAGGTTCTTGAAGATAATTATACTTTAAACAAAAAACACTTAGAACCTTTCTTCAATACTTTATTTTGTAACCAAATGTACTTTTTTTTTTTTATTTATCTAACACAACTCCTTAATTATCCAATTTTACCAAACACAACTCCCTATTTATCCAATTTTACCTAACATAACTCCTTAGTTATCCAATTTTACCTAACACAACTCCTTAATTATCCAATTTTACCAATCATAACTCCTTACCCAACTCCTTATTTATCCAATTTTACCAAACACAACTTCTTGATTATCCAATTTTACCTAACCCAACTCCTTAATTATCCAATTTTACCAAATACAACTCCTCAATTATCCAATTTTACCTTACCCAACTCCTTAATTTTCCAATTTTACCAAACACAACTCCTTAATTATCCAATTTTACCTAACCCAACTCCTTAATTATCCAATTTTACCTTACACAACTCCTTAATTATCCAATTTTACCTAACTCAACTCCTTAATTATCCAATTTTACCAAACACAACTCCTGAACTATCTAATTTTACCTAACCTAACTCCTTAATTATCCAATTTTACCATACACAACTCCTTAATTATCTAATTTTACCTAACCCAACTCCTTAATTATCCAATTTCACCTGACACAACTCCTTAATTATCCAATTTTACCTAACACAACTGCTTAATTATCCAATTTTACCAAACACAACTCCTTTATTATCCAATTTTACCTAACCAAACTCCTTAATTATCCAATTTTACCTAACACAACTTCTTAATTATCCAATTTTACCTAACCTAACTCCTTAACTATCCAATTTTACCTAACACAACTCCTTAATTATCCAATTTCACCTGACACAACTCCTTAATTATCCAATTTTACCTAACACAACTGCTTAATTATCCAATTTTACTAAACACAACTCCTTCATTATCCAATTTTACCTAACCAAACTCCTTAATTATCCAATTTTACCTAACACAACTTCTTAATTATCCAATTTTACCTAACCTAACTCCTTAACTATCCAATTTTACCTAACACAACTCCTTAATTATCCAATTTTACCTAACCCAACTCCACAATTATCCAATTTTACCTGACACAACTCCTTAATTATCCAATTTTACCTAACACAACTGCTTAATTATCCAATTTTACCAAACACAACTCCTTCATTATCCAATTTTACCTAACCAAACTCCTTAATTATCCAATTTTACCTAACACAACTTCTTAATTATCCAATTTTACCTAACCTAACTCCTTAACTATCCAATTTTACCTAACACAACTCCTTAATTATCTAATTTTACCTAACACAACTGCCTAATTATCCAATTTTACCAAACACAACTTTTTTATTATCCAATTTTACCTAACCCAACTCCTTAATTATCCAATTTCACCTGACACAACTCCTTAATTATCCAATTTTACCTAACACAACTGCTTAATTATCCAATTTTACCAAACACAACTCCTTCATTATCCAATTTTACCTAACCAAACTCCTTAATTATCCAATTTTACCTAACACAACTTCTTAATTATCCAATTTTACCTAACCTAACTCCTTAACTATCCAATTTTACCTAACACAACTCCTTAATTATCTAATTTTACCTAACACAACTGCCTAATTATCCAATTTTACCAAACACAACTTTTTTATTATCCAATTTTACCTAACCCAACTCCTTAATTATCCAATTTCACCTGACACAACTCCTTAATTATCCAATTTTACCTAACACAACTGCTTAATTATCCAATTTTACCAAACACAACTCCTTCATTATCCAATTTTACCTAACCAAACTCCTTAATTATCCAATTTTACCTAACACAACTCCTTAATTATCCAATTTTACCTAACCCAACTCCACAATTATCCAATTTTACCTGACACAACTCCTTAATTATCCAATTTTACCTAACACAACTCCTTAATTATCCAATTTTACCATACACAACTCTTTAATTATCCAATTTTACCTAACCCAACTCCGAAATTATCCAATTTTACCTAACACAACTCCTTAATTATCCAATTTT
The DNA here is from genome assembly GCA_932526585.2 of Philonthus cognatus. NCBI lineage: Eukaryota > Metazoa > Arthropoda > Insecta > Coleoptera > Staphylinidae > Philonthus > Philonthus cognatus. The sequence continues at coordinate 300,398 of OW052244.1, forward strand.
ACCTAACCCAACTCCTTAATTATCTAATTTTACCAAACACAACTCCTGAATTATGCAATTTTACCCAACCCAACTCCTTAATTATCTAATTTTACCAAACACAACTTCCTAAATATCCAATTTTACCTATTTTTTTTTTTTTGATTGATTAAGGTTCTTGAAGATAATTATACTTTAAATAAAAAACACTTAGAACCTTTCTTTAATACTTTATTTTGTAACCAAATGTACTTTTTTTTTTTATTTACCTAACACAACTCCTTAATTATCTAATTTTACCAAACACAACTCCCTATTTATCTAATTTTACCTAACATAACTCCTTAGTTATCCAATTTTACCTAACACAACTCCTTAATTATCCGATTTTACCAAACACAACTCCTTAATTATCCAATTTTACCTAACCTAACTCCTTAATTATCCAATTTGACCTAACCCAACTCCTTAATTTTCCAATTTTACCCAACACAACTCCTTAATTATTCAATTTTACCTAACCCAACTCCTTAATTATCTAATTTTACCTAACCCAACTCCTTAATTATCCAATTTTACCAAACACAACTCCTCAATTATCCAATTTTACCTAACCCAACTTCTTAATTACCCAATTTTACCTACCACAACTCCCTAATTATCCAATTTTACCTAACATAACTCCTTAATTATCCAATTTTACCTAACACAACTTCTTAATTATTCAATTTTACCTAACCCAACTCCTTAATTATCCAATTTTACCTAACACAACTCCTTAATTATCCAATTTTACCTAACCCAACTCTTTAATTATACAATTTTACCTAACACAACTCCTTAATTATCCAATTTTACCTAACCCAACTCCTTAATTATTCAATTTTACCAAACAGAACTCCTTAATTATCCAATTTTACCAAACACAACTCCTTAATTATTCAATTTTACCTTACACAACTCCTTAATTATCCAATTTTACCTAACCCAACTCCATAATTATCCAACTTTACCAAACACAACTCCTTAAATATCCAATTTTACCTAACCCAACTCCTGAATTATCCAATTTTTCCTAACACAACTCCTTAATTATCCAATTTTACAAAACACAACTTCTTAATTATCGAATTTTACCTAACCCAACTCCTTAATTATCCAATTTTACCTAACACAACTTCTTAATTCTCCAATTTTACCTAACCGAACTCCTGAATTATCCAATTTTACCTTACCCAACTCCTTAATTATCCAATTTTCCCTAACACAACTCCTTAATTATCCAATTTTACCTAACCCAACTCCTTAATTATCCAATTTTATTAAACACAACTTCTTGATTATCCAATTTTACCTAACCCAACTCCTTAATTATCTAATTTTACCAAACACAACTCCTCAATTATCCAATTTTACCTAACCCAATTCCTTAATTATCCAATTTTACCAAACACAACTCCTTAATTATCCAATTTTACCAAACACAACTCCTAAATTATTCAATTTTACCTAACACAACTCCTTAAATATCCAATTTTACTTAACCTAACTCCTTAATTATCCAATTTTACCTAACACAACTCCTTAATTATCTATTTTTACCTAACCCAACTCCGTATTTATTTAATTTTACCTAACACAACTCCTTAATTATCCAATTTTACCAAACACAACTCCTTAATTATCCAATTTTACCAAACACAACTCCTAAATTATTCAATTTTACCTAACACAACTCCTTAAATATCCAATTTTACTTAACCTAACTCCTTAATTATCCAATTTTACCAAACACAACTCCTTAATTATTCAATTTTACCTAACCCGACTCCTTAATTATCCAATTTTACCTAACACAACTCTTTAATTATCCAATTTTACTTAACCCAACTCTTTAATTATCCAATTTTACCTAACACAACTCCTTAAATATCCAATTTTACCTAACCCAACTCCCTAATTATCCAATTTTACCTAACCCAACTTCTTAATTATCCAAGTTTACCAAACACAACTCCTAAATTATCTAATTTTACGTAACCCAACTCCTCAATTATCCAATTTTACCTAACACAACTCCTTAATTATCCAATTTAACCTAACACAACTCCTTAAATATCCAATTTTACTTAACCTAACTCCATAATTATCCAATTTTACCTAACACAACTCCTTAATTATCCAATTTTACCAAACACAACTCCTCAATTATCCAATTTTACCTAACCCAATTCCTTAATTATCCAATTTTACCAAACACAACTCCTAAATTATCAAATTTTACTAAACACAACTCCTAAATTATCCAATTTTACCTAACCCAACTCCTTAATTATCCAATTTTACCAAACACAACTCCTCAATTATCCAATTTTACCTAACCCAATTCCTTAATTATCCAATTTTACCAAACACAACTCCTTAATTATCCAATTTAACCTAACACAACTCCTTAAATATCCAATTTTACTTAACCCAACTCCTTAATTATCTATTTTTACCTAACCCAACTCCGTATTTATTAAATTTTACCTTACACAACTCCTTAATTATCCAATTTTACCAAACACAACTTCTTAATTAACTAATTTTACCTAACACAACTCCTTAATTATCTAATTTTACCAAACACAACTCCTTAATTATCCAATTTTACTTAACCTAACTTCTAATTTATTCAAATTTTATAAACACAACTCGTTAATTATTCAATTTTACCTAACCCAACTCCTTAATTATCCAATTTTACCAAACACAACTTCTTAATTGTCCAATTTTACCTAACCCAACTCCTTAATTATCCAATTTTATCTAACACAACTCCTTAATTATCCAATTTTACCAAACACAACTTATTAATTAACTAATTTTACCTAACACAACTTCTTAATTATCTAATTTTACCAAACACAACTCCTTAATTATCCAATTTTACTTAACCTAACTTCTAATTTATTCAAATTTTATAAACACAACTCGTTAATTATCCAATTTTACCTAACCCAACTCCTTAATTATCCAATTTTACCAAACACAACTCCTTAATTGTCCAATTTTACCTAACCCAACTCCTTAATTATCCAATTTTACCTAACACAACTCCTTAAATATCCAATTTTACCTAACCCAACTCCCTAATTATCCAATTTTACCTAACCCAACTCCTTAATTATCCAATTTTACCAAACACAACTCCTTAATTATCCAATTTTACCTAACCCAACTCCTCAATTATCCAATTTTACCTAACACAACTCCTTAATTATCCAATTTTACTTAACCCAACTCCTTAATTATCCAATTTTACCTAACACAACTCCTTAAATATCCAATTTTATCTAACCCAACTCCTAAATTATACAATTTTACCTAACACAACTCCTTAATTATCCAATTTTACCTAACACAACTCCTAAAATATCCATATTTACTAAACAAAACTCCCTAATTATCTAATTTTACCTAACCCAACTCCTTAATTATTCAATTTTACCTAACACAACTCCTAAATTATCTAATTTTACCAAACACAACTCCTTAATTATCCAATTTTACCTAACCCAACTCCTTAATTATCCAATTTTACCTAACACAGCTCCTTAATTATCCAATTTTACCAAACACAACTCCTTAATTATCCAATTTTACCAAACACATCTCCCTAATTATCTAATTTTACCTAACCCAACTCCTTATTATCCAATTTTACCTGACACAACTCCTTAATTATCCAATTTTACCTAACACAACTGCCTAATTATCCAATTTTACCAAACACAACTTCTTTATTATCCAATTTTACCTAACCCAACTCCTTAATTATCTAATTTTACCTTACACAACTCCTTAATTATCCAATTTTACCAAACACAACTTGTTAATGATCCAAATTAACCTAACCCAACTCCTTAATTATCCAATTTTACCTAACACAACTAGTTAATTATCCAATTTCACTTAACCCAACTCCCTAATTATCCAATTTTACCAAACACAACTCCTGAATTATCCAATTTTACCTAACCCAACTCCTTAATTATCCAATTTTACCATACACAACTCCCAAATTATCTAATTTTACCTAACCCAACTCCTTAATTATCAAATTTTACAAAACACAAATCCTTAATTATCCAATTTTACCTAACCCAACTCCTTAATTAGCCAATTTTACCTAACACAGCTCCCTTATTATCCAATTTTACCAAACACAACTCCCTAATTATCCAATTTTACCAAACACAACTCCCTAATTATCTAATTTTACCTTACCCAACTCCTTAATATTCCAATTTTACCTGACACAACTCCTTAATTATCCAATTTTACTTAACACAACTGCCTAATTATCTAATTTTACCAAACACAACTCCTTTATTATCCAATTTTACCTAACCCAACTCCTTAATTATCCAATTTTACCTAACACAACTTCTTAAATATCCAATTTTACCTAACACAACTCCTTAATTATCTATTTTCACCTAACCCAACTCCGTAATTATTTAATTTTACCTAACCCCACTTCTTAATTATCCAATTTTACCAAACACAACTCTTTAATTATCCAATTTCACCTAACCCAACTCCTTAATTATCTAATTTTACCTAACCCAACTCCCTAATTTTCCAATTTTACCCAACACAACTTCTTAATTATCCAATTTTACCTAACCCACCTCCTTAATTATCCAATTTTACCAAACACAACTCCTAAATTATCCAATAATACCTAACACAACTCCTTAAATATCCAATTTTACTTAACCTAACTCCTTAATTATCCAATTCTACCTAACACAACTCCTTAATTATCTATTTTTACCTAACCCAACTCCGTAATTATTTAATTTTACCTAACACAACTCCTTAATTATCCAATTTTACCAAACACAACTTCTAAATTATCCAATTTTACCTAACACAACTCCTTAATTATCTAATTTTACCAAACACAACTCCTTAATTATCCAATTTTACTTAACCTAACTTCTAATTTATTCAATTTTTCTAAACACAACTCCTTAAATATCCAATTTTACCTAACCCAACTCCTTAATTATCCAATTTTACCAATCACAACTCCTTAGTTATCCAATTTTACCTAGCCCAACTCCTTAATTATCCAATTTTACCTAACACAACTGCCTAATTATCCAATTTTACTTAACCCAACTCTTTAATTATCCAATTTTACCTAACACAACTCCTTTAATATCCAATTTTACCTAACCCAACTCCCTAATTATCCAATTTTACCTAACCCAACTCCTTAATTATCCAATTTTACCAAACACAACTCCTTAATTATCCAATTTTACCTAACCCAACTCCTCAATTATCCAATTTTACCAAACACAACTCCTTAATTATCCAATTTTACTTAACCCAACTACTTAATTATCCAATTTTACCTAACACAACTCCTTAAATATCCAATTTTACTTAACCCAACTCCTAAATTATACAATTTTACCTAACACAACTCCTTAATTATCCAATTTTACCTAACACAACTCCTAAAATATCCATATTTACTAAACAAAACTCCCTAATTATCCAATTTTACCTAACACAACTCCTTAATTATCCAATTTTACCTAACCCAACTCCTTAATTATACAATTTTACCTAACACAACTCCTTAATTATCTAATTTCACCTAACCTAACTTCTTAATTATATAATTTTATCTAACACAACTCTTTAATTATCCAATTTTACCTAACCCAACTCCTTAATTATTAAATTTTACCTAACACAACTCCTTAATTATCTAATTTTACTTAACCTTACTTCTTAATTATCCAATTTTTCTAAACACAACTCCTTAATTATCCAATTTTACCTAACCCAACTCCTTAATTATCCAATTTTACCAAAGACAACTCCCTAATCATCCAATTTTACCTAACCCAACTCCTTAAATATCCAATTTTACCTAACACAACTTTTTAATTATCCAATTTTACTTAACCCAACTCCTTAATTATCCAATTCTACCTAACACAACTCCTTAATTATCCATTTTTACCTAACCCAACTTCTTAATTATCCAATTTTACCAAACACAATTCCTGAATTATCCAATTTTACCTAACACAACTCCCTAAATATCCAATTTTACTTAACCTAACTCCCTAATTATCCAATTTTACCTAACACAACTCCTTAATTATCTATTTTTACCTAACCCAACTCCGTATTTATTAAATTTTACCTAACACAACTCCTTAATTATCCAATTTTACCAAACACAACTTCTTTATTAACTAATTTTACCTAACACAACTCCTTAATTATCTAATTTTACCAAACACAACTCCTAAATTGTCCAATTTTACTTAACCTAACTTCTAATTTATTCAAATTTTATAAACACAACTCGTTAATTATCCAATTTTACCTAACCCAACTCCTTAATTATCCAATTTTACCAAACACAACTCCTAAATTGTCTAATTTTAGCTAACCCAACTCCTTAATTATCCAATTTTATCTAACACAACTCCTTAATTATCCAATTTTACCAAACACAACTTATTAATTACCTAATTTTACCCAACACAACTCCTTAATTATCTAATTTTACCAAACACAACTCCTTAATTATCCAATTTTACTTAACCTAACTTCTAATTTATTCAAATTTTATAAACACAACTCGTTAATTATCCAATTTTACCTAACCCAACTCCTTAATTATCCAATTTTACTAAACACAACTCCTTAATTGTCCAATTTTACCTAACCCAACTCCTTAATTATCCAATTTTACCTAACACAACTCCTTAAATATCCAATTTTACCTAACCCAATTCCCTAATTATCCAATTTTACCTAACCCAACTCCTTAATTATCCAATTTTACCAAACACAACTCCTTAATTATCCAATTTTACCTAACCCAACTCCTATATTATCCAATTTTACCAAACACAACTCCTTAATTATTCAATTTTACCTAACCCGACTCCTAAATTATCCAATTTTACCTAACACAACTCCTTAATTATCCAATTTTACTTAACCCAACTCCTTAATTATCCAATTCTACCTAACACAACTCCTTAATTATGCATTTTTACCTAACCCAACTCCTTAATTATCCAATTTTACCAAACACAATTCCTGAATTATCCAATTTTACCTAACACAACTCCCTAAATATCCAATTTTACTTAACCTAACTCCCTAATTATCCAATTTTACCAAACACAACTCCTTAATTGTCCAATTTTACCTAACCCAACTCCTTAATTATCCAATTACACCTAACACAACTGCTTAAATATCCAATTTTACCTAACCCAACTCCCTAATTATCCAATTTTACCTAACCCAACTCCTTAATTATCCAATTTTACCAAACACAACTCCTTAATTATCCAATTTTACCTAACCCAACTCCTCAATTATCCAATTTTACCTAACACAACTCCTTAATTATCCAATTTTACTTAACCCAACTCCTTAATTATCCAATTTTACCTAACACAACTCCTTAAATATCCAATTTTATCTAACCCAACTCCTAAATTATACAATTTTACCTAACACAACTCCTTAATTATCCAATTTTACCTAACACAACTCCTTAAATATCCATATTTACTAAACAAAACTCCCTAATTATCCAATTTTACCTAACACAACTCCTTAATTATCTAATTTCACCTAACCCTACTTCTTAATTATCCAATTTTACCTAACACAATTCCTTAATTATCTAATTTTACCTAACCCAACTCCTTAATTATTCAATTTTACCTAACACAACTCCTAAATTATCTAATTTTACCAAACACAACTCCTTAATTATCCAATTTTACCTAACCCAACTCCTTAATTATCCAATTTTACCTAACACAGCTCCTTAATTATCCAATTTTACCAAACACAACTCCTTAATTATCCAATTTTACCAAACACAACTCCCTAATTATCTAATTTTACCTAACCCAACTCCTTATTATCCAATTTTACCTGACACAACTCCTTAATTATCCAATTTTACCTAACACAACTGCCTAATTATCCAATTTTACCAAACACAACTTCTTTATTATCCAATTTTACCTAACCCAACTCCTTAATTATCTAATTTTACCTTACACAACTCCTTAATTATCCAATTTTACCAAACACAACTTGTTAATTATCCAATTTAACCTAACCTAACTCCTTAATTATCCAATTTTACCTAACACAACTAGTTAATTATCCAATTTCACTTAACCCAACTCCCTAATTATCCAATTTTACCAAACACAACTCCTGAATTATCCAATTTTACCTAACCCAACTCCTTAATTATCCAATTTTACCATACACAACTCCCAAATTATCTAATTTTACCTAACCCAACTCCTTAATTATCCAATTTTACAAAACACAAATCCTTAATTATCCAATTTTACCTAACCCAACTCCTTAATTAGCCAATTTTACCTAACACAGCTCCCTTATTATCCAATTTTACCAAACACAACTCCCTAATTATCCAATTTTACCAAACACAACTCCCTAATTATCTAATTTTACCTTACCCAACTCCTTAATATTCCAATTTTACCTGACACAACTCCTTAATTATCCAATTTTACTTAACACAACTGCCTAATTATCTAATTTTACCAAACACAACTTCTTAAATATCCAATTTTACCTAACACAACTCCTTAATTATCTATTTTCACCTAACCCAACTCCGTAATTATTTAATTTTACTTAACCCCACTTCTTAATTATCCAATTTTACCAAACACAACTCTTTAATTATCCAATTTCACCTAACCCAACTCCTTAATTATCTAATTTTACCTAACCCAACTCCTTAATTATCCAATTTTACCAAACACAACTTCTTAATTATCCAATTTTACCTAACACAACTCCTTAATTATCTAATTTTACCAAACACAACTCCTGAATTATCCAATTTTACTTAACCTAACTTCTAATTTATTCAATTTTTCTAAACACAACTCCTTAAATATCCAATTTTACCTAACCCAACTCCTTAATTATCCAATTTTACCAATCACAACTCCTTAGTTATCCAATTTTACCTAGCCCAACTCCTTAATTATCCAATTTTACCTAACACAACTGCCTAATTATCCAATTTTACTTAACCCAACTCCTTAATTATCCAATTTTACCTAACACAACTCCTAAAATATCCATATTTACTAAACAAAACTCCCTAATTATCCAATTTTACCTAACACAACTCCTTAATTATCCAATTTTACCTAACCCAACTCCTTAATTATACAATTTTACCTAACACAACTCCTTAATTATCTAATTTCACCTAACCTAACTTCTTAATTATATAATTTTATCTAACACAACTCTTTAATTATCCAATTTTACCTAACCCAACTCCTTAATTATTAATATTTACCTAACACAACTCCTTAATTATCTAATTTTACTTAACCTTACTTCTTAATTATCCAATTTTTCTAAACACAACTCCTTAATTATCCAATTTTACCTAACCCAACTCCTTAATTATCCAATTTTACCAAAGACAACTCCCTAATCATCCAATTTTACCTAACCCAACTCCTTAAATATCCAATTTTACCTAACACAACTCCTTAATTATCCAATTTTACTTAACCCAACTACTTAATTATCCAATTTTACCTAACACAACTCCTTAAATATACAATTTTACTTAACCCAACTCCTAAATTATACAATTTTACCTAACACAACTCCTTAATTATCCAATTTTACCTAACACAACTCCTAAAATATCCATATTTACTAAACAAAACTCCCTAATTATCCAATTTTACCTAACACAACTCCTTAATTATACAATTTTACCTAACACAACTCCTTAATTATCTAATTTCACCTAACCCAACTTCTTAATTATATAATTTTATCTAACACAACTCTTTAATTATCCAATTTTACCTAACCCAACTCCTTAATTATTAAATTTTACCTAACACAACTCCTTAATTATCTAATTTTACTTAACCTTACTTCTTAATTATCCAATTTTTCTAAACACAACTCCTTAATTATCCAATTTTACCTAACCCAACTCCTTAATTATCCAATTTTACCAAAGACAACTCCCTAATCATCCAATTTTACCTAACCCAACTCCTTAAATATCCAATTTTACATAACACAACTTTTTAATTATCCAATTTTACTTAACCCAACTCCTTGATTATCCAATTCTACCTAACACAACTCCTTAATTATCCATTTTTACCTAACCCAACTCCTTAATTATCCAATTTTACCAAACACAATTCCTGAATTATCCAATTTTACCTAACACAACTCCCTAAATATCCAATTTTACTTAACCTAACTCCCTAATTATCCAATTTTACCTAACACAACTCCTTAATTATCTATTTTTACCTAACCCAACTCCGTATTTATTAAATTTTACCTAACACAACTCCTTAATTATCCAATTTTACCAAACACAACTTCTTAATTAACTAATTTTACCTAACACAACTCCTTAATTATCTAATTTTACCAAACACAACTCCTAAATTGTCCAATTTTACTTAACCTAACTTCTAATTTATTCAAATTTTATAAACACAACTCGTTAATTATCCAATTTTACCTAACCCAACTCCTTAATTATCCAATTTTACCAAACACAACTCCTTAATTATCCAATTTTACCTAACCCAACTCCTTAATTATCCAATTTTATCTAACACAACTCCTTAATTATCCAATTTTACCAAACACAACTTATTAATTACCTAATTTTACCTAACACAACTCCTTAATTATCTAATTTTACCAAACACAACTCCTTAATTATCCAATTTTACTTAACCTAACTTCTAATTTATCCAATTTTTATAAACACAACTCGTTAATTATCCAATTTTACCTAACCCAACTCCTTAATTATCCAATTTTACCAAACACAACTCCTTAATTATCCAATTTTACCTAACCCAACTCCTTAATTATCCAATTTTACCTAACACAACTCCTTAAATATCCAATTTTACCTAACCCAACTCCCTAATTATCCAATTTTACCTAACCCAACTCCTTAATTATCCAATTTTACCAAACACAACTCCTTAATTATCCAATTTTACCTAACCCAACTCCTATATTATCCAATTTTACCAAACACAACTCCTTAAATATCCAATTTTACCTAACCCACCTTCCTAATTATCCAATTTTACCTAACCCAACTTCTTAATTATCCAATTTTACAAAACACAACTCCTTAATTATCCAATTTTACGTAACCCAACTCCTCAATTATCCAATTTTACCTAACACAACTCCTTAATTATCCAATTTTACCTAACACAACTCCTTAAATATCCAATTTTACTTAACCTAACTCCTTAATTATCCAATTTTACCTAACACAACTCCTTAATTATCTATTTTTGCCTAACTCAACTCCGTATTTATTTAATTTTACCTAACACAACTCCTTAATTATCCAATTTTATTAAACACAACTTCTTGATTATCCAATTTTACCTAACCCAACTCCTTAATTATCCAATTTTACCAAACACAACTCCTTAATTATCCAATTTTACCTAACCCAATTCCTTAATTATCCAATTTTACCAACACAACTCCTTAATTATCCAATTTTACTAAACACAACTCCTAAATTATCCAATTTTACCTAACACAACTCCCTAAATATCCAATTTTACTTAACCTAACTCCTTAATTATCCAATTTCACCTAACACAACTCCTTAATTATCTATTTTTACCTAACCCAACTCCGTATTTATTTAATTTTACCTAACACAACTCCTTAATTATTCAATTTTACCAAACACAACTTCTTAATTATCTAATTTTACCTAACACAACTCCTTAATTATCTAATTTTACCAAACACAACTCCTTAATTATCCAATTTTACTTAACCTAACTTTTAATTTATTCAATTTTGATAAACACAACTCGTTAATTATCCAATTTTACCTAACCCAACTCCTTAATTATCCAATTTTACCAAACACAACTCGTTAATTGTCCAATTTTACCTAACCTAACTCCTTAATTATCAAATTTTACCTAACACAACTCCTTAATTATCCAATTTTACTTAACCCAACTCCTTAATTATCCAATTTTACCTAACACAACTCCTTAAATATCCAATTTTACCTAACCCAACTCCTTAATTATCCAATTTTACCTAACCCAACTCCTTAATTATCCAATTTTACCAAACACAACTCCTTAATTATCCAATTTCACCTAACCCAACTCCTCAATTATCCAATTTTACCTAACACAACTCCTTAATTATCCAATTTTACTTAACCCAACTCCTTAATTATCCAATTTTACCTAACACAACTCCTTAATTATCTAATTTTACTTAACCCAACTCCTTAATTATCCAATTTTACCTAACACAACTCCTTAAATATCCAATTTTATCTAACCCAACTCCTAAATTATACAATTTTACCTAACACAACTCCTTAATCATCCAATTTTACCTAACACAACTCCCTAAATATCCATATTTACTAAACAATACTCCCTAATTATCCAATTTTACCTAACACAACTCCTTAATTATCCAATTTTACCTAACCCAACTCCTTAATTATACAATTTTACCTAACACAACTCCTTAATTATCAAATTTCACCTAACCCTACTTCTTAATTATCCAATTTCACCTAACACATTTCCTTAATTATCCAATTTCACCTAACCCAACTCCTCAATTATCCAATTTTACCTAACACAACTCCTTAATTATCCAATTTTACTTAACCCAACTCCTTAATTATCCAATTTTACCTAACACAACTCCTTAAATATCCAATTTTATCTAACCCAACTCCTAAATTATACAATTTTACCTAACACAACTCCTTAATTATCCAATTTTACCTAACACAACTCCTTAAATATCCATATTTACTAAACAAAACTCCCTAATTATCCAATTTTACCTAACACAACTCCTTAATTATCTAATTTCACCTAACCCTACTTCTTAATTATCCAATTTTACCTAACACAATTCCTTAATTATCTAATTTTACCTAACCCAACTCCTTAATTATTCAATTTTACCTAACACAACTCCTAAATTATCTAATTTTACCAAACACAACTCCTTAATTATCCAATTTTACCTAACCCAACTCCTTAATTATCCAATTTTACCTAACACAGCTCCTTAATTATCCAATTTTACCAAACACAACTCCTTAATTATCCAATTTTACCAAACACAACTCCCTAATTATCTAATTTTACCTAACCCAACTCCTTATTATCCAATTTTACCTGACACAACTCCTTAATTATCCAATTTTACCTAACACAACTGCCTAATTATCCAATTTTACCAAACACAACTTCTTTATTATCCAATTTTACCTAACCCAACTCCTTAATTATCTAATTTTACCTTACACAACTCCTTAATTATCCAATTTTACCAAACACAACTTGTTAATCATCCAATTTAACCTAACCCAACTCCTTAATTATCCAATTTTACCTAACACAACTCCTTAATTATCCAATTTCACTTAACTCAACTCCCTAATTATCCAATTTTACCAAACACAACTCCTGAATTATCCAATTTTACCTAACCCAACTCCTTAATTATCCAATTTTACCATACACAACTCCCAAATTATCTAATTTTACCTAACCCAACTCCTTAATTATCCAATTTTACAAAACACAAATCCTTAATTATCCAATTTTACCTGACCCAACTCCTTAATTAGCCAATTTTACCTAACACAGCTCCCTTATTATCCAATTTTACCAAACACAACTCCCTAATTATCCAATTTTACCAAACACAACTCCCTAATTATCTAATTTTACCTTACCCAACTCCTTAATATTCCAATTTTACCTGACACAACTCCTTAATTATCCAATTTTACTTAACACAACTGCCTAATTATCTAATTTTACCAAACACAACTCCTTTATTATCCAATTTTACCTAACCCAACTCCTTAATTATCCAATTTTACCTAACACAACTTCTTAAATATCCAATTTTACCTAACACAACTCCTTAATTAACTATTTTCACCTAACCCAACTCCGTAATTATTTAATTTTACCTAACCCCACTTCTTAATTATCCAATTTTACCAAACACAACTCTTTAATTATCCAATTTCACCTAACCCAACTCCTTAATTATCTAATTTTACCTAACCCAACTCCCTAATTTTCCAATTTTACCCAACACAACTTCTTAATTATCCAATTTTACCTAACCCACCTCCTTAATTATCCAATTTTACCAAACACAACTCCTAAATTATCCAATAATACCTAACACAACTCCTTAAATATCCAATTTTACTTGACCTAACTCCTTAATTATCCAATTCTACCTAACACAACTCCTTAATTATCTATTTTTACCTAACCCAACTCCGTAATTATTTAATTTTACCTAACACAACTCCTTAATTATCCAATTTTACCAAACACAACTTCTTAATTATCCAATTTTACCTAACACAACTGCCTAATTATCCAATTTTACTTAACCCAACTCTTTAATTTTCCAATTTTACCTAACACAACTCCTTTAATATCCAATTTTACCTAACCCAACTCCCTAATTATCCAATTTTACCTAACCCAACTCCTTAATTATCCAATTTTACCAAACACAACTCCTTAATTATCCAATTTTACCTAACCCAACTCCTCAATTATCCAATTTTACCTAACACAACTCCTTAATTATCCAATTTTACTTAACCCAACTACTTAATTATCCAATTTTACCTAACACAACTCCTTAAATATCCAATTTTACTTAACCCAACTCCTAAATTATACAATTTTACCTAACACAACTCCTTAAATATCCATATTTACTAAACAAAACTCCCTAATTATCCAATTTTACCTAACACAACTCCTTAATTATCCAATTTTACCTAACCCAACTCCTTAATTATACAATTTTACCTAACACAACTCCTTAATTATCCAATTTCACCTAACCCTACTTCTTAATTATCCAATTTTACCTAACACAATTCCTTAATTATCCAATTTTACCTAACCCAACTCTTTAATTATTCAATTTTACCTAACACAACTCCTTAATTATCTAATTTTACCAAACACAACTCCTTAATTATCCAATTTTACCTAACCCAACTCCTTAATTATTCAATTTTACCTTACACAGCTCCTTAATTATTCAATTTTACCAAACACAACTCCTTAATTATCCAATTTTACCAAACACAACTCCCTAATTATCTAATTTTACCTAACCTAACTCCTTATTATCCAATTCTACCTGACACAACTCCTTAATTATCCAATTTTACCTAACACAACTGCCTAATTATCCAATTTTACCAAACACAACTCCTTTTTTATCCAATTTTACCTAACCCAACTCCTTAATTATCTAATTTTACCTTACACAACTCCTTAATTATCTAATTTTACCAAACACAACTTCTTAATTATCCAATTTTACCTAACCCAACTCCTTAATTATCCAATTTTACCTAACACAACTCCTTAATTATCCAATTTCACTTAACCCAACTCCCTAATTATCCAATTTTACCAAACACAACTCCTGAATTATCCAATTTTACCTAACCCAACTCCTTAATTATCCAATTTTACCATACACAACTCCCAAATTATCTAATTTTGCCTAACCCAACTCCTTAATTATCCCATTTTACAAAACACAAATCCTTAATTATCCAATTTTACCTAACCCAACTCCTTAATTATCCAATTTTACCTAACACAGCTCCTTAATTATCCAATTTTACCTAACCCAACTCCTTAATTATCCAATTTTACCTAACACAACTCCTTAAATATCCAATTTTACCTAACCCAACTCCTTAATTATCTAATTTTACCAAACACAACTTCCAAAATATCCAAATTTCCCTTTTTTTTTTTTTTTTTTGGGTTTGATTGAGGTTCTTGAAGATAATTATACTTTAACACAACTCCTAAAATATCCATATTTACTAAACAAAACTCCCTAATTATCCAATTTTACCTAACACAACTCTTTAATTATCCAATTTTACCTAACACAACTCCTTAATTATCTAATTTTACCAAACACAACTCCCTATTTATCTAATTTTACCTAACATAACTCCTTAGTTATCCAATTTTACCTAACACAACTCCTTAATTATCCGATTTTACCAAACACAACTCCTTAATTATCCAATTTTACCTAACCCAACTCCTTAATTATCCAATTTGACCTAACCCAACTCCTTAATTTTCCAATTTTACCCAACACAACTCCTTAATTATCCAATTTTACAAAACACAACTTCTTAATTATCGAATTTTACCTAACCCAACTCCTTAATTATCCAATTTTACCTAACACGACTTCTTAATTCTCCAATTTCACCTAACCCAACTCCACAATTATCCAATTTTACCTGAAACACTTCCTTAATTATCCAATTTTACCTTACACAACTCCCTAATTATCCAATTTTACCTAACCGAACTCCTGAATTATCCAATTTTACCTTACCCAACTCCTTAATTATCCAATTTTCCCTAACACAACTCGTTAATTGTCCAATTTTACCTAACCCAACTCCTTAATTATCCAATTTTACCAAACACAACTCGTTAATTGTCCAATTTTACCTAACCCAACTCCTTAATTATCAAATTTTACCTAACACAACTCCTTAATTATCCAATTTTACTTAACCCAACTCCTTAATTATCCAATTTTACCTAACACAACTCCTTAAATATCCAATTTTACCTAACCCAACTCCTTAATTATCCAATTTTACCTAACCCAACTCCTTAATTATCCAATTTTACCAAACACAACTCCTTAATCTCCTTTTAATTTATTTCAATTTCCTTTTGTTTCATTTAGTTTGGTTAGAGAATAGTTTGACCTGATGTTGCATTTTGCATATAAATTATGCATAGAACAGCAGTGCTGTCGTGTAACGCAAACATTCATTGTATAATTCAATATCTGTCGGGGTATTAGATCGAGAAGTAGTTGTTTCAATGAATATTTGGAGACAAACTTTTTGCAGAAAGTCGATATTAATTTTAATTCGTTTTTATATTTTATAAATATTCTGCAACCTATTGACAAATTCAATTTTTCTTTATGATAAATTTTCTTTATGTGAAACTGTACCCTTAAGGGCGGTATGTCACTCTCTCTCAGGTATCAAATTGTTTGCACCTACTAATGACTTAATCCTTTACCTATAAATAACATTCCTTCATTTTCACTCGCCCCAGTTTTGTGTACCAGATTCGACGACACACTTCGACATTCCTGTAAGTTTCCTGTTTATTTTATTTTAATATTTTTTTATATTAAAAGTCTAAAGCAAAGCTATACTGATGAGGGATAAATCTCGAAACACGTCTGTAGATGGCTTAAGACAATTAAAATTCATTCCCTGTAATTTTTTAATTTATTTCAATTTCCTTTTGTTTCATTTAGTTTGGTTTGAGAATAGTTTGACCTGATGTTGCATTTTGCATATAAATTATGCATAGAACAGCAGTGCTGTCGTGTAACGCAAACATTCATTGTATAATTCAATATCTGTCGGGGTATTAGCTCGAGAAGTAGTTGTTTCAATGAATATTTGGAGACAAACTTTTTGCAGAAAGTCGATATTAATTTTAATTCGTTTTTATATTTTATAAATATTCTGCAACCTATTGACAAATTCAATTTTTCTTTATGATAAATTTTCTTTATGTGAAACCTTAATTATCCAATTTCACCTAACCCAACTCCTCAATTATCCAATTTTACCTAACACAACTCCTTAATTATCCAATTTTACCTAACCCAACTCCTTAATTATACAATTTTACCTAACACAACTCCTTAATTATCCAATTTCACCTAACCCTACTTCTTAATTATCCAATTTTACCTAACACAATTCCTTAATTATCCAATTTTACCTAACCCAACTCCTTAATTATTCAATTTTACCTAACACAACTCCTTAATTATCTAATTTTACCAAACACAACTCCTTAATTATCCAATTTTACCTAACCCAACTCCTTAATTATCCAATTTTACCTTACACAGCTCCTTAATTATTCAATTTTACCAAACACAACTCCTTAATTATCCAATTTTACCAAACACAACTCCCTAATTATCTAATTTTACCTAACCTAACTCCTTATTATCCAATTTTACCTGACACAACTCCTTAATTATCCAATTTTACCTAACACAACTGCCTAATTATCCAATTTTACCAAACACAACTCCTTTATTATCCAATTCTACCTAACCCAACTCCTTAATTATCTAATTTTACCTTACACAACTCCTTAATTATCTAATTTTACCAAACACAACTTCTTAATTATCCAATTTTACCTAACCCAACTCCTTAATTATCCAATTTTACCTAACACAACTCCTTAATTATCCAATTTCACTTAACCCAACTCCCTAATTATCCAATTTTACCAAACACAACTCCTGAATTATCTAATTTTACCTAACCCAACTCCTTAATTATCCAATTTTACCATACACAACTCCCAAATTATCTAATTTTGCCTAACCCAACTCCTTAATTATCCCATTTTACAAAACACAAATCCTTAATTATCCAATTTTACCTAACCCAACTCCTTAATTATCCAATTTTACCTAACACAGCTCCTTAATTATCCAATTTTACCTAACCCAACTCCTTAATTATCCAATTTTACCTAACACAACTCCTTAAATATCCAATTTTACCTAACCCAACTCCTTAATTATCTAATTTTACTAAACTCAACTTCCAAAATATCAAAATTTTCCTTTTTTTTTTTTTTTTTTTTTCGGGTTTGATTGAGGTTCTTGAAGATAATTATACTTTAACACAACTCCTAAAATATCCATATTTACTAAACAAAACTCCCTAATTATCCAATTTTACCTAACACAACTCTTTAATTATCCAATTTTACCTAACCCAACTCCTTAATTATCCAATTTTACCAAACACAACTCCTTAATTATCCAATTTTACCTAACCCAACTCCTTAATTATCCAATGTTTCCAACCACAACTCCTTAATTATCCAATTTTACCTAACCCAACTCCTTAATTATCCAATTTTACCTAACACAGCTCCTTAATTATCCAATTTTACCTAACCCAACTCCTTAATTATCCAATTTTACCTAACACAACTCCTTAAATATCCAATTTTACCTAACCCAACTCCTTAATTATCCAATTTTACCTAACCCAACTCCTTAATTATCCAATTTTACTATACACAACTCCTTATTTATCTAATTTTACCTAACCCAATTCCTTAATTATCCAATTTTACCAAACACAACTCTTTAATTATCCAATTCTACCTAACCCAACTCCTTAATTATCTAATTTTACCTAACACAGCTCCTTAATTATCCAATTTTACCAAACACAACTCCTTAATTATCCAATTTTACCAAACACAACTCCCTAATTATCTAATTTTACCTAACCTAACTCCTTAATTATCAAATTTTACCTGACACAACTCCTTAATTATCCAATTTTACTTATACAATTGCCTAATTATCCAATTTTACCAACCACAACTCCTTTATTATCCAATTTTACCTAACCCAACTCCTTAATTATCCAATTTTACCTGACACAACTCCTTAATTATCCAATTTTACCTAACACAACTGCTTAATTATCCAATTTTACCAAACACAACTCCTTTATTATCCAATTTTACCTAACTAAATAATAATAATAATAATAGTTTATTGCCCAACAGACTACAGCCCAATTACAGAGCAATTTCAATAATAATACAAAAGTGTAAATTACAGATTGAACTAAATATAAAAATATAAAACACTAAACACACAAATATAAATGTATGATATTTATACACATATATATGACAATTAAAAATATTTAAAAGATAACAAATAATATCATTACGAGAATAAATCTTAATTAAAATGTTGCAGCACACTTTGTTTAAAATCATGTAATGATTGACCGAAAATATCACAGCTGGTTTGAATATCATTATAAATTTTGCACATTTTAATTACAGGGGAGTTTGAGTGGTGATTTGTACTGGGAATAGAGTACCTGAACGTATGACAATTTCTCATAGATGACTTTGGGACATTAATCTGAATATCATTCAAGGTCAGAGAGTCATCTATGTAGTTATTTAGTATTTTAAACAGATATAAAACTGCGACAATTTTATGATTTGTATGAATTGTTACACATCCGAAGTAATTTACTAAGTCGTCGTAACTACCTCTTTCAGGGTATACCCCATGTGAGGAAAAAAACAAGTATTTTAAGAATTTCTTCTGTACGGACTCAAGATAATTGACATATGTGTCATAATGGGGAGACCAAACCGGAGCACAGTAGTTCAATTTACTCATGACGAATGACACGTATAGTCTAATAATAGTAGTTTGGTTGCTAAAGTTCTTGCTGCTTCGTATTATAAAACCCAAAATTCGATAGCAGTTCCTTACCAACTGACAAATATGTGAATTAAATGTGAGTCCGCAATCAAAGATTACACCGAGGTCTTTTATTTCAGTTATTTCCTTCAACACATGATCATCCAACATATAAGCAAACTCAACTTTATTTTTCTTGCGAGAATACGTCATAAAGGAGCATTTACTTTTGTTCAGGTACAATCTATTGTCGACGCACCACCTAATTAATACATCGAGATCCTCCTGTACCTTAATACAATCAGTGACATCGTTTATTGCACTAAATATTTTTAGGTCATCTGCATAAAGTAGACATTGCGATTTAAAAGAACCAAGTAGGTCGTTAATAAATAATAAAAAGAGCAAAGGGCCAAGACTAGATCCCTGTGGAATCCCGCTGGTTGGAGTATAACATTTTGAGATTGATCCTTGATAATAAACAAAGTGTAACCGATTATATAAATATGACTGAATCACACTGACCACATTTGAATTAATATTAAAAGTATTTAATTTTTCTATAAGAATGCCATGAGATACAGTATCAAACGCTTTACTAAAGTCTGTGTAAATCACGTCAGTCTGGCGTTTATTATCTAATGCTGAAGATACAAATTGCGTAAACTGTAATAGATTGGATGTTGTAGATTTCCGCCTCAGAAAACCATGCTGCTCACTAGATATATCACCGTTTACTAGAGAAGTTATATGCTCGCATAAGATAGATTCCAGGGTTTTTGAGAAATTGCTAACGATGGCAATTGGTCGATAATTTTCTGCGCTGCTTTTATCCCCCGATTTAAAGACGGGACACACTCGTACATTTTTCCAAACATCCGGAAAACTGCCACATTTCAATATAAGATTGAAGATATGGGAGACAGCGGGGGCTAATACATGAGCACAGTCTTTCAACACCAACGACGGCACCTGGTCCAATCCCATTGTTAGTTTTGAACTTAATTTCTTTAAATGAGTAATAACTAACTCTTCGGAAATTCTGAAATCTCCCAAGTGTGCATATTTCTCTATCTGCTTGTAATTCTTATTATCTTTGGCAATGTGCACGGAGTTGAAATGATCCGCAAAGCAGTTTACGATGTCACTAGCTTCAGTATACAGTTTATCTTTATACGTTACAGAACCTGGAATTCTAGAGTTCCCTTTTAGGGAATTAATGTAGCTCCAGAATTTAGACGGATCTGTGTTGACTCTATCTTCCGCTGTTCTGATATAGTGGGTTTTGGCTTTTCTTATTAATATTTTTAGCTCATTTCTGACCATAACGAATTTGCTTTTGTCATCAATCAGTTTAGATTTCCTATAAGTCAGACGCAGTTTATTCTTCTTTGCAATAGTGGAGATAATTATTTTGTTAAAGTAAGGAGGATAATTTGAAGTTTTACTACTCTTTTTAAATGTTGGTACATATAGATCAAAGGCTTCATATATTTGCTTATAGAGCATGTTGCAGGAATCTTCAATATGAGTGTTGATTAATACTGCATCCCAGTTTATGTTTGCAATATATGAGTAGAGTAATGGGTAGTTTGCTCTTCTAAAATTATAATTTCCAGAAATGTCACCAGTAAAGTTGCTTGAAATATTAGTTGGCAGTGAAATTGTGCATGATAGTGCTGGATGATGTATATCCTCTTTAATTAAATAGTCATTTTCCTTTTCAACAATGCATTCTATATCATTTGAGGCTAAAACGAGATCTAACAAAACTCCGTTTCCATTTGGGACATAGTTAAACTGGTTGAAGTTACAGAAGTTTATAAAATTATTAAAAGTACTTAGTTTATTTACATTAGTTGCAATGTTTTCTATATTTCTAAACGTATAGCAGAGACAACCCTAATATCTGGAATTATTCTTTCTAGTACAGAATTGATAGCATTTATGTCTGTTGGTCCGGTGGTTTCTTCATTGGACAGTTCATGCTCAGGGAGAGCGTGTATAATTAAATTTGTCTCACGGGCGCGACGGTCAGTTAATTCATTTATTAGCGAATTACTGTTTGACGTAGCATTTTGCTCTAACATATCAATCCTGTGTTCAAGAGAGGTGACAGTGGATTTCAGCTGCTGATTTTCTAATTTAAGACTTTCAATAGATTCAACAGCAGTTTTTATGTCAATGATATCAGAGCGCTGATTTTCAAATTGTATGAGTAGGCTCGCTAGTGAGTTCTTTATTTCGCTTAATGCGAAGTGGGAACTAATTGAATTCGGTTCGACTGATGGATTCGGTGATGGCGGTTGCAAATTGTCCGTGCAACAGTAAAAATCGTCATTATTCAAAAATACCGGTTTTTTAACTTTTAGCGAACAACTTAAATGATAAACTTTATTGCATTGTAAACATTCAACTTTGGATTTTACAACAGGTTTTTTACATTTGTTACAATTTGTTCTGTCCATCCTGAGGTAATTACAATGACAATGTTAAGACAAGGACACTCACTTCACGCCAGCTGTGCCCTTAGCGGCGACTTTGAAATAAAAACGATAACACAGGTTGACTGGGCAACGGTAAGGAGGAGGGCAAGAGTACACGGGGAAGATTAGTAATTATGACTCATTCAATCGATTCATTGATTGTTAAAATTCAAACCGTAAATAAAAATAATAATTCGATACAGAAAAAAAAACACAAACAAAAAAGAGGAATGAGACGAGCGTTTCGGATTGTATGCGAATAGAACAAATTGTGAGCTATTACCTATTCTGTGATAGAGTAAATAATAAATTCACTTACGCCATTCGATAGCTCTAATTGTTTTGCACATATTGGTATATTGCACTACTTGTTAAATTTCAAAAAACTATGATTTTAATGACAGAAACACGGAGCCGATATACACACGTTTGTGCACTAAAAAAACAACAAAAACTCCTTAATTATCCAATTTTACCTAACACAACTCCTTAATTATCCAATTTTACCTAACCTAACTCCTCAAATATCCAATTTTACCTAACACAACACCTTAATTATCCAATTTTACCTAACCAAACTTCACAATTATCCAATTTTACCTGACACAACTCCTTAATTATACAATTTTACCTAACACAACTCCTTAATTATCCAATTTTACCAAACACCACTCCTTAATTATCCAATTTTACCTAACCCAACTCCTTAATTATCCAATTTTACCTAACACAACTCCTTAAATATCCAATTTTACCTAACCCAACTCCTTAATTATCCAATTTTACCAAACACAATTCCTGAATTATCCAATTTTACCTAACCCAACTCCTTAATTATCTCATTTTACCAAACACAACTTCCTAAATATCCAAATTTCCCTTTTTTTTTTTTTTTTTTACTTTTTTTTTGATTGAGGTTCTTGAAGATAATTATACTTTAAACAAAAAACACTTAGAACCTTTCTTCAATACTTTATTTTGTAACCAAATGTACTTTTTTTTTTTTATTTATCTAACACAACTCCTTAATTATCCAATTTTACCAAACAAAACTCCCTATTTATCCAATTTTACCTAACATAACTCCTTAGTTATCCAATTTTACCTAACACAACTCCTTCATTATCCAATTTTACCAATCATAACTCCTTACCCAACTCCTTATTTATCCAATTTTACCAAACACAACTTCTTGATTATCCAATTTTACCTAACCCAACTCCTTAATTATCCAATTTTACCAAATACAACTCCTCAATTATCCAATTTTACCTTACCCAACTCCTTAATTTTCCAATTTTACCAAACACAACTCCTTAATTATCCAATTTTACCTAACCCAACTCCTTAATTATCCAATTTTACCTAACACAACTCCTTAATTATCCAATTTTACCTAACTCAACTCCTTAATTATCCAATTTTACCAAACACAACTCCTGAACTATCTAATTTTACCTAACCTAACTCCTTAATTATCCAATTTTACCATACACAACTCCTTAATTATCGAATTTTACCTAACCCAACTCCTTAATTATCCAATTTTACCAATTACAACTCCTTAATTATCCAATTTTACCAGACACAACTCCCTAATTATCTAATTTTACCTAACCCAACTCCTTTATTATCCAATTTTACCTGACACAACTCCTTAATTATCTTATTTTACCTAACACAACTGCCTAATTATCCAATTTTACCAAACACAACTTCTTTATTATCCAATTTTACCTAACCCAACTCCTTAATTATCCAATTTTACCTGACACAACTCCTTAATTATCCAATTTTACCTAACACAACTGCTTAATTATCCAATTTTACCAAACACAACTCACTGAATCAAACACTTACTATGTTTTTACCACAAAATATTTATTGTATGTATATATATTATATTACACAAATATACACATAAATTCACGACTTAAGTTTCGACGTTTGACGGTCATTATCAAGTGAAACAAATTACAAAGGGGAGTTACATTTATACAGGTAAAACAATTTAGAGTGAGGGTAGCAAAACAAATTAGGTTAAACAGGTACAAAGATTTACACATTAAAGGATTTCAAAGAGCGGCGTGTACACTAAATCGGTTTGTTCGTTTAACAGATTAACTAGGGGGTTCTTGGTTCGTTTGAAAATTTCGGCGGATTCGAGCAGGTTAAGCTTTGTGCCTTTGGTACAGTTATGTAAAATTTTAATTTTATTTATTTCTGGAAATGAATGTTTGCACTCTAATACGTGGTTAGAAAAGGAACTGGAGTCTTGGTTCAATCTAAATGCGCGAAAATGTTCCGAATATCTCTTTTCGAAACT
The DNA here is from genome assembly GCA_932526585.2 of Philonthus cognatus. Taxonomy (NCBI): domain Eukaryota; kingdom Metazoa; phylum Arthropoda; class Insecta; order Coleoptera; family Staphylinidae; genus Philonthus; species Philonthus cognatus. The sequence goes on from OW052244.1 coordinate 325,679, forward strand.
ACGACCGGTTTGGCCTACATACACACTATTGCATTCGGAACAAGGGATTTCATAAACACCTGATTTCTTTAAAGGATTAATTTTGTCTTTTGAATTGAATAAAATGTTGGATAATTTGCAACTGGGTCTAAACGCGATTTGATGATTTTGTTTTCGAAGAATGTGAGCTATTTTTTCCGTAATTTCGCCAAAGTATGTTAGGGTAATGTATGGATCTTTGTTCACATTTTCCAGTCTCGGATAAATGTGGGTCATTGTATTTTGATAACGTTTTTTATTAATTATGTTCTGAATAAGGTTTACTGGATAACCATTAGTTTTGGCAATATCTATAATTTTATTTAGTTCTATGACTCGGTTATTGGCTGATAAAGGAATTAAAAAGGCCCGGTGTATCATTGAATGATACGCGGCTAATTTATGCGACAATGGGTGATTGGAATTATATGGGATAGTGGAATTTACGTTGGTTGGTTTTCTAAAGATATCAAATTCTATTTTATTGTTCTTGTGGATTAAGGTCAAGTCTAAAAAGTTAATTTTATTATTTTGTTCGTGTTCTATTGTAAATTTTATTTTGGGGTGTATATTATTAATTAAATTTAAAAATTGATCAATTTGACGTGTGGTGCCACTAAAGCAAGCAATAATGTCATCTACATATCGGTGCCAGAATGGTTATCCAGTAAACCTTATTCAGAACATAATTAATAAAAAACGTTATCAAAATACAATGACCCACATTTATCCGAGACTGGAAAATGTGAACAAAGATCCATACATTACCCTAACATACTTTGGCGAAATTACGGAAAAAATAGCTCACATTCTTCGAAAACAAAATCATCAAATCGCGTTTAGACCCAGTTGCAAATTATCCAACATTTTATTCAATTCAAAAGACAAAATTAATCCTTTAAAGAAATCAGGTGTTTATGAAATCCCTTGTTCCGAATGCAATAGTGTGTATGTAGGCCAAACCGGTCGTAGTTTCGAAAAGAGATATTCGGAACATTTTCGCGCATTTAGATTGAACCAAGACTCCAGTTCCTTTTCTAACCACGTATTAGAGTGCAAACATTCATTTCCAGAAATAAATAAAATTAAAATTTTACATAACTGTACCAAAGGCACAAAGCTTAACCTGCTCGAATCCGCCGAAATTTTCAAACGAACCAAGAACCCCCTAGTTAATCTGTTAAACGAACAAACCGATTTAGTGTACACGCCGCTCTTTGAAATCCTTTAATGTGTAAATCTTTGTACCTGTTTAACCTAATTTGTTTTGCTACCCTCACTCTAAATTGTTTTACCTGTATAAATGTAACTCCCCTTTGTAATTTGTTTCACTTGATAATGACCGTCAAACGTCGAAACTTAAGTCGTGAATTTATGTGTATATTTGTGTAATATAATATATATACATACAATAAATATTTTGTGGTGAAAACATAGTAAGTGTTTGATTCAGTGATCATGAATTACCACGTAGTTACGGTCGCAACCATCATTATGATTCAAACACAACTCCTTCATTATCCAATTTTACCTAACCAAACTCCTTAATTATCCAATTTTACCTAACACAACTTCTTAATTATCCAATTTTACCTAACCTTACTCCTTAATTATCTAATTTTACCTAACACAACTCCTTAATTATCCAATTTTACCTAACCCAACTCCACAATTATCCAATTTTACCTGACACAACTCCTTAATTATCCAATTTTACCTAACACAACTCCTTAATTATCCAATTTTACCATACACAACTCTTTAATTATCCAATTTTACCTAACCCAACTCCGAAATTATCCAATTTTATCTAACACAACTCCTTAATTATCCAATTTTACCTAACCCAACTCCTTAATTATCTAATTTTACCAAACACAACTCCTGAATTATGCAATTTTACATAACCCAACTCCTTAATTATCTAATTTTACCAAACACAACTTCCTAAATATCCAATTTTACCTATTTTTTTTTTTTTTTTGATTGATTGAGGTTCTTGAAGATAATTATACTTTAAATAAAAAACACTTAGAACCTTTCTTTAATACTTTATTTTGTAACCAAATGTACTTTTTTTTTTTTATTTACCTAACACAACTCCTTAATTATCTAATTTTACCAAACACAACTCCCTATTTATCCAATTTTACCTAACATAACTCCTTAGTTATCCAATTTTACCTAACACAACTCCTTAATTATCCGATTTTACCAAACACAACTTCTTGATTATCCAATTTTACCTAACCCAACTCCTTAATTATCCAATATTACCAAACACAACTCCTCAATTATCCAATTTTACCTAACCCAACTCCTTAATTATCCAATTTGACCTAACCCAACTCCTTAATTTTCCAATTTTACCCAACACAACTCCTTAATTATTCAATTTTACCTAACCCAACTCCTTAATTATCTAATTTTACCTAACCCAACTCCTTAATTATCCAATTTTACCAAACACAACTCCTCAATTATCCAATTTTACCTAACCCAACTTCTTAATTACCCAATTTTACCTACCACAACTCCCTAATTATCCAATTTTACCTAACATAACTCCTTAATTATCCAATTTTACCTAACACAACTCCTTAATTATTCAATTTTACCAAACACAACTCCTTAATTATCCAATTTTACCAAACACAACTTCTTAATTATTCAATTTTACCTAACCCAACTCCTTAATTATCCAATTTTACCTAACACAACTCCTTAAATATCCAATTTTACCTAACCCAACTCCTGAATTATCCAATTTTTCCTAACACAACTCTTTAATTATCCAATTTTACAAAACACAACTTCTTAATTATCGAATTTTACCTAACCCAACTCCTTAATTATCCAATTTTACCTAACACAACTTCTTAATTCTCCAATTTTACCTAACCCAACTCCACAATTATCCAATTTTACCTGACACACTTCCTTAATTATCCAATTTTACCTTACACAACTCCCTAATTATCCAATTTTACCTAACTGAACTCCTGAATTATCCAATTTTACCTTACCCAACTCCTTAATTATCCAATTTTCCCTAACACAACTCCTTAATTATCCAATTTTACCTAACCCAACTAGTTAATTATCCAATTTTATTAAACACAACTTCTTGATTATCCAATTTTACCTAATCAACTCCTTAATTATCCAACTTTACCAAACACAACTCCTCAATTATCCAATTTTACCTAACCCAATTCCTTAATTATCCAATTTTACCAAACACAACTCCTTAATTATCCAATTTTACCAAACACAACTCCTAAATTATCCAATTTTACCTAACACAACTCCTTAAATATCCAATTTTACTTAACCTAACTCCTTCATTATCCAATTTTACCTAACACAACTCCTTAATTATCTATTTTTACCTAACCCAACTCCGTATTTATTTAATTTTACCTAACACAACTCCTTAATTATCCAATTTTACCAAACACAACTTCTTAATTATCTTATTTTACCTAACACAACTCCTTAATTATCTAATTTTACCAAACACAATTCCTTAATTATCCAATTTTACTTAACCTAAGTTCTAATTTATTCAATTTTTCTAAACACAACTCCTTAATTATTTAATTTTACCTAACCCAACTCCTTAATTATCCAATTTTACCAAACACAACTCCTTAATTATTCAATTTTACCTAACCCGACTCCTAATTTTATCCAATTTTACCTAACACAACTCTTTAATTATCCAATTTTACTTAACCCAACTCTTTAATTATCCAATTTTACCTAACACAACTCCTTAAATATCCAATTTCACCTAACCCAACTCCCTAATTATCCAATTTTACCTAACCCAACTTCTTAATTATCCAATTTTACCAAACGCAACTCCTTAATTATTTAATTTTACGTAACCCAACTCCTCAATTATCCAATTTTACCTAACACAACTCCTTAATTATCCAATTTTACCTAACACAACTCCTTAAATATACAATTTTACTTAACCTAACTCCATAATTATCCAATTTTACCTAACACAACTCCTTAATTATCTATTTTTACCTAACCCAACTCCGTATTTATTTAATTTTACCTAACACAACTCCTTAATTATCCAATTTCATTAAACACAACTTCTTGATTATCCAATTTTACCTAACCCAACTCCTTAATTATCCAATTTTACCAAACACAACTCCTCAATTATCCAATTTTACCTAACCCAATTCCTTAATTATCTAATTTTACTAAACACAACTCCTTCATTATCCAATTTTACTAAACACAACTCCTAAATTATCCAATTTTACCTAACACAACTCCCTAAATATCCAATTTTACTTAACATAACTCCTTAATTATCCAATTTTACCTAACACAACTCCTTAATTATCTATTTTTACCTAACCCAACTCCGTATTTATTAAATTTTACCTAACACAACTCCTTAATTATCCAATTTTACCAAACACAACTTCTTAATTAACTAATTTTACCTAACACAACTCCTTAATTATCTAATTTTACCAAACACAACTCCTTAATTATCCAATTTTACTTAACCTAACTTCTAATTTATTCAAATTTTATAAACACAACTCGTTAATTATCCAATTTTACCTAACCCAACTCCTTGATTATCCAATTTTACCAAACACAACTCCTTAATTGTCCAATTTTACCTAACCCAACTCCTTAATTATCCAATTTTACCTAACACAACTCCTTAAATATCCAATTTTACTTAACCCAACTCCTAAATTATACAATTTTACCTAACACAACTCCTTAATTATCCAATTTTACCTAACACAACTCCTAAAATATCCAAATTTACTAATCAAAACTAACCTAACCTAACCTAACCTAACCTAACCTAACCTAACTTCTAATTTATTCAAATTTTATAAACACAACTCGTTAATTATCCAATTTTACTTAACCCAACTCCTAAATTATACAATTTTACCTAACACAACTCCTTAATTATCCAATTTTACCTAACCCAACTCCTTAATTATCCAATTTTTCCAACCACAACTCCTTAATTATCCAATTTTACCTAACCCAACTCCTTTATTATCCAATTTTACCTAAAACAACTCCTTAATTGTCCAATTTTACTTAACCCAACTCGTTAATTATCCAATTTTACCTAACACAACTCCTTAAATATCCAATTTTACCTAACCGAACTCCTTAATTATCCAATTTTACCTAACCCAACTCCTTAATTATCCAATTTTATTATACACAACACCTTATTTATCTAATTTTACCTAACCCAACTCCTTAATTATCTAATTTTCCAAACACAACTTCCTAAATATCCAAATTTCCCTTTTTTTTTTTTTTTTTTGGGTTTGATTGAGGTTCTTGAAGATAATTATACTTTAAACAAAAAACACTTAGAACCTTTCTTCAATACTTTATTTTGTAACCAAATGTACTTTTTTTTTTTTATTTATCTAACACAACTCCTTAATTATCCAATTTTACCAAACACAACTCCCTATTTATCCAATTTTACCTAACATATCTCCTTAGTTATCCAATTTTACCTAACACAACTCCTTAATTATCCAATTTTACCAATCATAACTCCTTACCCAACTCCTTATTTATCCAATTTTACCAAACACAACTTCTTGATTATCCAATTTTACCTAACCTAACTCCTTAATTATCCAATTTTACCAAATACAACTCCTCAATTATCCAATTTTACCTTACCCAACTCCTTAATTTTCCAATTTTACCAAACACAACTCCTTAATTATCCAATTTTACCTAACTCAACTCCTTAATTATCCAATTTTACCAAACACAACTTCTTGATTATCCAATTTTACCTAACCCAACTCCTTAATTATCCAATTTTACCAAATACAACTCCTCAATTATGCAATTTTACCTTACCCAACTCCTTAATTATCCAATTTTACCTAACACAACTCCTTAATTATCCAATTTTACCTAACTCAACTCCTTAATTATCCAATTTTACCAAACACAACTCCTGAACTATCTAATTTTACCTAACCTTACTCCTTAATTATCTAATTTTACCATACACAACTCCTTAATTATCTAATTTTACCTAACCCAACTCCTTAATTATCCAATTTTACCAATTACAACTCCTTAATTATCCAATTTTACCAGACACAACTCCCTAATTATCTAATTTTACCTAGCCCAACTCCTTTATTATCCAAATTTACCTGACACAACTCCTTAATTATCTAATTTTACCAAACACAACTCCTTAATTATCCAATTTTACTTAACCTAACTTCTAATTTATTCAATTTTTCTAAACACAACTCCTTAAATATCCAATTTTACCTAACCCAACTCCTTAATTATCCAATTTTACCAATCACAACTCCTTAGTTATCCAATTGTACCTAGCCCAACTCCTTAATTATCCAATTTTACCTAACACAACTGCCTAATTATCCAATTTTACTTAACCCAACTCCTTAATTATCCAATTTTACCTAACACAACTCCTTTAATATCCAATTTTACCTAACCCAACTCCCTAATTATCCAATTTTACCTAACCCAACTCCTTAATTATCCAATTTTACCAAACACAACTCCTTAATTATCCAATTTTACCTAACCCAACTCCTCAATTATCCAATTTTACCTAACACAACTCCTTAATTATCCAATTTTACTTAACCCAACTACCTAATTATCCAATTTTACCTAACACAACTCCTTAAATATCCAATTTTACTTAACCCAACTCCTAAATTATACAATTTTACCTAACACAACTCCTTAATTATCCAATTTTCCCTAACACAACTCCTAAAATATCCATATTTACTAAACAAAACTCCCTAATTATCCAATTTTACCTAACACAACTCCTTAATTATCTATTTTTACCTAACCCAACTCCGTATTTATTAAATTTTACCTAACACAACTCCTTAATTATCCAATTTTACCAATCACAACTTCTTAATTAACTAATTTTACCTAACACAACTCCTTAATTATCTAATTTTACCAAACACAACTCCTTAATTATCCAATTTTACTTAACCTAACATCTAATTTATTCAAATTTTATAAACACAACTCGTTAATTATTCAATTTTACCTAACCCAACTCCTTAATTATCCAATTTTACCAAACACAACTCCTTAATTGTCCAATTTTACCAAACACAACTTATTAATTAACTAATTTTACCTAACACAACTTCTTAATTATCTAATTTTACCAAACACAACTCCTTAATTATCCAATTTTACTTAACCTAACTTCTAATTTATTCAAATTTTATAAACACAACTCGTTAATTATCCAATTTTACCTAACCCAACTCCTTAATTATCCAATTTTACCTAACACAACTCCTTAATTATTGAATTTTACCAAACACAACTCCTTAATTTTCCAATTTTACCAAACACAACTTCTTAATTATTCAATTTTACCTAACCCAACTCCTTAATTATCCAATTTTACCTAACACAACTCCTTAATTATCCAATTTTACCTAACCCAACTCTATAATTATCCAATTTTACCTAACACAACTCCTTAATTATCCAATTTTACCTAACCCAACTCCTTAATTATTCAATTTTACCAAACAGAACTCCTTAATTATCCAATTTTACCAAACACAACTCCTTAATTATTCAATTTTACCTTACACAACTCCTTAATTATCCAATTTTACCTAACCCAACTCCATAATCATCCAATTTTACCAAACACAACTCCTTAAATATCCAATTTTACCTAACCCAACTCCTGAATTATCCAATTTTTCCTAACACAACTCCTTAATTATCCAATTTTACAAAACACAACTTCTTAATTATCGAATTTTACCTAACCCAACTCCTTAATTATCCAATTTTACCTAACACAACTTCTTAATTCTCCAATTTTACCTAACCGAACTCCTGAATTATCCAATTTTACCTTACCCAACTCCTTAATTATCCAATTTTCCCTAACACAACTCCTTAATTATCCAATTTTACCTAACCCAACTCCTTAATTATCCAATTTTATTAAACACAACTTCTTGATTATCCAATTTTACCTAACCCAACTCCTTAATTATCTAATTTTACCAAACACAACTCCTCAATTATCCAATTTTACCTAACCCAATTCCTTAATTATCCAATTTTACCAAACACAACTCCTTAATTATCCAATTTTACCAAACACAACTCCTAAATTATCCAATTTTACCTAACACAACTCCTTAAATATCCAATTTTACTTAACCTAACTCCTTAATTATCCAATTTTACCTAACACAACTCCTTAATTATCTATTTTTACCTAACCCAACTCCGTATTTATTTAATTTTACCTAACACAACTCCTTAATTATCCAATTTTACCAAACACAACTTCTTAATTATCTTATTTTACCTAACACAACTCCTTAATTATCTAATTTTACCAAACACAATTCCTTAATTATCCAATTTTACTTAACCTAACTTCTAATTTATTCAATTTTTCTAAACACAACTCCTTAATTATCTAATTTTACCTAACCCAACTCCTTAATTATCCAATTTTACCAAACACAACTCCTTAATTATTCAATTTTACCTAACCCGACTCCTTAATTATCCAATTTTACCTAACACAACTCTTTAATTATCCAATTTTACTTAACCCAACTCTTTAATTATCCAATTTTACCTAACACAACTCCTTAAATATCCAATTTTACCTAACCCAACTCCCTAATTATCCAATTTTACCTAACCCAACTTCTTAATTATCCAATTTTACCAAACACAACTCCTTAATTATCTAATTTTACGTAACCCAACTCCTCAATTATCCAATTTTACCTAACACAACTCCTTAATTATCCAATTTAACCTAATACAACTCCTTAAATATCCAATTTTACTTAACCTAACTCCATAATTATCCAATTTTACCTAACACAACTCCTTAATTATCTATTTTTACCTAACCCAACTCCGTATTTATTTAATTTTACCTAACACAACTCGTTAATTATCCAATTTTATTAAACACAACTTCTTGATTATCCAATTTTACCTAACCCAACTCCTTAATTATCCAATTTTACCAAACACAACTCCTCAATTATCCAATTTTCCCTAACCCAATTCCTTAATTATCCAATTTTACCAAACACAACTCCTAAATTATCAAATTTTACTAAACACAACTCCTAAATTATCCAATTTTACCTAACCCAACTCCTTAATTATCCAATTTTACCAAACACAACTCCTCAATTATCCAATTTTACCTAACCCAATTCCTTAATTATCCAATTTTACCAAACACAACTCCTTAATTATCCAATTTAACCTAACACAACTCCTTAAATATCCAATTTTACTTAACCTAACTCCTTAATTATCCAATTTTACCTAACACAACTCCTTAATTATCTATTTTTACCTAACCCAACTCCGTATTTATTAAATTTTACCTAACACAACTTCTTAATTATCCAATTTTACCAAACACAACTTCTTAATTAACTAATTTTACCTAACACAACTCCTTAATTATCTAATTTTACCAAACACAACTCCTTAATTATCCAATTTTACTTAACCTAACTTCTAATTTATTCAAATTTTATAAACACAACTCGTTAATTATTCAATTTTACCTAACCCAACTCCTTAATTATCCAATTTTACCAAACACAACTCCTTAATTGTCCAATTTTACCTAACCCAACTCCTTAATTATCCAATTTTATCTAACACAACTCCTTAATTATCCAATTTTACCAAACACAACTTATTAATTAACTAATTTTACCTAACACAACTTCTTAATTATCTAATTTTACCAAACACAACTCCTTAATTATCCAATTTTACTTAACCCAACTTCTAATTTATTCAAATTTTATAAACACAACTCGTTAATTATCCAATTTTACCTAACCCAACTCCTTAATTATCCAATTTTACCAAACACAACTCCTAAATTGTCCAATTTTACCTAACCCAACTCCTTAATTATCCAATTTTACCTAACACAACTCCTTAAATATCCAATTTTACCTAACCCAACTCCCTAATTATCCAATTTTACCTAACCCAACTCCTTAATTATCCAATTTTACCAAACACAACTCCTTAATTATCCAATTTTACCTAACCCAACTCCTCAATTATCCAATTTTACCTAACACAACTCCTTAATTATCCAATTTTACTTAACCCAACTCCTTAATTATCCAATTTTACCTAACACAACTCCTTAAATATCCAATTTTATCTAACCCAACTCCTAAATTATACAATTTTACCTAACACAACTCCTTAATTATCCAATTTTACCTAACACAACTCCTTAAATATCCATATTTACTAAACAAAACTCCCTAATTATCCAATTTTACCTAACACAACTCCTTAATTATCTAATTTCACCTAACCCTACTTCTTAATTATCCAATTTTACCTAACACAATTCCTTAATTATCTAATTTTACCTAACCCAACTCCTTAATTATTCAATTTTACCTAACACAACTCCTAAATTATCTAATTTTACCAAACACAACTCCTTAATTATCCAATTTTACCTAACCCAACTCCTTAATTATCCAATTTTACCTAACACAGCTCCTTAATTATCCAATTTTACCAAACACAACTCCTTAATTATCCAATTTTACCAAACACAACTCCCTAATTATCTAATTTTACCTAACCCAACTCCTTATTATCCAATTTTACCTGACACAACTCCTTAATTATCCAATTTTACCTAACACAACTGCCTAATTATCGAATTTTACCAAACACAACTTCTTTATTATCCAATTTTACCTAACCCAACTCCTTAATTATCTAATTTTACCTTACACAACTCCTTAATTATCCAATTTTACCAAACACAACTTGTTAATTATCCAATTTAACCTAACCCAACTCCTTAATTATCCAATTTTACCTAACACAACTCCTTAATTATCCAATTTCACTTAACCCAACTCCCTAATTATCCAATTTTACCAAACACAACTCCTGAATTATCCAATTTTACCTAACCCAACTCCTTAATTATCCAATTTTACCATACACAACTCCCAAATTATCTAATTTTACCTAACCCAACTCCTTAATTATCCAATTTTACAAAACACAAATCCTTAATTATCCAATTTTACCTAACCCAACTCCTTAATTAGCCAATTTTACTTAACACAGCTCCCTTATTATCCAATTTTACCAAACACAACTCCCTAATTATCCAATTTTACCAAACACAACTCCCTAATTATCTAATTTTACCTTACCCAACTCCTTAATATTCCAATTTTACCTGACACAACTCCTTAATTATCCAATTTTACTTAACACAACTGCCTAATTATCTAATTTTACCAAACACAACTCCTTTATTATCCAATTTTACCTAACCCAACTCCTTAATTATCCAATTTTACCTAACACAACTTCTTAAATATCCAATTTTACCTAACACAACTCCTTAATTATCTATTTTCACCTAACCCAACTCCGTAATTATTTAATTTTACCTAACCCCACTTCTTAATTATCCAGTTTTACCAAACACAACTCTTTAATTATCCAATTTCACCTAACCCAACTCCTTAATTATCTAATTTTACCTAACCCAACTCCCTAATTTTCCAATTTTACCCAACACAACTTCTTAATTATCCAATTTTACCTAACCCACCTCCTTTATTATCCAATTTTACCAAACACAACTCCTAAATTATCCAATAATACCTAACACAACTCCATAAATATCCAATTTTACTTAACCTAACTCCTTAATTATCCAATTCTACCTAACACAACTCCTTAATTATCTATTTTTACCTAACCCAACTCCGTAATTATTTAATTTTACCTAACACAACTCCTTAATTATAAAATTTTACCAAACACAACTTCTTAATTATCCAATTTTACCTAACACAACTCCTTAATTATCTAATTTTACCAAACACAACTCCTTAATTATCCAATTTTACTTAACCTAACTTCTAATTTATTCAATTTTTCTAAACACAACTCCTTAAATATCCAATTTTACCTAACCCAACTCCTTAATTATCCAATTTTACCAATCACAACTCCTTAGTTATCCAATTTTACCTAGCCCAACTCCTTAATTATCCAATTTTACCTAACACAACTGCCTAATTATCCAATTTTACTTAACCCAACTCTTTAATTATCCAATTTTACCTAACACAACTCCTTTAATATCCAATTTTACCTAACCCAACTCCCTAATTATCCAATTTTACCTAACCCAACTCCTTAATTATCCAATTTTACCAAACACAACTCCTTAATTATCCAATTTTACCTAACCCAACTCCTCAATTATCCAATTTTACCTAACACAACTCCTTAATTATCCATTTTTACTTAACCCAACTACTTAATTATCCAATTTTACCTAACACAACTCCTAAAATATCCATATTTACTAAACAAAACTCCCTAATTATCCAATTTTACCTAACACAACTCCTTAATTATCCAATTTTACTTAACCCAACTCCTAAATTATACAATTTTACCTAACACAACTCCTTAATTATCCAATTTTACCTAACACAACTCCTAAAATATCCATATTTACTAAACAAAACTCCCTAATTATCCAATTTTACCTAACACAACTCCTTAATTATCCAATTTTACCTAACCCAACTCCTTAATTATACAATTTTACCTAACACAACTCCTTAATTATCTAATTTTACTTAACCTTACTTCTTAATTATCCAATTTTTCTAAACACAACTCCTTAATTATCCAATTTTACCTAACCCAACTCCTTAATTATCCAATTTTACCAAAGACAACTCCCTAATCATCCAATTTTACCTAACCCAACTCCTTAAATATCCAATTTTACCTAACACAACTTTTTAATTATCCAATTTTACTTAACCCAACTCCTTAATTATCCAATTCTACCTAACACAACTCCTTAATTATCCATTTTTACCTAACCCAACTCCTTAATTATCCAATTTTACCAAACACAATTCCTGAATTATCCAATTTTACCTAACACAACTCCCTAAATATCCAATTTTACTTAACCTAACTCCCTAATTATCCAATTTTACCTAACACAACTCCTTAATTATCTATTTTTACCTAACCCAACTCCGTATTTATTAAATTTTACCTAACACAACTCCTTAATTATCCAATTTTACCAAACACAACTTCTTAATTAACTAATTTTACCTAACACAACTCCTTAATTATCTAATTTTACCAAACACAACTCCTAAATTGTCCAATTTTACTTAACCTAACTTCTAATTTATTCAAATTTTATAAACACAACTCGTTAATTATCCAATTTTACCTAACCCAACTCCTTAATTATCCAATTTTACCAAACACAACTCCTTAATTGTCCAATTTTAGCTAACCCAACTCCTTAATTATCCAATTTTATCTAACACAACTCCTTAATTATCCAATTTTACCAAACACAACTTATTAATTACCTAATTTTACCTAACACAACTCCTTAATTATCTAATTTTACCAAACACAACTCCTTAATTATCCAATTTTACTTAACCTAACTTCTAATTTATTCAAATTTTATAAACACAACTCGTTAATTATCCAATTTTACCTAACCCAACTCCTTAATTATCCAATTTTACCAAACACAACTCCTTAATTGTCCAATTTTACCTAACCCAACTCCTTAATTATCCAATTTTACCTAACACAACTCCTTAAATATCCAATTTTACCTAACCCAACTCCCTAATTATCCAATTTTACCTAACCCAACTCCTTAATTATCCAATTTTACTAAACACAACTCCTTAATTATCCAATTTTACCTAACCCAACTCCTATATTATCCAATTTTACCAAACACAACTCCTTAATTATTCAATTTTACCTAACCCGACTCCTTAATTATCCAATTTTACCTAACACAACTCCTTAATTATCCAATTTTACTTAACCCAACTCCTTAATTATCCAATTTTACCTAACACAACTCCTTAAATATCCAATTTTACCTAACCCAACTCCCTAATTATCCAATTTTACCTAACCCAACTTCTTAATTATCCAATTTTACCAAACACAACTCCTTAATTATCCAATTTTACGTAACCCAACTCCTCAATTATCCAATTTTACCTAACACAACTCCTTAATTATCCAATTTTACCTAACACAACTCCTTAAATATCCAATTTTACTTAACCCAACTCCTTAATTATCCAATTTTACCTAACACAACTCCTTAATTATCTATTTTTGCCTAACCCAACTCCGTATTTATTTAATTTTACCTAACACAACTCCTTAATTATCCAATTTTATTAAACACAACTTCTTGATTATCCAATTTTACCTAACCCAACTCCTTAATTATCCAATTTTACCAAACACAACTCCTCAATTATCCAATTTTACCTAACCCAATTCCTTAATTATCCAATTTTACCAACACAACTCCTTAATTATCCAATTTTACTAAACACAACTCCTAAATTATCCAATTTTACCTAACACAACTCCCTAAATATCCAATTTTACTTAACCTAACTCCTTAATTATCCAATTTCACCTAACACAACTTCTTAATTATCTATTTTTACCTAACCCAACTCCGTATTTATTTAATTTTACCTAACACAACTCCTTAATTATTCAATTTTACCAAACACAACTTCTTAATTATCTAATTTTACCTAACACAACTCCTTAATTATCTAATTTTACCAAACACAACTCCTTAATTATCCAATTTTACTTAACCTAACTTTTAATTTATTCAATTTTGATAAACACAACTCGTTAATTATCCAATTTTACCTAACCCAACTCCTTAATTATCCAATTTTACCAAACACAACTCGTTAATTGTCCAATTTTACCTAACCCAACTCCTTAATTATCAAATATTACCTAACACAACTCCTTAATTATCCAATTTTACTTAACCCAACTCCTTAATTATCCAATTTTACCTAACACAACTCCTTAAATATCCAATTTTACCTAACCCAACTCCTTAATTATCCAATTTTACCTAACCCAACTCCTTAATTATCCAATTTTACCAAACACAACTCCTTAATTATCCAATTTCACCTAACCCAACTCCTCAATTATCCAATTTTACCTAACACAACTCCTTAATTATCTAATTTTACTTAACCCAACTCCTTAATTATCCAATTTTACCTAACACAACTCCTTAAATATCCAATTTTATCTAACCCAACTCCTAAATTATACAATTTTACCTAACACAACTCCTTAATCATCCAATTTTACCTAACACAACTCCCTAAATATCCATATTTACTAAACAAAACTCCCTAATTATCCAATTTTACCTAACACAACTCCTTAATTATCCAATTTTACCCAACCCAACTCCTTAATTATACAATTTTACCTAACACAACTCCTTAATTATCCAATTTCACCTAACCCTACTTCTTAATTATCCAATTTTACCTAACACAATTCCTTAATTATCCAATTTTACCTAACCCAACTCCTCAATTATCCAATTTTACCTAACACAACTCCTTAATTATCCAATTTTACTTAACCCAACTCCTTAATTATCCAATTTTACCTAACACAACTCCTTAAATATCCAATTTTACCTAACCCAACTCCTAAATTATACAATTTTACCTAACACAACTCCTTAATTATCCAATTTTACCTAACACAACTCCTTAAATATCCATATTTACTAAACAAAACTCCCTAATTATCCAATTTTACCTAACACAACTCCTTAATTATCTAATTTCACCTAACCCTACTTCTTAATTATCCAATTTTACCTAAAACAATTCCTTAATTATCTAATTTTACCTAACCCAACTCCTTAATTATTCAATTTTACCTAACACAACTCCTAAATTATCTAATTTTACCAAACACAACTCCTTAATTATCCAATTTTACCTAACCCAACTCCTTAATTATCCAATTTTACCTAACACAGCTCCTTAATTATCCAATTTTACCAAACACAACTCCTTAATTATCCAATTTTACCAAACACAACTCCCTAATTATCTAATTTTACCTAACCCAACTCCTTATTATCCAATTTTACCTGACACAACTCCCTAATTATCCAATTTTACCTAACACAACTGCCTAATTATCCAATTTTACCAAACACAACTTCTTTATTATCCAATTTTACCTAACCCAACTCCTTAATTATCTAATTTTACCTTACACAACTCCTTAATTATCCAATTTTACCAAACACAACTTGATAATTATCCAATTTAACCTAACCCAACTCCTTAATTATCCAATTTTACCTAACACAACTCCTTAATTATCCAATTTCACTTAACCCAACTCCCTAATTATCCAATTTTACCAAACACAACTCCTGAATTATCCAATTTTACCTAACCCAACTCCTTAATTATCCAATTTTACCATACACAACTCCCAAATTATCTAATTTTACCTAACCTAACTCCTTAATTATCCAATTTTACAAAACACAAATCCTTAATTATCCAATTTTACCTAACCCAACTCCTTAATTAGCCAATTTTACCTAACACAGCTCCCTTATTATCCAATTTTACCAAACACAACTCCCTAATTATCCAATTTTATCAAACACAACTCCCTAATTATCTAATTTTACCTTACCCAACTCCTTAATATTCCAATTTTACCTGACACAACTCCTTAATTATCCAATTTTACTTAACACAACTGCCTAATTATCTAATTTTACCAAACACAACTCCTTTATTATCCAATTTTACCTAACCCAACTCCTTAATTATCCAATTTTACCTAACACAACTTCTTAAATATCCAATTTTACCTAACACAACTCCTTAATTAACTATTTTCACCTAACCCAACTCCGTAATTATTTAATTTTACCTAACCCCACTTCTTAATTATCCAATTTTACCAAACACAACTCTTTAATTATCCAATTTCACCTAACCCAACTCCTTAATTATCTAATTTTACCTAACCCAACTCCCTAATTTTCCAATTTTACCCAACACAACTTCTTAATTATCCAATTTTACCTAACCCACCTCCTTAATTATCCAATTTTACCAAACACAACTCCTAAATTATCCAATAATACCTAACACAACTCCTTAAATATCCAATTTTACTTAACCTAACTCCTTAATTATCCAATTCTACCTAACACAACTCCTTAATTATCTATTTTTACCTAACCCAACTCCGTAATTATTTAATTTTACCTAACACAACTCCTTAATTATCCAATTTTACCAAACACAACTTCTTAATTATCCAATTTTACCTAACACAACTCCTTAATTATCTAATTTTACCAAACACAACTCCTTAATTATCCAATTTTACTTAACCTAACTTCTAATTTATTCAATTTTTCTAAACACAACTCCTTAAATATCCAATTTTACCTAACCCAACTCCTTAATTATCCAATTTTACCAATCACAACTCCTTAGTTATCCAATTTTACCTAGCCCAACTCCTTAATTATCCAATTTTACCTAACACAACTGCCTAATTATCCAATTTTACTTAACCCAACTCTTTAATTATCCAATTTTACCTAACACAACTCCTTTAATATCCAATTTTACCTAACCCAACTCCCTAATTATCCAATTTTACCTAACCCAACTCCTTAATTATCCAATTTTACCAAACACAACTCCTTAATTATCCAATTTTACCTAACCCAACTCCTCAATTATCCAATTTTACCTAACACAACTCCTTAATTATCCAATTTTACTTAACCCAACTACTTAATTATCCAATTTTACCTAACACAACTCCTTAAATATCCAATTTTACTTAACCCAACTCCTAAATTATACAATTTTACCTAACACAACTCCTTAATTATCCAATTTTACCTAACACAACTCCTAAAATATCCATATTTACTAAACAAAACTCCTTAAATATCCAATTTTACCTAACACAACTCCTTAATTATCCAATTTTACCTAACCCAACTCCTTAATTATACAATTTTACCTAACACAACTCCTTAATTATCTAATTTCACCTAACCCAACTTCTTAATTATATAATTTTATCTAACACAACTCTTTAATTATCCAATTTTACCTAACCCAACTCCTTAATTATTAAATTTTACCTAACACAACTCCTTAATTATCTAATTTTACTTAACCTTACTTCTTAATTATCCAATTTTTCTAAACACAACTCCTTAATTATCCAATTTTACCTAACCCAACTCCTTAATTATCCAATTTTACCAAAGACAACTCCCTAATCATCCAATTTTACCTAACCCAACTCCTTAAATATCCAATTTTACCTAACACAACTTTTTAATTATCCAATTTTACTTAACCCAACTTCTTAATTATCCAATTCTACCTAACACAACTCCTTAATTATCCATTTTTACCTAACCCAACTCCTTAATTATCCAATTTTACCAAACACAATTCCTGAATTATCCAATTTTACCTAACACAACTCCCTAAATATCCAATTTTACTTAACCTAACTCCCTAATTATCCAATTTTACCTAACACAACTCCTTAATTATCTATTTTTACCTAACCCAACTCCGTATTTATTAAATTTTACCTAACACAACTCCTTAATTATCCAATTTTACCAAACACAACTTCTTAATTAACTAATTTTACCTAACACAACTCCTTAATTATCTAATTTTACCAAACACAACTCCTAAATTGTCCAATTTTACTTAACCTAACTTCTAATTTATTCAAATTTTATAAACACAACTCGTTAATTATCCAATTTTACCTAACCCAACTCCTTAATTATCCAATTTTACCAAACACAACTCCTTAATTGTCCAATTTTAGCTAACCCAACTCCTTAATTATCCAATTTTATCTAACACAACTCCTTAATTATCCAATTTTACCAAACACAACTTATTAATTACCTAATTTTACCTAACACAACTCCTTAATTATCTAATTTTACTTAACCTAACTTCTAATTTATTCAAATTTTATAAACACAACTCGTTAATTATCCAATTTTACCTAACCCAACTCCTTAATTATCCAATTTTATCAAACACAACTCCTTAATTGTCCAATTTTACCTAACCCAACTTCTTAATTATCCAATTTTACCTAACACAACTCCTTAAATATCCAATTTTACCTAACCCAACTCCCTAATTATTCAATTTTACCTAACCCAACTCCTTAATTATCCAATTTTACTAAACACAACTCCTTAATTATCCAATTTTACCTAACCCAACTCCTATATTATCCAATTTTACCAAACACAACTCCTTAATTATTCAATTTTACCTAACCCGACTCCTTAATTATCCAATTTTACCTAACACAACTCCTTAATTATCCAATTTTACTTAACCCAACTCCTTAATTATCCAATTTTACCTAACACAACTCCTTAAATATCCAATTTTACCTAACCCAACTCCCTAATTATCCAGTTTTACCTAACCCAACTTCTTAATTATCCAATTTTACCAAACACAACTCCTTAATTATCCAATTTTACGTAACCCAACTCCTCAATTATCCAATTTTACCTAACACAACTCCTTAATTATCCAATTTTACCTAACACAACTCCTTAAATATCCAATTTTACTTAACCTAACTCCTTAATTATCCAATTTTACCTAACACAACTCCTTAATTATCTATTTTTGCCTAACCCAACTCCGTATTTATTTAATTTTACCTAACACAACTCCTTAATTATCCAATTTTATTAAACACAACTTCTTGATTATCCAATTTTACCTAACCCAACTCCTTAATTATCCAATTTTACCAAACACAACTCCTCAATTATCCAATTTTACCTAACCCAATTCCTTAATTATCCAATTTTACCAACACAACTCCTTAATTATCCAATTTTACTAAACACAACTCCTAAATTATCCAATTTTACCTAACACAACTCCCTAAATATCCAATTTTACTTAACCTAACTCCTTAATTATCCAATTTCACCTAACACAACTTCTTAATTATATATTTTTACCTAACCCAACTCCGTATTTATTTAATTTTACCTAACACAACTCCTTAATTATTCAATTTTACCAAACACAACTTCTTAATTATCTAATTTTACCTAACACAACTCCTTAATTATCTAATTTTACCAAACACAACTCCTTAATTATCCAATTTTACTTAACCTAACTTTTAATTTATTCAATTTTGATAAACACAACTCGTTAATTATCCAATTTTACCTAACCCAACTCCTTAATTATCCAATTTTACCAAACACAACTCGTTAATTGTCCAATTTTACCTAACCCAACTCCTTAATTATCAAATTTTACCTAACACAACTCCTTAATTATCCAATTTTACTTAACCCAACTCCTTAATTATCCAAATTTACCTAACACAACTCCTTAAATATCCAATTTTACCTAACCCAACTCCTTAATTATCCAATTTTACCTAACCCAACTCCTTAATTATCCAATTTTACCAAACACAACTCCTTAATTATCCAATTTCACCTAACCCAACTCCTCAATTATCCAATTTTACCTAACACAACTCCTTAATTATCTAATTTTACTTAACCCAACTCCTTAATTATCCAATTTTACCTAACACAACTCCTTAAATATCCAATTTTATCTAACCCAACTCCTAAATTATACAATTTTACCTAACACAACTCCTTAATCATCCAATTTTACCTAACACAACTCCCTAAATATCCATATTTACTAAACAAAACTCCCTAATTATCCAATTTTACCTAACACAACTCCTTAATTATCCAATTTTACCTAACCCAACTCCTTAATTATACAATTTTACCTAACACAACTCCTTAATTATCCAATTTCACCTAACCCTACTTCTTAATTATCCAATTTTACCTAACACAATTCCTTAATTATCCAATTTTACCTAACCCAACTCCTCAATTATCCAATTTTACCTAACACAACTCCTTAATTATCCAATTTTACTTAACCCAACTCCTTAATTATCCAATTTTACCTAACACAACTCCTTAAATATCCAATTTTATCTAACCCAACTCCTAAATTATACAATTTTACCTAACACAACTCCTTAATTATCCAATTTTACCTAACACAACTCCTTAAATATCCATATTTACTAAACAAAACTCCCTAATTATCCAATTTTACCTAACACAACTCCTTAATTATCTAATTTCACCTAACCCTACTTCTTAATTATCCAATTTTACCTAAAACAATTCCTTAATTATCTAATTTTACCTAACCCAACTCCTTAATTATTCAATTTTACCTAACACAACTCCTAAATTATCTAATTTTACCAAACACAACTCCTTAATTATCCAATTTTACCTAACTTAACTCCTTAATTATCCAATTTTACCTAACACAGCTCCTTAATTATCCAATTTTACCAAACACAACTCCTTAATTATCCAATTTTACCAAACACAACTCCCTAATTATCTAATTTTACCTAACCCAACTCCTTATTATCCAATTTTACCTGACACAACTCCTTAATTATCCAATTTTACCTAACACAACTGCCTAATTATCCAATTTTACCAAACACAACTTCTTTATTATCCAATTTTACCTAACCCAACTCCTTAATTATCTAATTTTACCTTACACAACTCCTTAATTATCCAATTTTACCAAACACAACTTGTTAATTATCCAATTTAACCTAACCCAACTCCTTAATTATCCAATTTTACCTAACACAACTCCTTAATTATCCAATTTCACTTAACCCAACTCCCTAATTATCCAATTTTACCAAACACAACTCCTGAATTATCCAATTTTACCTAACCCAACTCCTTAATTATCCAATTTTACCATACACAACTCCCAAATTATCTAATTTTACCTAACCTAACTCCTTAATTATCCAATTTTACAAAACACAAATCCTTAATTATCCAATTTTACCTAACCCAACTCCTTAATTAGCCAATTTTACCTAACACAGCTCCCTTATTATCCAATTTTACCGAACACAACTCCCTAATTATCCAATTTTACCAAACACAACTCCTTAATTAACTATTTTCACCTAACCCAACTCCGTAATTATTTAATTTTACCTAACCCCACTTCTTAATTATCCAATTTTACCAAACACAACTCTTTAATTATCCAATTTCACCTAACCCAACTCCTTAATTATCTAATTTTACCTAACCCAACTCCCTAATTTTCCAATTTTACCCAACACAACTTCTTAATTATCCAATTTTACCTAACCCACCTCCTTAATTATCCAATTTTACCAAACACAACTCCTAAATTATCCAATAATACCTAACACAACTCCTTAAATATCCAATTTTACTTAACCTAACTCCTTAATTATCCAATTCTACCTAACACAACTCCTTAATTATCTATTTTTACCTAACCCAACTCCGTAATTATTTAATTTTACCTAACACAACTCCTTAATTATCCAATTTTACCAAACACAACTCCTTAATTATCCAATTTTACCTAACACAACTCCTTAATTATCTAATTTTACCAAACACAACTCCTTAATTATCCAATTTTACTTAACCTAACTTCTAATTTATTCAATTTTTCTAAACACAACTCCTTAAATATCCAATTTTACCTAACCCAACTCCTTAATTATCCAATTTTACCAATCACAACTCCTTAGTTATCCAATTTTACCTAGCCCAACTCCTTAATTATCCAATTTTACCTAACACAACTGCCTAATTATCCAATTTTACTTAACCCAACTCTTTAATTATCCAATTTTACCTAACACAACTCCTTTAATATCCAATTTTACCTAACACAACTCCCTAATTATCCAATTTTACCTAACCCAACTCCTTAATTATCCAATTTTACCAAACACAACTCCTTAATTATCCAATTTTACCTAACCCAACTCCTCAATTATCCAATTTTACCTAACACAACTCCTTAATTATCCAATTTTACTTAACCCAACTACTTAATTATCCAATTTTACCTAACACAACTCCTTAAATATCCAATTTTACTTAACCCAACTCCTAAATTATACAATTTTACCTAACACAACTCCTTAATTATCCAATTTTACCTAACACAACTCCTAAAATATCCATATTTACTAAACAAAACTCCTTAATTATCCAATTTTACCTAACACAACTCCTTAATTATCCAATTTTACCTAACCCAACTCCTTAATTATACAATTTTACCTAACACAACTCCTTAATTATCTAATTTCACCTAACCCAACTTCTTAATTATATAATTTTATCTAACACAACTCTTTAATTATCCAATTTTACCTAACCCAACTCCTTAATTATTAAATTTTACCTAACACAACTCCTTAATTATCTAATTTTACTTAACCTTACTTCTTAATTATCCAATTTTTCTAAACACAACTCCTTAATTATCCAATTTTACCTAACCCAACTCCTTAATTATCCAATTTTACCAAAGACAACTCCCTAATCATCCAATTTTACCTAACCCAACTCCTTAAATATCCAATTTTACCTAACACAACTTTTTAATTATCCAATTTTACTTAACCCAACTTCTTAATTATCCAATTCTACCTAACACAACTCCTTAATTATCCATTTTTACCTAACCCAACTCCTTAATTATCCAATTTTACCAAACACAATTCCTGAATTATCCAATTTTACCTAACACAACTCCCTAAATATCCAATTTTACTTAACCTAACTCCCTAATTATCCAATTTTACCTAACACAACTCCTTAATTATCTATTTTTACCTAACCCAACTCCGTATTTATTAAATTTTACCTAACACAACTCCTTAATTATCCAATTTTACCAAACACAACTTCTTAATTAACTAATTTTACCTAACACAACTCCTTAATTATCTAATTTTACCAAACACAACTCCTAAATTATCCAATTTTACTTAACCTAACTTCTAATTTATTCAAATTTTATAAACACAACTCGTTAATTATCCAATTTTACCTAACCCAACTCCTTAATTATCCAATTTTACCAAACACAACTCCTTAATTGTCCAATTTTAGCTAACCCAACTCCTTAATTATCCAATTTTATCTAACACAACTCCTTAATTGTCCAATTTTAGCTAACCCAACTCCTTAATTATCCAATTTTACCAAACACAACTCCTTAATTATCCAATTTTACCTAACCCAACTCCTATATTATCCAATTTTACCAAACACAACTCCTTAATTATTCAATTTTACCTAACCCGACTCCTTAATTATCCAATTTTACCTAACACAACTCCTTAATTATCCAATTTTACTTAACCCAACTCCTTAATTATCCAATTTTACCTAACACAACTCCTTAAATATCCAATTTTACCTAACCCAACTCCCTAATTATCCAATTTTACCTAACCCAACTTCTTAATTATCCAATTTTACCAAACACAACTCCTTAATTATCCAATTTTACGTAACCCAACTCCTCAATTATCCAATTTTACCTAACACAACTCCTTAATTATCCAATTTTACCTAACACAACTCCTTAAATATCCAATTTTACTTAACCTAACTTCTTAATTATCCAATTTTACCTAACACAACTCCTTAATTATCTATTTTTGCCTAACCCAACTCCGTATTTATTTAATTTTACCTAACACAACTCCTTAATTATCCAATTTTATTAAACACAACTTCTTGATTATCCAATTTTACCTAACCCAACTCCTTAATTATCCAATTTTACTAAACACAACTCCTAAATTATCCAATTTTACCTAACACAACTCCCTAAATATCCAATTTTACTTAACCTAACTCCTTAATTATCCAATTTCACCTAACACAACTCCTTAATTATCTATTTTTACCTAACCCAACTCCGTATTTATTTAATTTTACCTAACACAACTCCTTAATTATTCAATTTTACCAAACACAACTTCTTAATTATCTTATTTTACCTAACACAACTCCTTAATTATCTAATTTTACCAAACACAACTCCTTAATTATCCAATTTTACTTAACCTAACTTTTAATTTATTCAATTTTGATAAACACAACTCGTTAATTATCCAATTTTACCTAACCCAACTCCTTAATTATCCAATTTTACCAAACACAACTCGTTAATTGTCCAATTTTACCTAACCCAACTCCTTAATTATCAAATTTTACCTAACACAACTCCTTAATTATCCAATTTTACTTAACCCAACTCCTTAATTATCCAATTTTACCTAACACAACTCCTTAAATATCCAATTTTACCTAACCCAACTCCTTAATTATCCAATTTTACCTAACCCAACTCCTTAATTATCCAATTTTACCAAACACAACTCCTTAATTATCCAATTTCACCTAACCCAACTCCTCAATTATCCAATTTTACCTAACACAACTCCTTAATTATCTAATTTTACTTAACTCAACTCCTTAATTATCCAATTTTACCTAACACAACTCCTTAAATATCCAATTTTATCTAACCCAACTCCTAAATTATACAATTTTACCTAACACAACTCCTTAATCATCCAATTTTACCTAACACAACTCTCTAAATATCCATATTTACTAAACAAAACTCCCTAATTATCCAATTTTACCTAACACAACTCCTTAATTATCCAATTTTACCTAACCCAACTCCTTAATTATACAATTTTACCTAACACAACTCCTTAATTATCCAATTTCACCTAACCCTACTTCTTAATTATCCAATTTTACCTAACACAATTCCTTAATTATCCAATTTTACCTAACCCAACTCCTTAATTATTCAATTTTACCTAACACAACTCCTTAATTATCTAATTTTACCAAACACAACTCCTTAATTATCCAATTTTACCTAACCCAACTCCTTAATTATTCAATTTTACCTTACACAGCTCCTTAATTATTCAATTTTACCAAACACAACTCCTTAATTATCCAATTTTACCAAACACAACTCCCTAATTATCTAATTTTACCTAACCTAACTCCTTATTATCCAATTTTACCTGACACAACTCCTTAATTATCCAATTTTACCTAACACAACTGCCTAATTATCCAATTTTACCAAACACAACTCCTTTATTATCCAATTTTACCTAACCCAACTCCTTAATTATCTAATTTTACCTTACACAACTCCTTATTTATCTAATTTTACCAAACACAACTTCTTAATTATCCAATTTTACCTAACCCAACTCCTTAATTATCCAATTTTACCTAACACAACTCCTTAATTATCCAATTTCACTTAACCCAACTCCCTAATTATCCAATTTTACCAAACACAACTCCTGAATTATCCAATTTTACCTAACCCAACTCCTTAATTATCCAATTTTACTATACACAACTCCCAAATTATCTAATTTTGCCTAACCCAACTCCTTAATTATCCCATTTTACAAAACACAAATCCTTAATTATCCAATTTTACCTAACCCAACTCCTTAATTATCCAATTTTACCTAACACAGCTCCTTAATTATCCAATTTCACCTAACCCAACTCCTTAATTATCCAATTTTACCTAACACAACTCCTTGAATATCCAATTTTACCTAACCCAACTCCTTAATTATCTAATTTTACCAAACACAACTTCCAAAATATCCAAATTTCCCTTTTTTTTTTTTTTTTTGGGTTTGATTGAGGTTCTTGAAGATAATTATACTTTAACACAACTCCTAAAATATCCATATTTACTAAACAAAACTCCCTAATTATCCAATTTTACCTAACACAACTCTTTAATTATCCAATTTTACCTAACACAACTCCTTAATTATCTAATTTTACCAAACACAACTCCCTATTTATCTAATTTTACCTAACATAACTCCTTAGTTATCCAATTTTACCTAACACAACTCCTTAATTATCCGATTTTACCAAACACAACTCCTTAATTATCCAATTTTACCTAACCCAACTCCTAAATTATCCAATTTGACCTAACCCAACTCCTTAATTTTCCAATTTTACAAAACACAACTCCTTAATTATCCAATTTTACAAAACACAACTTCTTAATTATCGAATTTTACCTAACCCAACTCCCTAATTATCCAATTTTACCAAACACAACTCCTAAATTATCCAATTTTACCTAACACAACTCCTTAAATATCCAATTTTACTTAACCTTACTCCTTAATTATCCAATTTTACCTAACACAACTCCTTAATTATCTATTTTTACCTAACCCAACTCCGTATTTATTTAATTTTACCTAACACAACTCCTTAATTATCCAATTTTACCAAACACAACTTCTTAATTATCTTATTTTACCTAACACAACTCCTTAATTATCTAATTTTACCAAACACAATTCCTTAATTATCCAATTTTACTTAACCTAACTTCTAATTTATTCAATTTTTCTAAACACAACTCCTTAATTATCTAATTTTACCTAACCCAACTCCTTAATTATCCAATTTTACCAAACACAACTCCTTAATTATTCAATTTTACCTAACCCGACTCCTTAATTATCCAATTTTACCTAACACAACTCTTTAATTATCCAATTTTACTTAACCCAACTCTTTAATTATCCAATTTTACCTAACACAACTCCTTAAATATCCAATTTTACCTAACCCAACTCCCTAATTATCCAATTTTACCTAACCCAACTTCTTAATTATTCAATTTTACCAAACACAACTCCTTAATTATCCAATTTTACGTAACCCAACTCCTCAATTATCCAATTTTACCTAACACAACTCCTTAATTATCCAATTTTACCTAACACAACTCCTTAAATATCCAATTTTACCTAACCCAACTCCCTAATTATCCAATTTTACCTAACCCAACTTCTTAATTATTCAATTTTACCAAACACAACTCCTTAATTATCCAATTTTACGTAACCCAACTCCTCAATTATCCAATTTTACCTAACACAACTCCTAAATTATCCAATTTTACCTAACACAACTCCTTAAATATCCAATTTTACTTAACCTTACTCCTTAATTATCCAATTTTACCTAACACAACTCCTTAATTATCTATTTTTACCTAACCCAACTCCGTATTTATTTAATTTTACCTAACACAACTCGTTAATTATCCAATTTTATTAAACACAACTTCTTGATTATCCAATTTTACCTAACCCAACTCCTTAATTATCCAATTTTACCAAACACAACTCCTTAATTATCCAATTTTACCAAACACAACTCCTTAATTATCAAATTTTACTAAACACAACTCCTAAATTATCCAATTTTACCTAACACAACTCCCTAAATATCCAATTTTACTTAACCTAACTCCTTAATTATCCAATTTTACCTAACACAACTCCTTAATTATCTATTTTTACCTAACCCAACTCCGTATTTATTAAATTTTACCTAACACAACTCCTTAATTATCCAATTTTACCAAACACAACTTCTTAATTAACTAATTTTACCTAACACAACTCCTTAATTATCTAATTTTACAAAACACAACTCCTTAATTATCCAATTTTACTTAACCTAACTTCTAATTTATTCAAATTTTATAAACACAACTCGTTAATTATCCAATTTTACCTAACCCAACTCCTTAATTATCCAATTTTACCAAACACAACTCCTTAATTGTCCAATTTTACCTAACCCAACTCCTTAATTATCCAATTTTATCTAACACAACTCCTTAATTATCCAATTTTACCAAACACAACTTATTAATTAACTAATTTTACCTAACACAACTCCTTAATTATCTAATTTTACCAAACACAACTCTTTAATTATCCAATTTTACTTAACCTAACTTCTAATTTATTCAAATTTTATAAACACAACTCGTTAATTATCCAATTTTACCTAACCCAACTCCTTAATTATCCAATTTTACCAAACACAACTCCTTAATTGTCCAATATTACCTAACCCAACTCCTTAATTATCCAATTTTACCTAACACAACTCCTTAAATATCCAATTTTACCAAACACAACTCCTTAATTATCCAATTTTACCTAACCCAACTCCTATATTATCCAATTTTACCAAACACAACTCCTTAATTATTCAATTTTACCTAACCCGACTCCTTAATTATCCAATTTTACCTAACACAACTCCTTAATTATCCAATTTTACTTAACCCAACTCCTTAATTATCCAATTTTACCCAACACAACTCCTTAAATATCCAATTTTACCTAACCCAACTCCCTAATTACCAATTTTACCTAACCCAACTTCTTAATTATCCAATTTTACCAAACACAACTCCTTAATCATCCAATTTTACGTAACTCAACTCCTCAATTATCCAATTTTACCTAACACAACTCCTTAATTATCTAATTTTACCTAACACAACTCCTTAAATATCCAATTTTACTTAACCTAACTCCTTAATTATCCAATTTTACCTAACACAACTCCTTAATTATCTATTTTTGCCTAACCCAACTCCGTATTTATTTAATTTTACCTAACACAACTCCTTAATTATCCAATTTTATTAAACACAACTTCTTGATTATCCAATTTTACCTAACCCAACTCCTTAATTATCCAATTTTACCAAACACAACTCCTCAATTATCCAATTTTACCTAACCCAATTCCTTAATTATCCAATTTTACCAACACAACTCCTTAATTATCCAATTTTACTAAACACAACTCCTAAATTATCCAATTTTACCTAACACAACTCCCTAAATATCCAATTTTACTTAACCTAACTCCTTAATTATCCAATTTCACCTAACACAACTCCTTAAATATCCAATATTACCTAACCCAACTCCTTAATTATCCAATTTTACCTAACCCAACTCCTTAATTATCCAATTTTACCAAACACAACTCCTTAATCTCCTTTTAATTTATTTCAATTTCCTTTTGTTTCATTTAGTTTGGTTAGAGAATAGTTTGACCTGATGTTGCATTTTGCATATAAATTATGCATAGAACAGCAGTGCTGTCGTGTAACGCAAACATTCATTGTATAATTCAATATCTGTCGGGGTATTAGCTCGAGAAGTAGTTGTTTCAATGAATATTTGGAAACAAACTTTTTGCAGAAAGTCGATATTAATTTTAATTCGTTTTTATATTTTATAAATATTCTGCAACCTATTGACAAATTCAATTTTTCTTTATGATAAATTTTCTTTATGTGAAACTGTACCCTTAAGGGCGGTATGTCACTCTCTCTCAGGTATCAAATTGTTTGCACCTACTAATGACTTAATCCTTTACCTATAAATAACATTCCTTCATTTTCACTCGCCCCAGTTTTGTGTACCAGATTCGACGACACACTTCGACATTCCTGTAAGTTTCCTGTTTATTTTATTTTAATATTTTTTTATATTAAAAGTCTAAAGCAAAGCTATACTGATGAGGGATAAATCTCGAAACACGTCTGTAGATGGCTTAAGACAATTAAAATTCATTCCCTGTAATTTTTTAATTTATTTCAATTTCCTTTTGTTTCATTTAGTTTGGTTTGAGAATAGTTTGACCTGATGTTGCATTTTGCATATAAATTATGCATAGAACAGCAGTGCTGTCGTGTAACGCAAACATTCATTGTATAATTCAATATCTGTCGGGGTATTAGCTCGAGAAGTAGTTGTTTCAATGAATATTTGGAGACAAACTTTTTGCAGAAAGTCGATATTAATTTTAATTCGTTTTTATATTTTATAAATATTCTGCAACCTATTGACAAATTCAATTTTTCTTTATGATAAATTTTCTTTATGTGAAACCTTAATTATCCAATTTCACCTAACCCAACTCCTCAATTATCCAATTTTACCTAACACAACTCCTTAATTATCCAATTTTACCTAACCCAACTCCTTAATTATACAATTTTACCTAACACAACTCCTTAATTATCCAATTTCACCTAACCCTACTTCTTAATTATCCAATTTTACCTAACACAATTCCTTAATTATCCAATTTTACCTAACCCAACTCCTTAATTATTCAATTTTACCTAACACAACTCCTTAATTATCTAATTTTACCAAACACAACTCCTTAATTATCCAATTTTACCTAACCCAACTCCTTAATTATCCAATTTTACCTAACACAACTGCCTAATTATCCAATTTTACCAAACACAACTCCTTTATTATCCAATTCTACCTAACCCAACTCCTTAATTATCTAATTTTACCTTACACAACTCCTTAATTATCTAATTTTACCAAACACAACTTCTTAATTATCCAATTTTACCTAACCCAACTCCTTAATTATCCAATTTTACCTAACACAACTCCTTAATTATCCAATTTCACTTAACCCAACTCCCTTATTATCCAATTTTACCAAACACAACTCCTGAATTATCTAATTTTACCTAACCCAACTCCTTAATTATCCAATTTTACCATACACAACTCCCAAATTATCTAATTTTGCCTAACCCAACTCCTTAATTATCCCATTTTACAAAACACAAATCCTTAATTATCCAATTTTACCTAACCCAACTCCTTAATTATCCAATTTTACCTAACACAGCTCCTTAATTATCCAATTTTACCTAACCCAACTCCTTAATTATCCAATTTTACCTAACACAACTCCTTAAATATCCAATTTTACCTAACCCAACTCCTTAATTATCTAATTTTACTAAACTCAACTTCCAAAATATCAAAATTTTCCTTTTTTTTTTTTTTTTTTTTTTCGGGTTTGATTGAGGTTCTTGAAGATAATTATACTTTAACACAACTCCTAAAATATCCATATTTACTAAACAAAACTCCCTAATTATCCAATTTTACCTAACACAACTCTTTAATTATCCAATTTTACCTAACTCAACTCCTTAATTATCCAATTTTACCAAACACAACTCCTTAATTATGCAATTTTACCTAACTCAACTCCTTAATTATCTAATTTTACCAAACACAACTCCTTAATTATCCAATTTTACCTAACCTAACTTCTAATTTATTCAATTTTTCTAAACACAACTCCTTAATTATCCAATTTTACCTAACCCAACTCCTTAATTATCCAATGTTTCCAACCACAACTCCTTAATTATCCAATTTTACCTAACCCAACTCCTTAATTATCCAATTTTACCTAACACAGCTCCTTAATTATCCAATTTTACCTAACCCAACTCCTTAATTATCCAATTTTACCTAACACAACTCCTTAAATATCCAATTTAACCTAACCCAACTCCTTAATTATCCAATTTTACCTAACCAAACTCCTTAATTATCCAATTTTACTATACACAACTCCTTATTTATCTTATTTTACCTAACCCAACTCCTTAATTATCCAATTTTACCAAACACAACTCTTTAATTATCCAATTCTACCTAACCCAACTCCTCAATTATCTAATTTTACCTAACACAGCTCCTCAATTATCCAATTTTTCCAAACACAACTCCTTAATTATCCAATTTTACCAAACACAACTCCCTAATTATCTAATTTTACCTAACCTAACTCCTTAATTATCCAATTTTACCTGACACAACTCCTTAATTATCCAATTTTACTTATACAATTGCCTAATTATCCAATTTTACCAACCACAACTCCTTTATTATCCAATTTTACCTAACCCAACTCCTTAATTATCCAATTTTACCTGACACAACTCCTTAATTATCCAATTTTACCTAACACAACTGCTTAATTATCCAATTTTACCAAACACAACTCCTTTATTATCCAATTTTACCTAACTAAACTCCTTAATTATCCAATTTTACCTAACACAACTCCTTAATTATCCAATTTTACCTAACCTAACTCCTCAAATATCCAATTTTACCTAACACAACACCTTAATTATCCAATTTTACCTAACCAAACTTCACAATTATCCAATTTTACCTGACACAACTCCTTAATTATACAATTTTACCTAACCCAACTCCTTAATTATCCAATTTTACCTAACACAACTCCTTAAATATCCAATTTTACCTAACCCAACTCCTTAATTATCCAATTTTACCAAACACAATTCCTGAATTATCCAATTTTACCTAACCCAACTCCTTAATTATCTCATTTTACCAAACACAACTTCCTAAATATCCAAATTTCCCTTTTTTTTTTTTTTTTTACTTTTTTTTTGATTGAGGTTCTTGAAGATAATTATACTTTAAACAAAAAACACTTAGAACCTTTCTTCAATACTTTATTTTGTAACCAAATGTACTTTTTTTTTTTATTTATCTAACACAACTCCTTAATTATCCAATTTTACCAAACAAAACTCCCTATTTATCCAATTTTACCTAACATAACTCCTTAGTTATCCAATTTTACCTAACACAACTCCTTCATTATCCAATTTTACCAATCATAACTCCTTACCCAACTCCTTATTTATCCAATTTTACCAAACACAACTTCTTGATTATCCAATTTTACCTAACCCAACTCCTTAATTATCCAATTTTACCAAATACAACTCCTCAATTATCCAATTTTACCTTACCCAACTCCTTAATTTTCCAATTTTACCAAACACAACTCCTTAATTATCCAATTTTACCTAACCCAACTCCTTAATGTTCCAATTTTACCTAACACAACTCCTTAATTATCCAATTTTACCTAACTCAACTCCTTAATTATCCAATTTTACCAAACACAACTCCTGAACTATCTAATTTTACCTAACCTAACTCCTTAATTATCCAATTTTACCATACACAACTCCTTAATTATCGAATTTTACCTAACCCAACTCCTTTATTATCCAATTTTACCTGACACAACTCCTTAATTATCTAATTTTACCTAACACAACTGCCTAATTATCCAATTTTACCAAACACAACTTCTTTATTATCCAATTTTACCTAACCCAACTCCTTAATTATCCAATTTTACCTGACACAACTCCTTAATTATCCAATTTTACCTAACACAACTGCTTAATTATCTAATTTTACCAAACACAACTCCTTCATTATCCAATTTTACCTAACCCAACTCCTTAATTATCCAATTTTACCTAACACAACTTCTTAATTATCCAATTTTACCTAACCTAACTCCTTAATTATCTAATTTTACCTAACACAACTCCTTAATTATCCAATTTTACCTAACCCAACTCCACAATTATCCAATTTTACCTGACACAACTCCTTAATTATCCAATTTTACCTAACACAACTCCTTAATTATCCAATTTTACCATACACAACTCTTTAATTATCCAATTTTACCTAACCCAACTCCGAAATTATCCAATTTTATCTAACACAACTCCTTAATTATCCAATTTTACCTAACCCAACTCCTTAATTATCTAATTTTACCAAACACAACTCCTGAATTATGCAATTTTACCCAACCCAACTCCTTAATTATCTAATTTTACCAAACACAACTTCCTAAATATCCAATTTTACCTATTTTTTTTTTTTTTGATTGATTGAGGTTCTTAAAGATAACTATACTTTAAATAAAAAACACTTAGAACCTTTCTTTAATACTTTATTTTGTAACCAAATGTACTTTTTTTTTTATTTACCTAACACAACTCCTTAATTATCTAATTTTACCAAACACAACTCCCTATTTATCCAATTTTACCTAACATAACTCCTTAGTTATCCAATTTTACCTAACACAACTCCTTAATTATCCGATTTTACCAAACACAACTCCTTTATTATCCAATTTTACCTAACCCAACTCCTTAATTATCCAATATTACCAAACACAACTCCTCAATTATCAAATTTTACCTAACCCAACTCCTTAATTATCCAATTTGACCTAACCCAACTCCTTAATTTTCCAATTTTACCCAACACAACTCCCGAATTATTCAATTTTACCTAACCCAACTCCTTAATTATCTAATTTTACCAAACACAACTTCCTAAATATCCAATTTTACCTATTTTTTTTTTTTTTTGATTGATTGAGGTTCTTAAAGATAATTATACTTTAAATAAAAAACACTTAGAACCTTTCTTTAATACTTTATTTTGTAACCAAATGTACTTTTTTTTTTTTATTTACCTAACACAACTCCTTAATTATCTAATTTTACCAAACACAACTCCCTATTTATCCAATTTTACCTAACATAACTCCTTAGTTATCCAATTTTACCTAACACAACTCCTTAATTATCCGATTTTACCAAACACAACTCCTTAATTATCCAATTTTACCTAACCCAACTCCTTAATTATCCAATATTACCAAACACAACTCCTCAATTATCCAATTTTACCTAACCCAACTCCTTAATTATCCAATTTGACCTAACCCAACTCCTTAATTTTCCAATTTTACCCAACACAACTCCTTAATTATTCAATTTTACCTAACCCAACTCCTTAATTATCTAATTTTACCTAACCCAACTCCTTAATTATCCAATTTTACCAAACACAACTCCTCAATTATCCAATTTTACCTAACCCAACTTCTTAATTACCCAATTTTACCTACCACAACTCCCTAATTATCCAATTTTACCTAACATAACTCCTTAATTATCCAATTTTACCTAACACAACTCCTTAATTATTCAATTTTACCAAACACAACTCCTTAATTATCCAATTTTACCAAACACAACTTCTTAATTATTCAATTTTACCTAACCCAACTCCTTAATTATCCAATTTTACCTAACACAACTCCTTAAATATCCAATTTTACCTAACCCAACTCCTGAATTATCCAATTTTTCCTAACACAACTCTTTAATTATCCAATTTTACAAAACACAACTTCTTAATTTTCGAATTTTACCTAACCCAACTCCTTAATTATCCAATTTTACCTAACACAACTTCTTAATTCTCCAATTTTACCTAACCCAACTCCACAATTATCCAATTTTACCTGACACACTTCCTTAATTATCCAATTTTACCTTACACAACTCCCTAATTATCCAATTTTACCTAACTGAACTCCTGAATTATCCAATTTTACCTAACCCAACTAGTTAATTATCCAATTTTATTAAACACAACTTCTTGATTATCCAATTTTACCTAATCAACTCCTTAATTATCCAACTTTACCAAACACAACTCCTCAATTATCCAATTTTACCTAACCCAATTCCTTAATTATCCAATTTTACCAAACACAACTCCTTAATTATCCAATTTTACCAAACACAACTCCTAAATTATCCAATTTTACCTAACACAACTCCTTAAATATCCAATTTTACTTAACCTAACTCCTTAATTATCCAATTTTACCTAACACAACTCCTTAATTATCTATTTTTACCTAACCCAACTCCGTATTTATTTAATTTTACCTAACACAACTCCTTAATTATCCAATTTTACCAAACACAACTTCTTAATTATCTTATTTTACCTAACACAACTCCTTAATTATCTAATTTTACCAAACACAATTCCTTAATTATCCAATTTTACTTAACCTAACTTCTAATTTATTCAATTTTTCTAAACACAACTCCTTAATTATTTAATTTTACCTAACCCAACTCCTTAATTATCCAATTTTACCAAACACAACTCCTTAATTATTCAATTTTACCTAACCCGACTCCTAATTTTATCCAATTTTACCTAACACAACTCTTTAATTATCCAATTTTACTTAACCCAACTCTTTAATTATCCAATTTTACCTAACACAACTCCTTAAATATCCAATTTCACCTAACCCAACTCCCTAATTATCCAATTTTACCTAACCCAACTTCCTTATTATCCAATTTTACCAAACGCAACTCCTTAATTATTTAATTTTACGTAACCCAACTCCTCAATTATCCAATTTTACCTAACACAACTCCTTAATTATCCAATTTTACCTAACACAACTCCTTAAATATACAATTTTACTTAACCTAACTCCATAATTATCCAATTTTACCTAACACAACTCCTTAATTATCTATTTTTACCTAACCCAACTCCGTATTTATTTAATTTTACCTAACACAACTCCTTAATTATCCAATTTCATTAAACACAACTTCTTGATTATCCAATTTTACCTAACCCAACTCCTTAATTATCCAATTTTACCAAACACAACTCCTCAATTATTCAATTTTACCTAACCCAATTCCTTAATTATCCAATTTTACCAAACACAACTCCTTAATTATCCAATTTTACTAAACACAACTCCTAAATTATCCAATTTTACCTAACACAACTCCCTAAATATCCAATTTTACTTAACATAACTCCTTAATTATCCAATTTTACCTAACCCAACTCCTTAATTATCCAATTTTACCAAACACAACTCCTCAATTATTCAATTTTACCTAACCCAATTCCTTAATTATCCAATTTTACCAAACACAACTCCCTAATAATTCAATTTTACCTAACCCATCTCCTTAATTATCCAATTTTACCTAACACAACTCCTTAAACATCCAATTTTACCTAACCCAACTCCTCAATTATCCAATTTTACCTAACCCAACTCCTTAATTATCCAATTTTACCAAACACAACTCCTAAATTATCCAATTTTACCTAACCCAACTCCTTAAATATCCAATGTTACTTAACCTAACTCCTTAATTATCCAATTTTACCTAACACAACTCCTGAATTATCTATTTTTACCTAACCTAACTCCGTAATTATTTAATTTTACCTAACCCCACTCCTTAATTATCCACTTTTACCAAACACAACTCCTTAATTATCCAATTTTACTTAACCCAACTCCTTAATTATCCAATTTTACCTAACACAACTCCTTAAATATCCAATTTTACCTAACCCAACTCCTTAATTATCCAATTTTACCTAACCCAACTCCTTAATTATCTAATTTTACCAAACACAACTCCTAAATTATTCAATTTTACCTAACACAACTCCTTGAATATCCAATGTTACTTAACCTAACTCCTTAATTATCCAAATTTACCTAACACAACTCCTTAATTATCTATTTTTACCTAACCCAACTCCGTAATTATTCAATTTTACCTAACCCCACTCCTTAATTATCCAATTTTACCAAACACAACTCTTTAATTAGCCAATTTTATCTAACTAAACTCCTTAATTATCCAATTTTACCTAACCCAACTCCTTAATTTCCCAATTTTACCCAACACAACTCCTTAATTATCCAATTTTACCTAACCTAACTTCTAATTTATTCAATTTTTTTAAACACAAC
Source organism: Philonthus cognatus (assembly GCA_932526585.2). Taxonomy (NCBI): domain Eukaryota; kingdom Metazoa; phylum Arthropoda; class Insecta; order Coleoptera; family Staphylinidae; genus Philonthus; species Philonthus cognatus. The sequence continues at coordinate 363,909 of OW052244.1, forward strand.
TCCTTAATTATCCAATTTTACCTAACCCAACTCCTTAATTATCCAATTTTACCAAACACAACTCCTTAAATATCCAATTTCACCTAACCCAACTCCTTAATTATCCAATTTTACCTAACACAACTCCTTAATTATTGAATTTTACTTAACCCAACTCCTAAATTATCCAAGTTTACCTAACACAACTTCTTAATTATCCAATTTTACCTAACACAACTGCTTAATTATCCAATTTTACCAATCACAACTCCTTTATTATCCAATTTTACCAAACACAACTGCTTAATTATCCAATTTTACCTAACCTAACTCCTTAATTATCCAATTTTACCTAACACAACTCTTTAATTATCCAATTTTACCTAACCTAACTCAACAATTATCCTATTTTACCTGACACAACTCCTTAATTATCCAATTTACCTAACACAACTCCTTAATTATATAATTTTACCAAACACAACTCCTTAATTATCCGATTTTACCTAACCCAACTCCTTAATTATCCAATTTTACCTAACACAACTCCTTAATTATCCAATTTTACCTAACCCAACTCCTTAATTATCCAATTTTACCAAACACAACTCCTAAATTATCTAATTTTACCTAACCCAACTCCTTAATTATCTAATTTTACCAAACACAACTTCCTAAATATCCAATTTAACCTATTTATTTATTTTTTTTTTGGGATTGATTGAGGTTTTTGAAGATAATTATACTTTAAATAAAAAACACTTAGAACCATTCTTCAATACTTTATTTTGTAACCAAATGTACTTTTTTTTTTTTATTTACCTAACACAACTCCTTAATTATCCAATTTTACCAAACACAACTCCTTAATTATCCAATTTTACCTAACCCAACTCCTTAATTATCCAATTATACCTAACCCAACTCCTTAATTATCCAATTTTACCTAACACAACTCCTTAAATATCCAATTTTACTTAACCTAACTCCTGAATTATCCAATTTTACCTAACACAACTCCTTAATTATCTATTTTTACCTAACCCAACTCCGTAATTATTTAATTTTACCTAACACAACTCCTTAATTATCCAATTTTACCAAACACAACTCCTTAATTATCCAATTTTACCTAACACAACTCCTTAATTATCTAATTTTACCAAACACAACTCCTTAATTATCCAATTTTACTTAACCTAACTTCTAATTTATTCAATTTTTCTAAACACAACTCTTTAATTATCTAATTTTACCTAACCCAACTCCTTAATTATCCAATTTTACCAAACACAACTCCTTAGTTATCCAATTTTACCTAGCCCAACTTCTTAATTATCCAATTTTACCTAACACAACTCCTTAATTATCCAATTTTACTTAACCCAACTCCTTAATTATCCAATTTTACCTAACACAACTCCTTTAATATCCAATTTTACCTAACCCAACTTCCTAATTATAAAATTTTACCTAACCCAACTCCTTAATTATCCAATTTTACCAAACACAACTCCTTAATTATCCAATTTTACCTAACCCAACTCCTCAATTATCCAATTTTACCTAACACAACTCCTTAATTATCCAATTTTACTTAACCCAACTACTTAATTATCCAATTTTACCTGACACAACTCCTTAAATATCCAATTTTACTTAACCCAACTCCTAAATTATACAATTTTACCTAACACAACTCCTTAATTATCCAATTTTACCTAACACAACTCTTTAAATATCCATATTTACTAAACAAAACTCCCTAATTATCCAATTTTACCTAACACAACTCCTTAATTATCCAATTTTACCTAACCCAACTCCTTAATTATACAATTTTACCTAACACAACTCCTTAATTATTCAATTTCACCTAACCCAACTCCTTAATTATCCAATTTTACCAAACACAACTCCTTAATTATCCAATTTTACCTAACACAACTCCTTAATTATCTAATTTTACCAAACACAACTCCCTAATAATTCAATTTTACCTAACCCATCTCCTTAATTATCCAATTTTACCTAACACAACTCCTTAAATATCCAATTTTACCTAACCCAACTCCTCAATTATCCAATTTTACCTAACCCAACTCCTTAATTATCCAATTTTACTAAACACAACTCCTAAATTATCCAATTTTACCTAACACAACTCCTTAAATATCCAATGTTACTTAACCTAACTCCTTAATTATCCAATTTTACCTAACACAACTCCTTAATTATCTATTTTTACCTAACCTAACTCCGTAATTATTTAATTTTACCTAACCCCACTATTTAATTATCTAATTTTACCAAACACAACTCCTTAATTATCCAATTTTACTTAACCCAACTCCTTAATTATCCAATTTTACCTAACACAACTCCTTAAATATCCAATTTTACCTAACCCAACTCCTTAATTATCCAATTTTACCTAACCCAACTCCTTAATTATCTAATTTTACCAAACACAACTCCTAAATTATCCAATTTTACCTAACACAACTCCTTAAATATCCAATGTTACTTAACCTAACTCCTTAATTATCCAATTTTACCTAACACAACTCCTTAATTATCTATTTTTACCTAACCCAACTCCGTAATTATTTAATTTTACCTAACCCCACTCCTTAATTATCCAATTTTACCAAACACAACTCTTTAATTAGCCAATTTTACCTAACTAAACTCCTTAATTATCCAATTTTAATTAACCCAACTCCTTAATTTCCCAATTTTACCCAACACAACTCCTTAATTATCCAATTTTACCTAACCTAACTTCTAATTTATTCAATTTTTTTAAACACAACTCCTTAATTATCCAATTTTACCTAACCCAACTCCTTAATTATCCAATTTTACCTGACACAACTCTTTAATTATCCAATTTTACCTAACCTAACTCAACAATTATCCTATTTTACCTGACACAACTTCTTAATTATCCAATTTACCTAACACAACTCCTTAATTATCCAATTTTACTAAACACAACTCCTTAATTATCCGATTTTACCTAACCCAACTCCTCAATTATCCAATTTTACCTAACACAACTCCTTAATTATCCAATTTTACCTAACCCAACTCCTTAATTATCCAATTTTACCAAACACAACTCCTAAATTATCTAATTTTACCTTACCCAACTCCTTAATTATCTAATTTTACCAAACACAACTTCCTAAATATCCAATTTATCCTATTTATTTATTTATTTTTTTTTTGGGATTGATTGAGGTTTTTGAAGATAATTATACTTTGAATAAAAAACACTTAGAACCATTCTTCAATACTTTATTTTGTAACCAAATGTACATTTTTTTTTTTATTTACCTAACACAACCCCTTAGTTATCCAATTTCACCTAACACAACTCCGTAATTATCCAATTTTACCAAACACAACTCCTTAATTATCCAATTTTACCTAACCCAACTCCTTAATTATCCAATTATACCTAACCCAACTCCTTAATTATCCAATTTTACCTAGCACAACTCCTTAAATATCCAATTTTACTTAACCTAACTCCTGAATTATCCAATTTTACCTAACACAACTCCTTAATTATCTATTTTTACCTAACCCAACTCCGTAATTATTTAATTTTACCTAACACAACTCCTTAATTATCCAATTTTACCAAACACAACTCCTTAATTATCCAATTTTACCTAACACAACTCCTTAATTATATAATTTTACCAAGCACAACTCCTTAATTATCCAATTTTACTTAACCTAACTTCTAATTTATTCAATTTTTCTAAACACAACTCTTTAATTATCTAATTTTACCTAACCCAACTCCTTAATTATCCAATTTTACCAAACACAACTCCTTAGTTATCCAATTTTACCTAGCCCAACTTCTTAATTATCCAATTTTACCTAACACAACTCCTTAATTATCCAATTTTACCTAACCCAACTCCTTAATTATCCAATTTTACCTAACACAACTCCTTTAATATCCAATTTTACCTAACCCAACTTCCTAATTATAAAATTTTACCTAACCCAACTCCTTAATTATCCAATTTTACCAAACACAACTCCTTAATTATCCAATTTTACCTAACCCAACTCCTCAATTATCCAATTTTACCTAACACAACTCCTTAATTATCCAATTTTACTTAACCCAAATACTTAATTATCCAATTTTACCTGACACAACTCCTTAAATATCCAATTTTACTTAACCCAACTCCTAAATTATACAATTTTACCTAACACAACTCCTTAATTGTCCAATTTTACCTGATACAACTCCTTAAATATCCAATTTTACTTAACCCAACTCCTAAATTATACAATTTTACCTAACACAACTCCTTAATTATCTAATTTCACCTAACCCAACTCCTTAATTATCCAATTTTACCAAACACAACTCCTTAATTATCCAATTTTACCTAACACAACTCCTTAATTATCTAATTTTACTAAACACAACTCCCTAATAATTCAATTTTACCTAACCCATCTCCTTAATTATCCAATTTTACCTAACACAACTCCTTAAATATCCAATTTTACCTAACCCAACTCCTCAATTATCCAATTTTACCTAACCCAACTCCTTAATTATCCAATTTTACTAAACACAACTCCTAAATTATCCAATTTTACCTAACACAACTCCTTAAATATCCAATGTTACTTAACCTAACTCCTTAATTATCCAATTTTACCTAACACAACTCCTTAATTATCTATTCTTACCTAACCTAACTCCGTAATTATTTAATTTTACCTAACCCCACTATTTAATTATCCAATTTTACCAAACACAACTCCTTAATTATTCAATTTTACTTAACCCAACTCCTTAATTATCCAATTTTACCTAACACAACTCCTTAAATATCCAATTTTACCTAACCCAACTCCTTAATTATCCAATTTTACCTAACCCAACTCCTTAATTATCTAATTTTACCAAACACAACTCCTTAATTATCCAATTTTACCAAACACAACTCCTTAAATATCCAATGTTACTTAACCTAACTCCTTAATTATCCAATTTTACCTAACACAACTCCTTAATTATCTATTTTTACCTAACCCAACTCCGTAATTATTTAATTTTACCTAACCCCACTCCTTAATTATCCAATTTTACCAAACACAACTCTTTAATTAGCCAATTTTACCCAACTAAACTCCTTAATTATCCAATTTTAATTAACCCAACTCCTTAATTTACCAATTTTACCCAACACAACTCCTTAATTATCCAATTTTACCTAACCTAACTTCTAATTTATTCAATTTTTTTAAAAACAACTCCTTAAATATCCAATTTTACCTAACCCAACTCCTTAATTATCCAATTTTACCTGACACAACTCTTTATTTATCCAATTTTACCTAACCTAACTCAACAATTATCCTATTTTACCTGACACAACTCCTTAATTATCCAATTTACCTAACACAACTCCTTAATTATCCAATTTTACCAAACACAACTCCTTAATTATCCGATTTTACCTAACCCAACTCCTCAATTATCCAAATTTACCTAACACAACTCCTGAATTATCCAATTTTACCTAACCCAACTCCTAAATTATCCAATTTTACCAAACACAACTCCTAAATTATCCAATTTTACCTAACCCAACTCCTTAATTATCTAATTTTACCAAACACAACTTCCTAAATATCCAATTTATCCTATTTATTTATTTTTATTTTTTTTGGGATTGATTGAGGTTTTTGAAGATAATTATACTTTGAATAAAAAACACTTAGAACCATTCTTCAATACTTTATTTTGTAACCAAATGTACTTTTTTTTTTTATTTATCTAACACAACTCCTTAATTATCCAATTTTACCAAACATAACTCCCTATTTATCCAATTTTACCTAACATAACTCCTTAGTTATCCAATTTTACCTAACGCAACTCCTTAATTATCCAATTTTACCAATCATAACTCCTTACCCAACTCCTTATTTATCCAATTTTACTAAACACAACTTCTTGATTATCCACTTAAGCCTAACCCAACTCCTTAATTATCCAATTTTACCAAATACAACTCCTCAATTATCCAATTTTACCTATCCCAACTCCTCAATTATCCAATTTTACCAAACACAACTCCTTAAATATCCAATTTTACCAAACCTAACTCCCTTATAATCCAATTTTACCTAACACAACTCCTTAATTATCCAATTTTACAAAACACAACTCCTTAATTATTGAATTTTACCTAGCCCAACTCCTTAATTATCCAATTTTATCTAACACAACTCCTTAATTATCCAATTTTACCTAACCCAACTCCACAACTATCCGATTTTACCTGACACAACTCCTTAATTATCCAATTTTACCTAACACTACTCCTTAAATATCCATATTTACTAAACAAAACTCCCTAATTATCCAATTTTACCTACCACAACTCCTTAATTATCCAATTTTACCTAACCCAACTCCTTAATTATACAATTTTACCTATCACAACTCCTTTATTATCCAATTTTACCTAACCCAACTTCTTAATTATCCAATTTTACCTTACACAACTCTTTAATTATCCAATTTTACCTAACCCAACTCTTTAATTATTCAATTTTACCTAACACGACTCCTTAGTTATCTAATTTTACCAAACACAACTCCTTAATTATCCAATTTTACCTAACCCAACCCCTTAATTATCCAATTTTACCTAACACAGCTCCTTAATTATCCAATTTTACAAAACAAACTCCTTAATTATCCAATTTTACTAAACACAACTCCCTAACTATCTAATTTTACCTAACCCAACTACTTATTATCCAATTTTACCTGACACAACTCCTTAATTATCCAATTTTACCTAACACAACTGCCTAATTATCCAATTTTACCAAACACAACTCCTTAATTATCCAATTTTACCTAACCCAACTCCTTAATTATCCAATTTTACCTAACACAGCTCCTTAATTATCCAATTTTACAAAACAAACTCCTTAATTATCCAATTTTACCAAACACAACTCCCTAACTATCTAATTTTACCTAACCCAACTACTTATTATCCAATTTTACCTGACACAACTCCTTAATTATCCAATTTTACCTAACACAACTGCCTAATTATCCAATTTTACCAAACACAACTCCTTAATTATCCAATTTTACCTAACCCAACTCCTTAATTATCCAATTTTACCTAACACAGCTCCTTAATTATCCAATTTTACAAAACAAACTCCTTAATTATCCAATTTTACCAAACACAACTCCCTAACTATCTAATTTTACCTAACCCAACTACTTATTATCCAATTTTACCTAACACAACTCCTTAATTATCCAATTTTACCTAACACAACTCCCTAATTATCCAATTTTACCAAACACAACTCCTTAATTATCCAATTTTAACTAACCAAACTCCCTAATTATCCAATTTTACCTAACACAACTCCTTAATTATTTAATTTTAACTAACCCAACTCCTTAATTATCCAATTTTACCAAACACAACTCCTAAATTATCCAATTTTACCTAACCCAACTCCTTAATTATCCAATTTTACCATACACAACTCCTTAATTATCTAATTTTACCTAACCCAACTCCTTAATTATCCAATTTTACTAAACACAACTCCTTAATTATCTAATTTTACTTAACCAAACTCCTTAATTATCCAATTTTACCTAACACAGCTCCCTAATTATCCAATTTTACCAAACACAACTCCTTAATTATCCAATTTTACCAAACACAACTCCCTAATTATCTAATTTTACCTAACCCAACTCCTTAATATTCCAATTTTACGTGACACACCTCCCTAATTATCCAATTTTACCTAACACAACTGCCTAATTATCTAATTTTACCAAACACAACTCCATTATTATCCAATTTTAGATAACCCAACTCCTTAATTATCCAATTTTACCTGACACAACTCCTCAATTATTCAATTTTACTTAACACAACTGCTTAATTATCCAATTTTACCAAACACAACTCCTTTATTATCCAATTTTACCTTACCCAACTCCTTAATTAACCAATTTTACCAAACACAACTCCTTAATTATCTAATTTTACCTAACCCAACTCCTTAATTAAATATAGCGATGAAACCATTTACAAAAATTAAAAATCATATTTTTAACCATAAGACTCAGATACCAAGTATTTACAAATCAGGAATATATAAATTAACCTGTAATGATTGTAAGGGAGTGTATATAGGTCAATCTGGTCGTAATTTTAAGACCAGACTCAGTGAGCATCTTTGCTCTTTTCGGCATAGATTAATTGATAAGTCATCTTTCGCCAAACATTTAATTGAAAATAACCATTCTTTTGGCGAGGATGTACTTTCAGTTATTCACTTTGCCGAGAAGGGTAGAAAGATGGACCTCCTGGAGTCTTTGGAGATTCACAGAGCCCGCGCTAATAGGGAAATTCCCGTAATTAACGACCAGCTTGACCTTAAATACACCCCCCTCTTTAACGCTGTTATTAGAAAATTTGCAAATATAAATAATGTTCCTTTGTAGTTTTTTGTTACTAACGGTTTGATAATGATACGTGTAGTATCGAAACTATAGTCACCAAATAAACCAATTGTTATACAAACAAAGTGATAAACAGTGTTTTATTTATGTTCAACAATGTATAACGAAGTAGAAGCCTCTATAATCAGTGCCTTAATTATCCAATTTTACTAAACACAACTCCTTAATTATCTAATTTTACCTAACCAAACTCCTTAATTATCAAATTTTACCTAACACAGCTCCTTAATTATCCAATTTTACCAAACACAACTCCTTAATTATCCAATTTTACCAAACACAACTCCCTAATTATCTAATTTTACCTAACCCAACTCCTTAATATTCCAATTTTACGTGACACAACTCCTTAATTATCCAATTTTACCTAACACAACTCCTTAATTATCCAATTTTACTATACACAACTCCTTAATTATCTAATTTTACCTAACCCAACTCCTTAATTATCCAATTTTACCAAACACAACTCCTTAATTATTCAATTCAACATAACCCAACTCCTTAATTATTTAATTTTACCTAACACAGCTCCTTAATTATCAAATTTTACCAAACACAACTCCTTAATTATCCAATTTTACCAAACACAACTCCCTAATTATCTAATTTTACCTAACCTAACTCCTTAATTATCCAATTTTACCTGACACAACTCCCTAATTATCCAATTTTACCAAACACAACTCCCTAATTATCTAATTTTACCTAACCTAACTCCTTAATTATCCAATTTTACCTGACACAACTCCCTAATTATCCAATTTTACCAAACACAACTCCTTTATTATCAAATTTTACCTAATCTAACTCCTTAATTATCTAATTTTACCTGACACAACTCCTTAATTATCCAATTTTACCTAACACAACTGCTAAAATATCCAATTTTACCAAACACAACTCCTTTATTATCCAATTTTACCTAACCAAACTCCTTAATTATCTAATTTTACCTAACACAACTCCTTAATTATCCAATTTTACCTAACCTAACTCCTTAATTATCTAATTTTACCTAACACAACTCCTTAATTATCCAATTTTACCTAACACAACTCCTTAATTATCCAATTTTACCTAACCCAACTCCCTTATTATCCAATTTTACCTAACACAACTCCTTAATTTTCCAATTTTACTTAAGCCAACTCCTTAATTATCCAATTTTACCTAACACAACTCTCTAAGTATCCAATTTTACCTAACCCAACTCCTTAATTATACAATTTTACCTAACACAACTCCTTATTTTATCCAATTTTACACAACACAACTCCCTTAATATCCATATTAACTAAACAAAACTTCCTAATTATCCAATTTTACCTAACCCAACTCCTTAATTATCCAATTTTACTAAACACAACTCCTTAATTATCCAATTTTACCTAACCCAACTCCTTAATTAACCAATTTTACTAAACACAACTCCTTAATTATCCAACTTTACCTAACACAACTCCTTATATATCTAATTTTACCAAGCACAACTCCTTAATTATCCAATTTTACCTAACCCAACTCCTTAATTATCCAATTTTACCTAACACAGCTCCTTAATTATCCAATTTTGCCAAACACAACTCCATAATTATCCAATTTTACCAAGCACAACTCCCTAATTATCTAATTTTACCTAACCCAACTCCTTAATATCCAATTTTACCTGACACAACTCCCTAATTATCCAATTTTACCTAACACAACTGCCTAATTATCCAACTTTACCAAACACAACTCCTTTATTATCCAATTTTACCTAACCCAACTCCTTAATTATCTAATTTTACCTTACACAACTCCTTATTTATCCAATTTTACCAAACACAATTCCTTAATTATCCAATTTTACCTAACCCAACTCCTTAATTATCCAATTTTACCTAACACAACTTTTTAATTATCCAATTTTACCTAACCCAACTCCCTAATTTTTAAATTTTACCAAACACAACTCCTGAATTATCCAATTTTACCAAACACAACTCCTTAATTATCCAAATTTACCAAACACAACTCCCTAATTATCTAATTTTACCTAACCCAACTCCTTATTATCCAATTTTACCTGACACAACTCCTTAATTATCAAATTTTACCTAACACAACTGCCTAATTATCCAATTTTACTAAACACAACTCCTTAATTATCCAATTTTACCTAACCCAACTCCTTAATTATCCAATTTTACCTAACACAGCTCCTTAATTATCCAATTTTACGAAACACAACTCCTTAATTATCCAATTGTACCAAACACAACTCCCTAATTATCTAATTTTAAATAACCCAACTCCTTAATTAGCCAGTTTTACCTGACACAACCCCCTTATTATCCAATTTTACCTAACACAACTGCCTAATTATTAATTTTACCAAACACAACTCCTTTATTATCCCATTTTACCTAACCCAACTCCTTAATTATCCAATTTCACCTAACACAACTCCTTAATTATCCAAATTTACCTAACACAACTGCTTAATTATCCAATTTTATTAAACACAACTCCTTTATTATCCAATTTTACCTAACCAAACTCTTTAATTATCCAATTTTACCTAACACAACTCCTTAATTATCCAATTTTACCAAACACAACTCCTTAATTATCCAATTTTACCTTACCCAACTCCTTAATTTTCCAATTTTACCAAACACAACTCCTTAATTATCCAATTTTACCTAACTCAACTCCTTAATTATCCAATTTTACCAAACACAACTCCTGAACTATCTAATTTTACCTAACCTAACTCCTTAATTATCCAATTTTACCATACACAACTCCTTAATTATCTAATTTTACCTAACCCAACTCCTTAATTATCCAATTTTACCAATTACAACTCCTTAATTATCCAATTTTACCAAACACAACTCCCTAATTATCTAATTTTACCTAACCCAACTCCTTAATTATCCAATTTTACCTGACACAACTCCTTAATTATCCAATTTTACCTAACACAACTGCCTAATTATCCAATTTTACCAAACACAACTCCTTTATTATCCAATTTTACCTAACCCAACTCCTTAATTATCCAATTTTACCTGACACAACTCCTTAATTATCCAATTTTACCTAACACAACTGCTTAATTATTCAATTTTACCAAACACAACTCCTTCATTATCTTATTTTACCTAACCAAACTCCTTAATTATCCAATTTTAACTAACACAACTTCTTAATTATCCAATTTTACCTAACCTTACTCCTTAATTATCCAATTTTACCTAACACAACTCCTTAATTATCCAATTTTACCTAACCCAACTCCAAAATTATCCAATTTTACCTGACACAACTCCCTAATTATTCAATTTTACCTAACACAACTCCTTAATTATCTAATTTTACCTAACACAACTCCTTAATTAACTAATTTTACCATACCCAACTCCTTAATTATCCAATTTTACCTAACCCAACTTCTTAATTATCTAATTTTACCAAACACAACTCCTTAATTATCCAATTTTACCTAACTCAACTCCTTAATTATCCAATTTTACCTAAAACAACTCCTTAATTATCCAATTTTACTTAACCCAACTCCTTAATTATCCAATTTTACATAACCCAACTCCTTAATTATCCAATTTTACTTAACCCAACTCCTTAATTATCCAATTTTACCTAACACAACTCCTTAAATATCCAATTTTACCTAACCCAACTCCCTAATTATCCAATTTTACCTAACCCAACTCCTTAATAATCCAATTTTACCAAACACAACTCCTTAATTATCCAATTTTACCTAACCCAACTCCTCAATTATCCAATTTTACCTAACACAACTCCTTAATTATCCAATTTTACTTAACCAAACTCCTTAATTATCCAATTTTACCTAACACAACTCCTTAAATATCCAATTTTACCTAACCCAACTCCTTAATTATACAATTTTACCTAACACAACTCCTTAATTATCCAATTTTACCTAACACAACTCCTTAAATATCCATATTTAATAAACAAAACTCCCTAATTATCCAATTTTACCTAACACAACTCCTTAATTATCAAATTTTACCTAACCCAACTCCCTAATTATACAATTTTACCTAACACAACTCTAAAATTATCCAATTTCACCTAACCCTACTTCTTAATTATCCAATTTTACCTAACACAACTCCTTAATTATCCAATTTTACCTAACCCAACTTCTTAATTATTCAATTTTACCTAACACAACTTCTTAATTATTCAATTTTACCTAACACAACTCCTTAAATATCCAATTTTACCTAAAACAACTCCTTAATTATCCAATTTTACCTAACCCAACTCCTCAATTATCCAATTTTACCTAACCCAACTCCTTAATTATCCAATTTTACTTAACCCAACTCCTTAATTATCCAATTTTACCTAACACAACTCCTTAAATATCCAATTTTACCTAACCCAACTCCCTAATTATCCAATTTTACCTAACCCAACTCCTTAATAATCCAATTTTACAAAACACAACTCCTTAATTATCCAATTTTACCTAACCCAACTCCTCAATTATCCAATTTTACCTAACACAACTCCTTAATTATCCAATTTTACCTGACACAACTCCTTAAATATCCAATTTTACTTAACCCAACTCCTAAATTATACAATTTTACCTAACACAACTCCTTAATTATCTAATTTCACCTAACCCAACTCCTTAATTATCCAATTTTACCAAACACAACTCCTTAATTATCCAATTTTACCTAACACAACTCCTTAATTATCTAATTTTACTAAACACAACTCCCTAATAATTCAATTTTACCTAACCCATCTCCTTAATTATCCAATTTTACCTAACACAACTCCTTAAATATCCAATTTTACCTAACCCAACTCCTCAATTATCCAATTTTACCTAACCCAACTCCTTAATTATCCAATTTTACTAAACACAACTCCTAAATTATCCAATTTTACCTAACACAACTCCTTAAATATCCAATGTTACTTAACCTAACTCCTTAATTATCCAATTTTACCTAACACAACTCCTTAATTATCTATTCTTACCTAACCTAACTCCGTAATTATTTAATTTTACCTAACCCCACTATTTAATTATCCAATTTTACCAAACACAACTCCTTAATTATTCAATTTTACTTAACCCAACTCCTTAATTATCCAATTTTACCTAACACAACTCCTTAAATATCCAATTTTACCTAACCCAACTCCTTAATTATCCAATTTTACCTAACCCAACTCCTTAATTATCTAATTTTACCAAACACAACTCCTAAATTATCCAATTTTACCTAACACAACTCCTTAAATATCCAATGTTACTTAACCTAACTCCTTAATTATCCAATTTTACCTAACACAACTCCTTAATTATCTATTTTTACCTAACCCAACTCCGTAATTATTTAATTTTACCTAACCCCACTCCTTAATTATCCAATTTTACCAAACACAACTCTTTAATTAGCCAATTTTACCCAACTAAACTCCTTAATTATCCAATTTTAATTAACCCAACTCCTTAATTTACCAATTTTACCCAACACAACTCCTTAATTATCCAATTTTACCTAACCTAACTTCTAATTTATTCAATTTTTTTAAACACAACTCCTTAAATATCCAATTTTACCTAACCCAACTCCTTAATTATCCAATTTTACCTGACACAACTCTTTATTTATCCAATTTTACCTAACCTAACTCAACAATTATCCTATTTTACCTGACACAACTCCTTAATTATCCAATTTACCTAACACAACTCCTTAATTATCCAATTTTACCAAACACAACTCCTTAATTATCCGATTTTACCTAACCCAACTCCTCAATTATCCAAATTTACCTAACACAACTCCTGAATTATCCAATTTTACCTAACCCAACTCCTAAATTATCCAATTTTACCAAACACAACTCCTAAATTATCCAATTTTACCTAACCCAACTCCTTAATTATCTAATTTTACCAAACACAACTTCCTAAATATCCAATTTATCCTATTTATTTATTTTTATTTTTTTTGGGATTGATTGAGGTTTTTGAAGATAATTATACTTTGAATAAAAAACACTTAGAACCATTCTTCAATACTTTATTTTGTAACCAAATGTACTTTTTTTTTTATTTATCTAACACAACTCCTTAATTATCCAATTTTACCAAACATAACTCCCTATTTATCCAATTTTACCTAACATAACTCCTTAGTTATCCAATTTTACCTAACGCAACTCCTTAATTATCCAATTTTACCAATCATAACTCCTTACCCAACTCCTTATTTATCCAATTTTACTAAACACAACTTCTTGATTATCCACTTAAGCCTAACCCAACTCCTTAATTATCCAATTTTACCAAATACAACTCCTCAATTATCCAATTTTACCTATCCCAACTCCTCAATTATCCAATTTTACCAAACACAACTCCTTAAATATCCAATTTTACCAAACCTAACTCCCTTATAATCCAATTTTACCTAACACAACTCCTTAATTATCCAATTTTACAAAACACAACTCCTTAATTATTGAATTTTACCTAGCCCAACTCCTTAATTATCCAATTTTATCTAACACAACTCCTTAATTATCCAATTTTACCTAACCCAACTCCACAACTATCCGATTTTACCTGACACAACTCCTTAATTATCCAATTTTACCTAACACTACTCCTTAAATATCCATATTTACTAAACAAAACTCCCTAATTATCCAATTTTACCTACCACAACTCCTTAATTATCCAATTTTACCTAACCCAACTCCTTAATTATACAATTTTACCTATCACAACTCCTTTATTATCCAATTTTACCTAACCCAACTTCTTAATTATCCAATTTTACCTTACACAACTCTTTAATTATCCAATTTTACCTAACCCAACTCTTTAATTATTCAATTTTACCTAACACGACTCCTTAGTTATCTAATTTTACCAAACACAACTCCTTAATTATCCAATTTTACCTAACCCAACCCCTTAATTATCCAATTTTACCTAACACAGCTCCTTAATTATCCAATTTTACAAAACAAACTCCTTAATTATCCAATTTTACGAAACACAACTCCCTAACTATCTAATTTTACCTAACCCAACTACTTATTATCCAATTTTACCTGACACAACTCCTTAATTATCCAATTTTACCTAACACAACTGCCTAATTATCCAATTTTACCAAACACAACTCCTTAATTATCCAATTTTACCTAACCCAACTCCTTAATTATCCAATTTTACCTAACACAGCTCCTTAATTATCCAATTTTACAAAACAAACTCCTTAATTATCCAATTTTACCAAACACAACTCCCTAACTATCTAATTTTACCTAACCCAACTACTTATTATCCAATTTTACCTGACACAACTCCTTAATTATCCAATTTTACCTAACACAACTGCCTAATTATCCAATTTTACCAAACACAACTCCTTAATTATCCAATTTTACCTAACCCAACCCCTTAATTATCCAATTTTACCTAACACAGCTCCTTAATTATCCAATTTTACAAAACAAACTCCTTAATTATCCAATTTTACCAAACACAACTCCCTAACTATCTAATTTTACCTAACCCAACTACTTATTATCCAATTTTACCTAACACAACTCCTTAATTATCCAATTTTACCTAACACAACTCCCTAATTATCCAATTTTACCAAACACAACTCCTTAATTATCCAATTTTAACTAACCAAACTCCCTAATTATCCAATTTTACCTAACACAACTCCTTAATTATTTAATTTTAACTAACCCAACTCCTTAATTATCCAATTTTACCAAACACAACTCCTAAATTATCCAATTTTACCTAACCCAACTCCTTAATTATCCAATTTTACCATACACAACTCCTTAATTATCTAATTTTACCTAACCCAACTCCTTAATTATCCAATTTTACCAAACACAACTCCTTAATTATCTAATTTTACTTAACCAAACTCCTTAATTATCCAATTTTACCTAACACAGCTCCCTAATTATCCAATTTTACCAAACACAACTCCTTAATTATCCAATTTTACCAAACACAACTCCCTAATTATCTAATTTTACCTAACCCAACTCCTTAATATTCCAATTTTACGTGACACACCTCCCTAATTATCCAATTTTACCTAACACAACTGCCTAATTATCTAATTTTACCAAACACAACTCCATTATTATCCAATTTTAGATAACCCAACTCCTTAATTATCCAATTTTACCTGACACAACTCCTCAATTATCCAATTTTACTTAACACAACTGCTTAATTATCCAATTTTACCAAACACAACTCCTTTATTATCCAATTTTACCTTACCCAACTCCTTAATTAACCAATTTTACCAAACACAACTCCTTAATTATCTAATTTTACCTAACCCAACTCCTTAATTAAATATAGCGATGAAACCATTTACAAAAATTAAAAATCATATTTTTAACCATAAGACTCAGATACCAAGTATTTACAAATCAGGAATATATAAATTAACCTGTAATGATTGTAAGGGAGTGTATATAGGTCAATCTGGTCGTAATTTTAAGACCAGACTCAGTGAGCATCTTTGCTCTTTTCGGCATAGATTAATTGATAAGTCATCTTTCGCCAAACATTTGATTGAAAATAACCATTCTTTTGGCGAGGATGTACTTTCAGTTATTCACTTTGCCGAGAAGGGTAGAAAGATGGACCTCCTGGAGTCTTTGGAGATTCACAGAGCCCGCGCTAATAGGGAAATTCCCGTAATTAACGACCAGCTTGACCTTAAATACACCCCCCTCTTTAACGCTGTTATTAGAAAATTTGCAAATATAAATAATGTTCCTTTGTAGTTTTTTGTTACTAACGGTTTGATAATGATACGTGTAGTATCGAAACTATAGTCACCAAATAAACCAATTGTTGTACAAACAAAGTGATAAACAGTGTTTTATTTATGTTCAACAATGTATAACGAAGTAGAAGCCTCTATAATCAGTGCCTTAATTATCCAATTTTACTAAACACAACTCCTTAATTATCTAATTTTACCTAACCAAACTCCTTAATTATCAAATTTTACCTAACACAGCTCCTTAATTATCCAATTTTACCAAACACAACTCCTTAATTATCCAATTTTACCAAACACAACTCCCTAATTATCTAATTTTACCTAACCCAACTCCTTAATATTCCAATTTTACGTGACACAACTCCTTAATTATCCAATTTTACCTAACACAACTCCTTAATTATCCAATTTTACTATACACAACTCCTTAATTATCTAATTTTACCTAACCCAACTCCTTAATTATCCAATTTTACCAAACACAACTCCTTAATTATTCAATTCAACATAACCCAACCTTAATTATTTAATTTTACCTAACACAGCTCCTTAATTATCAAATTTTACCAAACACAACTCCTTAATTATCCAATTTTACCAAACACAACTCCCTAATTATCTAATTTTACCTAACCTAACTCCTTAATTATCCAATTTTACCTGACACAACTCCCTAATTATCCAATTTTACCAAACACAACTCCCTAATTATCTAATTTTACCTAACCTAACTCCTTAATTATCCAATTTTACCTGACACAACTCCCTAATTATCCAATTTTACCAAACACAACTCCTTTATTATCAAATTTTACCTAATCTAACTCCTTAATTATCTAATTTTACCTGACACAACTCCTTAATTATCCAATTTTACCTAACACAACTGCTAAAATATCCAATTTTACCAAACACAACTCCTTTATTATCCAATTTTACCTAACCAAACTCCTTAATTATCTAATTTTACCTAACACAACTCCTTAATTATCCAATTTTACCTAACCTAACTCCTTAATTATCTAATTTTACCTAACACAACTCCTTAATTATCCAATTTTACCTAACACAACTCCTTAATTATCCAATTTTACCTAACCCAACTCCCTTATTATCCAATTTTACCTAACACAACTCCTTAATTATCCAATTTTACTTAAGCCAACTCCTTAATTATCCAATTTTACCTAACACAACTCTCTAAGTATCCAATTTTACCTAACCCAACTCCTTAATTATACAATTTTACCTAACACAACTCCTTATTTTATCCAATTTTACACAACACAACTCCCTTAATATCCATATTAACTAAACAAAACTTCCTAATTATCCAATTTTACCTAACCCAACTCCTTAATTATCCAATTTTACTAAACACAACTCCTTAATTATCCAATTTTACCTAACCCAACTCCCTTAATTATCCAATTTACTAAACACAACTCCTTAATTATCCAACTTTACCTAACACAACTCCTTATATATCTAATTTTACCAAGCACAACCTCCTTAATTATCCAATTTTACCTAACCCAACTCCTTAATTATCCAATTTTACCTAACACAGCTCCTTAATTATCCAATTTTGCCAAACACAACTCCATAATTATCCAATTTTACCAAGCACAACTCCCTAATTATCTAATTTTACCTAACCCCAACTCCTTAATATCCAATTTTACCTGACACAACTCCCCTAATTATCCAATTTTTACCTAACACAACTGCCTAATTATCCAACTTTACCAAACACAACTCCTTTATTATCCAATTTTACCTAACCCAACTCTTAATTATCTAATTTTACCTTACACAACTCCTTATTTATCCAATTTTACCAAACACAATTCCTTAATTATCCAATTTTACCTAACCCAACTCCTTAATTATCCAATTTTACCTAACACAACTTTTTAATTATCCAATTTTACCTAACCCAACTCCCTAATTTTTAAATTTTACCAAACACAACTCCTGAATTATCCAATTTTACCAAACACAACTCCTTAATTATCCAAATTTACCAAACACAACTCCCTAATTATCTTATTTTACCTAACCCAACTCCTTATTATCCAATTTTACCTGACACAACTCCTTAATTATCAAATTTTACCTAACACAACTGCCTAATTATCCAATTTTACTAAACACAACTCCTTAATTATCCAATTTTACCTAACCCAACTCCTTAATTATCCAATTTTACCTAACACAGCTCCTTAATTATCCAATTTTACGAAACACAACTCCTTAATTATCCAATTGTACCAAACACAACTCCCTAATTATCTAATTTTAAATAACCCAACTCCTTAATTATCCAGTTTTACCTGACACAACCCCCTTATTATCCAATTTTACCTAACACAACTGCCTAATTATTAATTTTACCAAACACAACTCCTTTATTATCCCATTTTACCTAACCCAACTCCTTAATTATCCAATTTCACCTAACACAACTCCTTAATTATCCAAATTTACCTAACACAACTGCTTAATTATCCAATTTTATTTAACACAACTCCTTTATTATCCAATTTTACCTAACCAAACTCTTTAATTATCCAATTTTACCTAACACAACTCCTTAATTATCCAATTTTACCAAACACAACTCCTTAATTATCCAATTTTACCTTACCCAACTCCTTAATTTTCCAATTTTACCAAACACAACTCCTTAATTATCCAATTTTACCTAACCCAACTCCTTAATTATCCAATTTTACCAAACACAACTCCTGAACTATCTAATTTTACCTAACCTAACTCCTTAATTATCCAATTTTACCATACACAACTCCTTAATTATCTAATTTTACCTAACCCAACTCCTTAATTATCCAATTTTACCAATTACAACTCCTTAATTATCCAATTTTACCAAACACAACTCCCTAATTATCTAATTTTACCTAACCCAACTCCTTAATTATCCAATTTTACCTGACACAACTCCTTAATTATCCAATTTTACCTAACACAACTGCCTAATTATCCAATTTTACCAAACACAACTCCTTTATTATCCAATTTTACCTAACCCAACTCCTTAATTATCCAATTTTACCTGACACAACTCCTTAATTATCCAATTTTACCTAACACAACTGCTTAATTATTCAATTTTACCAAACACAACTCCTTCATTATCTTATTTTACCTAACCAAACTCCTTAATTATCCAATTTTAACTAACACAACTTCTTAATTATCCAATTTTACCTAACCTTACTCCTTAATTATCCAATTTTACCTAACACAACTCCTTAATTATCCAATTTTACCTAACCCAACTCCAAAATTATCCAATTTTACCTGACACAACTCCCTAATTATTCAATTTTACCTAACACAACTCCTTAATTATCTAATTTTACCTAACACAACTCCTTAATTATCTAATTTTACCATACCCAACTCCTTAATTATCCAATTTTACCTAACCCAACTTCTTAATTATCTAATTTTACCAAACACAACTCCTTAATTATCCAATTTTACCTAACTCAACTCCTTAATTATCCAATTTTACCTAAAACAACTCCTTAATTATCCAATTTTACTTAACCCAACTCCTTAATTATCCAATTTTACCTAACCCAACTCCTTAATTATCCAATTTTACTTAACCCAACTCCTTAATTATCCAATTTTACCTAACACAACTCCTTAAATATCCAATTTTACCTAACCCAACTCCCTAATTATCCAATTTTACCTAACCCAACTCCTTAATAATCCAATTTTACCAAACACAACTCCTTAATTATCCAATTTTACCTAACCCAACTCCTCAATTATCCAATTTTACCTAACACAACTCCTTAATTATCCAATTTTACTTAACCAAACTCCTTAATTATCCAATTTTACCTAACACAACTCCTTAAATATCCAATTTTACCTAACCCAACTCCTAAATTATACAATTTTACCTAACACAACTCCTTAATTATCCAATTTTACCTAACACAACTCCTTAAATATCCATATTTAATAAACAAAACTCCCTAATTATCCAATTTTACCTAACACAACTCCTTAATTATCAAATTTTACCTAACCCAACTCCCTAATTATACAATTTTACCTAACACAACTCTAAAATTATCCAATTTCACCTAACCCTACTTCTTAATTATCCAATTTTACCTAACACAACTCCTTAATTATCCAATTTTACCTAACCCAACTTCTTAATTATTCAATTTTACCTAACACAACTTCTTAATTATTCAATTTTACCTAACACAACTCCTTAAATATCCAATTTTACCTAAAACAACTCCTTAATTATCCAATTTTACCTAACCCAACTCCTCAATTATCCAATTTTACCTAACCCAACTCCTTAATTATCCAATTTTACTTAACCCAACTCCTTAATTATCCAATTTTACCTAACACAACTCCTTAAATATCCAATTTTACCTAACCCAACTCCCTAATTATCCAATTTTACCTAACCCAACTCCTTAATAATCCAATTTTACAAAACACAACTCCTTAATTATCCAATTTTACCTAACCCAACTCCTCAATTATCCAATTTTACCTAACACAACTCCTTAATTATCCAATTTTACTTAACCAAACTCCTTAATTATCCAATTTTACCTAACACAACTCCTTAAATATCCAATTTTACCTAACCCAACTCCTAAATTATACAATTTTACCTAACACAACTCCTTAATTATCCAATTTTACCTAACACAACTCCTTAAATATCCATATTTAATAAACAAAACTCCCTAATTATCCAATTTTACCTAACACAACTCCTTAATTATCAAATTTTACCTAACCCAACTCCCTAATTATACAATTTTACCTAACACAACTCTAAAATTATCCAATTTCACCTAACCCTACTTCTTAATTATCTAATTTTACCAAACACAACTCCTTAATTATCAAATTTTACCTAACCCAACTCCTTAATTATCAAATTTTACCTAACACAGCTCCTTAATTATCCAATTTTACCAAACACAACTCCTTAATTATCCAATTTTATTAAACACAACTCCCTAATTATCTAATTTTACCCAACCCAACTCTTTATTATCAAATTTTACCTGACACAACTCCTTAATTATCCAATTTTACCTAACACAACTGCCTAATTATCCAATTTTACCAAACACAACTCCTTTATTATCCAATTTTACCTAACCCAACTCCTTAATTATCTAATTTTACTTTACACAACTCCTTAATATTCCAATTTTACCAAACACAACTCCTTAATTATCCAATTTTACCTAACCCAACTCCTTAATTATCCAATTTTACCTAACACAACTCCTTAATTATCCAATTTCACTTAACCCAACTCCTTAATTATCCAATTTTACCAAACACAACTTCTGAATTATCCAATTTTATCTAACCCAACTCCTTAATTATCCAATTTTACCATACACAACTCCTTAATTATCCAATTTTACCTAACCCAACTCCTTAATTATCCAAGTTTACCAAACACAACTCCTTAATTATCCAATTTTACCTAACCCAACTCCTTAATTATCCAATTTTACCTAACCCAACTCCTTAATTATCCAATTTTACCAAACACAACTCCCTAATTATCTAATTTTACCTAACCCAACTCCTTAATATTCCAATTTTACTTGACACAACTCCTTAATTATCCAATTTTACCTAACACAACTGCCTAATTATCCAATTTTACCAAACACAACTCCTTTATTATCCAATTATGCCTATTCCAACTCCTTAATTATTCAATTTTACCTGACACAACTCCTTAAATATTTAATTTTACCTAACACAACTGCCTAATTATCCAATTTTTCCAAACACAACTCCATTATTATCCAATTTTACCTAACCAAACTTCTTAATCATCTAATTTTACCTAACACAACTCCTTAATTATCCAATTTTACCAAACACAACTCCTTTATTATCCAATTTTACCTTACCCAACTCCTTAATTATCCAATTTTACCAAACACAACTCCTCAATTATCCAATTTTACCTAACCCAACTCCTTAATTATCCAATTTTACCTAACACAACTCCTTAATTATCCAATTTTACCTAACCCAACTCCTTAAATATTTAATATAACCAAACACAACTCCTGAATTATTTAATTTTACCTAACAAAACTCCTCAATTATCCAATTTTACCATACACAACTCCTTAATTATCTAATTTTACCAAACACAACTCCTTAAATACCCAATTTTACCTAACCCAACTCCTTAATTATCCAATTTTACCTAACCCAACTCCTTAATTATCCAATTTTACCTAACACAACTCTTTAATTATTCAATTTTACCTAACCCAACTCCTTAATTATCCAATTTTACCTAACACAACTTCTTAATTATCCAATTTTACTCAACCCAACTTCACAATTATCCAATTTTACTTGACACAACTCCTTAATTATCTAATTTTACCTAACACAACTGCTTAATTATCCAATTTTACCAAACACAACTCCTTTATTATCCAATTTTACCTAACCCAACTCCTTAATTATCTAATTTTACCTAACACAACTCCTTAATTATCCAATTTTACAAAACACAACTCCTTAATTATCGAATTTTACCTAACCCCACTCCTTAATTATCCAATTTTTCCTAACACAACTGCTTAATTATCCAATTTTACCAAACACAACTCCTTTATTATCCAATTTTACCTAACCCAACTCCTTAATTATCTAATTTTACCTTACACAACTCCCTAATTATCCAATTTTACCAAACACAACTCCTTAATTATCTAATTTTACCTAACCCAAATCCCTAATTATCCAATTTTATCAAACACAACTCCTTAAATATCCAATTTTACCAAACACAACTCCTTAATTATCCAAATTTACCTAACACAACTCCTTAATTATCCAATTTTACCAAACACAACTCCTTAATTATCCAATTTTACTAAACACAACTCTTTAATTGTCCAATTTTACCTAACCTAACTAATTAATTATTCAATTTTACCTAACACAACTCCCTAATTATCCAATTTTACCTAACCCAACTCCTCAGATTTCCAATTTTACTCAACACAACTCCTTAATTATCCAATTGTACCTAACCCAACTCCTTAATTATTCAATTTTACCAAACACAACTCCTTAATTATCTAGTTTTACCTAACCCAAATCCCTAATTATCCAATTTTACCTAACCCAACTCTTTAATTATTCAATTTTACCAAACACAACTTCTTGATTATCCAATTTTACCAAACACAACTCCCTAATTATCCAATTTTATCTAACCCAACTCCATAATTATCCAATTTTACCTGACACAACTTCTCATTTATCTAATTTTACCTAACACAACTGCTTAATTATCCAATTTTACCAAACACTACTTCTTAAATATTCAATTTTACCTAACCCAACTACTTAATTATCCAATTTTACCTGACCCAACTTCTTAATTATTCAATTTTACCAAACACAACTCCATAATTATCCAATTTTACCTGACATAACTCCTTAATTATCCAATTTTACCTAACACACCTGCTTAATTATCCAATTTTACCAAACACAACTTCCTTATAGTCTAATTTTACCTAACCAAACTCCTAAATTATCTAATTTTACCTTACACAACTCCCTAATTATCCAATTTCACCAAACACAACTTTATAATTATTCAATTTTACCTAACCCAACTCCTTAATTATCCAATTTTACCTACCACAACTCTTTATTTATCCAATTTTACCTAACCCAACTCCTTCATTATCCTATTTTATTAAACACAACTCCCTAATTATCCAATTTTACCTAACCCAACTACTTAATTATCCAATTTTACCAAACACAACTCATTAAATATTCAATTTTACCTAACCCAACTCCTTAATTATCCAATTTTACCTAACACAACTCCTTAATTATCCAATTTTACAAAACACAACTCCTTAATTATCCAATTTTACCTAACCCAACTCCTTAATTATCCAATTTTACCTAACACAACTCCTTAATTATCAAATTTTACTTAACTCAATTCTTTAATTATCCAATTTTACCTAACACAACTTCTTAATTATCTATTTTTACCTAACCCAACTCCGTAATTATTTAATTTTACCTAACACAACTTCTTAATTTTTCAATTTTACCAAACACAACTCCTTAATTATCTAATTTTACCTAGCACAACTCCTTAATTATCCAATTTTACCAAACGCAACTCCTTAATTATCCAATTTTACTTAACCTTACTCCTCAATTATCTAACTTTACCAAACAAAACTCCCTAATTATCCAATTTTACCTAACCTATTTCCTTAATTATCTAATTTTACCAAACACAACTCCTTAATTATTCAATTTCACCTAACCAAACTCCTTAATTATCCTCTGTTACCAAACATAACTCCTTAACTATCCAATTCTACCTAACCCAACTCCTTAATTATCCAATTTAACCTAACCCAACTCCTTAATTATCCTCTGTTACCAAACATAACTCCTTAATTATCCAATTCTACCTAACACAACTCCTCAAATATCTAATTTTACCTAACACAACTCATTAAATATCCAATTTTACTAAACACAACTCCTTAATTATTCAATTTTACCAAACACAACTCCTTAATTATCCAATTTTACCTAACACAACTCCTTAATTATCCAATTTTACCTAACATAACTCCTTAATTATCTAATTTCACCAAACACAACTCCTTAATTATCCAATTTTACCTAACACAACTCATTAATTATCCAATTTTACTAAACACAACTCCCTAATTATCCAATTTTACCTAACACAACTCCTTAATTATCCAATTTTACCTAATACAACTTCTTAAATATCCAATTTTACCTAACACAACTTCTAAATTATCCAATTTTACCTAACCCAACTCCTTAATTATCCAATTTTACCAAACAGAACTCCTTAATTATTCAATTTTACTTAACACAACTCCCTAATTATCCAATTTTACCTAACACAACTCCTTAAATATCCAATTTTACCAAACACAACTCCTTATTTATCCAATTTTACCTAACCCAACTCCTCAATTATCCAATTTAACCAAACGCAACTCCTTAATTATCCATATTTACCTAACACAACTCATTAATTATCCAATTTTACTAAACACAACTCCCTAATTATCTAATTTTACCTAACACAACTCTTTAATTATCCAATTTTACCTAACACAACTCCTTAATTATCCAATTTTACCTAACACAACTCCTAAATTATCCAATTTTACCTAACCTAACTCCTTTATTATCCAATTTCACCAAACAAAACTCCATAATTATCCAATTTTACCTAATCCAACTCCTTAAATAACTAATTTTAAAAAACACAACTCCTTATTTTTCCAATTTTACCTAACCCAACTCCTTAATTAACCAATTTTACCAAACACAATTCCTTAATTATCTAATTTTACTTAACCTAACTTCTTAATTATCCAATTTTTCTAAACACAACTTCTTAATTATTCAATTTTACCTAACCTATTTCCTTAATTATCTAATTTTACCAAACACAACTCCTTAATTATTCAATTTTACCTAACCCAACTCCTTAATTATCCTCTGTTACCAAACATAACTCCTTAATTATCCAATTTTACCTAACCCAACTCCTTAATTATCCAATTTAACCAAACACTACTCCTTAATTATCCAATTTTACCTAACACAACTTAATAATTATCCAATTTTACTAAACACAACTCCCTAATTATCAAATTTTACCTAACACAACTCCTTAATTATCCAATTTTACCTAACACAACTCCTCAATTATCTAATTTTACCTAACCCAACTTCTTAATTATCCAATTTCACCAAACACAACTCATTAATTATCCAATTTTACCTATAGCAACTCCTTAAATATCCAATTTTACTAAACACAACTCCCTATTTATCCAATTTTACCTAACCCAACTCCTTAATTATCCAATTTAACCAAACACAACTTCTTAATTATCCAATTTTACCTAACACAACTCATTAATTATCCAATTCTACTAAACACAACTCCCTAATTATCCAATTTTACCTAACACAACTCCTTAATTATTCAATTTTACCTAACACAACTCCTTAATTATCCAATTTTACCTAACACAACTCCTAAATTATCCAATTTTACCTAACCCAACTCCTTAATTATCCAATTTTACCAAACACAACTCCTTATTTATCCAATTTTACCTAACCCAACTCCTTAATTATCCAATTTTACCAAACACAATTCCTTAATTATCCAATTTTACTTAACCTAACTTCTTAATTATCCAATTTTTCTAAACACAACTTATTAATTATCCAATTTTACCTAACCCAACTCCCTAATTATCCAATTTTACTAAACACAACTCCTTAATTATCCAATTTTACTAAACACAACTCTTTAATAATCCAATTTTACCTAACCAAACTCCCTAATTATTCAATTTTACCTAACACAACTCCTTAATTATCCAATTTTACCTAACCCAACTCCTTAATTATCCAATTATACCTAACACAACTCCTTAATTATCCAATTTTACCTAACACAACTCCTTAATTATCCAATTTTACCTAACTCAACTCCTTAATTATCCAATTTTACTAAACACAACTCCTAAATTATCCAATTTTATCTAACCTAACTCCTTAATTATCTAATTTTACTAAGCACAACTTAATAAATATCCAATTTTACCTATTTTTTTTTTTTTTTTTTTGGATTGATTGAGGTTCTTAAAGATAATTATACTTTGAATAAAAAACACTTAGAACCTTTCTTCAATACTTTATTTTGTAACCAAATGTACTTTTATCATTTTTTTATTTACCTAACACAATTCCTTAATTATCCAATTTTACCAAACACAACTCCTGAATTATTCAATTTTACCTAACCCAACTCCTTAATTATCTAATTTTACCAAACACAACTTCCTAAATATCTAATTTTACCTATTTTTTTTTTTTTTTGGATTGATTGAGGTTCTTGAAGATAATTATACTTTAAATAAAAAACACTTAGAACCTTTCTTCAATACTTTATTTTGTAACCAAATGTACTTTTTTTTTTTTATCTACCTAACACAACTCCTTAATTATCCAATTTTACCTAACCCAACTCCTTAATTATCCAATTTCACCAAACACAACTCCAGAATTATCCAATTTCACCTTACCCAACTCCATAATTATCCAATTTTACCAAACACAACTTCTTGATTATCCAATTTTACCTAACCCAACTCCTTAATTATCCAATTTCACCAAACACAACTCCTCAATTATCCAATTTTACCTAACCCAACTCCTTAATTATCCAATTTTACCAAACACAACTCCTTAAATATCCAATTTTATCTAACCCAACTCCTTAATTATCCAATTTTACCTAACACAACTCCTTAATTATCCAATTTTACAAAACACAACTCCTTAATTATCGAATTTTACCTAACCTAACTCCTTAATTATCCAATTTTACCTAACACAACTCCTTAATTATCCAATTTTACCTAACCCAACTCAACAATTATCTAATTTTACCTGACACAACTCCTTAATTATCCAATTTTACCTTACACAACTCCCTAATTATCCAATTTTACCTAACCCAACTCCTTAATTATCCAATTTTACCTAACCCAACTCGTTAATTATCCAATTTTACCTAACACAACTCCTTAATTATCCAATTTTACATAACCTAACTCCCTAATTATCCAATTTTACCTAACACAACTCCTTAATTATCCAATTTTACAAAACACAACTCCTTAATTATCGAATTTTACCTAACCCAACTCCTTAATTATCCAATTTTACCTAACACAACTCCTTAATTATCCAATTTTACCTAACCCAACTCAACAATTATCTAATTTTACCTGACACAACTCCTTAATTATCCAATTTTACCTTACACAACTCCCTAATTATCCAATTTTACTTAACCCAACTCCTTAATTATCCAATTTTACCTAACCCAACTCGTTAATTATCCAATTTTACCTAACACAACTCCTTAATTATCCAATTTTACATAACCTAACTCCCTAATTATCCAATTTTACCTAACACAACTCCTTAGTTATCTTATTTTACCTAACGCAACTCCACAATTATCCAATTTTACTTGACACAACTCCTTAATTATCCAATTTTACCTAACACAACTCCTTAATTATCCAATTTTACCAAACACAACTCCTTAATTATCCAATTTTACCTAACCCAAGTCCTTAATTATCCAATTTTACCTAACACAACTCCTTAATTATCCAATTTAACCAAACACAACTCCTTAATTATCCATATTTACCTAACACAACTCATTAATTATCCAATTTTACTAAACACAACTCCCTAATTATCTAATTTTACCTAACACAACTCCTTAATTATCCAATTTTACCTAACACAACTCCTTAATTATCCAATTTTACCTAACACAACTCCTAAATTATCCAATTTTATCTAACCCAACTCCTTAATTATCCAATTTCACCAAACACAACTCCATAATTATCCAATTTTACATAATCCAACTCCTTAAATATCCAATTTTACCAAACACAACTCCTTATTTATCAAATTTTACCTAACCCAACTCCTTAATTATCCAATTTTACCAAACACAATTCCTTAATTATCCAATTTTACTTAACCTAACTTCTTAATTATCCAATTTTTCTAAACACAACTTCTTAATTATTTAATTTTACTTAACCTATTTCCTTAATTATCTAATTTTACCAAACACAACTCCTTAATTATTCAATTTAACCTAACCCAACTCCTTAATTATCCTCTGTTACCAAACATAACTCCTTAATTATCCAATTTTACCTAACCCAACTCCTTAATTATCCAATTTAACCAAACACAACTCCTTAATTATCCAATTTTACCTAACACAACTCATTAATTATCCAATTTTACTAAACACAACTAACTAATTATCAAATTTTACCTAACACAACTCCTTAATTATCCAATTTTACCTAACACAACTCCTAAATTATCCAATTTTACCTAACCCAACTCCTTAATTATCCAATTTCACCAAACACAACTCCATAATTATCCAATTTTACATAATCCAACTCCTTAAATATCCAATTTTACCAAACACAACTCCTTATTTATCCAATTTTACCTAATTCAACTCCTTAATTATCCAATTTTACAAAACACAATTCCTTAATTATCCAATTTTACTTAACCTAACTTCTTAATTATCCAATTTTTCTAAACACAACTTCTTAATTATTCAATTTTACCTAACCTATTTCCTTAATTATCTAATTTTACCAAACACAACTCCTTAATTATTCAATTTTACCTAACCCAACTCCTTAATTATCCTCTGTTACCAAACATAACTCCTTAATTATCCAATTTTACCTAACCTAACTCCTTAATTATCCAATTTAACCAAACACAACTCCTTAATTATCCAATTTTACCTAACACAACTCATTAATTATCCAATTTTACTAAACACAACTAACTAATTATCAAATTTTACCTAACACAACTCCTTAATTATCCAATTTTACCTAACACAACTCCTTAATTATCCAATTTTACCTAACCCAACTCCTTAATTATCCAGTTTCACCAAACACAACTCTTTAATTATCTAATTTTACCTATAACAACTCCTTAAATATCCAATTTTACCAAACACAACTCCTTATTTATCCAATTTTACCTAACCCAACTCCGTAATTATCCAATTTAACCAAACACAACTCCTTAAATATCCAATTTTACCAAACACAACTCCTTATTTATCCAATTTTACCTAACCCAACTCCGTAATTATCCAATTTAACCAAACACAACTCATTAATTATCCAATTTTACTAAACACAACTCCCTAATTATCCAATTTTACCTAACACAACTCCTTAATTATCCAATTTTACCTAACACAACTCCTTAATTATCCAATTTTACCTAACACAACTCCTAAATTATCCAATTTTACCTAACCCAACTCCTCAATTATCCAATTTCACCAAACACAACTCCTTAATTATCCAATTTTACCTAACCCAACTCCTTAAATATCCAATTTTACCAAACACAACTCCTTATTTATCCAATTTTACCTAACCCAACTCCTTAATTATCCAATTTTACCAAACACAATTCCTTAATTATCCAATTTTACTTAACCTAACTTCTTAATTATCCTTATACACAACTTCTTAATTATCCAATTTTACCTAACCCAACTCCCTAATTATCCAATTTTACCAAACACAACTCCTTAATTATCCAATTTTACTAAACACAACTCCTTAATTATTCAATTTTACCTAACACAACTCCTTAATTATCCAATTTTACCTAACCCAACTCCTTAATTATCCAATTTTACCTAACACAACTCCTTAATTATCCAATTTTACCTAACACAACTCCTTAATTATCCAATTTTACCTAACTCAACTCCCTAATTATCCAATTTTACTAAACACAACTCCTTAATTATCTAATTTTACCTAACCCAACTCCACAATTATTTAATTTTACCTGACACAACTCCCTAATTATCCAATTTTACCTAACACAACTCCTTAATTATCCAATTTTACCAAACACAACTCCTTAATTATCCAATTTTACCTAACCCAAGTCCTTAATTATCCAATTTTACCTAACACAACTCCTTAATTATCCAGTTTTACCTAACCTAATTCATTAATTATCCAATTTTACCAAACACAACTCCTGAATTATCCAATTTTACCTAACCCAACTCCTTAATTATTTAATTTTAACAAACACAACTTCCTAAATATCCAATTTTACCTATTTTTTTTTTTTTTTTGATTGATTGAGGTTCTTGAAGATAATTATACTTTAAATAAATTTTACCTAACCCAACGCCTAGGTTTGCTGAAAACAGGTGGGCCAGAAGTTTCGATGCTATGTTGCACTTGATGTTTAACTGGGTTAGTGAGGTCGAAAGGAGTGATGAGATCGGGAAATTGATTGAGTAATTTGAAATATGTTGTATGATGATTGGATAATGAATTTATGATCGGCTGTTGCATCAGACTGGACGGTGTCCTCATTAATCGATTATTGGCAATATCAACAACTATGTTAAAATGCCGGAGAAAATCTGCGCCAAGAATCGAGTGGTTTACGCGTGCAAGTATGAAATGCCACTGAAATGTTACATCTAAGCCGATGTTAACTGTTAGTTTAGATAATCCGAAAGTTGAAATTAAATTTCCACTTACGGTTTGCAATGTAAATTTTGTAGGGGGGTGAGTATTGGCATAGAGTTGATTCACCGCCAAAATGCTGACCTGGGCGCCAGTGTCGATAAGAAATTTAGTACCAGAATTTGTATCGCGGATAAAAAATAGTCGACCTGATGGATGAACGGCATCGTAGGTCGACATCAAACCCGTTCTGAGCCGTTTCCCCAATCGCAAGGTTTAGTGCATTTTCGTGCATCGTCTTTAAAATTATAGTGATACCAGCACAATTTGTGGTTTGGGTCATCACGTTGAACAGAACGAGACCTGGAAGAAGAACAGTTCCGACTTGGATATTTGTTTTTAGATTGTTGCAAAATAGAGGCAGTTAAGGTGGTTAAATTTTGAGTTAATTCCGAAATTTGATTCTGTAAACTTTGCACCGTTGCTTCGAAATTGCTAAATTTCGTGTCTAATTTGGTGTTATTCGAAACTTGTTCGGAAATGCCAGTAGCACTGATGGACATAGGTGCTGAGATTTCCATCACGTGATCTGCCATTTCTGCAAGATCTGCTAATGACGTACCACGTGATGCAACTAGGATCTTTTGCACATCAGCAGAACCTTTCTTCAATACTTTATTTTGTAACCAAATGTACTTTTTTTTTAATTTACCTAACACAACTCCTTAATTATCCAATTTTACCAAACACAACTCCTTAATTATCCAATTTTACCTAACACAACTCCTTAATTATCCAATTTTACCTAACACAACTTCTTAATTATCCAATTTTACTAAACACAACTCCTTAATTATCCAATTTTACCAAACACAACTTCTTAATTATTCAATTTTACCTAACCCAACTTCTTAATTATCCAATTTTACCCAACACAACTCCTTAATTATCTAATTTTACCAAACACAACTCCTTGATTATCCAATTTTACCTAACACAACTCCTTAAATATCCAATTTTACCTAACACCTCATTAATTATCCAATTTTACTAAACACAACTCCCTAATTATCCAATTTTACCTAACACAACTCCTTAATTATCCAATTTTACCAAACACAACTCCTTAATTATCCAATTTTACTAAACAACTCTTTAATTATCCAATTTTACCTAACCAAACTCCTTAATTATTCAATTTTACCAAACACAACTCCTTAATTATCCAATTTTACCTAACACAACTCATTAATTATCCAATTTTACCTAACCCAACTCCTTAATTATCCAATTTTACTAAACACAACTCTTTAATTATCCAATTTTACTAAACACAACTCCCTAATTATCCAATTTTACCTAACACAACTCATTAATTATCCAATTTTACCTAACCCAACTCCTTAATTATCCAATTTTACTAAACACAACTCTTTAATTATCCAATTTTACCAAACACAACTAATTAATTATCCAATTTTACTAAACACAACTCCTAAATTATCCAATTTTACCTAACACAACTCCTTAATTATCCAATTTTACCAAACACAACTCTTTAATTATCCAATTTTACCTAACCAAACTCCTTAATTATTCAATTTCACCAAACACAACTCCAGAATTATCCAATTTTACCCAACCCAACTCCTTAATTATCCAATTTTACCAAACACAACTCCTTAATTATCCAATTTTACCTAACACAACTCATTAATTATATAATTTTACTAAACACAACTCCCTAATTATCCAATTTTACCTAACACAACTCCTTAATTATCCAATTTTACCTAACACAACTCCTTAATTATCCAATTTTACCTAACACAACTAATAAATTATCCAATTTTACCTAACCCAACTCCTTAATTATCCAATTTCACCAAACACAACTCCTTAATTATCCAATTTTACCTAACCCAACTCCTTAAATATCCAATTTTACTAAACACAACTCCTTATTTATCCAATTTTACCTAACCTAACTCCTTAATTATCCAATTTTACCAAACACAATTCCTTAATTATCCAATTTTACTTAACCTAACTTCTTAATTATCAAATTTTTCTAAACACAACTTCTTAATAATCCAATTTTACCTAACCCAACTCCTTAATTATCCAATTTTAAAAAACACAACTCCTTAATTATCCAATTTTACCTAACCCAACTCCTTAATTATCCAATTTTAAAAAACACAACTCCTTAAATATCCAATTTTACTAAACACAACTCCTTATTTATCCAATTTTACCTAACCTAACTCCTTAATTATCCAATTTTACCAAACACAATTCCTTAATTATCCAATTTTACTAAACACAACTCTTTAAGTATCCAATTTTACCTAACCAAACTCCTTAATTATTCAATTTTACCTAACACAACTCCTTAATTATCCAATTTTACCTAACCCAACTCCTTAATTATCCAATTTTACCTAACCCAACTCCTTAATTATCCAATTTTAAAAAACACAACTCCTCAATTATCCAATTTTACCTAACCCAACTCCTTAATTATCCAATTTTACCTAACAAAACTCCCTAATTATCCAATTTTACCAAACACAACTACTTAATTATCCAATTTTAACTAACCCAACTCCTTAATTATCCAATTTTACCTAACACAACTCCTTAATTATTCAATTTTACCAAACACAACTCCTTAATTATCCAATTTTACCAAACACAACTTCTTAATTATTCAATTTTACTTAACCCAACTCCTTAATTGTTCAATTTTACTTAACACAACTCCTTTATTATCCAATTTTACCTAACCCAACTCCTTAATTATCCAATTTCACCAAACACAACTCCAGAATTATCCAATTTCACCTTACCCAACTCCTTAATTATCTAATTTTACCAAACACAACTTCTTGTTTATCCAATTTTACCTAACCCAACTCCTTAATTATCCAATTTTACCAAACACAACTCCTCAATTATCCAATTTTACCTAACCCAACTCCTTAATTATTAAATTTTACCTGACACAACTTCTTAATTATCCAATTTTACTCAACCCAACTTCACAATTATCCAATTTTACTTGACACAACTCCTTTATTATCCAATTTTACCTAACCAAACTCCTTAATTATCCAATTTTACCAAACACAACTCCCTAATAATTCAATTTTACCTAACCCATCTCCTTAATTATCCAATTTTACCTAACACAACTCCTTAAATATCCAATTTTACCTAACCCAACTCCTCAATTATCCAATTTTACCTAACCCAACTCCTTAATTATCCAATTTTACCAAACACAACTCCTAAATTATCCAATTTTACCTAACACAACTCCTTAAATATCCAATGTTACTTAACCTAACTCCTTAATTATCCAATTTTACCTAATTATCCAATTTTACCAAACACAACTTCTTCATTATCCAATTTTACCTAACCAAACTCCTTAATTATCCAATTTTACCTAACACAACTTCTTAATTATCCAATTTTACCTAACCTAACTCCTTAATTATCCAATTTTACCTAACACAACTCCTTAATTATCCAATTTTACCTAACCCAACTCCACAATTATCCAATTTTACCTGACACAACTACTTAATTATCCAATTTTACCTAACACAACTCCTTAATTATCTAATTTTACCAAACACAACTTCCTAAATATCCAATTTTACCTATTTTTTTTTTTTTTTTTGATTGATTGAGGTTCTTGAAGATAATTATACTTTAAATAAAAAACACTTAGAACCTTTCTTTAATACTTTATTTTGTAACCAAATGTCCTTTTTTTTTTTTTTATTTACCTAACACAACTCCTTAATTATCTAATTTTACCAAACACAACTCCCTATTTATCCGATTTTACCTAACATAACTCCTTAGTTATCCAATTTTACCTAACACAACTCCATAATTATCCGATTTTACCAAACACAACTCCTTAATTATCCAATTTTACCTAACCCAACTCCTTTATTATCCAATATTACCAAACACAACTCCTCAATTATCCAATTTTATCTAACCCAACTCCTTAATTATCCAATTTGACCTAACCCAACTCCTTAATTTTCCAATTTTACCCAACACAACTCCTTAATTATTCAATTTTACCTAACCCAACTCCTTAATTATCCAATTTTACCTAACCCAACTCCTTAATTATCCAATTTTACCTAACACAACTCCTTAATTATCCAATTTTACCTAACCCAACTCCTTAATTATCCAATTTTACCTAACACAACTCCTTAATTATCCAATTTTACCTAACCCAACTCCTTAATTATTCAATTTTACCAAACACAACTCCCTAATTATCCAATTTTACCAAACACAACTCCTTAATTATTCAATTTTACCTAACACAACTCCTTAATTATCCAATTTTACCTAACCCAACTCCTTAATTATCCAATTTTACCTAACCCAACTCCTTAATTATTCAATTTTACCAAACACAACTCCTTAATTATCCAATTTTACTAAACACAACTTCTTAATTATTCAATTTTACCTAACCCAACTCCTTAATTATCCAATTTTACCTAACACAACTCCTTAATTATCCAATTTTACCTAACCCAACTCCTTAATTATCCAATTTTACCAAACACAACTCCTTAATTATTCAATTTTACCAAACACAACTCCTTAATTATCCAATTTTACCAAACACAACTTCTTAATTATTCAATTTTACCTAACCCAACTCCTTAATTATCCAATTTTACCTAACCCAACTCCTTAATTATTAAATTTTACCTAACACAACTCCTTAATTATCCAATTTTACCTAACCCAACTCCTTAATTATTCAATTTTACCTAACCCAACTCCTTAATTATCCAATTTTACCTAACCCAACTCCTTAATTATCCAATTTTACCTAACACAACTCCTTAATTATCCAATTTTACCAAACACAACTCCTTAATTATCCAATTTTACCAAACACAACTCCTTAATTATTCAATTTTACCTAACACAACTCCTTAATTATCCAATTTTACCTAACCCAACTCCTTAATTATCCAATTTTACCTAACCCAACTTCTTAATTATTCAATTTTACCAAACACAACTCCTTAATTATCCAATTTTACCAAACACAACTTCTTAATTATTCAATTTTACCTAACCCAACTCCTTAATTATCTAATTTTACCTAACACAACTCCTTAATTATCCAATTTTACCTAACCCAACTCCTTAATTATTCAATTTTACCAAACACAACTCCTTAATTATCCAATTTTACCAAACACAACTCCTTAATTATCCAATTTTACCAAACACAACTTCTTAATTATTCAATTTTACCTAACCCAACTCCTTAATTATCCAATTTTACCAAACACAACTCCTTAATTATCTAATTTTACCAAACACAACTCCTTAATTATTCAATTTTACCTAACACAACTCCTTAATTATCCAATTTTACCTAACCCAACTCCTTAATTATCCAATTTTACCTAACACAACTCCTTAATTATCCAATTTTACCTAACCCAACTCCTTAATTATCCAATTTTACCTAACCCAACTCCTTAATTATTCAATTTTACCAAACACAACTCCTTAATTATCCAATTTTACCAAACACAACTTCTTAATTATTCAATTTTACCAAACACAACTCCTTAATTATTCAATTTTACCTAACCCAACTCCTTAATTATTCAATTTTACCAAACACAACTCCTTAATTATCCAATTTTACCTAACCCAACTCCTTAATTATCCAATTTTACCTAACACAACTCCTTAATTATCCAATTTTACCTAACCCAACTCCTTAATTATTTAATTTTACTAAACACAACTCCTTAATTATCCAATTTTACTAAACACAACTCTTTAATTATCCAATTTTACCTAACCCAACTCCTTAATTATTCAATTTTACCAAACACAACTCCTAAATTATCCAATTTTACCTAACCAAACTCCTTAATTATCCAATTTTACCAAACACAACTTCCTAAATATCCAATTTTACCAATTTTTTTTTTTTTTTTGGATTGATTGAGTCACTTGAAGATAATTATGCTTTGATTAAAAAACACTTAGAACCTTTCTTCAATACTTTATTTTGTAACCAAATGTACTTTTTTTTTTTTTTAGATTGATTGAGTTACTTGAAGATAATTATACTTTGATTTAAAAACACTTAGAACCTTTCTTCAATACTTTATATTGTAACTAAATGTACTTTTTCTTTTTTTTATTTACCTAACACAACTTCTTAATTATCCAATTTTACCCAACACAACTCCTTATTAATCCAATTTTACCTAACATAACTCCTTAATTATCCAATTTTACCAAACACAACTCCCTAATAATTCAATTTTACCTAACCCATCTCCTTAATTATCCAATTTTACCTAACACAACTCCTTAAATATCCAATTTTACCTAACCCAACTCCTTAATTATCTAATTTTTCCAAACACAACTCCTAAATTATCCAATTTTACCTAACCCAACTCCTTAAATATCCAATGTTACTTAACCTAACTCCTTAATTATCCAATTTTACCTAACACAACTCCTTAATTATCTATTTTTACCTAACCTAACTCCGTAATTATTAATTTTACCTAACCCCACTCCTTAATTATCCACTTTTACCAAACACAACTCCTTAATTATCCAATTTTACTTAACCCAACTCCTTAATTATCCAATTTTACCTAACACAACTTCTTAAATATCCAATTTTACCTAACCCAACTCCTTAATTATCTAATTTTACCAAACACAACTCCTAAATTATCCAATTTTACCTAACACAACTCCTTAAATATCCAATGTTACTTAACCTAACTCCTTAATTATCCAAATTTACCTAACACAACTCCTTAATTATCTATTTTTACCTAACCCAACTCCGTAATTATTTAATTTTACCTAACCCCACTCCTTAATTATCCAATTTTACCAAACACAACTCTTTAATTAGCCAATTTTACCTAACTAAACTCCTTAATTATCCAATTTTACCTAACCCAACTCCTTAATTTCCCAATTTTACCCAACACAACTCCTTAATTATCCAATTTTACCTAACCTAACTTCTAATTTATTCAATTTTTTTAAACACAACTCCTTAATTATCCAATTTTACCTAACCCAACTCCTTAATTATCCAATTTTACCAAACACAACACCTTAAATATCCAATTTCACCTAACCCAACTCCCTAATTATCCAATTTTACCTAACACAACTCCTTAATTATTGAATTTTACTTAACCCAACTCCTTAATTATCCAAGTTTACCTAACACAACTTCTTAATTATCCAATTTTACCTAACACAACTGCTTAATTATCCAATTTTACCAATCACAACTCCTTTATTATCCAATTTTACCAAACACAACTGCTTAATTATCCAATTTTACCTAACCTAACTCCTTAATTATCTAATTTCACCTAACACAACTCTTTAATTATCCAATTTTACCTAACCTAACTCAACAATTATCCTATTTTACCTGACACAACTCCTTAATTATCCAATTTACCTAACACAACTCCTTAATTATCCAATTTTACCAAACACAACTCCTTAATTATCCGAATTTTACCTAACACAACTCCTTAATTATCCAATTTTACCTAACCCAACTCCTTAATTATCCAATTTTACCAAACACAACTCCTAAATTATCTAATTTTACCTAATTCAACTCCTTAATTATCTAATTTTACCAAACACAACTTCCTAAATATCCAATTTAACCTATTTATTTATTTTTTTTTTTTTGGGATTGATTGAGGTTTTTGAAGATAATTATACTTTAAATAAAAAACACTTAGAACCATTCTTCAATACTTTATTTTGTAACCAAATGTACTTTTTTTTTTTTATTTACCTAACACAACTCCATAATTATCCAATTTTACCAAACACAACTCCCTATTTATCTAATTTTACCTAACACAACCCCTTAGTTATCCAATTTCACCTAACACAACTCCTTAGCTATCCAATTTTACCAAACACAACTCCTTAATTATCCAATTTTACCTAACCCAACTCCTTAATTATCCAATTATACCTAACCCAACTCCTTAATTATCCAATTTTACCTAACACAACTCCTTAAATATCAAATTTTACTTAACCTAACTCCTGAATTATCCAATTTTACCTAACACAACTCCTTAATTATCTATTTTTACCTAACCCAACTCCGTAATTATTTAATTTTACCTAACACAACTCCTTAAT
This sequence comes from Philonthus cognatus, assembly GCA_932526585.2. Taxonomy (NCBI): domain Eukaryota; kingdom Metazoa; phylum Arthropoda; class Insecta; order Coleoptera; family Staphylinidae; genus Philonthus; species Philonthus cognatus. The sequence continues at coordinate 404,798 of OW052244.1, forward strand.
TATCCAATTTTACCAAACACAACTCCTTAATTATCCAATTTTACTAAACAACTCTTTAATTATCCAATTTTACCTAACCAAACTCCTTAATTATTCAATTTTACCAAACACAACTCCTTAATTATCCAATTTTACCTAACAAAACTCATTAATTATCCAATTTTACCTAACCCAACTCCTTAATTATCCAATTTTACTAAACACAACTCTTTAATTATCCAATTTTACTAAACACAACTCCCTAATTATCCAATTTTACCTAACACAACTCATTAATTATCCAATTTTACCTAACCCAACTCCTTAATTATCCAATTTTACTAAACACAACTCTTTAATTATCCAATTTTACCAAACACAACTAATTAATTATCCAATTTTACTAAACACAACTCCTAAATTATCCAATTTTACCTAACACAACTCCTTAATTATCCAATTTTACCTAACACAACTCCTTAATTATCCAATTTTACTAAACACAACTCCTTAATTATCCAATTTTACTAAACACAACTCATTAATTATCCAATTTTACCTAACCCAACTCCTTAATTATCCAATTTTACTAAACACAACTCTTTAATTATCCAATTTTACCAAACACAACTCCTTAATTATCCAATTTTACTAAACACAACTCTTTAATTATCCAATTTTACCTAACACAACTCCTTAATTATCCAATTTTACCTAACCCAACTCCTTAATTATCCAATCTTACCAAACACAACTCCTTAATTATCCAATTTTACCTAACACAACTCATTAATTATCCAATTTTACCTAACCCAACTCCCTAATTATCCAATTTTACTAAACACAACTCTTTAATTATCCAATTTTACCAAACACAACTCCTTAATTATCCAATTTTACCAAACACAACTCCTTAATTATCCAATTTTACCTAACACAACTCCTTAATTATCCAATTTTACCAAACACAACTCCTTAATTATCCAATTTTACTAAACACAACTCTTTAATTATCCAATTTTACCTAACCAAACTCCTTAATTATTCAATTTCACCAAACACAACTCCAGAATTATCCAATTTTACCCAACCCAACTCCTTAATTATCCAATTTTACCAAACACAACTCCTTAATTATCCAATTTTACCTAACACAACTCATTAATTATCCAATTTTACTAAACACAACTCCCTAATTATCCAATTTTACCTAACACAACTCCTTAATTATCCAATTTTACCTAACACAACTCCTTAATTATCCAATTTTACCTAACACAACTCCTAAATTATCCAATTTTACCTAACCCAACTCCTTAATTATCCAATTTCACCAAACACAACTCCTTAATTATCCAATTTTACCTAACCCAACTCCTTAAATATCCAATTTTACTAAACACAACTCCTTATTTATCCAATTTTACCTAACCTAACTCCTTAATTATCCAATTTTACCAAACACAATTCCTTAATTATCTAATTTTACTTAACCTAACTTCTTAATTATCAAATTTTTCTAAACACAACTTCTTAATAATCCAACTTTACCTAACCCAACTCCTTAATTATCTAATTTTACCAAACACAATTCCTTAATTATCCAATTTTACTAAACACAACTCTTTAAGTATCCAATTTTACCTAACCAAACTCCTTAATTATTCAATTTTACCTAACACAACTCCTTAATTATCCAATTTTACCTAACCCAACTCCTTAATTTGTAACCAAATGTACTTTTTTTTTTTTTTATTTACCTAACACAACTCCTTAATTATCCAATTTTACCTAACCCAACTCATTAATTATCCAATTTTACCTAACCCAACTCCTTAATTATCCAATTTTAAAAAACACAACTCCTCAATTATCCAATTTTACCTAACCCAACTCCTTAATTATCCAATTTTACCTAACAAAACTCTCTAATTATCCAATTTTACCAAACACAACTACTTAATTATCCAATGTTACCTAACCCAACTCCTTAATTATCCAATTTTACCTAACACAACTCCTTAATTATTCAATTTTACCAAACACAACTCCTTAATTATCCAATTTTACCAAACACAACTTCTTAATTATTCAATTTTACTTAACCCAACTCCTTAATTATTCAATTTTACTTAACACAACTCCTTTATTATCCAATTTTACCTAACCCAACTCCTTAATTATCCAATTTCACCAAACACAACTCCAGAATTATCCAATTTCACCCTACCCAACTCCTTAATTATCTAATTTTACCAAACACAACTTCTTGTTTATCCAATTTTACCTAACCCAACTCCTTAATTATCCAATTTTACCAAACACAACTCCTCAATTATCCAATTTTACCTAACCCAACTCCTTAATTATTCAATTTTACCTGACACAACTCCTTAAATATTTAATTTTACCTAACACAACTGCCTAATTATCCAATTTTACCAAACACAACTCCTTTATTATCCAATTTTACCTAACCAAACTCCTTAATTATCCAATTTTACCAAACAGAACTCCCTAATAATTCAATTTTACCTAACCCATCTCCTTAATTATCCAATTTTACCTAACACAACTCCTTAAATATCCAATTTTACCTAACCCAACTCCTCAATTATCCAATTTTACCTAACCCAACTCCTTAATTATCCAATTTTACCAAACACAACTCCTAAATTATCCAATTTTACCTAACACAACTCCTTAAATATCCAATGTTACTTAACCTAACTCCTTAATTATCCAATTTTACCTAACACAACTGCTTAATTATCCAATTTTACCAAACACAACTTCTTCATTATCCAATTTTACCTAACCAAACTCCTTAATTATCCAATTTTACCTAACACAACTTCTTAATTATCCAATTTTACCTAACCTAACTCCTTAATTATCCAATTTTACCTAACACAACTCCTTAATTATCCAATTTTACCTAACCCAACTCCACAATTATCCAATTTTACCTGACACAACTCCTTAATTATCCAATTTTACCTAACACAACTCCTTAATTATCCAATTTTACCATACACAACTCTTTAATTATCCAATTTTACCTAACCTAACTCCGTAATTATCCAATTTTACCTAACACAACTCCTTAATTATCCAATTTTACCTAACCCAACTCCTTAATTATCTAATTTTACCAAACACAACTCCTGAATTATGCAATTTTACCCAACCCAACTCCTTAATTATCTAATTTTACCAAACACAACTTCCTAAATATCCAATTTTACCTATTTTTTTTTTTTTTTTTTTGATTGATTGAGGTTCTTGAAGATAATTATACTTTAAATAAAAAACACTTAGAACCATTCTTTAATACTTTATTTTGTAACCAAATGTCTTTTTTTTTTTTTTATTTACCTAACACAACTCCTTAATTATCTAATTTTACCAAACACAACTCCCTATTTATCTAATTTTACCTAACATAACTCCTTAGTTATCCAATTTTACCTAACACAACTCCATAATTATCCGATTTTACCAAACACAACTCCTTAATTATCCAATTTTACCTAACCCAACTCTTTTATTATCTAATATTACCAAACACAACTCCTCAATTATCCAATTTTATCTAACCCAACTCCTTAATTATCCAATTTGACCTAACCCAACTCCTTAATTTTTCAATTTTACCCAACACAACTCCTTAATTATTCAATTTTACCTAACCCAACTCCTTAATTATCCAATTTTACCTAACCCAACTCCTTAATTATCCAATTTTACCTAACACAACTCCTTAATTATCCAATTTTACCTAACCCAACTCCTTAATTATCCAATTTTACCTAACACAACTCCTTAATTATCCAATTTTACCTAACCCAACTCCTTAATTATTCAATTTTACCAAACACAACTCCCTAATTATCCAATTTTACCAAACACAACTCCTTAATCATTCAATTTTACCTAACACAACTCCTTAATTATCCAATTTTACCTAACCCAACTCCTTAATTATCCAATTTTACCTAACCCAACTCCTTAATTATTCAATTTTACCAAACACAACTCCTTAATTATCCAATTTTACTAAACACAACTTCTTAATTATTCAATTTTACCTAACCCAACTCCTTAATTATCCAATTTTACCTAACACAACTCCTTAATTATCCAATTTTACCTAACCCAACTCCTTAATTATTCAATTTTACCAAACACAACTCCTTAATTATTCAATTTTACCAAACACAACTCCTTAATTATCCAATTTTACCAAACACAACTTCTTAATTATTCAATTTTACCTAACCCAACTCCTTAATTATCCAATTTTACCTAACCCAACTCCTTAATTATTCAATTTTACCTAACACAACTCCTTAATTATCCAATTTTACCTAACCCAACTCCTTAATTATTCAATCTTACCTAACCCAACTCCTTAATTATCCAATTTTACCTAACCCAACTCCTTAATTATCCAATTTTACCTAACACAACTCCTTAATTATCCAATTTTACCAAACACAACTCCTTAATTATCCAATTTTACCAAACACAACTCCTTAATTATTCAATTTTACCTAACACAACTCCTTAATTATCCAATTTTACCTAACCCAACTCCTTAATTATCCAATTTTACCTAACCCAACTCCTTAATTATTCAATTTTACCAAACACAACTCCTTAATTATCCAATTTTACCAAACACAACTTCTTAATTATTCAATTTTACCTAACCCAACTCCTTAATTATCCAATTTTACCTAACACAACTCCTTAATTATCCAATTTTACCTAACCCAACTCCTTAATTATTCAATTTTACCAAACACAACTCCTTAATTATCCAATTTTACCAAACACAACTCCTTAATTATCCAATTTTACCAAACACAACTTCTTAATTATTCAATTTTACCTAACCCAACTCCTTAATTATCCAATTTTACCAAACACAACTCCTTAATTATCCAATTTTACCAAACACAACTCCTTAATTATTCAATTTTACCTAACACAACTCCTTAATTATCCAATTTTACCTAACCCAACTCCTTAATTATCCAATTTTACCTAACACAACTCCTTAATTATCCAATTTTACCTAACTCAACTCCTTAATTATCCAATTTTACCTAACCCAACTCCTTAATTATTCAATTTTACCAAACACAACTCCTTAATTATCCAATTTTACCAAACACAACTTCTCAATTATTCAATTTTACCAAACACAACTCCTTAATTATCCAATTTTACCTAACCCAACTCCTTAATTATCCAATTTTACCTAACACAACTCCTTAATTATCCAATTTTACCAAACACAACTCCTTAATTATTCAATTTTACCTAACACAACTCCTTAATTATTCAATTTTACCTAACCCAACTCCTTAATTATCCAATTTTACCTAACCCAACTCCTTAATTATTCAATTTTACCAAACACAACTCCTTAATTATCCAATTTTACCAAACACAACTCCTCAATTATTCAATTTTACCTAACCCAACTTCTTAATTACCCAATTTTACCTAACACAACTCCCTAATTATCCAATTTTACCTAACATAACTCCTTAATTATCCAATTTTACCTAACACAACTCCTTAATTATTCAATTTTACCAAACACAACTCCTTAATTATCCAATTTTACCAAACACAACTTCTTAATTATTCAATTTTACCTAACCCAACTCCTTAATTATCCAATTTTACCTAACACAACTCCTTAATTATCCAATTTTACCAAACACAACTCCTTAATTATCCAATTTTACCAAACACAACTCCTTAATTATTCAATTTTACCTAACCCAACTCCTTAATTATTCAATTTTACCAAACACAACTCCTTAATTATCCAATTTTACCAAACACAACTCCTTAATTATTCAATTTTACCTAACACAACTCCTTAATTATCCAATTTTACCTAACCCAACTCCTTAATTATCCAATTTTACCAAACACAACTCCTTAAATATCCAATTTTACCTAACCTAACTCCTGAATTATCCAATTTTTCCTAACACAACTCCTTAATTATCCAATTTTACAAAACACAACTTCTTAATTATCGAATTTTACCTAACCCAACTCCTTAATTATCCAATTTTACCTAACACAACTTCTTAATTCTCCAATTTTACCTAACCCAACTCCACAATTATCCAATTTTACCTGACACACTTCCTTAATTATCCAATTTTACCTTACACAACTCCCTAATTATCCAATTTTACCTAACCGAACTCCTGAATTATCCAATTTTACCTTACCCAACTCCTTAATTATCCAATTTTCCCTAACACAACTCCTTAATTATCCAATTTTACCTAACCCAACTCCTTAATTACCCAATTTTATTAAACACAACTTCTTGATTATCCAATTTTACCTAACCCAACTTCTTAATTATCCAATTTTACCAAACACAACTCCTCAATTATCCAATTTTACCTAACCCAATTCCTTAATTATCCAATTTTACCAAACACAACTCCTTAATTATCCAATTTTACCTAACCCAACTTCTTAATTATCCAATTTTACCTAACACAACTTCTAAATTATCCAATTTTACTTAACCCAACTCCTTATCTAATTTTACCTAACACAACTCCTTAAATATCCAATTTTACCTAACCCAACTCCTTAATTATCCAATTTTACCTAACACAACTCCTTAATTATCCAATTTTACCTGAGACAACTCGTTAAATATCCATATTTACCAAACAAAACTCCCTAATTATCCAATTTTACCTAACCCAACTCCTTAATTATTCAATTTTACCTAACACAACTTCTTAATTATTCAATTTTACCAAACACAACTCCTAAATTATCCAATTTTACCTAACCAAACTCCTTAATTATTTAATTTTACCAAACACAACTTCCTAAATATCCAATTTAACCTATTTATTTATTTTTTTTTTTTGGGATTGATTGAGGTTTTTGAAGATAATTATACTTTAAATAAAAAACACTTAGAACCATTCTTCAATACTTTATTTTGTAACCAAATGTACTTTTTTTTTTTTATTTACCTAACACAACTCCATAATTATCCAATTTTACCAAACACAACTCCCTATTTATCTAATTTTACCTAACACAACCCCTTAGTTATCCAATTTCACCTAACACAACTCTTTAATTATCCAATTTTACCAAACACAACTCCTTAATTATCCAATTTTACCTAACCCAACTCCTTAATTATCCAATTATACCTAACCCAACTCCTTAATTATCTAATTTTACCTAACACAACTCCTTAATTATCTAATTTTACCTAACCCAACTCCGTAATTATTTAATTTTACCTAACACAACTCCTTAAATATCCAATTTTACCTAACCCAACTCCCTAATTATCCAATTTTACCTAACCCAACTCCTTAATTATCCAATTTTACCAAACACAACTCCTCAATTATCCAATTTTACCTAACCCAATTCCTTAATTATCCAATTTTACCAAACACAACTCCTTGATTATCCAATTTTACCAAACACAACTCCTAAATTATCCAATTTTACCTAACACAACTCCTTAAATATCCAATTTTACTTAACCTAACTCCTTAATTATCCAATTTTACCTTACACAACTCCTTAATTATCTATTTTAACCTAACCCAACTCCGTATTTATTTAATTTTACCTAACACAACTCTTTAATTATCCAATTTTACCTAACACAACTCCTTAAATATCCAATTTTACTTAACCTAACTCCTGAATTATCCAATTTTACCTAACACAACTCCTTAATTATCTATTTTTACCTAACCCAACTCCGTAATTATTTGATTTTACCTAACACAACTCCTTAAATATCCAATTTTACCTAACCCAACTCCCTAATTATCCAATTTTACCTAACCCAACTCCTTAATTATCCAATTTTACCAAACACATCTCCTCAATTATCCAATTTTACCTAACCCAATTCCTTAATTATCCAATTTTACCAAACACAACTCCTTGATTATCCAATTTTACCAAACACAACTCCTAAATTATCCAATTTTACCTAACACAACTCCTTAAATATCCAATTTTACTTAACCTAACTCCTTAATTATCCAATTTTACCTAATACAACTCCTTAATTATCTATTTTAACCTAACCCAACTCCGTATTTATTTAATTTTACCTAACACAACCCTTTAATTATCCAATTTTACCTAACACAACTCCTTAAATATCCAATTTTACTTAACCTAACTCCTTAATTATCCAATTTTACCTAACCCAACTCCTTAATTATCCAATTTTACCTAACCCAACTCCTTAATTATCCAATTTTACTTAACCCAACTCCTTAATTATCCAATTTTACCTAACACAACTCCTTAAATATCCAATTTTACCTAACCCAACTCCCTAATTATCTAATTTTACCTAACCCAACTCCTTAATTATCCAATTTTACCTGACACAACTCCCTAATTATTCAATTTTACCTAACACAACTTCTTAATTATCTAATTTTACCTAACACAACTCCTTAATTATCTAATTTTACCAAACACAACTCCCTAATTATCCAATTTTACTTAACCTAACTTCTAATTTATTCAATTTTTCTAAACACAACTCCTTAATTATCCAATTTTACCTAACCCAACTCCTTAATTATCCAATTTTACCAAACACAACTCCTTAATTATCTAATTTTACCTAACCCAACTCCTTAATTATCCAATTTTACCTAACACAACTTTTTAATTATCCAAATTTACTTAACCCAACTCCTTAATTATCCAATTTTACCTAACACAACTCCTTAAATATCCAATTTTACCTAACCCAACTCCCTAATTATCCAATTTTACCTAACCCAACTCCTTAATAATCCAATTTTACCAAACACAACTCCTTAATTATCCAATTTTACCTAACCCAACTCCTCAATTATCCAATTTTACCTAACACAACTCCTTAATTATCCAATTTTACTTAACCAAACTCCTTAATTATCCAATTTTACCTAACACAACTCCTTAAATATCCAATTTTACCTAACCCAACTCCTAAATTATACAATTTTACCTAACACAACTCCTTAATTATCCAATTTTACCTAACACAACTCCTTAAATATCCATATTTAATAAACAAAACTCCCTAATTATCCAATTTTACCTAACACAACTCCTTAATTATCCAATTTTACCTAACCCAACTTCTTAATTATTCAATTTTACCTAACACAACTCCTTAATTATCTAATTTTACCAAACACAACTCCTTAATTATCAAATTTTACCTAACCCAACTCCTTAATTATCAAATTTTACCTAACACAGCTCCTTAATTATCCAATTTTACCAAACCGAACTCCTTAATTATCCAATTTTATTAAACACAACTCCCTAATTATCTAATTTTACCCAACCCAACTCTTTATTATCAAATTTTACCTGACACAACTCCTTAATTATCCAATTTTACCTAACACAACTGCCTAATTATCCAATTTTACCAAACACAACTCCTTTATTTTCCAATTTTACCTAACCCAACTCCTTAATTATCTAATTTTACTTTACACAACTCCTTAATATTCCAATTTTACCAAACACAACTCCTTAATTATCCAATTTTACCTAACCCAACTCCTTAATTATCCAATTTTACCTAACACAACTCCTTAATTATCCTATTTCACTTAACCAAACTCCTTAATTATCCAATTTTACCAAACACAACTTCTGAATTATCCAATTTTACCTAACCCAACTCCTTAATTATCCAATTTTACCATACACAACTCCTTAATTATCCAATTTTACCTAACCCAACTCCTTAATTATCCAATTTTACCTAACACAACTCCTTAATTATCCAATTTTACCTAACCCAACTCCTTAATATTCCAATTTTACTTGACACAACTCCTTAATTATCCAATTTTACCTAACACAACTGCCTAATTATCCAATTTTACCAAACACAACTCCTTTATTATCCAATTTTACCTATTCCAACTCCTTAATTATTCAATTTTACCTGACACAACTCCTTAAATATTTAATTTTACCTAACACAACTGCCTAATTATCCAATTTTTCCAAACACAACTCCATTATTATCCAATTTTACCTAACCAAACTTCTTAATCATCCAATTTTACCTTACCCAACTCCTTAATTATCCAATTTTACCAAACACAACTCCTCAATTATCCAATTTTACCTAACCCAACTCCTTAATTATCCAATTTTACCTAACACAACTCCTTAATTATCCAATTTTACCTAACCCAACTCCTTAAATATTTAATATAACCAAACACAACTCCTGAATTATTTAATTTTACCTAACCCAACTCTTCAATTATCCAATTTTACCATACACAACTCCTTAATTATCTAATTTTACCAAACACAACTCCTTAAATACCCAATTTTACCTAACCCAACTCCTTAATTATCCAATTTTACCTAACCCAACTCCTTAATTATCCAATTTTACCTAACACAACTCTTTAATTATTCAATTTTACCTAACCCAACTCCTTAATTATCCAATTTTACCTAACACAACTTCTTAGTTATCCAATTTTACTCAACCCAACTTCACAATTATCCAATTTTACTTGACACAACTCCTTAATTATCTAATTTTACCTAACACAACTGCTTAATTATCCAATTTTACCAAACACAACTCCTTTATTATCCAATTTTACCTAACCCAACTCCTTAATTATCTAATTTTACCTAACACAACTCCTTAATTATCCAATTTTACAAAACACAACTCCTTAATTATCGAATTTTACCTAACCCCACTCCTTAATTATCCAATTTTTCCTAACACAACTGCTTAATTATCCAATTTTACCAAACACAACTCCTTTATTATCCAATTTTACCTAACCCAACTCCTTAATTATCTAATTTTACCTTACACAACTCCCTAATTATTCAATTTTACCAAACACAACTCCTTAATTATCTAATTTTACCTAACCCAAATCCCTAATTATTCAATTTTATCAAACACAACTCCTTAAATATCCAATTTTACCAAACACAACTCCTTAATTATCCAAATTTACCTAACACAACTCCTTATTTATCCAATTTTACCAAACACAACTCCTTAATTATTCAATTTTACTAAACACAACTCTTTAATTGTCCAATTTTACCTAACCTAACTAATTAATTATTCAATTTTACCTAACACAAGTCCCTAATTATCCAATTTTACCTAACCCAACTCCTCAGATTTCTAATTTTACTCAACACAACTCCTTAATTATCCAATTGTACCTAACCCAACTCCTTAATTATTCAATTTTACCAAACACAACTCCTTAATTATCTAGTTTTACCTAACCCAAATCCCTAATTATCCAATTTTACCTAACCCAACTCTTTAATTATTCAATTTTACCAAACACAACTTCTTGATTATCCAATTTTACCAAACACAACTCCCTAATTATCCAATTTTATCTAACCCAACTCCATAATTATCCAATTTTACCTGACACAACTTCTCATTTATCTAATTTTACCTAACACAACTGCTTAATTATCCAATTTTACCAAACACTACTTCTTAAATATTCAATTTTACCTAACCCAACTACTTAATTATCCAATTTTACCTAACCCAACTTCTTAATTATTCAATTTTACTAAACACAACTCCCTAATTTTCTAATTTTACCTAACCCAACTTCATAATTATCCAATTTTACCTGACATAACTCCTTAATTATCCAATTTTACCTAACACACCTGCTTAATTATCCAATTTTACCAAACACAACTTCTTTATAGTCTAATTTTACCTAACCAAACTCCTAAATTATCTAATTTTACCTTACACAACTCCCTAATTATCCAATTTCACCAAACACAACTTTATAATTATTCAATTTTACCTAACCCAACTCCTTAATTATCCAATTTTACCTACCACAACTCTTTATTTATCCAATTTTACCTAACCCAACTCCTTCATTATCCTATTTTATTAAACACAACTCCTTAATTATCCAATTTTACCTAACCCAACTCCTTAATTATCCAATTTTACCAAACACAACTCATTAAATATTCAATTTTACCTAACCCAACTCCTTAATTATCCAATTTTACAAAACACAACTCCTTAATTATCCAATTTTACCTAACCCAACTCCTTAATTATCCAATTTTACCTAACACAACTCCTTAATTATCAAATTTTACTTAACTCAATTCTTTAATTATCCAATTTTACCTAACACAACTCCTTAATTATCTATTTTTACCTAACCCAACTCCGTAATTATTTAATTTTACCTAACACAAATTCTTAATTTTTCAATTTTACCAAACACAACTCCTTAATTATCTAATTTTACCTAACACAACTCCTTAATTATCCAATTTTACCAAACACAACTCCTTAATTATCCAATTTTACTTAACCTTACTCCTCAATTATCTAACTTTACCAAACAAAACTCCCTAATTATTCAATTTTACCTAACCTATTTCCTTAATTATCTAATTTTACCAAACACAACTCCTTAATTATTCAATTTCACCTAACCAAACTCCTTAATTATCCTCTGTTACCAAACATAACTCCTTAATTATCCAATTCTACCTAACCCAACTCCTTAATTATCCAATTTAACCTAACCCAACTCCTTAATTATCCTCTGTTACCAAACATAACTCCTTAATTATCCAATTCTACCTAACACAACTCCTTAATTATCTAATTTTACCTAACACAACTCATTAAATATCCAATTTTACTAAACACAACTCCCTAATTATTCAATTTTACCAAACACAACTCCTTAATTATCCAATTTTACCTAACACAACTCCTTAATTATCCAATTTTACCTAACATAACTCCTAAATTATCTAATTTCACCAAACACAACTCCTTAATTATCCAATTTTACCTAACACAACTCATTAATTATCCAATTTTACTAAACACAACTCTCTAATTATCCAATTTTACCTAACACAACTCCTTAATTATCCAATTTTACCTAATACAACTTCTTAAATATCCAATTTTACCTAACACAACTTCTAAATTATCCAATTTTACCTAACCCAACTCCTTAATTATCCAATTTTACCAAACAGAACTCCTTAATTATTCAATTTTACTTAACACAACTCCCTAATTATCTAATTTTACCTAACACAACTCCTTAAATATCCAATTTTACCAAACACAACTCCTTATTTATCCAATTTTACCTAACCCAACTCCTCAATTATCCAATTTAACCAAACACAACTCCTTAATTATCCATATTTACCTAACACAACTCATTAATTATCCAATTTTACTAAACACAACTCCCTAATTATCTAATTTTACCTAACACAACTCCTTAATTATCCAATTTTACCTAACACAACTCCTTAATTATCCAATTTTACCTAACACAACTCCTAAATTATCCAATTTTACCTAACCCAACTCCTTTATTATCCAATTTCACCAAACAAAACTCCATAATTATCAAATTTTACCTAATCCAACTCCTTAACTAACCAATTTTAAAAAACACAACTCCTTATTTATCCAATTTTACCTAACCCAACTCCTTAATTAACCAATTTTACCAAACACAATTCCTTAATTATCTAATTTTACTTAACCTAACTTCTTAATTATCCAATTTTTCTAAACACAACTTCTTAATTATTCAATTTTACCTAACCTATTTCCTTAATTATCTAATTTTACCAAACACAACTCCTTAATTATTCAATTTTACCTAACCCAACTCCTTAATTATCCTCTGTTACCAAACATAACTCCTTAATTATCCAATTTTACCTAACCCAACTCCTTAATTATCCAATTTAACCAAACACTACTCCTTAATTATCCAATTTTACCTAACACAACTTAATAATTATCCAATTTTACTAAACACAACTCCCTAATTATCAAATTTTACCTAACACAACTCCTTATCTATCCAATTTTACCTAACACAACTCCTTAATTATCTAATTTTACCTAACCCAACTTCTTAATTATCCAATTTCACCAAACATTAATTATCCAATTTTACCTATAGCAACTCCTTAAATATCCAATTTTACCAAACACAACTCCCTATTTATCCAATTTCACCTAACCCAACTCCTTAATTATCCAATTTAACCAAACACAACTTCTTAATTATCCAATTTTACCTAACACAACTCATTAATTATCCAATTCTACTAAACACAACTCCCTAATTATCCAATTTTACCTAACACAACTCCTTAATTATTCAATTTTACCTAACACAACTCCTTAATTATCCAATTTTACCTAACACAACTCCTAAATTATCCAATTTTACCTAACCCAACTCCTTAATTATCCAATTTTACCAAACACAACTCCTTATTTATCCAATTTTACCTAACCCAACTTCTTAATTATCCAATTTTACCAAACACAATTCCTTAATTATCCAATTTTACTTAACCTAACTTCTTAATTATCCAATTTTTCTAAACACAACTTATTAATTATCCAATTTTACCTAACCCAACTCCCTAATTATCCAATTTTACCAAACACAACTCCTTAATTATCCAATTTTACTAAACACAACTCTTTAATAATCCAATTTTACCTAACCAAACTCCCTAATTATTCAATTTTACCTAACACAACTCCTTAATTATCCAATTTTACCTAACCCAACTCCTTAATTATCCAATTATACCTAACACAACTCCTTAATTATCCAATTTTACCTAACACAACTCCTTAATTATCCAATTTTACCTAACTCAACTCCTTAATCATCCAATTTTACTAAACACAACTCCTAAATTATCCAATTTTATCTAACCTAACTCCTTAATTATCTAATTTTACTAAGCACAACTTCCTAAATATCCAATTTTACCTATTTTTTTTTTTTTTTTTTGGATTGATTGAGGTTCTTAAAGATAATTATACTTTGAATAAAAAACACTTAGAACCTTTCTTCAATACTTTATTTTGTAACCAAATGTACTTTTATCATTTTTTTATTTACCTAACACAATTCCTTAATTATCCAATTTTACTAAACACAACTCCTGAATTATTCAATTTTACCTAACCCAACTCCTTAATTATCTAATTTTACCAAACACAACTTCCTAAATATCTAATTTTACCTATTTTTTTTTTTTTTTGGATTGATTGACGTTCTTGAAGATAATTATACTTTAAATAAAAAACACTTAGAGCCTTTCTTCAATACTTTATTTTGTAACCAAATGTACTTTTTTTTTTTTATCTACCTAACACAACTCCTTAATTATACAATTTTACCTAACCCAACTCCTTAATTATCCAATTTCACCAAACACAACTCCAGAATTATCCAATTTCACCTTACCCAACTCCATAATTATCCAATTTTACCAAACACAACTTCTTGATTATCCAATTTTACCTAACCCAACTCCTTAATTATCCAATTTTACCAAACACAACTCCTTAAATATCCAATTTTATCTAACCCAACTCCCTAATTATCCAATTTTACCTAACACAACTCCTTAATTATCCAATTTTACAAAACACAACTCCTTAATTATCGAATTTTACCTAACCCAACTCCTTAATTATCCAATTTTACCTAACACAACTCCTTAATTATCCAATTTTACCTTACACAACTCCCTAATTATCCAATTTTACCTAACCCAACTCCTTAATTATCCAATTTTACCTAACCCAACTCCTTAATTATCCAATTTTACCTAACACAACTCCTTAATTATCCAATTTTACATAACCTAACTCCCTAATTATCCAATTTTACCTAACACAACTCCTTAATTATCTTATTTTACCTAACTTAACTCCACAATTATCCAATTTTACTTGACACAACTCCTTAATTATCCAATTTTACCTAACACAACTCCTTAATTATCCAATTTTACCAAACACAACTCCTTAATTATCCAATTTTACCTAACCCAAGTCCTTAATTATCCAATTTTACCTAACACAACTCCTTAATTATCCAATTTTACAAAACACAACTCCTTAATTATCGAATTTTACCTAACCCAACTCCTTAATTATCCAATTTTACCTAACACAACTCCTTAATTATCCAATTTTACCTTACACAACTCCCTAATTATCCAATTTTACCTAACCCAACTCCTTAATTATCCAATTTTACCTAACCCAACTCGTTAATTATCCAATTTTACCTAACACAACTCCTTAATTATCCAATTTTACATAACCTAACTCCCTAATTATCCAATTTTACCTAACACAACTCCTTAATTATCTTATTTTACCTAACTTAACTCCACAATTATCCAATTTTACTTGACACAACTCCTTAATTATCCAATTTTACCTAACACAACTCCTTAATTATCCAATTTTACCAAACACAACTCCTTAATTATCCAATTTTACCTAACACAACTCCTTAATTATCCAATTTTACAAAACACAACTCCTTAATTATCGAATTTTACCTAACCCAACTCCTTAATTATTCAATTTTACCTAACACAACTCCTTAATTATCCAATTTTACCTTACACAACTCCCTAATTATCCAATTTTACCTAACCCAACTCCTTAATTATCCAATTTTACCTAACCCAACTCGTTAATTATCCAATTTTACCTAACACAACTCCTTAATTATCTTATTTTACCTAACTTAACTCCACAATTATCCAATTTTACTTGACACAACTCCTTAATTATCCAATTTTACCTAACACAACTCCATAATTATCCAATTTAACCAAACACAACTCCTTAATTATCCATATTTACCTAACACAACTCATTAATTATCCAATTTTACTAAACACAACTCCCTAATTATCTAATTTTACCTAACACAACTCCTTAATTATCCAATTTTACCTAACACAACTCCTTAATTATCCAATTTTACCTAACACAACTCCTAAATTATCCAATTTTACCTAACCCAACTCCTTAATTATCCAATTTTACCAAACACAACTCCATAATTATCCAATTTTACATAATCCAACTCCTTAAATATCCAATTTTACCAAACACAACTCCTTATTTATCAAATTTTACCTAACCCAACTCCTTAATTATCCAATTTTACCAAACACAATTCCTTAATTATCTAATTTTACTTAACCTAACTTCTTAATTATCCAATTTTTCTAAACACAACTTCTTAATTATTTAATTTTACTTAACCTATTTCCTTAATTATCTAATTTTACCAAACACAACTCCTTAATTATTCAATTTTACCTAACCCAACTCCTTAATTACCAAACATAACTCCTTAATTATCCAATTTTACCTAACCCAACTCCTTAATTATCCAATTTAACCAAACACAACTCCTTAATTATCCAATTTTACCTAACACAACTCATTAATTATCCAATTTTACTAAACACAACTAACTAATTATCAAATTTTACCTAACACAACTCCTTAATTATCCAATTTTACCTAACACAACTCCTAAATTATCCAATTTTACCTAACCCAACTCCTTAATTATCCAATTTCACCAAACACAACTCCATAATTATCCAATTTTACATAATCCAACTCCTTAAATATCCAATTTTACCAAACACAACTCCTTATTTATCCAATTTTACCTAACCCAACTCCTTAATTATCCAATTTTACCAAACACAATTCCTTAATTATCCAATTTTACTTAACCTAACTTCTTAATTATCCAATTTTTTTAAACACAACTTCTTAATTATTCAATTTTACCTAACCTATTTCCTTAATTATCTAATTTTACCAAACACAACTCCTTAATTATTCAATTTTACCTAACCCAACTCCTTAATTATCCTCTGTTACCAAACATAACTCCTTAATTATCCAATTTTACCTAACCCAACTCCTTAATTATCCAATTTAACCAAACACAACTCCTTAATTATCCAATTTTACCTAACACTACTCATTAATTATCCAATTTTACTAAACACAACTAACTAATTATCAAATTTTACCTAACACAACTCCTTAATTATCCAATTTTACCTAACACAACTCCTTAATTATCCAATTTTACCTAACCCAACTCCTTAATTATCCAGTTTCACCAAACACAACTCTTTAATTATCTAATTTTACCTATAACAACTCCTTAAATATCCAATTTTACCAAACACAACTCCTTATTTATCCAATTTTACCTAACCCAACTCCGTAATTATCCAATTTAACCAAACACAACTCCTTAAATATCCAATTTTACCAAACACAACTCCTTATTTATCCAATTTTACCTAACCCAACTCCGTAATTATCCAATTTAACCAAACACAACTCATTAATTATCCAATTTTACTAAACACAACTCCCTAATTATACAATTTTACCTAACACAACTCCTTAATTATCCAATTTTACCTAACACAACTCCTTAAATATTCAATTTTACTAAACACAACTCCTTAATTATCCAATTTTACCAAACACAACTTCTTAATTATTCAATTTTACTTAACCCAACTCCTTAATTATCCAATTTTACCTAACACAACTCCTTAATTATCCAATTTTACCTAACCCAACTCCTTAATTATCCAATTTCACCAAACACAACTCCAGAATTATCCAATTTCACCTTACCCAACTCCTTAATTATCTAATTTTACCAAACACAACTTCTTGATTATCCAATTTTACCTAACCCAACTCCTTAATTATCCAATTTTACCAAACACAACTCCTCAATTATCCAATTTTACCTAACCCAACTCCTTAATTATCCAATTTTACCAAACACAACTCCTTAATTATCCAATTTTATCTAACCCAACTTCTTAATTATCCAATTTTACCTAACACAACTCCTTAATTATCTAATTTTACAAAACACAACTCCTTAATTATCGAATTTTACCTAACCCAACTCCTTAATTATCCAATTTTACCTAACACAACTCCTTAATTATCCAATTTTACCTAACCCAACTCCTTAATTATCCAATTTTACCTAACCCAACTCCTTAATTATCCAATTTTACCTAACACAACTCCTTAATTATCCAATTTTACCTAACCTAACTCCTTAATTATCCAATTTTACCTAACACAACTCCGTAATTATCCAATTTTACCTAACCCAACTCCACAATTATCGAATTTTACCTGACACAACTCCTTAATTATCCAATTTTACCTAACACAACTCCTTAATTATCCAATTTTACCAAACACAACTCCTTAATTATCCAATTTTACCTAACCCAAGTCCTTAATTATCCAATTTTACTAAACACAACTCCTGAATTGTCCAATTTTACCTAACCCAACTTCTTAATTATTTAATTTTACCAAACACAACTTCCTAAATATCCAATTTTACCTATTTTTTTTTTTTTTTTTTGATTGATTGAGGTTCTTGAAGATAATTATACTTTAAATAAATTTTACCTAACCCAACGCCTTGGTTTGCTGAAAACAGGTGGGCCAGAAGTTTCGATGCTATGTTGCACTTGATGTTTAACTGGGTTAGTGAGGTCGAAAGGAGTGGTGAGATCGGGAAATTGATTGAGTAATTTGAAATATGTTGTATGATGATTGGATAATGAATTTATGATCGGCTGTTGCATCAGACTGGACGGTGTCCTCATTAATCGATTATTGGCAATATCAACAATTATGTTGAAATGCCGGAGAAAATCTGCGCCAAGAATCGAGTGGTTTACGGGTGCAAGTATGAAATGCTACTGAAATGTTACATCTAAGCCGATGTTAACTGTTAGTTTAGATAATCCGAAAGTTGAAATTAAATTTCCACTTACGGTTTGCAATGTAAACTTTGTAGAGGGGTGAGTATTGGCATAGAGTTGATTCACCGCCAAAATGCTGACCTGGGCGCCAGTGTCGATAAGAAATTTAGTACCAGAATTTGTATCGCGGATAAAAAATAGTCGACCTGATGGATGAACGGCATCGTAGGTCGACATCAAACCCGTTCTAAACCGTTTCCCCAATCGCAAGGTTTGGTGCATTTTCGTGCATCGTCTTTAAAATTATAGTGATACCAGCACAATTTGTGGTTTGGGTCATCACGTTGTACAGAACGAGACCTGGAAGAAGAACAGTTTCGACTTGGATATTTGTTTTTAGATTGTTGCAAAATAGAGGCAGTTAAGGTGGTTAAATTTTGAGTTAATTCCGAAATTTGATTCTGTAAACTTTGCACCGTTGCTTCGAAATTGCTAAATTTCGTGTCTAATTTGGTGTTATTCGAAACTTGTTCGGAAATGCCAGTAGCACTGATGGACATAGGTGCTGAGATTTCCATCACGTGATCTGCCATTTCTGCAAGATCTGCTAATGACGTACCACGTGATGCAACTAGGATCTTTTGCACATCAGCAGAACCTTTCTTCAATACTTTATTTTGTAACCAAATGTACTTTTTTTTTAATTTACCTAACACAACTCCTTAATTATCCAATTTTACCAAACACAACTCCTTAATTATCCAATTTTACCTAACACAACTCCTTAATTATCCAATTTTACCTAACACAACTTCTTAATTATCCAATTTTACTAAACACAACTCCTTAATTATCCAATTTTACCAAACACAACTTCTTAATTATTCAATTTTACCTAACCCAACTTCTTAATTATCCAATTTTACCCAACACAACTCCTTAATTATCTAATTTTACCAAACACAACTCCTTGATTATCTAATTTTACCTAACACAACTCCTTAAATATCCAATTTTACCTAACACCTCATTAATTATCCAATTTTACTAAACACAACTCCCTAATTATCCAATTCTACCTAACACAACTCCTTAATTATCCAATTTTACCAAACACAACTCCTTAATTATCCAATTTTACTAAACAACTCTTTAATTATCCAATTTTACCTAACCAAACTCCTTAATTATTCAATTTTACCAAACACAACTCCTTAATTATCCAATTTTACCTAACACAACTCATTAATTATCCAATTTTACCTAACCCAACTCCTTAATTATCCAATTTTACTAATCACAACTCTTTAATTATCCAATTTTACTAAACACAACTCCCTAATTATCCAATTTTACCTAACACAACTCATTAATTATCCAATTTTACCTAACCCAACTCCTTAATTATCCAATTTTACTAAACACAACTCTTTAATTATCCAATTTTACCAAACACAACTAATTAATTATCCAATTTTACTAAACACAACTCCTAAATTATCCACTTTTACCTAACACAACTCCTTAATTATCCAATTTTACCTAACACAACTCCTTAATTATTGAATTTTACTTAACCCAACTCCTTAATTATCCAAGTTTACCTAACACAACTTCTTAATTATCCAATTTTACCTAACACAACTGCTTAATTATCCAATTTTACCAATCACAACTCCTTTATTATCCAATTTTACTAAACACAACTGCTTAATTATCCAATTTTACCTAACCTAACTCCTTAATTATCCAATTTTACCTAACACAACTCTTTAATTATCCAATTTTACCTAACCTAACTCAACAATTATCCTATTTTACCTGACACAACTCCTTAATTATCCAATTTACCTAACACAACTCCTTAATTATCCAATTTTACCAAACACAACTCCTTAATTATCCGATTTTACCTAACCCAACTCCTTAATTATCCAATTTTACCTAACACAACTCCTTAATTATCCAATTTTACCTAACCCAACTCCTTAATTATCCAATTTTACCAAACACAACTCCTTAATTATCTATTTTTACCTAACCCAACTCCGTAATTATTTAATTTTACCTAACACAACTCCTTAAATATCCAATTTTACTTAACCTAACTCCTGAATTATCCAATTTTACCTAACACAACTCCTTAATTATCTATTTTTACCTAACCCAACTCCGTAATTATTTAATTTTACCTAACACAACTCCTTAATTATCCAATTTTACCAAACACAACTCCTTAATTATCCAATTTTACCTAACACAACTCCTTAATTATCTAATTTTACTAAACACAACTCCTTAATTATCCAATTTTACTTAACCTAACTTCTAATTTATTCAATTTTTCTAAACACAACTCTTTAATTATCTAATTTTACCTAACCCAACTCATTAATTATCCAATTTTACCAAACACAACTCCTTAGTTATCCAATTTTACCTAGCCCAACTTCTTAATTATCCAATTTTACCTAACAAAACTCCTTAATTATCCAATTTTACTTAACCCAACTCCTTAATTATCCAATTTTACCTAACACAACTCCTTTAATATCCAATTTTACCTAACCCAACTTCCTAATTATAAAATTTTACCTAACCCAACTCCTTAATTATCCAATTTTACCAAACACAACTCCTTAATTATCCAATTTTACCTAACCCAACTCCTCAATTATCCAATTTTACCTAACACAACTCCTTAATTATCCAATTTTACTTAACCCAACTACTTAAATATCCAATTTTACCTAACACAACTCCTTAAATATCCAATTTTACTTAACCCAACTCCTAAATTATACAATTTTACCTAACACAACTCCTTAATTATCCAATTTTACCTAACACAACTCTTTAAATATCCATATTTACTAAACAAAACTCCCTAATTATCCAATTTTACCTAACACAACTCCTTAATTATCCAATTTTACCTAACCCAACTCCTTAATTATACAATTTTACCTAACACAACTCCTTAATTATCCAATTTCACCTAACCCAACTCCTTTATTATCCAATTTTACCAAACACAACTCCTTAATTATCCAATTTTACCTAACACAACTCTTTAATTATCTAATTTTACCAAACACAACTCCTTAATTATCTAATTTTACCTAACCTAACTTCTAATTTATTCAATTTTTCTAAACACAACTCCTTAATTATCCAATTTTACCTAACCCAACTCCTTAATTATCCAATTTTACCAAACACAACTCCTTAAATATCCAATTTCACCTAACCCAACTCCTTAATTATCCAATTTTACCTAACACAACTCCTTAATTATTGAATTTTACTTAACCCAACTCCTTAATTATCCAAGTTTACCTAACACAACTTCTTAATTATCCAATTTTACCTAACACAACTGCTTAATTATCCAATTTTACCAATCACAACTCCTTTATTATCCAATTTTACCAAACACAACTGCTTAATTATCCAATTTTACCTAACCTAGCTCCTTAATTATCCAATTTTACCTAACACAACTCTTTAATTATCCAATTTTACCTAACCTAACTCAACAATTATCCTATTTTACCTGACACAACTCCTTAATTATCCAATTTACCTAACACAACTCCTTAATTATCCAATTTTACCAAACACAACTCCTTAATTATCCGATTTTACCTAACCCAACTCCTTAATTATCCAATTTTACCTAACACAACTCCTTAATTATCCAATTTTACCTAACCCAACTCCTTAATTATCCAATTTTACCAAACACAACTCCTTAATTATCTATTTTTACCTAACCCAACTCCGTAATTATTTAATTTTACCTAACACAACTCCTTAAATATCCAATTTTACTTAACCTAACTCCTGAATTATCCAATTTTACCTAACACAACTCCTTAATTATCTATTTTTACCTAACCCAACTCCGTAATTATTTAATTTTACCTAACACAACTCCTTAATTATCCAATTTTACCAAACACAACTCCTTAATTATCCAATTTTACCTAACAGAACTCCTTAATTATCTAATTTTACTAAACACAACTCTTTAATTATCCAATTTTACTTAACCTAACTTCTAATTTATTCAATTTTTCTAAACACAACTCTTTAATTATCTAATTTTACCTAACCCAACTCATTAATTATCCAATTTTACCAAACACAACTCCTTAGTTATCCAATTTTACCTAGCCCAACTTCTTAATTATCCAATTTTACCTAACACAACTCCTTAATTATCCAATTTTACTTAACCCAACTCCTTAATTATCCAATTTTACCTAACACAACTCCTTTAATATCCAATTTTACCTAACCCAACTTCCTAATTATAAAATTTTACCTAACCCAACTCCTTAATTATCCAATTTTACCAAACACAACTCCTTAATTATCCAATTTTACCTAACCCAACTCCTTAATTATCCAATTTTACCTAACACAACTCCTTAATTATCCAATTTTACTTAACCCAACTACTTAAATATCCAATTTTACCTGACACAACTCCTTAAATATCCAAATTTACTTAACCCAACTCCTAAATTATACAATTTTACCTAACACAACTCCTTAATTATCCAATTTTACCTAACACAACTCTTTAAATATCTATATTTACTAAACAAAACTCCCTAATTATCCAATTTTACCTAACACAACTCCTTAATTATCCAATTTTACCTAACCCAACTCCTTAATTATACAATTTTACCTAACACAACTCCTTAATTATCCAATTTTACCTAACCCAACTCCTTAATTATCCAATTTTACCAAACACAACTCCTTAATTATCCAATTTTACCTAACACAACTCTTTAATTATCTAATTTTACCAAACACAACTCCTTAATTATCTAATTTTACCTAACCTAACTTCTAATTTATTCAATTTTTCTAAACACAACTCCTTAATTATCCAATTTTACCTAACCCAACTCCTTAATTATCCAATTTTACCAAACACAACTCCTTAATTATCCAATTTTACCCAACCCAACTCCTTAATTATCCAATTTTACCTAACACAACTCCTTAATTATTCAATTTTACTTAACCCAACTCCTTAATTATCCAATTTTACCTAACACAACTTCTTAATTATCCAATTTTACCCAACACAACTCCTTATTAATCCAATTTTACTTAACATAACTCCTTAATTATCTAATTTTACCAAACACAACTCCCTAATAATTCAATTTTACCTAACCCATCTCCTTAATTATCCAATTTTACCTAACACAACTCCTTAAATATCCAATTTTACCTAACCCAACTCCTCAATTATCCAATTTTACCTAACCCAACTCCTTAATTATCCAATTTTACTAAACACAACTCCTAAATTATCCAATTTTACCTAACACAACTCCTTAAATATCTAATGTTACTTAACCCAACTCCTTAATTATCCAATTTTACCTAACCCAACTCCTTAATTATCCAATTTTACCAAACACAACTCCCTAATTATCTAATTTTACCTAACCCAACTCCTTAATATTCCAATTTTACTTGACACAACTCCTTAATTATCCAATTTTACCTAACACAACTGCCTAATTATCCAATTTTACCAAACACAACTCCTTTATTATATAATTTTACCTATTCCAACTCCTTAATTATTCAATTTTACCTGACACAACTCCTTAAATATTTAATTTTACCTAACACAACTGCCTAATTATCCAATTTTTCCAAACACAACTCCATTATTATCCAATTTTACCTAACCAAACTTCTTAATCATCCAATTTTACCTAACACAACTCCTTAATTATCCAATTTTACCAAACACAACTCCTTTATTATCCAATTTTACCTTACCCAACTCCTTGATTATCCAATTTTACCAAACACAACTCCTCAATTATCCAATTTTACCTAACCCAACTCCTTAATTATCCAATTTTACCTAACACAACTCCTTAATTATCCAATTTTACCTAACCCAACTCCTTAAATATTTAATATAACCAAACACAACTCCTGAATTATTTAATTTTACCTAACCCAACTCCTCAATTATCCAATTTTACCATACACAACTTCTTAATTATCTAATTTTACCAAACACAACTCCTTAAATACCCAATTTTACCTAACCCAACTCCTTAATTATCCAATTTTACCTAACTCAACTCCTTAATTATCCAATTTTACCTAACACAACTCTTTAATTATTCAATTTTACCTAACCCAACTCCTTAATTATCCAATTTTACAAAACACAACTCCTTAATTATCCAATTTTATTAACCCAACTTCACAATTATCCAATTTTACTTGACACAACTCCTTAATTATCTAATTTTACCTAACACAACTGCTTAATTATCCAATTTTAACCAAACACAACTCCTTTATTATCCAATTTTACCTAACCCAACTCCTTAATTATCTAATTTTACCTAACACAACTCCTTAATTATCCAATTTTACAAAACACAACTCCTTAATTATCGAATTTTACCTAACCCCACTCCTTAATTATCCAATTTTTCCTAACACAACTGCTTAATTATCCAATTTTACCAAACACAACTCCTTTATTATCCAATTTTACCTAACCCAACTCCTTAATTATCTAATTTTACCTTACACAACTCCCTAATTATCCAATTTTACCAAACACAACTCCTTAATTATCTAATTTTACCTAACCCAAATCCCTAATTATCCAATTTTATCAAACACAACTCCTTAAATATCCAATTTTACCAAACACAACTCCTTAATTATCCAAATTTACCTAACACAACTCCTTATTTATCCAATTTTACCAAACACAACTCCTTAATTATCCAATTTTACTAAACACAACTCTTTAATTGTCCAATTTTACCTAACCTAACTAATTAATTATTCAATTTTACCTAACACAAGTCCCTAATTATCCAATTTTACCTAACCCAACTCCTCAGATTTCCAATTTTACTCAACACAACTCCTTAATTAT
Source organism: Philonthus cognatus (assembly GCA_932526585.2). NCBI lineage: Eukaryota > Metazoa > Arthropoda > Insecta > Coleoptera > Staphylinidae > Philonthus > Philonthus cognatus. The sequence continues at coordinate 431,469 of OW052244.1, forward strand.
CCAATTGTACCTAACCCAACTCCTTAATTATCCAATTTTACCAAACACAACTCCTTAATTATCTAGTTTTACCTAACCCAAATCCCTAATTATCCAATTTTACCTAACCCAACTCTTTAATTATTCAATTTTACCAAACACAACTTCTTGATTATCCAATTTTACCAAACACAACTCCCTAATTATCCAATTCTATCTAACCCAACTCCTTAATTATCCAATTTTACCTAACACAACTCCTTAATTATTTATTTTTACCTAACCTAACTCCGTAATTATTTAATTTTACCTAACCCCACTATTTAATTATCCAATTTTACCAAACACAACTCCTTAATTATCCAATTTTACTTAACCCAACTCCTTAATTATCCAATTTTACCTAACACAACTCCTTAAATATCCAATTTTACCTAACCCAACTCCTTAATTATCCAATTTTACCTAACCCAACTCCTTAATTATCTAATTTTACCAAACACAACTCCTAAATTATCCAATTTTACCTAACACAACTCCTTAAATATCCAATGTTACTTAACCTAACTCCTTAATTATCCAATTTTACCTAACACAACTCCTTAATTATCTATTTTTACCTAACCCAACTCCGTAATTATTTAATTTTACCTAACCCCACTCCTTAATTATCCAATTTTACCAAACACAACTTTTTAATTAGCCAATTTTACCTAACTAAACTCCTTAATTATAAAATTTTAATTAACCCAACTTCTTAATTTCCCAATTTTACCCAACACAACTCCTTAATTATCCAATTTTACCTAACCTAACTTCTAATTTATTCAATTTTTTTAAACACAACTCCTTAATTATCCAATTTTACCTAACCCAACTCCTTAATTATCCAATTTTACTAAACACAACTCCTTAATTATCCAATTTTACATAACCCAACTCCTTAATTATCCAATTTTACCTAACACAACTCCTTAATTATTCAATTTTACTTAACCCAACTCCTTAATTATCCAATTTTACCTAACACAACTTCTTAATTAATCAATTTTACGTAACACAACTGCTTAATTATCCAATTTTACCAAACACAACTTCTTTATTATCCAATTTTAACCAAACACAACTCCTTAATTATCCAATTTTACCTAACCCAACTCCTTAATTATCCAATTTTACCTGACACAACTCTTTAATTATCCAATTTTACCTAACCTAACTCAACAATTATCCTATTTTACCTGACACAACTCCTTAATTATCCAATTTACCTAACACAACTCCTTAATTATCCAATTTTACCAAACACAACTCCTTAATTATCCGATTTTACCTAACCCAACTCCTCAATTATCTAATTTTACCTAACACAACTCCTTAATTATCCAATTTTACTTAACCCAACTCCTTAATTATCCAATTTTACTAAACACAACTCCTAAATTATCCAATTTTACTTAACCCAACTCCTTAATTATCTAATTTTACCAAACACAACTTCCTAAATATCAAATTTATCCTATTTATTTATTTTTTTTTTGGGATTGATTGAGGTTTTTGAAGATAATTATACTTTAAATAAAAAACACTTAGAACCATTCTTCAATACTTTATTTTGTAACCTAATGTACTTTTTTTATTTTTATTTATCTAACACAACTCCTTAATAATCCAATTTTACCAAACACAACTCCTTAATTATCCAATTTTACCTAACACAACTCCTTAATTATCTAATTTTACCAAACACAACTCCTTAATTATAGAATTTTACCTAACCTAACTTCTAATTTATCCAATTTTCTAAACACAACTCCTTAATTATCCAATTTACCTAACCCAACTCCTTAAATTATCCAATTTTACCAAACACAACTCCTTAATTATCCAATTTACCTAACCCAACTCCTTAATTATCCAATTTTACCTAACACAACTCCTTAATTATTCAATTTTACTTAACCCAACTCCTTAATTATCCAATTTTACCTAACACAACTTCTTAATTATCCAATTTTACCCAACACAACTCCTTATTAATCCAATTTTACCTAACATAACTCCTTAATTATCTAATTTTACCAAACACAACTCCTAAATTATCCAATTTTACCTAACACAACTCCTTAAATATCCAATGTTACTTAACCTAACTTCTTAATTATCCAATTTTACCTAACACAACTCCTTAATTATCTATTTTTACCTAACCTAACTCCGTAATTATTTAATTTTACCAAACACAACTCCTTAATTATCCAATTTTACTTAACCCAACTCCTTAATTATCCAATTTTACCTAACACAACTCCTTAAATATCCAATTTTACCTAACCCAACTCCTTAATTATCCAATTTACCTAACCCAACTCCTTAATTATCTAATTTTACCAAACACAACTCCTAAATTATCCAATTTTACCTAACACAACTCCTTAAATATCCAATTTTACTTAACCTAACTCCTTAAATATCCAATTTTACCTAACACAACTCCTTAATTATCTATTTTTACCTAACCCAACTCCGTAATTATTTAATTTTACCTAACCCCACTCCTTAATTATCCAATTTTACCAAACACAACTCTTTAATTAGCCAATTTTACCTAACTAAACTCCTTAATTATCCAATTTTAATTAACCCAACTCCTTAATTTCCCAATTTTACCCAACACAACTCCTTAATTATCCAATTTTACCTAACCTAACTTCTAATTTATTCAATTTTTTTAAACACAACTCCTTAATTATCCAATTTTACCTAACCCAACTCCTTAATTATCCAATTTTACCAAACACAACTCCTTAATTATCTATTTTTACCTAACCCAACTCCGTAATTATTTAATTTTACCTAACACAACTCCTTAAATATCCAATTTTACTTAACCTAACTCCTGAATTATCCAATTTTACCTAACACAACTCCTTAATTATCTATTTTTACCTAACCCAACTCCGTAATTATTTAATTTTACCTAACACAACTCCTTAATTATCCAATTTTACCAAACACAACTCCTTAATTATCCAATTTTACCTAACAGAACTCCTTAATTATCTAATTTTACTAAACACAACTCCTTAATTATCCAATTTTACTTAACCTAACTTCTAATTTATTCAATTTTTCTAAACACAACTCTTTAATTATCTAATTTTACCTAACCCAACTCATTAATTATCCAATTTTACCAAACACAACTCCTTAGTTATCCAATTTTACCTAGCCCAACTTCTTAATTATCCAATTTTACCTAACACAACTCCTTAATTATCCAATTTTACTTAACCCAACTCCTTAATTATCCAATTTTACCTAACACAACTCCTTTAATATCCAATTTAACCTAACCCAACTTCCTAATTATAAAATTTTACCTAACCCAACTCCTTAATTATCCAATTTTACCAAACACAACTCCTTAATTATCCAATTTTACCTAACCCAACTCCTCAATTATCCAATTTTACCTAACACAACTCCTTAATTATCCAATTTTACTTAACCCAACTACTTAAATATCCAATTTTACCTGACACAACTCCTTAAATATCCAAATTTACTTAACCCAACTCCTAAATTATACAATTTTACCTAACACAACTCCTTAATTATCCAATTTTACCTAACACAACTCTTTAAATATCTATATTTACTAAACAAAACTCCCTAATTATCCAATTTTACCTAACACAACTCCTTAATTATCCAATTTTACCTAACCCAACTCCTTAATTATACAATTTTACCTAACACAACTCCTTAATTATCCAATTTCACCTAACCCAACTCCTTAATTATCCAATTTTACCAAACACAACTCCTTAATTATCCAATTTTACCTAACACAACTCTTTAATTATCTAATTTTACCAAACACAACTCCTTAATTATCTAATTTTACCTAACCTAACTTCTAATTTATCCAATTTTTCTAAACACAACTCCTTAATTATCCAATTTTACCTAACCCAACTCCTTAATTATCCAATTTTACCAAACACAACTCCTTAATTATCCAATTTTACCCAACCCAACTCCTTAATTATCCAATTTTACCTAACACAACTCCTTAATTATTCAATTTTACTTAACCCAACTCCTTAATTATCCAATTTTACCTAACACAACTTCTTAATTATCCAATTTTACCCAACACAACTCCTTATTAATCCAATTTTACCTAACATAACTCCTTAATTATCTAATTTTACCAAACACAACTCCCTAATAATTCAATTTTACCTAACCCATCTCCTTAATTATCCAATTTTACCTAACACAACTCCTTAAATATCCAATTTTACCTAACCCAACTCCTCAATTATCCAATTTTACCTAACCCAACTCCTTAATTATCCAATTTTACTAAACACAACTCCTAAATTATCCAATTTTACCTAACACAACTCCTTAAATATCTAATGTTACTTAACCCAACTCCTTAATTATCCAATTTTACCTAACCCAACTCCTTAATTATCCAATTTTACCAAACACAACTCCCTAATTATCTAATTTTACCTAACCCAACTCCTTAATATTCCAATTTTACTTGACACAACTCCTTAATTATCCAATTTTACCTAACACAACTGCCTAATTATCCAATTTTACCAAACACAACTCCTTTATTATCCAATTTTACCTATTCCAACTCCTTAATTATTCAATTTTACCTGACACAACTCCTTAAATATTTAATTTTACCTAACACAACTGCCTAATTATCCAATTTTTTCAAACACAACTCCATTATTATCCAATTTTACCTAACCAAACTTCTTAATCATCCAATTTTACCTAACACAACTCCTTAATTATCCAATTTTACCAAACACAACTCCTTTATTATCCAATTTTACCTTACCCAACTCCTTAATTATCCAATTTTACCAAACACAACTCCTCAATTATCCAATTTTACCTAACCCAACTCCTTAATTATCCAATTTTACCTAACACAACTCCTTAATTATCCAATTTTACCTAACCCAACTCCTTAAATATTTAATATAACCAAACACAACTCCTGAATTATTTAATTTTACCTAACCCAACTCCTCAATTATCCAATTTTACCATACACAACTTCTTAATTATCTAATTTTACCAAACACAACTCCTTAAATACCCAATTTTACCTAACCCAACTCCTTAATTATCCAATTTTACCTAACTCAACTCCTTAATTATCCAATTTTACCTAACACAACTCTTTAATTATTCAATTTTACCTAACCCAACTCCTTAATTATCCAATTTTACAAAACACAACTCCTTAATTATCCAATTTTACTTAACCCAACTTCACAATTATCCAATTTTACTTGACACAACTCCTTAATTATCTAATTTTACCTAACACAACTGCTTAATTATCCAATTTTACCAAACACAACTCCTTTATTATCCAATTTTACCTAACCCAACTCCTTAATTATCTAATTTTACCTAACACAACTCCTTAATTATCCAATTTTACAAAACACAACTCCTTAATTATCGAATTTTACCTAACCCCACTCCTTAATTATCCAATTTTTCCTAACACAACTGCTTAATTATCCAATTTTACCAAACACAACTCCTTTATTATCCAATTTTACCTAACCCAACTCCTTAATTATCTAATTTTACCTTACACAACTCCTTAATTATCCAATTTTACCAAACACAACTCCTTAATTATCTAATTTTACCTAACCCAAATCCCTAATTATCCAATTTTATCGAACACAACTCCTTAAATATCCAATTTTACCAAACACAACTCCTTAATTATCCAAATTTACCTAACACAACTCCTTAATTATCCAATTTTACCAAACACAACTCCTTAATTATCCAATTTTACTAAACACAACTCTTTAATTGTCCAATTTTACCTAACCTAACTAATTAATTATTCAATTTTACCTAACACAAGTCCCTAATTATCCAATTTTACCTAACCCAACTCCTCAGATTTCCAATTTTACTCAACACAACTCCTTAATTATCCAATTGTACCTAACCCAACTCCTTAATTATTCAATTTTACCAAACACAACTCCTTAATTATCTAGTTTTACCTAACCCAAATCCCTAATTATCCAATTTTACCTAACCCAACTCTTTAATTATTCAATTTTACCAAACACAACTTCTTGATTATCCAATTTTACCAAACACAACTCCCTAATTATCCAATTCTATCTAACCCAACTCCTTAATTATCCAATTTTACCTAACACAACTCCTTAATTATTTATTTTTACCTAACCTAACTCCGTAATTATTTAATTTTACCTAACCCCACTATTTAATTATCCAATTTTACCAAACACAACTCCTTAATTATCCAATTTTACTTAACCCAACTCCTTAATTATCCAATTTTACCTAACACAACTCCTTAAATATCCAATTTTACCTAACCCAACTCCTTAATTATCCAATTTTACCTAACCCAACTCCTTAATTATCTAATTTTACCAAACACAACTCCTAAATTATCCAATTTTACCTAACACAACTCCTTAAATATCCAATGTTACTTAACCTAACTCCTTAATTATCCAATTTTACCTAACACAACTCCTTAATTATCTATTTTTACCTAACCCAACTCCGTAATTATTTAATTTTACCTAACCCCACTCCTTAATTATCCAATTTTACCAAACACAACTTTTTAATTAGCCAATTTTACCTAACTAAACTCCTTAATTATAAAATTTTAATTAACCCAACTTCTTAATTTCCCAATTTTACCCAACACAACTTCTTAATTATCCAATTTTACCTAACCTAACTTCTAATTTATTCAATTTTTTTAAACACAACTCCTTAATTATCCAATTTTACCTAACCCAACTCCTTAATTATCCAATTTTACTAAACACAACTCCTTAATTATCCAATTTTACATAACCCAACTCCTTAATTATCCAATTTTACCTAACACAACTCCTTAATTATTCAATTTTACTTAACCCAACTCCTTAATTATCCAATTTTACCTAACACAACTTCTTAATTAATCAATTTTACCTAACACAACTGCTTAATTATCCAATTTTACCAAACACAACTTCTTTATTATCCAATTTTACCAAACACAACTCCTTAATTATCCAATTTTACCTAACCCAACTCCTTAATTATCCAATTTTACCTGACACAACTCTTTAATTATCCAATTTTACCTAACCTAACTCAACAATTATCCTATTTTACCTGACACAACTCCTTAATTATCCAATTTACCTAACACAACTCCTTAATTATCCAATTTTACCAAACACAACTCCTTAATTATCCGATTTTACCTAACCCAACTCCTCAATTATCTAATTTTACCTAACACAACTCCTTAATTATCCAATTTTACTTAACCCAACTCCTTAATTATCCAATTTTACTAAACACAACTCCTAAATTATCCAATTTTACTTAACCCAACTCCTTAATTATCTAATTTTACCAAACACAACTTCCTAAATATCAAATTTATCCTATTTATTTATTTTTTTTTTTTTGGGATTGATTGAGGTTTTTGAAGATAATTATACTTTAAATAAAAAACACTTAGAACCATTCTTCAATACTTTATTTTGTAACCTAATGTACTTTTTTTATTTTTATTTATCTAACACAACTCCTTAATTATCCAATTTTACCAAACACAACTCCTTAATTATCCAATTTTACCTAACACAACTCCTTAATTATCTAATTTTACCAAACACAACTCCTTAATTATCTAATTTTACCTAACCTAACTTCTAATTTATTCAATTTTTTTAAACACAACTCCTTAATTATCCAATTTTACCTAACCCAACTCCTTAATTATCCAATTTTACCAAACACAACTCCTTAATTATCCAATTTTACCTAACCCAACTCCTTAATTATCCAATTTTACCTAACACAACTCCTTAATTATTCAATTTTACTTAACCCAACTCCTTAATTATCCAATTTTACCTAACACAACTTCTTAATTATCCAATTTTACCCAACACAACTCCTTATTAATCCAATTTTACCTAACATAACTCCTTAATTATCTAATTTTACCAAACACAACTCCTAAATTATCCAATTTTACCTAACACAACTCCTTAAATATCCAATGTTACTTAACCTAACTTCTTAATTATCCAATTTTACCTAACACAACTCCTTAATTATCTATTTTTACCTAACCTAACTCCGTAATTATTTAATTTTACCTAACCCCACTATTTAATTATCCAATTTTACCAAACACAACTCCTTAATTATCCAATTTTACTTAACCCAACTCCTTAATTATCCAATTTTACCTAACACAACTCCTTAAATATCCAATTTTACCTAACCCAACTCCTTAATTATCCAATTTTACCTAACCCAACTCCTTAATTATCTAATTTTACCAAACACAACTCCTAAATTATCCAATTTTACCTAACACAACTCCTTAAATATCCAATGTTACTTAACCTAACTCCTTAATTATCCAATTTTACCTAACACAACTCCTTAATTATCTATTTTTACCTAATCCAACTCCGTAATTATTTAATTTTACCTAACCCCACTCCTTAATTATCCAATTTTACCAAACACAACTCTTTAATTAGCCAATTTTACCTAACTAAACTCCTTAATTATCCAATTTTAATTAACCCAACTCCTTAATTTCCCAATTTTACCCAACACAACTCCTTAATTATCCAATTTTACCTAACCTAACTTCTAATTTATTCAATTTTTTTAAACACAACTCCTTAGTTATCCAATTTTACCTAACCCAACTCCTTAATTATCTAATTTTACCAAACACAACTCCTTAATTATCCAATTTTACCTAACACAACTCCTTAATTATCCAATTTTACCTAACACAACTCCTTAATTATCCAATTTTGCCAAACACAACTCCTTTATTATCCAATTTTACCTAATCTAACTCCTTAATTATCTAATTTTACCTGACACAACTCCTTAATTATCCAATTTTACCTAACACAACTGCTAAAATATCCAATTTTACTAAACACAACTCCTTTATTATCCAATTTTACCTAACCAAACTCCTTAATTATCTAATTTTACCTAACACAACTCCTTCTTTATCCAATTTTACCTAACCTAACTCCTTAATTATCTAATTTTACCTAACACAACTCCTTAATTATCCAATTTTACCTAACACAACTCTTTAATTATCCAATTTTACCTAACCTAACTCCTTAATTATCTAATTTTACCTAACACAACTCCTTAATTATCCAATTTTACTTAACCCAACTCCTTAATTATCCAATTTTACCTAACACAACTCCTTAAGTATCCAATTTTACCTAACCCAACTCCTTAATTATACAATTTTACCTAACACAACTCCTTAATTATCCAATTTTACATAACACAACTCCCTTAATATCCATATTTACTAAACAAAACTTCCTAATTATCCAATTTTACCTAACCCAACTCCTTAATTATCCAATTTTACTAAACACAACTCCTTAATTATCCAATTTTACCTAACCCAACTCCTTAATTATCCAATTTTACTAAACACAACTCCTTAATTATCCAACTTTACCTAACACAACTCCTTATATATCTAATTTTACCAAGCACAACTCCTTAATTATCCAATTCTACCTAACCCAACTCCTTAATTATCCAATTTAACCTAACCCAACTCCTTAATTATCCTCTGTTACCAAACATAACTCCTTAATTATCCAATTCTACCTAACACAACTCCTTAATTATCCAATTTTACCTAACACAACTCATTAATTATCCAATTTTACTAAACACAACTCCCTAATTATTCAATTTCACCAAACACAACTCCTTAATTATCCAATTTTACCTAACAAAACTCCATAACTATCCAATTTTACCTAACATAACTCCTTAATTATCTAATTTCACCAAACACAACTCCTTAATTATCCAATTTTACCTAACACAACTCATTAATTATCCAATTTTACTAAACACAACTCCCTAATTATCCAATTTTACCTAACACAACTCCTTAATTATCCAATTTTACCTAACACAACTTCTTAAATATCAAATTTTACCTAACACAACTCCTAAATTATCCAATTTTACATAACCCAACTCCTTAATTATCCAATTTTACCAAACAGAACTCCTTAATTATTCAATTTTACTTAACACAACTCCCTAATTATCCAATTTTACCTAACACAACTCCTTAAATATCCAGTTTTACCAAACACAACTCCTTATTTATCCAATTTTACCTAACCCAACTCCTCAATTATCCAATTTAACCAAACACAACTCATTAATTATCCAATTTTACTAAACACAACTCCCTAATTATCTAATTTTACCTAACACAACTCCTTAATTATCCAATTTTACCTAACACAACTCCTTAATTATCCAATTTTACCTAACACAACTCCTAAATTATCCAATTTTACCTAACCCAACTCCTTTATTATCCAATTTCACTAAACAAAACTCCATTATTATCCAATTTTACCTAATCCAACTCCTTAAATATCCAATTTTAAAAAACACAACTCCTTATTTATCCAATTTTACCTAACCCAACTCCTTAATTAACCAATTTTACTAAACACAATTCCTTAATTATCTAATTTTACTTAACCTAACTTCTTAATTATCCAATTTTTCTAAACACAACTTCTTAATTATTCAATTTTACCTAACCTATTTCCTTAATTATCTAATTTTACCAAACACAACTCCTTAATTATTCAATTTTACCTAACCCAACTCCTTAATTATCCTCTGTTACCAAACATAACTCCTTAATTATCCAATTTTACCTAACCTAACTCCTTAATTATCCAATTTAACCAAAAACAACTCCCTAATTATCAAATTTTACCTAACACAACTCCTTAATTATCTACATTTACCTAACACATCTCCTTAATTATCTAATTTTACCTAACTCAACTTCTTAATTATCCAATTTCACCAAACACAACTCAATAATTATCCAATTTTACCTATAGCAACTCCTTAAATATCCAATTTTGCCAAACACAACTCCCTATTTATCCAATTTTACCTAACCCAACTCCTTAATTATCCAATTTAACCAAACACAACTTCTTAATTATCCAATTTTACCTAACACAACTCATTAATTATCCAATTCTACTAAACACAACTCCCTAATTATCCAATTTTACCTAACACAACTCCTTAATTATCCAATTTTACCTAACACAACTCCTTAATTATCCAATTTTACCTAACACAACTCCTAAATTATCCAATTTTACCTAACCCAACTCCTTAATTATCCAATTTCACCAAACACAACTCCTAAATTATCTAATTTTACCTAACCCAACTCCTTAAATATCCAATTTTACCAAACACAACTCCTTATTTATCCAATTTTACCTAACCCAACTCCTTAATTATCCAATTTTACCAAACACAATTCCTTAATTATCCAATTTTACTTAACCTAACTTCTTAATTATCCAATTTTTCTAAACACAACTTATTAATTATCCAATTTTACCTAACCCAACTCCCTAATTATCCAATTTTACCAAACACAACTCCTTAATTATCCAATTTTACTAAACACAACTCTTTAATTATCCAATTTTACCTAACCAAACTCCCTAATTATTTAATTTTACCTAACACAACTCCTTAATTATCCAATTTTACCTAACCCAACTCCTTAATTATCCAATTATACCTAACACAACTCCTTAATTATCCAATTTTACCTAACTCAACTCCTTAATTATCTAATTTTACTAAACACAACTCCTAAATTATCCAATTTTATCTAACCTAACTCCTTAATTATCTAATTTTACTAAGCACAACTTCCTAAATATCCAATTTTACCTATTTTTTTTTTTTTTTTTTTGGATTGATTGAGGTTCTTAAAGATAATTATACTTTAAATAAAAAACACTTAGAACCTTTCTTCAATACTTTATTTTGTAACCAAATGTACTTTTATCATTTTTTTATTTACCTAACACAATTCCTTAATTATCCAATTTTACCAAACACAACTCCTGAATTAATCAATTTTACCTAACCTAACTCCTTAATTATCTAATTTTACCAAACACAACTTCCTAAATATCTAATTTTACCTATTTTTTTTTTTTTTGGATTGATTGAGGTTCTTGAAGATAATTATACTTTAAATAAAAAACACTTAGAACCTTTCTTCAATACTTTATTTTGTTACCAAATTTTTTTTTTTTTTTTTTATTTACATAACAAAACTCCTTAATTATCCAATTTTACCTAACCCAACTCCTTAATTATCCAATTTCACCAAACACAACTCCAGAATTATCCAATTTCACCTTACCCAACTCCATAATTATCCAATTTTACCAAACACAACTTCTTGATTATCCAATTTTACCTAACCCAACTCCTTAATTATCCAATTTTACCAAACACAACTCCTCAATTATCCAATTTTACCTAACCCAACTCCTTAATTATCCAATTTTACCAAACACAACTCCTTAATTATCCAATTTTATCTAACCCAACTCCTTAATTATCCAATTTTACCTAACACAACTCCTTAATTATCCAATTTTACCTAACCCAACTCAACAATTATCTAATTTTACCTGACACAACTCCTTAATTATCCAATTTTACCTTACACAACTCCCTAATTATCCAATTTTACCTAACCCAACTCCTTAATTATCCAATTTTACCTAACCCAACTCGTTAATTATCCAATTTTACCTAACACAACTCCTTAATTATCCAATTTTACATAACCTAACTCTCTAATTATCCAATTTTACCTAACACAACTCCTTAATTATCTTATTTTACCTAACTCAACTCCATAATTATCCAATTTTACATGACACAACTCCTTAATTATCCAATTTTACCTAACACAACTCCTTAATTATCCAATTTTACCAAACACAACTCCTTAATTATCCAATTTTACCTAACCCAACTCCTTAATTATCCAATTTTACCTAACACAACTCCTTAATTATCCAATTTAACCAAACACAACTCCTTAATTATCCATATTTACCTAACACAACTCATTAATTATCCAATTTTACTAAACACAACTCCCTAATTATCTAATTTTACCTAACACAACTCCTTAATTATCCAATTTTACCAAACACAACTCCTTAATTATCCAATTTTACCTAACACAACTCCTAAATTATCCAATTTTACCTAACCCAACTCCTTAATTATCCAATTTTACCAAACACAATTCCTTAATTATCCAATTTTACTTAACCTAACTTCTTAATTATCCAATTTTTCTAAACACAACTTCTTAATTATTTAATTTTACTTAACCTATTTCCTTAATTATCTAATTTTACCAAACACAACTCCTTAATTATTCAATTTTACCTAACCCAACTCCTTAATTATCCTCTGTTACCAAACATAACTCCTTAATTATCCAATTTTACCTAACCCAACTCCTTAATTATCCAATTTAACCAAACACAACTCCTTAATTATCCAATTTTACCTAACACAACTCATTAATTATCCAATTTTACTAAACACAACTAACTAATTATCAAATTTTACCTAACACAACTCCTTAATTATCCAATTTTACCTAACACAACTCCTAAATTATCCAATTTTACCTAACCCAACTCCTTAATTATCCAATTTCACCAAACACAACTCCATAATTATCTAATTTTACATAATCCAACTCCTTAAATATCCAATTTTACCAAACACAACTCCTTATTTATCCAATATTACCTAACCCAACTCCTTAATTATCCAATTTTACCAAACACAATTCCTTAGTTATCCAATTTTACTTAACCTAACTTCTTAATTATCCAATTTTTCTAAACACAACTTCTTAATTATTCAATTTTACCTAACCTATTTCCTTAATTATCTAATTTTACCAAACACAACTCCTTAATTATTCAATTTTACCTAACCCAACTCCTTAATTATCCTCTGTTACCAAACATAACTCCTTAATTATCCAATTTTACCTAACCCAACTCCTTAATTATCCAATTTAACCAAACACAACTCCTTAATTATCCAATTTTACCTAACACAACTCATTAATTATCCAATTTTACTAAACACAACTAACTAATTATCAAATTTTACCTAACACAACTCTTTAATTATCTAATTTTACTAAACACAACTCCCTAATTATCCAATTTTACCTAACACAACTCCTTAATTATCCAATTTTACCTAACACAACTCCTTAATTATCCAATTTTACCAAACACAACTCCTTAATTATCCAATTTTACCTAACACAACTCCTTAAATATCCAATTTAACCAAACACAACTCCTTAAATATCCAATTTTACCAAACACAACTCCTTATTTATCCAATTTTACCTAACCCAACTCCGTAATTATCCAATTTAACCAAACACAACTCATTAATTATCCAATTTTACTAAACACAACTCCCTAATTATCCAATTTTACCTAACACAACTCCTTAATTATCCAATTTTACCTAACACAACTCCTTAATTATCCAATTTTACCTAACACAACTCCTAAATTATCCAATTTTACCTAACCCAACTCCTTAATTATCCAATTTCACCAAACACAACTCCATAATTATCTAATTTTACATAATCCAACTCCTTAAATATCCAATTTTACCAAACACAACTCCTTATTTATCCAATTTTACCTAACCCAACTCCTTAATTATCCAATTTTGCCAAACACAATTCCTTAATTATCCAATTTTACTTAACCTAACTTCTTAATTATCCAATTTTTCTAAACACAACTTCTTAATTATTCAATTTTACCTAACCTATTTCCTTAATTATCTAATTTTACCAAACACAACTCCTTAATTATTCAATTTTACCTAACCCAACTCCTTAATTATCCTCTGTTACCAAACATAACTCCTTAATTATCCAATTTTACCTAACCCAACTCCTTAATTATCCAATTTAACCAAACACAACTCCTTAATTATCCAATTTTACCTAACACAACTCATTAATTATCCAATTTTACTAAACACAACTAACTAATTATCAAATTTTACCTAACACAACTCTTTAATTATCTAATTTTACTAAACACAACTCCCTAATTATCCAATTTTACCTAACACAACTCCTTAATTATCCAATTTTACCTAACACAACTCCTTAATTATCCAATTTTACCAAACACAACTCCCTAATTATCCAATTTTACCTAACACAACTCCTTAAATATCCAATTTAACCAAACACAACTCCTTAAATATCCAATTTTACCAAACACAACTCCTTATTTATCCAATTTTACCTAACCCAACTCCCTAATTATCCAATTTAACCAAACACAACTCCTTAATTATCCAATTTTACTAAACACAACTCCCTAATTATCCAATTTTACCTAACACAACTCCTTAATTATCCAATTTTACCTAACACAACTCCTTAATTATCCAATTTTACCTAACCCAACTCCTTAATTATCCAATTTCACCAAACACAACTCCATAATTATCTAATTTTACATAATCCAACTCCTTAAATATCCAATTTTACCAAACACAACTCCTTATTTATCCAATTTTACCTAACCCAACTCCTTAATTATCCAATTTTACCAAACACAATTCCTTAATTATCCAATTTTATTTAACCTAACTTCTTAATTATCCTTAAACACAACTTCTTAATTATCCAATTTTACCTAACCCAACTCCCTAATTATCCAATTTTACCAAACACAACTCCTTAATTATCCAATTTTACTAAACACAACTTTTTAATTATTCAATTTTACCTAACCAAACTCCTTAATTATCCAATTTTACCTAACACAACTCCTTAATTATCCAATTTTACCTAACCCAACTCCTTAATTATCCAATTTTACCTAACACAACTCCTTAATTATCCAATTTTACCTAACACAACTCCTTAATTATCCAATTTTACCTAACACAACTCCCTAATTATCCAATTTTACTAAACACAACTCCTGAATTATCCAATTTTACCTAACCTAACTCCTTAATTATCTAATTTTACTAAGCACAACTTCCTAAATATCCAATTTTACCTATTTTTTTTTTTTTCTGGATTGATTGAGGTTCTTAAAGATAATTATACTTTAAATAAAAAACACTTAGAACCTTTCTTCAATACTTTATTTTGTAACCAAATGTACTTTTTTCTTTTTTTTATTTACCTAACACAATTCCTTAATTATCCAATTTTACCAAACACAACTCCTGAATTATTCAATTTTACCTAACCCAACTCCTTAATTATCTAATTTTACCAAACACAACTTCCTAAATATCTAATTCTACCTATTTTTTTTTTTTTTTTGGATTGATTGAGGTTCTTGAAGATAATTATACTTTAAATAAAAAACACTTAGAACCTTTCTTTAATACTTTATTTTGTAACCAAATGTACTTTTTTTTTTTTTATTTACCTAACACAACTCCTTAATTATCCAATTTTACCAAACACAAGTCCCTATTTATCCAATTTTACCTAACATAACTCCTTAGTTAACCAATTTTACCTAACACAACTCCTTAATTATCTAATTTTACCTAACACAACTCCTTCTTTATCCAATTTTACCTAACCTAACTCCTTAATTATCTAATTTTACCTAACACAACTCCTTAATTATCCAATTTTACCTAACACAACTCTTTAATTATCCAATTTTACCTAACCTAACTCCTTAATTATCTAATTTTACCTAACACAACTCCTTAATTATCCAATTTTACTTAACCCAACTCCTTAATTATCCAATTTTACCTAACACAACTCCTTAAGTATCCAATTTTACCTAACCCAACTCCTTAATTATACAATTTTACCTAACACAACTCCTTAATTATCCAATTTTACATAACACAACTCCCTTAATATCCATATTTACTAAACAAAACTTCCTAATTATCCAATTTTACCTAACCCAACTCCTTAATTATCCAATTTTACTAAACACAACTCCTTAATTATCCAATTTTACCTAACCCAACTCCTTAATTATCCAATTTTACTAAACACAACTCCTTAATTATCCAACTTTACCTAACACAACTCCTTATATATCTAATTTTACCAAGCACAACTCCTTAATTATCCAATTTTACCTAACCCAACTCCTTAATTATCCAATTTTACCTAACACAGCTCCTTAATTATCCAATTTTGCCAAACACAACTCCATAATTATCCAATTTTACCAAGCACAACTCCCTAATTATCTAATTTTACCTAACCCAACTCCTTAATATCCAATTTTACCTGACACAACTCCCTAATTATCCAATTTTACCTAACACAACTGCCTAATTATCCAACTTTACCAAACACAACTCCTTTATTATCCAATTTTACCTAACCCAACTCCTTAATTATCTAATTTTTCCTTAACACAACTCCTTAATTATCCAATTTCACCTAACCCTACTTCTTAATTATCCAATTTTACCTAACACAACTCCTTAATTATCCAATTTTACCTAACCCAACTTCATAATTATTCAATTTTACCTAACACAACTCCTTAATTATCTAATTTTACCAAACACAACTCCTTAATTATCAAATTTTACCTAACCCAACTCCTTAATTATCAAATTTTACCTAACACAGCTCCTTAATTATCCAATTTTACCAAACACAACTCCTTAATTATCCAATTTTATTAAACACAACTCCCTAATTATCTAATTTTACCTAACTCAACTCCTTATAATCAAATTTTACCTGACACAACTCCTTAATTATCCAATTTTACCTAACACAACTGCCTAATTATCCAATTTTACCAAACACAACTCCTTTATTATCCAATTTTACCTAACCCAACTCCTTAATTATCTAATTTTACTTTACACAACTCCTTAATATTCCAATTTTACCAAACACAACTCCTTAATTATCCAATTTTACCTAACCCAACTCCTTAATTATCCAATTTTACCTAACACAACTCCTTAATTATCCAATTTCACTTAACCCAACTTCTTAATTATACAATTTTACCAAACACAACTTCTGAATTATCCAATTTTACCTAACCCAACTCCTTAATTATCCAATTTTACCATACACAACTCCTTAATTATCTAATTTTACCTAACCCAACTCCTTAATTATCCAAGTTTACCAAACACAACTCCTTAATTATCCAATTTTACCTAAACCAACTCCTTAATTATCCAATTTTACCTAACCCAACTCCTTAATTATCCAATTTTACCAAACACAACTCCCTAATTATCTATTTTTACCTAACCCAACTCCTTAATATTCCAATTTTACTTGACACAACTCCTTAATTATCCAATTTTACCTAACACAACTGCCTAATTATCCAATTTTACCAAACACAACTCCTTTATTATCCAATTTTACCTATTCCAACTCCTTAATTATTCAATTTTACCTGACACAACTCCTTAAATATTTAATTTTACCTAACACAACTGCCTAATTATCCAATTTTTCCAAACACAACTCCTTTATTATCCAATTTTACCTAACCAAACTTCTTAATCATCCAATTTTACCTAACACAACTCCTGAATTATCCAATTTTACCAAACACAACTCCTTTATTATCCAATTTTACCTTACCCAACTCCTTAATTATCCAATTTTACCAAACACAACTCCTCAATTATCCAATTTTACCTAACCCAACTCCTTAATTATCCAATTTTACCTAACACAACTCCTTAATTATCCAATTTTACCTAACCTAACTCCTTAAATATTTAATATAACCAAACACAACTCCTGAATTATTTAATTTTACCTAACCCAACTCCTCAATTATCCAATTTTACCATACACAACTCCTTAATTATCTAATTTTACCAAACACAACTCCTTAAATACCCAATTTTACCTAACCCAACTCCTTAAATATCTAATTTTACCAAACACAACTCCTGAATTATTTAATTTTACCAAACACAACTCCTCAATTATCCAATTTTACCTAACCCAACTCCTTAATTATCCAATTTTACCAAACACAACTCCTTAAATACCCAATTTTACCTAACCCAACTCCTTAATTATCCAATTTTACCTAACCCAACTCCTTAATTATCCAATTTTACCTAACACAACTCTTTAATTATTCAATTTTACCTAACCTAACTCCTTAATTATCCAATTTTACCTAACACAACTTCTTAATTATCCAATTTTACTCAACCCAACTTCACAATTATCCAATTTTACTTGAAACAACTCCTTAATTATCTAATTTTACCTAACACAACTGCTTAATTATCCAATTTTACCAAACACAACTCCTTTATTATCCAATTTTACCTAACTAAACTCCTTAATTATCTAATTTTACCTAACACAACTCCTTAATTATCCAATTTTACAAAACACAACTCCTGAATTATCGAATTTTACCTAACCCCACTCCTTAATTATCCAATTTTTCCTAACACAACTCCTTAATTATTTAAGTTTACCTAACCCAACTCCTTAATTATCTAATTTTACCTTACACAACTCCCTAATTATCCAATTTTACCAAACACAACTCCTTAATTATCCAAATTTACCTAACACAACTAATTAATTATCCAATTTTACCAAACACAACTCCTTAATTATCCAATTTTACTAAACACAACTCTTTAATTGTCTAATTTTACCTAACCTAACTAATTAATTATTCAATTTTACCTAACACAAGTCCCTAATTATCCAATTTTACCTAACCCAACTCCTCAGATTTCCAATTTTACTCAACACAACTCCTTAATTATCCAATTGTACCTAACCCAACTCCTTAATTATTTAATTTTACCAAACACAACTCCTTAATTATCTAGTTTTACCTAACCCAAATCCCTAATTATCCAATTTTACCTAACCCAACTCTTTAATTATTCAATTTTACCAAACACAACTTCTTGATTATCCAATTTTACCAAACACAACTCCTTAATTATCCAATTTTACTAAACACAACTCCTTAATTATCCAAATTTACCTAACACAACTCCTTAATTATCCAATTTTACCAAACACAACTCCTTAATTATCCAATTTTACTAAACACAACTCTTTAATTGTCCAATTTTACCTAAGCTAACTAATTAATTATTCAATTTTACCTAACACAAGTCCCTAATTATCCAATTTTACCTAACCCGACTCCTCAGATTTCCAATTTTACTCAACACAACTCCTTAATTATCCAATTGTACCTAACCCAACTCCTTAATTATTTAATTTTACCAAACACAACTCCTTAATTATCTAGTTTTACCTAACCCAAATCCCTAATTATCCAATTTTACCTAACCCAACTCTTTAATTATTCAATTTTACCAAACACAACTTCTTGATTATCCAATTTTACCAAACACAACTCTCTAATTATCCAATTTTATCTAACCCAACTCCATAATTATCCAATTTTACCAAACACAACTTCTTAAATATTCAATTTTACCTAACCCAACTACTTAATTATCCAATTTTACCTAACCCAACTTCTTAATTATTCAATTTTACTAAACACAACTCCCTAATTTTCTAATTTTACCTAACCCAACTTTATAATTATCCAATTTTACCTGACATAACTCCTTAATTATCCAATTTTACCTAACACACCTGCTTAATTATCCAATTTTACCAAACACAACTTCTTTATAGTCTAATTTTACCTAACCAAACTCCTAAATTATCTAATTTTACCTTACACAACTCCCTAATTATCCAATTTCACCAAACACAACTTTATAATTATTCAATTTTACCTAACCCAACTCCTTAATTATCCAATTTTACCTACCACAACTCTTTATTTATCCAATTTTACCTAACCCAACTCCTTCATTATCCTATTTTACTAAACACAACTCCTTAATTATCCAATTTTACCTAACCCAACTCCTTAATTATCCAATTTTACCAAACACAACTCATTAAATATTCAATTTTACCTAACCTAACTCCTTAATTATTTAATTTTACCTAACACAACTCCTTAATTATCCAATTTTACAAAACACAACTCCTTAATTATCCAATTTTACCTAACCCAACTCCTTAATTATCCAATTTTACCTAACACAACTCCTTAATTATCAAATTTTACTTAACTCAATTCTTTAATTATCCAATTTTACCTAACACAACTCCTTAATTATCTATTTTTACCTAACCCAACTCCGTAATTATTTAATTTTACCTAACACAACTTCTTAATTTTTCAATTTTACCAAACACAACTCCTTAATTATCTAATTTTACCTAACACAACTCCTTAATTATCCAATTTTACCAAACACAACTCCTAAATTATCCAATTTTACTTAACCTTACTCCTCAATTATCTAACTTTACCAAACAAAACTCCCTAATTATCCAATTTTACCTAACCTATTTCCTTAATTATCTAATTTTACCAAACACAACTCCTTAATTATTCAATTTCACCTAACCAAACTCCTTAATTATCCTCTGTTACCAAACATAACTCCTTAATTATCCAATTCTACCTAACCCAACTCCTTAATTATCCAATTTAACCTAACCCAACTCCTTAATTATCCTCTGTTACCAAACATAACTCCTTAATTATCCAATTCTACCTAACACAACTCCTTAATTATCCAATTTTACCTAACACAACTCATTAATTATCCAATTTTACTAAACACAACTCCCTAATTATTCAATTTCACCAAACACAACTCCTTAATTATCCAATTTTACCTAACAAAACTCCATAACTATCCAATTTTACCTAACATAACTCCTTAATTATCTAATTTCACCAAACACAACTCCTTAATTATCCAATTTTACCTAACACAACTCATTAATTATCCAATTTTACTAAACACAACTCCCTAATTATCCAATTTTACCTAACACAACTCCTTAATTATCCAATTTTACCTAACACAACTTCTTAAATATCAAATTTTACCTAACACAACTCCTAAATTATCCAATTTTACATAACCCAACTCCTTAATTATCCAATTTTACCAAACAGAACTCCTTAATTATTCAATTTTACTTAACACAACTCCCTAATTATCCAATTTTACCTAACACAACTCCTTAAATATCCAGTTTTACCAAACACAACTCCTTATTTATCCAATTTTACCTAACCCAACTCCTTAATTATCCAATTTAACCAAACACAACTCATTAATTATCCAATTTTACTAAACACAACTCCCTAATTATCTAATTTTACCTAACACAACTCCTTAATTATCCAATTTTACCTAACACAACTCCTTAATTATCCAATTTTACCTAACACAACTCCTAAATTATCCAATTTTACCTAACCCAACTCCTTTATTATCCAATTTCACTAAACAAAACTCCATTATTATCCAATTTTACCTAATCCAACTCCTTAAATATCCAATTTTAAAAAACACAACTCCTTATTTATCCAATTTTACCTAACCCAACTCCTTAATTAACCAATTTTACTAAACACAATTCCTTAATTATCTAATTTTACTTAACCTAACTTCTTAATTATCCAATTTTTCTAAACACAACTTCTTAATTATTCAATTTTACCTAACCTATTTCCTTAATTATCTAATTTTACCAAACACAACTCCTTAATTATTCAATTTTACCTAACCCAACTCCTTAATTATCCTCTGTTACCAAACATAACTCCTTAATTATCCAATTTTACCTAACCTAACTCCTTAATTATCCAATTTAACCAAAAACAACTCCCTAATTATCAAATTTTACCTAACACAACTCCTTAATTATCTACATTTACCTAACACATCTCCTTAATTATCTAATTTTACCTAACTCAACTTCTTAATTATCCAATTTCACCAAACACAACTCAATAATTATCCAATTTTACCTATAGCAACTCCTTAAATATCCAATTTTGCCAAACACAACTCCCTATTTATCCAATTTTACCTAACCCAACTCCTTAATTATCCAATTTAACCAAACACAACTTCTTAATTATCCAATTTTACCTAACACAACTCATTAATTATCCAATTCTACTAAACACAACTCCCTAATTATCCAATTTTACCTAACACAACTCCTTAATTATCCAATTTTACCTAACACAACTCCTTAATTATCCAATTTTACCTAACACAACTCCTAAATTATCCAATTTTACCTAACCCAACTCCTTAATTATCCAATTTCACCAAACACAACTCCTAAATTATCTAATTTCACCTAACCCAACTCCTTAAATATCCAATTTTACCAAACACAACTCCTTATTTATCCAATTTTACCTAACCCAACTCCTTAATTATCCAATTTTACCAAACACAATTCCTTAATTATCCAATTTTACTTAACCTAACTTCTTAATTATCCAATTTTTCTAAACACAACTTATTAATTATCCAATTTTACCTAACCCAACTCCCTAATTATCCAATTTTACCAAACACAACTCCTTAATTATCCAATTTTACTAAACACAACTCTTTAATTATCCAATTTTACCTAACCAAACTCCCTAATTATTTAATTTTACCTAACACAACTCCTTAATTATCCAATTTTACCTAACCCAACTCCTTAATTATCCAATTATACCTAACACAACTCCTTAATTATCCAATTTTACCTAACTCAACTCCTTAATTATCTAATTTTACTAAACACAACTCCTAAATTATCCAATTTTATCTAACCTAACTCCTTAATTATCTAATTTTACTAAGCACAACTTCCTAAATATCCAATTTTACCTATTTTTTTTTTTTTTTTTTTTGGATTGATTGAGGTTCTTAAAGATAATTATACTTTAAATAAAAAACACTTAGAACCTTTCTTCAATACTTTATTTTGTAACCAAATGTACTTTTATCATTTTTTTATTTACCTAACACAATTCCTTAATTATCCAATTTTACCAAACACAACTCCTGAATTAATCAATTTTACCTAACCTAACTCCTTAATTATCTAATTTTACCAAACACAACTTCCTAAATATCTAATTTTACCTATTTTTTTTTTTTTTGGATTGATTGAGGTTCTTGAAGATAATTATACTTTAAATAAAAAACACTTAGAACCTTTCTTCAATACTTTATTTTGTTACCAAATTTTTTTTTTTTTTTTTTATTTACCTAACACAACTCCTTAATTATCCAATTTTACCTAACCCAACTCCTTAATTATCCAATTTCACCAAACACAACTCCAGAATTATCCAATTTCACCTTACCCAACTCCATAATTATCCAATTTTACCAAACACAACTTCTTGATTATCCAATTTTACCTAACCCAACTCCTTAATTATCCAATTTTACCAAACACAACTCCTCAATTATCCAATTTTACCTAACCCAACTCCTTAATTATCCAATTTTACCAAACACAACTCCTTAATTATCCAATTTTATCTAACCCAACTCCTTAATTATCCAATTTTACCTAACACAACTCCTTAATTATCCAATTTTACCTAACCCAACTCAACAATTATCTAATTTTACCTGACACAACTCCTTAATTATCCAATTTTACCTTACACAACTCCCTAATTATCCAATTTTACCTAACCCAACTCCTTAATTATCCAATTTTACCTAACCCAACTCGTTAATTATCCAATTTTACCTAACACAACTCCTTAATTATCCAATTTTACATAACCTAACTCTCTAATTATCCAATTTTACCTAACACAACTCCTTAATTATCTTATTTTACCTAACTCAACTCCATAATTATCCAATTTTACATGACACAACTCCTTAATTATCCAATTTTACCTAACACAACTCCTTAATTATCCAATTTTACCAAACACAACTCCTTAATTATCCAATTTTACCTAACCCAACTCCTTAATTATCCAATTTTACCTAACACAACTCCTTAATTATCCAATTTAACCAAACACAACTCCTTAATTATCCATATTTACCTAACACAACTCATTAATTATCCAATTTTACTAAACACAACTCCCTAATTATCTAATTTTACCTAACACAACTCCTTAATTATCCAATTTTACCTAACACAACTCCTTAATTATCCAATTTTACCTAACACAACTCCTAAATTATCCAATTTTACCTAACCCAACTCCTTAATTATCCAATTTTACCAAACACAATTCCTTAATTATCCAATTTTACTTAACCTAACTTCTTAATTATCCAATTTTTCTAAACACAACTTCTTAATTATTTAATTTTACTTAACCTATTTCCTTAATTATCTAATTTTACCAAACACAACTCCTTAATTATTCAATTTTACCTAACCCAACTCCTTAATTATCCTCTGTTACCAAACATAACTCCTTAATTATCCAATTTTACCTAACCCAACTCCTTAATTATCCAATTTAACCAAACACAACTCTTTAATTATCCAATTTTACCTAACACAACTCATTAATTATCCAATTTTACTAAACACAACTAACTAATTATCAAATTTTACCTAACACAACTCCTTAATTATCCAATTTTACCTAACACAACTCCTAAATTATCCAATTTTACCTAACCCAACTCCTTAATTATCCAATTTCACCAAACACAACTCCATAATTATCTAATTTTACATAATCCAACTCCTTAAATATCCAATTTTACCAAACACAACTCCTTATTTATCCAATATTACCTAACCCAACTCCTTAATTATCCAATTTTACCAAACACAATTCCTTAATTATCCAATTTTACTTAACCTAACTTCTTAATTATCCAATTTTTCTAAACACAACTTCTTAATTATTCAATTTTACCTAACCTATTTCCTTAATTATCTAATTTTACCAAACACAACTCCTTAATTATTCAATTTTACCTAACCCAACTCCTTAATTATCCTCTGTTACCAAACATAACTCCTTAATTATCCAATTTTACCTAACCCAACTCCTTAATTATCCAATTTAACCAAACACAACTCCTTAATTATCCAATTTTACCTAACACAACTCATTAATTATCCAATTTTACTAAACACAACTAACTAATTATCAAATTTTACCTAACACAACTCTTTAATTATCTAATTTTACTAAACACAACTCCCTAATTATCCAATTTTACCTAACACAACTCCTTAATTATCCAATTTTACCTAACACAACTCCTTAATTATCCAATTTTACCAAACACAACTCCCTAATTATCCAATTTTACCTAACACAACTCCTTAAATATCCAATTTAACCAAACACAACTCCTTAAATATCCAATTTTACCAAACACAACTCCTTAATTATCCAATTTTACCTAACCCAACTCCGTAATTATCCAATTTAACCAAACACAACTCATTAATTATCCAATTTTACTAAACACAACTCCCTAATTATCCAATTTTACCTAACACAACTCCTTAATTATCCAATTTTACCTAACACAACTCCTTAATTATCCAATTTTACCTAACACAACTCCTAAATTATCCAATTTTACCTAACCCAACTCCTTAATTATCCAATTTCACCAAACACAACTCCATAATTATCTAATTTTACATAATCCAACTCCTTAAATATCCAATTTTACCAAACACAACTCCTTATTTATCCAATTTTACCTAACCCAACTCCTTAATTATCCAATTTTGCCAAACACAATTCCTTAATTATCCAATTTTACTTAACCTAACTTCTTAATTATCCAATTTTTCTAAACACAACTTCCTAATTATTCAATTTTACCTAACCTATTTCCTTAATTATCTAATTTTACCAAACACAACTCCTTAATTATTCAATTTTACCTAACCCAACTCCTTAATTATCCTCTGTTACCAAACATAACTCCTTAATTATCCAATTTTACCTAACCCAACTCCTTAATTATCCAATTTAACCAAACACAACTCCTTAATTATCCAATTTTACCTAACACAACTCATTAATTATCCAATTTTACTAAACACAACTAACTAATTATCAAATTTTACCTAACACAACTCTTTAATTATCTAATTTTACTAAACACAACTCCCTAATTATCCAATTTTACCTAACACAACTCCTTAATTATCCAATTTTACCTAACACAACTCCTTAATTATCCAATTTTACCAAACACAACTCCCTAATTATCCAATTTTACCTAACACAACTCCTTAAATATCCAATTTAACCAAACACAACTCCTTAAATATCCAATTTTACCAAACACAACTCCTTATTTATCCAATTTTACCTAACCCAACTCCGTAATTATCCAATTTAACCAAACACAACTCATTAATTATCCAATTTTACTAAACACAACTCCCTAATTATCCAATTTTACCTAACACAACTCCTTAATTATCCAATTTTACCTAACACAACTCCTAAATTATCCAATTTTACCTAACCCAACTCCTTAATTATCCAATTTCACCAAACACAACTCCATAATTATCTAATTTTACATAATCCAACTCCTTAAATATCCAATTTTACCAAACACAACTCCTTATTTATCCAATTTTACCTAACCCAACTCCTTAATTATCCAATTTTACCAAACACAATTCCTTAATTATCCAATTTTATTTAACCTAACTTCTTAATTATCCTTAAACACAACTTCTTAATTATCCAATTTTACCTAACCCAACTCCCTAATTATCCAATTTTACCAAACACAACTCCTTAATTATCCAATTTTACTAAACACAACTTTTTAATTATTCAATTTTACCTAACCAAACTCCTTAATTATTCAATTTTACCTAACACAACTCCTTAATTATCCAATTTTACCTAACCCAACTCCTTAATTATCCAATTTTACCTAACACAACTCCTTAATTATCCAATTTTACCTAACACAACTCCTTAATTATCCAATTTTACCTAACACAACTCCCTAATTATCCAATTTTACTAAACACAACTCCTGAATTATCCAATTTTACCTAACCTAACTCCTTAATTATCTAATTTTACTAAGCACAACTTCCTAAATATCCAATTTTACCTATTTTTTTTTTTTTCTGGATTGATTGAGGTTCTTAAAGATAATTATACTTTAAATAAAAAACACTTAGAACCTTTCTTCAATACTTTATTTTGTAACCAAATGTACTTTTTTCTTTTTTTTATTTACCTAACACAATTCCTTAATTATCCAATTTTACCAAACACAACTCCTGAATTATTCAATTTTACCTAACCCAACTCCTTAATTATCTAATTTTACCAAACACAACTTCCTAAATATCTAATTCTACCTATTTTTTTTTTTTTTTTGGATTGATTGAGGTTCTTGAAGATAATTATACTTTAAATAAAAAACACTTAGAACCTTTCTTTAATACTTTATTTTGTAACCAAATGTACTTTTTTTTTTTTTATTTACCTAACACAACTCCTTAATTATCCAATTTTACCAAACACAAGTCCCTATTTATCCAATTTTACCTAACATAACTCCTTAGTTAACCAATTTTACCTAACACAACTCCTTAATTATCCAATTTTACCTAACACAACTCCTTAATTATCCAATTTTACCAAACACAACTCCTTAATTATCCAATTTTACCTAACCCAACTCCCTAATTTTCCAATTTTACCCAACACAACTCCTTAATTATCCAATTTTACCTAACCCAACTCCTTAATTATCCAATTTTACCTAACCCAACTCCTTAATTATCCAATTTTAAAAAACACAACTCCTCAATTATCCAATTTTACCTAACAAAACTATCTAATTATCCAATTTTACCAAACACAACTACTTAAATATCCAATTTTACCTAACCCAACTCCTTAATTATGCAATTTTACCTAACACAACTCCTTAATTATTCAATTTTACCAAACACAACTCCTTAATTATCCAATTTTACCAAACACAACTTCTTAATTATTCAATTTTACTTAACCCAACTCCTTAATTATTCAATTTTACCTAACACAACTCCTTAATTATCCAATTTTACCTAACCCAACTCCTTAATTATCCAATTTCACCAAACACAACTCCAGAATTATCCAATTTCACCTTACCCAACTCCTTAATTATCCAATTTTACCAAACACAACTTCTTGATTATCCAATTTTACCTAACACAACTCCTTAATTATCCAATTTTACCAAACACAACTCCTCAATTATCCAATTTTACCTAACCCAACTCATTAATTATCCAATTTTACCAAACACAACTCCTTAAATATCAAATTTTATCTAACCCAACTCCTTAATTATCCAATTTTACCTAACACAACTCCTTAATTATCCAATTTTACAAAACACAACTCCTTAATTATCGAATTTTACCTAACCCAACTCCTTAATTATCCAATTTTACCTAACACAACTCCTTAATTATCCAATTTTACCTAACCCAACTCCACAATTATCTAATTTTACCTGACACAACTCCTTAATTATCCAATTTTACCTTACACAACTCCCTAATTATCCAATTTTACCTAACCCAACTCCTTAATTATCCAATTTTACCTAACCTAACTCCATAATTATCCAATTTTACCTAACACAACTCCTAATTATCCAATTTTACCTAACCTAACTCCTTAATTATCCAATTTTACCTAACACAACTCCTTAATTATCTAATTTTACCCAACCCAACTCCACAATTATTCAAATTTACCTGACACAACTCCCTAATTATCCAATTTTACCTAACACAACTCCTTAATTATCCAATTTTACCAAACACAACTCCTTGATTATCCAATTTTACCTAACCCAAGTCCTTAATTATCCAATTTTACCTAACACAACTCCTTAATTATCCAATTTTACCTAACCAATTCATTAATTATCCAATTTTACCAAACACAACTCCTGAATTATCCAATTTTACCTAACCCAACTCCTTAATTATTTAATTT
Organism: Philonthus cognatus; assembly: GCA_932526585.2. Classification (NCBI taxonomy): domain Eukaryota; kingdom Metazoa; phylum Arthropoda; class Insecta; order Coleoptera; family Staphylinidae; genus Philonthus; species Philonthus cognatus. Next base: position 461,366 of record OW052244.1, read on the forward strand.
TACCAAACACAACTTCCTAAATATCCAATTTTACCTATTTTTTTTTTTTTTTTTTTTGATTGATTGAGGTTCTTGAAGATAATTATACTTTAAATAAATTTTACCTAACCCAACGCCTTGGTTTGCTGAAAACAGGTGGGCCAGAAGTTTCGATGCTATGTTGCACTTGATGTTTAACTGGGTTAGTGAGGTCGAAAGGAGTGATGAGATCGGGAAATTGATTGAGTAATTTGAAATATGTTGTATGATGATTGGATAATGAATTTATGATCGGCTGTTGCATCAGACTGGACGGTGTCCTCATTAATCGATTATTGGCAATATCAACAATTATGTTAAAATGCCGGAGAAAATCTGCGCCAAGAATCGAGTGGTTTACGCGTGCAAGTATGAAATGCCACTGAAATGTTACATCTAAGCCGATGTTAACTGTTAGTTTAGATAATCCGAAAGTTGAAATTAAATTTTTACTTACGGTTTGCAATGTAAATTTTGTAGGGGGGTGAGTATTGGCATAGAGTTGATTCACCGCCAAAATGCTGACCTAAGCGCCAGTGTCGATAAGAAATTTAGTACCAGAATTTGTATCGCGGATAAAAAATAGTCGACCTGATGGATGAACGGCATCGTAGGTCGACATCAAACCCGTTCTGAGCCGTTTCCCCAATCGCAAGGTTTAGTGCATTTTCGTGCATCGTCTTTAAAATTATAGTGATGCCAGCACAATTTGTGGTTTGGGTCATCACGTTGTACAGAACGAGACCTGGAAGAAGAACAGTTTCGACTTGGATATTTGTTTTTAGATTGTTGCAAAATAGAGGCAGTTAAGGTGGTTAAATTTTGAGTTAATTCCGAAATTTGATTCTGTAAACTTTGCACCGTTGCTTCGAAATTGCTAAATTTCGTGTCTAATTTGGTGTTATTCGAAACTTGTTCGGAAATGCCAGTAGCACTGATGGACATAGGTGCTAAGATTTCCATCACGTGATCTGCCATTTCTGCAAGATCTGCTAATGACGTACCACGTGATGCAACTAGGATCTTTTGCACATCAGCAGAACCTTTCTTCAATACTTTATTTTGTAACCAAATGTACTTTTTTTTTTTATTTACCTAACACAACTCCTTAATTATCCAATTTTACCAAACACAACTCCCTATTTATCCAATTTTACCTAACATAACTCCTTAGTTATCCAATTTTACCTAACACAACTACTTAATTATCCAATTTTACCAAACACAACTCCTTAATTATCCAATTTTACCTAACACAACTCCTTAATTATCCAATTTTACCTAACACAACTCCTTAATTATCCAATTTTACTAAACACAACTCCTTAATTATCCAATTTTACCAAACACAACTTCTTAATTATTCAATTTTACCTAACCCAACTTCTTAATTATCCAATTTTACCCAACACAACTCCTTAATTATCTAATTTTACCAAACACAACTCCTTGATTATCCAATTTTACCTAACACAACTCCTTAAATATCCAATTTTACCTAACACCTCATTAATTATCCAATTTTACTAAACACAACTCCCTAATTATCCAATTTTACCTAACACAACTCCTTAATTATCCAATTTTATCAAACACAACTCCTTAATTATCCAATTTTACTAAACAACTCTTTAATTATCCAATTTTACCTAACCAAACTCCTTAATTATTCAATTTTACCAAACACAACTCCTTAATTATCCAATTTTACCTAACACAACTCATTAATTATCCAATTTTACCTAACCCAACTCCTTAATTATCCAATTTTACTAAACACAACTCTTTAATTATCCAATTTTACCAAACACAACTCCTTAATTATCCAATTTTACTAAACACAACTCTTTAATTATCCAATTTTACTAAACACAACTCCCTAATTATCCAATTTTACCTAACACAACTCATTAATTATCCAATTTTACCTAACCCAACTCCTTAATTATCCAATTTTACTAAACACAACTCTTTAATTATCCAATTTTACCAAACACAACTAATTAAATATCCAATTTTACTAAACACAACTCCTAAACTATCCAATTTTACCTAACACAACTAATTAATTATCCAATTTTACTAAACACAACTCCTAAATTATCCAATTTTACCTAACACAACTCCTTAATTATCCAATTTTACCTAACACAACTCTTTAATTATCCAATTTTACTAAACACAACTCCTTAATTATCCAATTTTACTAAACACAACTCATTAATTATCCAATTTTACCTAACCCAACTCCTTAATTATCCAATTTTACTAAACACAACTCTTTAATTATCAAATTTTACCAAACACAACTCCTTAATTATCCAATTTTACTAAACACAACTCCTTAATTATCCAATTTTACCTAACACAACTCCTTAATTATCCAATTTTACCTAACCCAACTCCTTAATTATCCAATTTTACCTAACCCAACTCCTTAATTATCCAATTTTACTAAACACAACTCTTTAATTATCCAATTTTACCAAACACAACTCCTTAATTATCCAATTTTACTAAACACAACTCCTTAATTATCAAATTTTACCAAACACAACTCCTTAATTATCCAATTTTACCTAACACAACTCCTTAATTATCCAATTTTACCAAACACAACTCCTTAATTATCCAATTTTACCAAACACAACTCTATAATTATCCAATTTTACCTAACCAAACTCCTTAATTATTCAATTTCACCAAACACAACTCCAGAATTATCCAATTTTACCCAACCCAACTCCTTAATTATCCAATTTTACCAAACACAACTCCTTAATTATCCAATTTTACCTAACACAACTCCTTAATTATCCAATTTTACCTAACCCAACTCCTTAATTATCCAATTTTACCAAACACAACTCCTTAATTATCCAATTTTACCAAACACAACTCTATAATTATCCAATTTTACCTAACCAAACTCCTTAATTATTCAATTTTACCAAACACAACTCCTTAATTATCCAATTTTACCAAACACAACTTCTTAATTATTCAATTTTACTTAACCCAACTCCTTAATTATTCAATTTTACTTAACACAACTCCTTTATTATCCAATTTTACCTAACCCAACTCCTTAATTATCCAATTTCACCAAACACAACTCCAGAATTATCTAATTTCACCTTACCCAACTCCTTAATTATCTAATTTTACCAAACACAACTTCTTGTTTATCCAATTTTACCTAACCCAACTCCTTAATTATCCAATTTTACCAAACACAACTCCTCAATTATCCAATTTTACCTAACCAAACTCCTTAATTATCGAATTTTACCAAACACAACTTTCTAAATATCCAATTTTACCTATTTTTTTTTTTTTGGATTGATTGAGTTACTTGAAGATAGTTATACTTTGAATGAAAAACACTTAGAACCTTACTTCAATACTTTATTTTGTAACCAAATGTACTTATTTTTTTTTTATTAATTTTTTTTTTTGGATTGATTGAGTTACTTGAAGATAATTATACTTTGATTGAAATACACTTAGAACCTTTCTTCAATACTTTATTTTGTAACCAAATGTACTTTTTTTTTTTTATTTACCTAACACAACTCCTTAATTATCCAATTTTACCAAACACAACTCCTTATTTATCCAATTTTACCTAACCCAACTCCTTAATTATCTAATTTTACCTAACACAACTCCTTAATTATCAAATTTTACCAAGCACAACTCCTTAATTATCCTATTTTACCTAACCCAACTCCTTAATTATTCAATTTTACCAAACACAACTCCTCAATTATCCAGTTTTACCTAACCCAACTCCTTAATTATCCAATTTTACCTTACCCAACTCCTTATTTTTCAAATTTTACTTAACACAACTCCTTGATTATCCAATTTTACCAAACACAACTCCTTAATTATCCAATTTTACCTAACCCAACTCCTTAATTATCCAATTTTACCAAACACAACTCCTCAATTATCCAATTTTACCTAACCCAACTCCTTAATTATCCAATTTTACCAAACACAACTCCTCAATTATCCAATTTTACCTAATCCAACTCCTTAGATATTCCATTTTACCTAACCCAACTCCTTAATTTTCAAATTTTACCAAACACAACTCCTTAATTATCCAATTTAACCTAACACAACTCCTTATTTATCCAATTTTACCTAACCCAACTTCTTAACTATCCAATGTTACCTAACACAACTCCTCAATTATCCAATTTTACTTAACCCTTCTCCATTATTATCTAATTTTACCTAACACAATTTCTTAAATATCCAATTTTACCTAACCCAACTCCCTAATTATCCAATTTTACCTAACACAACTCCTTAATTATCCAATTTTACCTAACACAAATCCTTAAATATCCTTATTTACCAAACAAAACTCCCTAATTATCCAATTTTACTTAACCCAACTCCTTAATTATCCAATTTTACCAAACACAACTCCTTAATTATCCAATTTTACCAAACACAACTCTTTAATTATCCAATTTTACCTAACCCAACTCCTAAATTATTCAATTTTACCTAACACAACTCCTTAATTATCCAATTTTACCAAACACAACTTCAAAATTATCCAATTTTACCTAACCAAACTCCTTAATTATCGAATTTTACCAAACACAACTTTCTAAATATCCAATTTTACCTATTTTTTTTTTTTTGAATTGATTGAGTTACTTGAAGATAATTATACTTTGAATAAAAAACACTTAGAATTTTTCTTCAATACTTTATTTTGTAACCAAATGTTCTTTTTTTTTATTTACCTAACACAACTCCTTAATTATCCAATTTTACCAAACACAACTCCTTATTTATCCAATTTTACCTCACATAACTCCTTATTTATCTAATTTTACCTAACACAACTCCTTAATTATCCAATTTTACCAAACACAACTCCTTAATTATCCAATTTTACCTAACCCAACTCCTTAATTATCCAATTTTACCAAACACAACTCCTTAATTATCCAATTTTACCTTACACAACTCCCTAATTATCCAATTTTACCTAACCCAACTCCTTAATTATCCAATTTTACCTAACCCAACTCCTTAATTATTCAATTTTACCTAACACAACTCCTTAATTATCCAATTTTACCTAACCTAACTCCTTAATTATCCAATTTTACCTAACACAACTCCTTAATTATCTAATTTTACCTAACTCAACTCCACAATTATCCAATTTTACCTGACACAACTCCTTAATTATCCAATTTTACCTAACACAACTCCTTAATTATCCAATTTTACCAAACACAACTCCTTAATTATCCAATTTTACCTAACCCAACTTCTCAATTATCCAATTTTACTAAACACTACTCCTCAATTATCTAATTTTACCTAACCCAACTCCTTAATTATCCAATTTTACCTAACTCAACTCCTTAATTTTCCAATTTTACCCAACACAACTCCTTAATTATCCAATTTTACCTAACCCAACTCCTTAAATATCCAATTTTACCTAACCCAACGCCTTAATTATCCAATTTTAAAAAACACAACTCCTCAATTATCCAATTTTACCTAACCCAACTCCTTAATTATCGAATTTTACCTAACAAAACTCTATAATTATCCAATTTTACCAAAGACAACTACTTAATTATCCAATTATACCTAACCCAACTCCTTAATTATCTAGTTTTACCTAACACAACTCCTTAATTATTCAATTTTACCAAACACAACTCCTTAATTATCCAATTTTACCAAACACAACTTCTTAATTATTCAATTTTACTTAACCCAACTCCTTAGCTATCCAATTTTACCTAACACAACTCCTTAATTATCTAATTTTACCTAACCCATCTCCTTAAATATCCAATTTCACCAAACACAACTCCAGAATTATCCAATTTTACCTTACCCAACTCCTTAATTATCCAATTTTACCAAACACAACTTCTTGATTATTTAATTTTACCTAACCCAACTCCTTAATTATCCAATTTTACCAAACACAACTCCTCAATTATTCAATTTTACCTAACCCAACTCCTTAATTATCCAATTTTACCAAACACAACTCCTTAAATATTCAATTTTACCTAACCCAACTCCCTAATTATCCAATTTTACCTAACACAACTCCTTAATTATCCAATTTTACAAAACACAACTCCTTAATTATCGAATTTTACCTAACCCAATTCCTTAATTATCCAATTTTACCTAACACTACTCCTAAATTATCCAATTTTACCTAACCTAACTCCACATTTATCCAATTTTACCTGACACAACTCCTTAATTATCCAATTTTACCTTACACAACTCCCTAATCCAATTTTACCTAACCCAACTCCTTAATTATCCAATTTTACCTAACCCGACTCCTTAATTATCCAATTTTACCTAACACAAGTCCCTAATTATCCAATTTCACCTAACCCAACTCCTTAATTATCCAATTTTACCTAACTCAACTCCTAAATTATCTAATTTTACCAAACACAACTCCTTAATTATCCAATTTTACCTAACCCAACTTCTTAATTATTCAATGTTACCTAACACAACTCTCCAATTATCCAATTTTACTTAACCCTACTCCTTTATTATCTAATTTTACCTAACACATTTTCTTAAATATCCAATTTTACCTAACCCAACTCCTTAATTATCCAATTTTACCTAACACAACTCCCTAATTATCCAATTTTACCTAACACAACTCCTTAAACATCCTTATTTACCAAACAAAACTCCCTAATTGTCCAATTTTACTTAACCCAACTCCTTATATATGCAATTTTACCAAACACAACTCCTTAATTATCCAATTTTACCAAACACAAATTTTTAATTATCCAATTTTACCTAACCCAACTCCTGAATTATTCAATTTTACCTAACACAACTCCTTAATTATCCAATTTTACCAAACACAACTCCTAAATTATCCAATTTTACCTAACCAAACTCCTTAATTATCGAATTTTACCAAACACAACTTTCTAAATATCCAATTTTACCTATTTTTTTTTTTTGGATTGATTGAGTTACTTGAAGATAGTTATACTTTGAATGAAAAACACTTAGAACCTTTCTTCAATACTTTATTTTGTAACCAAATGTACTTTTTTTTTTTATTTACCTAACACAACTCCTTAATTATCCAATTTTACCAAACACAACTCCTTATTTATTTAATTTTACCTCACATAACTCCTTAATTATCTAATTTTACCTAACACAACTTCTTAATTATCAAATTTTACCAAGCACAACTCCTTAATTATCCTATTTTACCTAACCCAACTCCTTAATTATTCAATTTTACCAAACACAACTCCTCAATTATCCAGTTTTACCTAACCCAACTCCTTAATTATCCAATTTTACCTAACCCAACTCCTTATTTTTCAAATTTTACTTAACACAACTCCTTGATTATCCAATAGTACCAAACACAACTCCTTAATTATCCAATTTTACCTAACCCAACTCCTTAATTATCCAATTTTACCAAACACAACTCCTCAATTATCCAATTTTACCTAACCCAACTCCTTAATTATCCAATTTTACCACACACAACTCCTCAATTATCCAATTTTACCTAATCCAACTCCTTAATTATTCCATTTTACCTAACCCAACTCCTTAATTTTCAAATTTTACCAAACACAACTCCTTAATTATCCAATTTTACCTAACACAACTCCTTATTTATCCAATTTTACCTAACCCAACTTCTTAATTATCCAATTTTACCAAACACAACTCCTTAATTATCCAATTTTACTTAACCTTACTCCTCAATTATCTAATTTTACCAAACAAAACTCCCTAATTATCTAATTTTACCTAACCTATTTCCTTAATTATATAATTTTACCAAACACAACTCCTTAATTATTAAATTTTACCTAACCCAACTCCTTAATTATCCTCTTTTACCAAACACAACTCCTTAATTATCCAATTTTACCTAACCCAACTCCTTAATTATCCAATTTAACCAAACAAAACTCCTTAATTATCCAATTTTACCTAACCTAACTCCTTAATTATCCAATTTCACCAAACACAACTCCTTAATTATCCAATTTTATTTAACCCAACTCCTTAATTATCCAATTTTACTTAACTTAACTTCTTAAATATCCAATTTCTCTAAACACAACTCCTTAATTATGCAATTTTACCTAACCCAACTCCTTAAATATCCAATTTTACCAAACACAACTCCTTAATAATCCAATTTTACCTAACCTAACTCCATAATTATCCAATTTTACCTAACACAACTTTTTAATTATCCAATTTTACTTAACCCAACTCCACAATTATCCAATTCTACCTAACACAACTCCTTAATTATCCAATTTTACCTAACACAACTCTTTAATTTTCCAATTTTACCAAACACAACTCTTTAATTATCAAATTTTACCTAACCCAACTCCTTAATTATTTAATTTTACCTAACACAACTTCTTAATCATCCAATTTTACCTTACCCAACTCCTTAATTTTCCAATTTTACTTAACACAACTCCTTAATTATCCAATTTTACCTAACCCAACTCCTTATTTATCCAATTTGACTAAACACAACTCCTTAGTTATCTAATTTTACCAAACACAACTTCTTAATTATCCAAATTTACCTAACACAACTCCTTAATTATCCAATTTTACTAAACACAACTCCTTAATTATCCAATTTTACTAAACACAACTCTTTAATTGTCCAATTTTACCTAACCTAACTAATTAATTATTCAATTTTACCTAACACAACTCCCTAATTATCCAATTTTACCTAACCCAACCCCTTAATTTTCCAACTTTACTCAACACAACTCCTTAATTATCCAATTTTACCTAACCCAACTCCTTAATTATCCAATTTTACCAAACACAACTCCTTAATTATCTAGTTTAACCTAACCCAAATCCCTAATTATCCAATTTTACCTAACCCAACTCCTTAATTATCCAATTTTACCAAACACAACTCCTGAATTATCCAATTTTACCTAACCAAACTCTGTAATTATTCAATTTTACCAAACACAACTTCTTGATTATCCAATTTTACTAAACACAACTCCCTAATTATCCAATTTTATCTAACCCAACTCCATAATTATCCAATTTTACCTGACACAACTCCCTATTAATCTAATTTTACCTAACACAACTGCTTAATTATCCAATTTTACCAAACACAACTTTTTAATTATTCAATTTTACCTAACCCAACTACTTAATTATCCAATTTTACCTAACCCAACTTCCTAATTATTCAATTTTACCAAACACAACTCCCAAATTATTCAATTTTACTTAACCCAACTCCATAATTATCTAATTTTACCTGACATAACTCCTTAATTATCCAATTTTACCTAACACAACTGCTTAATTATCCAATTTTACCAAACACAACTCCTTAATTATCCAATTTCATTAAACACAACTTCTTAATTATTTAATTTTATCTAACCCAACTCCTTAATTATCCGATTTTACCTAACACAACTCTTTAATTATCCAATTTTACCTAACCCAACTCCCATATTATCCTATTTTACTAAACACAACTCCTTAATTATCCAATTTTACTAAACACAACTCATTAATTATCCAATTTTACCTAACCTAACGCCTTAATTATCCAATTTTACTAAACACAACTCTTTAATTATCCAATTTTACCAAACACAACTCCTTAATTATCCAATTTTACTAAACACAACTCCTTAATTATCCAATTTTACCTAACACAACTCCTTAATTATCCAATTTTACCTAACCAAACTCCTTAATTATCCAATTTTACCTAACACAACTCCTAAATGATCCAATTTTACCTAACACAACTCATTAATTATCCAATTTTACCTAACCCAACTCCTTAATTATCCAATTTTACTAAACACAACTCTTTATTTATCCAATTTTACCAAACACAACTCCTTAATTATCCAATTTTACTAAACACAACTCCTTAATTATCCAATTTTACCAAACACAACTCCTTAATTATCCAATTTTACCTAACACAACTCCTTAATTATCCAATTTTACCAAACACAACTCCTTAATTATCCAATTTTACCAAACACAACTCTTTAATTATCCAATTTTACCTAACAAAACTCCTTAATTATTTAATTTCACCAAACACAACTCCAGAATTATCCAATTTTACCCAACCCAACTCCTTAATTATCCAATTTTACCAAACACAACTCCTTAATTATCCAATTTTACCTAACACAACTCCTTAATTATCCAATTTTACCCAACACAACTCCTAAATTATCCAATTTTACCTAACCCAACTCCTTAATTATCCAATTTTACCAAACACAACTCCTTAATTATCCAATTTTACCTAACCCAACTCCTTAAATATCCAATTTTACTAAACACAACTCCTTATTTATCCAATTTTACCTAACCTAACTCCTTAATTATTCAATTTTACCAAACACAATTCCTTAATTATCCAATTTTACTTAACCTAACTTCTTAATTATCAAATTTTTCTAAACACAACTTCTTAATAATCCAATTTTACCTAACCCAACTCCTTAATTATCCAATTTTATCAAACACAACTCCTTAATTATCTAATTTTACTAAACACAACTCTTTAATTATCCAATTTTAACTAACCAAACTCCTTAATTATTCAATTTTACCTAACACAACTCCTTAATTATCCAATTTTACCTAACCCAACTCCTTAATTTGTAACCAAATGTACTTTTTTTTTTTTTTTTATTTACCTAACACAACTCCTTAATTATCCAATTTTACCTAACCCAACTCCTTAATTATCCAATTTCACCTAACCCAACTCCTTAATTATCCAATTTTAAAAAACACAATTCCTTAATTATCCAATTTTACCTAACCCAACTCCTTAATTATCCAATTTTACCTAACAAAACTCCCTAATTATCCAATTTTACCAAACACAACTACTTAATTATCCAATTTTAACTAACCCAACTCCTTAATTATCCAATTTTACCTAACACAACTCCTTAATTATTCAATTTTACCAAACACAACTCCTTAATTATCCAATTTTACCAAACACAACTTCTTAATTATTCAATTTTACTTAACCCAACTCCTTAATTATTCAATTTTACTTAACACAACTCCTTTATTATCCAATTTTACCTAACCCAACTCCTTAATTATCCAATTTCACCAAACACAACTTCTTGTTTATCCAATTTTACCTAACCCAACTCCTTAATTATCCAATTTTACCAAACACAACTCCTCAATTATCCAATTTTACCTAACCCAACTCCTTAATTATCCAATTTTACCAAACACAACTCCTTAAATATCCAATTTTACCTAACCCAACTCCTTAATTATCCAATTTTACAAAACACAACTCCTTAATTATCCAATTTTACAAAACACAACTCCTTAATTATCAAATTTTACCTAACCCAACTCCTTAATTATCCAATTTTATTAACACAACTCCTTAATTATCCAATTTTACCTGACCTAACTCCACAATTATCTAATTTTACCTGACACAACTCCTTAATTATCCAATTTTACCTTACACAACTCCCTAATTATCCAATTTTACCTAACCCAACTCCTTAATTATCCAATTTTACCTATCCCAACTCCTTAATTATCCAATTTTACCTAACACAACTCCTTAATTATCCAATTTTACCTAACCTCACTCCTTAATTATCCAATTTTACCTACTACAACTCCTTAATTATCTAATTTTACCTAACCCACCTCCACAATTATCCAATTTTACCTGACGCAACTCTTTAATTATCCAATTTTACCTAACACAACTCCTTAATTATCCAATTTTACCTAACCCAACACTTAATTATCCAATTTTACCTAACACAACTCCTGAATTATCCAATTTTACCTAACCCAACTCCTTAATTATTTAATTTTACCAAACACAACTTCCTAAATATCCAATTTTACCTATTTTTTTTTTTTTTTTGATTGATTGAGGTTCTTGAAGATAATTATACTTTGAATAAAAAACACTTAAAACCTTTCTTCAATACTTTATTTTGTAACCAAATGTACTTTTTTTTTTTATTTACCTAACACAACTCCTTAATTATCCAATTTTACCAAACACAACTCCCTATTTATCCAATTTTACCTAACATAACTCCTTAGTTATCTAATTTTACCTAACACAACTCCTTAATTATCCAATTTTACCAAACACAACTCCTTAATTATCCAATTTTACCTAACCCAACTTCTCAATTATCCAATTTTACCAAACACAACTCAATTATCCAATTTTACCTAACCCAACTCCTTAATTATCCAATTTTACCTAACCCAACTCCTTAATTTTCCAATTTTACCCAACACAACTCCTTAATTATCCAATTTTACCTAACCCAACTCCTTAATTATCCAATTTTACTTAACCCAACTCCTTAATTTTCCAATTTTACCCAACACAACTCCTTAATTATCCAATTTTACTTAACCCAACTCCTTAATTATCCAATTTTACCTAACCCAACTCCTAATTATCCAATTTTACCAAACACAACTCCTTAATTATCCAATTTTACCTAAACCAACTCCTTAATTAACCAATTTTGCCAAACACAACTCCTTAATTATCCAATTTTACCTAACCCAACCCTTAAATTATCTAATTTTACCAAACACAACTCCCTAATTATCTAATTTTACCTTACCCAACTTCTTAAGTATTTAATTTTACCAAACACAATCCTTCATTTATCTAATTTTACCTAACCCAACTCCCTAATTATTCAATTTCACCAAACACAACTTTTTAAATATCCAATTTTACCTAACACAACTCCTCAATTATCCAATTTTACCTAACCTTATTCCTAAATTATCCAATTTTACCAAACACAACTCCTTGATTATCCCATTTTACCTAACACAACTCTTTAATTATCCAATTCTACCTCACCCAACTCCTTAATTATCCAATTTTACCAAACACAACTCCCTAATTATCCAATTTCACCTAACCCAACTCCTTAATTATCTAGGTTTACAAAACACAACTTCTTAATTATCCAATTTTACTTAACACAACTCCTTAATTATCTAATTTTACCAAACACAACTCCTTAATTATCCAATTTTACCTAACACAACTCCCTAATTATCCAATTTTACCAAACACAACTACTTAATTATCCAATTTTACCTAACCCAACTCCTTAATTATCCAATTTTTCCTAACACAACTCCTTAATTATCCAATTTTACCAAACACAACTCCTTAATTATCCAATTTTACCAAACACAACTTCTTAATTATTCAATTTTACCTAACCTAACTTCTTATTTATCCAATTTTACCTAACACAACTCCTTAATTATCTAATTTTACCAAACACAACTCCTTAATTATCCAATTTTACCTAACACAACTCCTTAAATATCCAATTTTACCTAACCCAACTCCTTAATTATCCAATTTCACCAAACACAACTATAGAATTATCCAATTTTACTTAACATAACTCCTTAATTATCCAATTTTACCAAACACAACTCCTTAATTATCCAATTTTACCAAACACAACTCCCTATTTATCCAATTTTACCTAACATAACTCCCTAATTATCAAATTTTACCTAACACAACTCCTTAATTATCCAATTTTACCAAACACAACTCCTTAATTATCCAATTTTACCTAACCCAACTCCTTAATTATCCAATTTTACCAAACACAACTCCTCAATTATCCAATTTTACCTAACCCAACTCCTTAATTATCCAATTTTACCTAACACAACTTCTTAATTTTCCAATTTTACCCGACACAACTCCTTAATTATTTAATTTTACTTAAGCAAACTCCTTAATTATCCAATTTTACCTAACCCAACTCCTTAATTATCTAATTTTACTAAACACAACTCCTCAATTATCCAATATAACCTAACCTAACTCCTTAATTATCCAATTTTACCTAACACAACTCCCTAATTATCCAATTTTACCAAACACAACTTCTAAATTATCCAATTTTACCTAACCCAACTCCCTAATTATCCAATTTTACCTAACACAACTCCTTAATTATTCAATTTTACCAAACACAACTCCTTAATTATCTAATTTTACTAAACACAACTTCTTAATTATTCAATTTTACCTAACCCAACTCCTTAATTATCCAATTTTACCTAACACAACTCCTTAATTATCCAATTTTACCTAACCAAACTCCTAATTATCCAATTGCACCAAACACAACTCCAGTATTATCCAATTTCACCTAACCCAACTCCTTAATTATCCAATTTTACCAAACACAACTTCTTAATTATCTAATTTTACCTAACACAACTCCTTAAATATCCAATTTTACCAAACACAACTCTCTATTTATCCAATATTACCTAACATAACTCTTTAAATATCCAATTTTACCTAAATCAACTCCTTAATTATCCAATTTTACCTAACATAACTCTTTAATTATCCAATTTTACAAAACACAACTCCTTAATTATCCAATTTTACCAAACACAACTTCTTAATTATTCAATTTTACCTAACCCAACTCCTTAATTATCCAAATCTACCTAACACAACTCGGTAATTATTCAATTTTACCTAACCCAACTCCTTAATTATCCAATTTTACCTAACCCAACTCCACAATTATTTAATTTTACCTGACACAACTCCTTAATTATCCAATTTTACCTAACACAACTGCTTAATTATCTAATTTTACTAAACACAACTCCTTTATTATCCAATTTAACCTAACCACACTCCTTAATTATCTAATTTTACCTCACACAACTCCTTAATTAACCAATTTTACCAAACGCAACTCCTTAATTATCGAATTTTACCTAACCCAACTCTTTAATTATTCAATTTTACCTAACACAACTTCTTAATTATCAAATTTTACCTAACCCAACTCCTAATTATCCAATTTTACCAAACACAACTACTGAAAAATCTAATTTTACCTAACCCAACTCCTTAATTATCCAATTTTACCAAACACAACTTCCTAAATATATAATTTTACCTATTTTTTTTCTTTTTTTGAATTGATTGAGGTTCTTGAAGATAATTATACTTTAAATAAAAAACACTTAAAACCTTTCTTCAATACTTTATTTTGTAACCAAATGTACTTTTTTTTTTTTTTTTAACCTAACACAACTCCTTAATTATCCAATTTTACCAAACACAACTCCTTAATTATTCAATTTTACTTAACCCAACGTCTTAATTATTTAATTTTACCTAACACAACTCCTTAATTATCCAATTTTACCTAACCCAACTCCTTAATTATCCAATTTCACCAAACACAACTCCAGAATTATCCAATTTCACCTTACCCAACTTCTTAATTATCCAATTTTACCAAACACAACTTCTTGATTATCTTATTTTACCTAACCCAACTCCTTAATTATCCAATTTTACCAAACACAACTCCTCAATTATCCAATTTTACCTAACCCAACTCCTTAATTATCCAATTTTACCAAACACAACTCCTTAAATATCCAATTTTACCTAACCCAACTCCTTAATTATCCAATTTTACCTAACACAACTCCTTAATTATTAAATTTTACAAAACACAACTCCCTAATTATCGAATTTTACCTAACCCAACACCCTAATTATCCAATTTTACCTAACACAACTCCTTAATTATCCAATTTTACCTAACCCAACTCCACAATTATCCAATTTTACCTGACACAACTCCTTAATTATCCAATTTTTTCTTACACAACTCCCTAATTATCCAATTTTACCTAACTCAACTCCTTAATTATCCAATTTTACCTAACCCAACTCCTTAATTATTCAATTTTACCTAACACAACTCCTTAATTATCCAATTTTACCTAACCTAACTCCTAAATTATCCAATTTTACCTAACACAACTCCTTAATTAACTAATTTTACCTAACCCAACTCCACAATTATCCAATTTTACCTGACACAACTCCTTAATTATCCAATTTTAGATAACACAACTCCTTAATTATCCAATTTTACCAAACACAACTCCTTAATTATCCAATTTTACCTAACCCAACTTCTTAATTTTCCAATTTTACCCAACACAACTCCTTAATTATCCAATATTACCTAACCCAACTCCTTAATTATCCAATTTTACCTAACCCAACTCCTTAATTATCCAATTTTAAAAAACACAACTCCTCAATTATCCAATTTTACCTAACCCAACTCCTTAATTATCCAATTTTACCTAACAAAACTCCCTAATTATCCAATTTTACCAAACACAACTACTTAATTATCCAATTTCACCTAACCCAACTCCTTATTATCTAGTTTTACCTAACACAACTCCTTAATAATTCAATTTTACCAAACACAACTCCTTAATTATCCAATTTTACCAAACACAACTTCTTAATTATTCAATTTTACTTAACCCAACTCCCTAATTATCCAATTTTACCTAACACAACTCCTAAATTATCCAATTTTACCTAACCCAACTCCTTAATTATCCAATTTTACCTAACCCAACTCCTTAATTATCTAATTTTAAAAAACACAACTCCTCAATTATCCAATTTTACCTAACCCAACTCCTTAATTATCCAATTTTACCTAACAAAACTCCCTAATTATCCAATTTTACCAAATACAACTACTTAATTATCCAATTTTACCTAACCCAACTCCTTATTATCTAGTTTTACCTAACACAACTCCTTAATAATTCAATTTTACCAAACACAACTCCTTAATTATCCAATTTTACTAAACACAACTCCTTAATTATCCAATTTTACCTAACACAACTCCTTAATTATCCAATTTTACTAAACACAACTCCTTAATTATCCAATTTTACCAAACACAACTCCTTAATTATCCAATTTTACCTAACACAACTCCTTAATTATCCAATTTTACCAAACACAACTCCTTAATTATCCAATTTTACCAAACACAACTCTTTAATTATCCAATTTTACCTAACAAAACTCCTTAATTATTTAATTTCACCAAACACAACTCCAGAATTATCCAATTTTACCCAACCCAACTCCTTAATTATCCAATTTTACCAAACACAACTCCTTAATTATCCAATTTTACCTAACACAACTCATTAATTATCCAATTTTACTAAACACAACTCCCTAATTATCCAATTTTACCTAACACAACTCCTTAATTATCCAATTTTACCTAACACAACTCCTTAATTATCCAATTTTACCTAACACAACTCCTAAATTATCCAATTTTACCTAACCCAACTCCTTAATTATCCAATTTCACCAAACACAACTCCTTAATTATCCAATTTTACCTAACCCAACTCCTTAAATATCCAATTTTACCAAACACAACTCCTTTATTATTCAATTTTACCAAACACAATTCCTTAATTATCCAATTTTACTTAACCTAACTTCTTAATTATCAAATTTTTCTAAACACAACTTCTTAATAATCCAATTTTACCTAACCCAACTCCTTATTTATCCAATTTTACCAAACACAACTCCTTAATTATCCAATTTTACTAAACACAACTCTTTAATTATCCAATTTTACCTAACCAAACTCCTTAATTATTCAATTTTACCTAACACAACTCCTTAATTATCCAATTTTACCTAACCCAACTCCTTAATTTGTAACCAAATGTACTTTTTTTTTTTTTTTTATTTACCTAACACAACTCCTTAATTATCCAATTTTACCTAACCCAACTCCTTAATTATCCAATTTTAACTAACCCAACTCCTTAATTATCCAATTTTACCTAACACAACTCCTTAATTATTCAATTTTACCAAACACAACTCCTTAATTATCCAATTTTACCAAACACAACTTCTTAATTATTCAATTTTACTTAACCCAACTCCTTAATTATTCAATTTTACTTAACACAACTCCTTTATTATCCAATTTTACCTAACCCAACTCCTTAATTATCCAATTTCACCAAACACAACTCCAGAATTATCCAATTTCACCTTACCCAACTCCTTAATTATCTAATTTTACCAAACACAACTTCTTGTTTATCCAATTTTACCTAACCCAACTCCTTAATTATCCAATTTTACCAAACACAACTCCTCAATTATCCAATTTTACCTAACCCAACTCCTTAATTATCCAATTTTACCAAACACAACTCCTTAAATATCCAATTTTACCTAACCCAACTCCTTAATTATCCAATTTTACAAAACACAACTCCTTAATTATCCAATTTTACAAAACACAACTCCTTAATTATCAAATTTTACCTAACCCAACTCCTTAATTATCCAATTTTATTAACACAACTCCTTAATTATCCAATTTTACCTGACCTAACTCCACAATTATCTAATTTTACCTGACACAACTCCTTAATTATCCAATTATACCTTACACAACTCCCTAATTATCCAATTTTACCTAACCCAACTCCTTAATTATCCAATTTTACCTAACCCAACTCCTTAATTATCCAATTTTACCTAACACAACTCCTTAATTATCCAATTTTACCTAACCTCACTCCTTAATTATCCAATTTTACCTAATACAACTCCTTAATTATCTAATTTTACTTAACCCACCTCCACAATTATCCAATTTTACCTGACGCAACTCTTTAATTATCCAATTTTACCTAACACAACTCCTTAATTATCCAATTTTACCAAACACAACTCATTAATTATCCAATTTTACCTAACCCAACACTTAATTATTCAATTTTACCTAACACAACTCCTTAATTATCCAATTTTACCAAACACAACTCCTTAATTATCCAATTTTACCTAACCCAACTCCTTAATTATCCGATTTTACCAAACACAACTCCTTAATTATCCAATTTTACCTAACCCAACTCCTTAATTATCCAATTTTACCTAACCCAACTCCTTATTTTTCAAATTTTACTTAACACAACTCCTTAATTATCCAATTTTACCTAACACAACTCCTTAATTATCCAATTTTACCAAACACAACTTCTTGATTATCTAATTTTACCTAACCTAACTCCTTAATTATCCAATTTTACCAAACACAACTCCTCAATTATCCAATTTTACCTAACCCAACTCCTTAATTATCCAATTTTACCAAACACAACTCCTTTATTATCCAATTTTACCTAACCCAACTTCTTAATAATCCAATTTTACCTGACACAACTCCTTAATTATCCAATTTTACCTAACACAACTGCTTAATTATCCAATTTTACAAAACACAACTCCTTTATTATCCAATTTTACCTAACCAAACTCCTTAATTATCCAATTTTACTTAACACAACTCCTTAATTATCCAATTTTACCTAACCTAACTCCTTAATTATCCAATTGTACCTAACACAACTCCTTAATTATCCAATTTTACCTAACCCAACTCCACAATTATCCAATTTTACCTGACACAACTCCTTAAGTATCCAATTTTACCCAACACAACTCCTTAATTATCCAATTTTACCAAACACAACTCCTTAATTATCCAATTTTACCTAACCAAACTCCTTAATTATCCAATTTTACCTAACACAACTCCTTAATTATCCAATTTTACCCAACCCAACTCCTTAATTATCCAATTTTACCAAACACAACTCCTGAATTATCCAATTTTACCTAACCCAACTCCTTAATTATCTAATTTTACTAAACACAACTTCCTAAATATCCAATTTTACCTATTTTTTTTTTTTTATTTTTTTGTATGGATTGATTGAGGTTTTTGAAGATAATTATACTTTAAATAAAAAACACTTAGAACCTTTCTTCAATACTTTATTTTGTAACCAAATGTACTTTTTTTTTTTTTATTTACCTAACACAACTCCCTAATTATCCAATTTTACCAAACACATCTCCCTATTTATCCAATTTTACTTAACATAACTCCTTAATTATCCAATTTTACCTAACCCAACTCCCCAATTATCCAATTTTACCAAACACAACTCCTCAATTATCCAATTTTACCTAACCCAACTCCTTAATTATCCAATTTTACCTAACCCAACTCCTTAATTTTCCAATTTTACCCAACACAACTCCTTAATTATCCAACTTTACCTAACCCAACTCCTTAATTATCCAATTTTACCTAACCCAACTCCTTAATTATCCAATTTTAAAAAACACAACTCGTCAATTATCCAATTTTACCTAACCCAACTCCTTAATTATCTAATTTTACCTAACAAAACTCCCTAATTATCCAATTTTACCAAACACAACTACTTAATTATCCAATTTTACCTAACCTAACTCCTTAATTATCCAATTTTACCTAACACAACTCCTTAATTATTCAATTTTACCAAACACAACTCCTTAATTATCCAATTTTACCAAAGACAACTTCTTAATTATTCAATTTTACTTAACCCAACTCCTTAATTATCCAATTTTCCCTAACACAACTCCTTTATTATCCAATTTTCCCTCACCCAACTCCTTAATTATCCAATTTCACCAAACACTACTCCAGATTTATCCAATTTCACCTTACCCAACTCCTTAATTATCCAATTTTATCAAACACAACTTCTTGATTATCTAATTTTAAATAACCAAACTCCTTAATTATCCAATTTTACCTAACACAACTCCTTAATTATTCAATTTTACCAAACACAACTCCTTAATTATCCAATTTTACCAAACACAACTTCTTAATTATTCAATTTTACTTAACCCAACTCCTTAATTATCCAATTTTACCTAACACAACTCCTTAATTATCCAATTTTCCCTAACCCAACTCCTCAATTATCCAATTTCACCAAACACAACTCCAGATTTATCCAATTTCACCTTACCCAACTCCCTAATTATCCAATTTTACCAAACACAACTACTTAATTATCCAATTTTACCTAACCTAACTCCTTAATTATCCAATTTTACCTAACACAACTCCTTAATTATTCAATTTTACCAAACACAACTCCTTAATTATCCAATTTTACCAAACACAACTTCTTAATTATTCAATTTTACTTAACCCAACTCCTTAATTATCCAATTTTACCTAACACAACTCCTTAATTATCCAATTTTCCCTAACCCAACTCCTTAATTATCCAATTTTACCAAACACAACTCCTCAATTATCCAATTTTACCTAACCCAACTCCTTAATTATCCAATTTTACCTAACCCAACTCCTTATTTTTCAAATTTTACTTAACACAACTCCTTAATTATCCAATTTTACCTAACACAACTCCTTAATTATCCAATTTTACCAAACACAACTTCTTGATTATCTAATTTTACCTAACCTAACTCCTTAATTATCCAATTTTACCAAACACAACTCCTCAATTATCCAATTTTACCTAACCCAACTCCTTAATTATCCAATTTTACCAAACACAACTTCTTAAATATCCAATTTTACCTAACCCAACTCCTTAATTATCCAATTTTACCTAACACAACTCCTTAATTATCCAATTTTACAAAACACAACTCCTTAATTATCGAATTTTACCTAACCCAACTCCTTAAATATCCAATTTTACCTAACATAACTCCTTAATTTTCCAATTTTACCTAACCCAACTCCACAATTATCCAATTTTACCTGACACAACTCCTTAATTATCCAATTTTACCTTACACAACTTCCTAAATATCCAATTTTACCTAACCCAACTCCTTAATTATTCAATTTTACCTAACCTAACACAACTCCTTAATTATCCAATTTTACCTAACCTAACTCCTTAATTATCCAATTTTACCTAACACAACTCCTTAATTATCAAATTTTACCTAACCCAATTCATTAATTATCCAATTTTACCAAACACAACTCCTGAATTATCCAATTTTACCTAACCTAACTCCTTAATTATCTAATTTTACCAAACACAACTTCCTAAATATCCAATTTTACAAATTTTTTTTTATTTTTTTTTTTTGATTAATTGAGGTTCTTGAAGATAATTATACTGTAAATAAAAAACACTTAGAACCTTTCTTCAATACTTTATTTTGTAACCAAATGTACTTTTTTTTTTTTATTTACCTAACACAACTCCTTAATTATCCAATTTTATCAAACACAACTCCCTATTTATCCAATTTTACCTAACATATGTTAACTCCTTAGTTTGCCAATTTTACCTAACACAACTCCTTAATTATGAAATTTTACCAAACACAACTCCTTAATTATCTAATTTTACCTAACCCAACTCCTCAATTATCCAATTTCACCAAACACAACTCCTCAATTATCCAATTTCACCTAATCCAACTACTTAATTATCCAATTTTACCTAACTCAACTCCCTTATTTTCCAATTTTACCCAACACAACTCCTTAATTATAAAATTTTACCTAACCCAACTCCTTAAATATCCAATTTTACCTAACCCAACTCCTTAATTATCCAATTTTAAAAAACACAACTCCTCAATTATCCAATTTTACCTAATCCAACTCCTTAATTAGCCAATTTTACTTAACAAAACTCCCTAATTATCCAATTTTACCAAACACAACTACTTAATTATCCAATTTTACCTAACCCAACTCCCTAATTATCAAATTTTACCCAACACAACTCCTTAATTATTCAATTTTACCAAACACAACACCTTAATTATCCAATTTTACCAAACACAACTCCAGAATTATCCAATTTTACCTTACCCAACTCCTTAATTTGCCAATTTTACCAAACACAACTTCTTGATTATCTAATTTTACCTAACCCAACTCCTTAATTATCCAATTTTACCAAACACAACTCCTCAATTATCCAATTTAACCTAACCCAACTCCTTAATTATCTAATTTTACCAAACACAACTCCTTAAATATCCAATTTTACCTAACCCAACTCCTTAATTATCCAATTTTACCTAACACAACTCCTTAATTATCCAATTTTCCAAAACACAACTCCTTAATTATCGAATTTTACCTAACCCAACTCCTAAATTATCCAATTTTAACTAACACAACTCCTTAATTATCCAATTTTACCTAACCCAACTCCACAATTATCCAATTTTACCTGACACAACTCCTTAATTATCCAATTTTACCTTACACAACTCCCTAACTATCCAATTTTACCTAACCCAACTTCTTAATTATCCAATTTTACCTAACCCAACTCCTTAATTATCCAATTTTACCTAACACAAGTCCTTAATTATCCAATTTTACCTAACCCAACTCCTTAATTATCCAATTTTACTTAACCCAACTCCTTAAGTATCCAATTTTACCAAACACAACTCCTTAATTATCCAATTTTACTTAACCCAACTTCTTAATTATCCAATTTTACCTAACACAACTCCTCAATTATCCAATTTTACTTAACCCAACTCCTTTATTATCTAA
Source organism: Philonthus cognatus (assembly GCA_932526585.2). Taxonomy (NCBI): domain Eukaryota; kingdom Metazoa; phylum Arthropoda; class Insecta; order Coleoptera; family Staphylinidae; genus Philonthus; species Philonthus cognatus. Next base: position 484,819 of record OW052244.1, read on the forward strand.
TTTTACCTTACACAATTTCTTAAATATCCAATTTTACCTAACCCAACTCCTTAATTATCCAATTTTACCAAACACAACTCCTTAATTATCCAATTTTACTAAACACAACTCTTTAATTATCTAATCTTACCTAACCCAACTCCCGAATTATTCAATTTTACCTAACACAACTCCTTAAATATCCAATTTTACCAAACACAACTCCTAAATTATCCAATTTTACCTAACCAAACTCCTTAATTATCCAATTTTACCAAACACAACTTCCTAAATATCCAATTTTACCTATTTTTTTTTATTTTTGGATTGATTGAGTTACTTGAAGATAATTATACTTTGATTAAAAAACACTTAAAACCTTTCTTTAATACTTTATTTTGTAACCAAATGTACTTATTTTTTTTTTATTTATTTTTTTTTTCTTTGGATTGATTGAGTTGAGATAATTATACTTTAATTGAAAAACACTTAGAACCTTTCTTCAATACTTTATTTTGTAACCAAATGTACTATTATTTTTATTTCCCTAACACAACTCCTTAATTATCCAATTTTACCAAACACAACTTTTTGATTATCTAATTTTACCTAACCCAACTCCCTAATTATCCAATTTTACCAAACACAACTCCTCAATTATCCAATTTTACCTAACCCAACTCCTTAATTATCCAATTTTACCAAACACAACTCCTTTATTATCCAATTTTACCTAACCCAACTTCTTAATAATCCAATTTTACCTAACACAACTCCTTAATTATCCAATTTTACCTAACACAACTGCTTAATTATCCAATTTTACAAAACACAACTCCTCAATTATTCAATTTTACCTAACCCAACTCCTTAATTATCCAATTTTACCAAACACAACTCCTTTATTATCCAATTTTACCTAACCCAACTTCTTAATAATCCAATTTTACCTGACACAATTCCTTTATTATCCAATTTTACCTAACACAACTGCTTAATTATCCAATTTTACAAAACACAACTCCTTTATTATCCAATTTTACCTAACCAAACTCCTTAATTATCCAATTTTACTTAACACAACTCCTTAATTATCCAATTTTACCTAACCTAACTCCTTAATTATTCAATTGTACCTAACACAACTCCTCAATTATCCAATTTTACCTAACCCAACTCCACAATTATCCAATTTTACCTGACACAACTCCTTAAGTATCCAATTTTACCTAACACAACTCCTTAATTATCCAATTTTACTAAACACAACTCCTTAATTATCCAATTTTACCTAACCAAACTCCTTAATTATCCAATTTTACCTAACACAACTCCTTAATTATCCAATTTTACCCAACCCAACTCCTTAATTATCCAATTTTACCTCACATAATTCCTTAATTATCTAATTTTACCTAACACAACTCCTTAATTATCCAATTTTACCCAACACAACTCCTTAATTATCCAATTTTACCTAACCCAACTCCTTAATTATCCAATTTTACCAAACACAACTCCTCAATTATCCAATTTTACCTAACCCAACTCCTTAATTATCCAATTTTACCTAACCCAACTCCTTATTTTTCAAATTTTACTTAACACAACTCCTTAATTATCCAATTTTACCTAACACAACTCCTTAATTTTCCAATTTTACCAAACACAACTTCTTGATTATCTAATTTTACCTAACCCAACTCCTTAATTATCCAATTTTACCAAACACAACTCCTCAATTATCCAATTTTACTTAACCCAACTCCTTAATTATCCAATTTTACCAAACACAACTCCTTTATTATCCAATTTTACCTAACCCAACTTCTTAATAATCCAATTTTACCTGACACAACTCCTTAATTATCCAATTTTACCTAACACAACTGCTTAATTATCCAATTTTACATAACACAACTCCTTTATTATCCAATTTTACCTAACCAAACTCCTTAATTATCCAATTTTACTTAACACAACTCCTTAATTATCCAATTTTACCTAACCTAACTCCTTAATTATCCAATTGTACCTAACAAAACTCCTTAATTATCCAATTTTACCTAACCCAACTCCACAATTATCCAATTTTACCTATCCAAACTCCTTAGTTATCCAATTTTACCTAACACAACTCCTAAATTATCCAATTTTACCAAACACAACTCCTTAATTATCCAATTTTACCTAACCCAACTCCTTAATTTTCCAATTTTACCCAACACAACTTCTTAATTATCCAATTTTACCTAACCCAACTCCTTAATTATCCAATTTTATCTAACCCAACTACTTAATTATCCAATTTTAAAAAACACAACTCCTCAATTATCCAATTTTACCTAACCCAACTCCTTAATTATCTAATTTTACCTAACAAAACTCCCTAATTATCCAATTTTACCAAACACAACTACTTAATTATCCAATTTTACCTAACCTAACTCCTTAATTATCCAATATTACCTAACACAACTCCTTAATTATTCAATTTTACCAAACACAACTCCTTAATTATCCAATTTTACCAAACACAACTTCTTAATTATTCAATTTTACTTAACCCAACTCCTTAATTATCCAATTTTACCTAACACAACTCCTTAATTATCCAATTTTCCCTAACCCAACTCCTTAATTATCCAATTTCACCAAACGCAACTCCAGATTTATCCAATTTCACCTTACCCAACTCCTTAATTATCCAATTTTACCAAACACAACTTCTTGATTATCTAATTTTAAATAACCAAACTCCTAAATTATCCAATTTTACCAAACACAACTCCTCAATTATCCAATTTTACCTAACCCAACTCCTTAATTATCCAATTTTACCAAACACAACTTCTTGAATATCCAATTTTACCTAACCCAACTCCTTAATTATCCAATTTTACCTAACACAACTCCTTAATTATCCAATTTTACAAAACACAACTCCTTAATTATCGAATTTTACCTAACCCAACTCCTTAAATATCCAATTTTACCTAACATAACTCCTTAATTTTCCAATTTTACCTAACCCAACTCCACAATTATCCAATTTTACCTGACACAACTCCTTAATTATCCAATTTTACCTTACACAACTCCCTAATTATCCAATTTTACCTAACCCAACTCCTTAATTATTCAATTTTACCTTAGCTAACTCCTTAATTATCCAATTTTACCTAACACAACTCCTTAATTATCCAATTTTACCTAACCTAACTCCTTAATTATCCAATTTTACCTAACACAACTCCTTAATTATCTAATTTTACCTCACCCAACTCCACAATTATCCAATTTTACCTGACACAACTCCTTAATTATCCAATTTTACCTAACACAACTCCTTAATTATCCAATTTTACCAAACACAACTCTTTAATTATCCAATTTTACTCAACCCAACTCTTTAATTATCTAATTTTACCTAACCCAATTCATTAATTATCCAATTTTACCAAACACAACTCCTGAATTATCCAATTTTACCTAACCTAACTCCTTAATTATCTAATTTTACCAAACACAACTTCCTAAATATCCAATTTTACGAATTTTTTTTTTTTATTAATTGAGGTTCTTGAAGATAATTATACTGTAAATAAAAAACACTTAGAACATTTCTTCAATACTTTATTTTGTAACCAAATGTACTTTTTTTTTTTATTTACCTAACACAACTCCTTAATTATCCAATTTTACCAAACACAACTCCCTATTTATCCAATTTTACCTAACACAACTCCTTAATTATCCAATTTTACCAAACACAACTCCTTAATTATCTAATTTTACCTAACCCAACTCCTCAATTATCCAATTTCACCAAACACAACTCCTCAATTATCCAATTTTACCCAACCCAACTCCTTAATTATCCAATTTTACCTAACCCAACTCCTTAATTTTCCAATTTTACCCAACACAACTCCTTAATTATCCAATTTTACCTAACCCAACTCCTTAAATATCCAATTTTACCTAACCCAACTCCTTAAATATCCAATTTTACCCAACCCAACTCCTTAATTATCCAATTTTACCTAACCCAACTCCTTAATTTTCCAATTTTACCCAACACAACTCCTTAATTATCCAATTTTACCTAACCCAACTCCTTAATTATCCAATTTTACCTAACAAAACTCCCTAATTATCCAATTTCACCAAACACAACTACTTAATTATCCAATTTTACCTAACCCAACTCCTTAATTATCAAATTTTACCCAACACAACTCCTTAATTATTCAATTTTACCAAACACAACTCCTTAATTATCCAATTTTACCAAACACAACTTCTTAATTATTCAATTTTACTTAACCCAACTCTTTAATTATCCAATTTTACCTAACACAACTCCTTAATTATCCAATTTTACCTAACCCAACTCATTAATTATCCAATTTCACCAAACACAACACCAGAATTATCCAATTTTACCTTACCCAACTTCTTAATTATCCAATTTTACCAAACACAACTCCTTAAATATCCAATTTTACCTAACCCAAATCCTTAATTATCCAATTTTACCTAACACAACTTCTTAATTATCCAATTTTCCAAAACACAACTCCTTAATTATCGAATTTTACCTAACCCAACTCCTTAATTATCCAATTTTACCTAACACAACTCCTTAATTATCCAATTTTACCTAACCCAACTCCTTAATTATCAAATTTTACCCAACACAACTCCTTAATTATTCAATTTTACCAAACACAACTCCTTAATTATCCAATTTTACCAAACACAACTTCTTAATTATTCAATTTTACTTAACCCAACTCTTTAATTATCCAATTTTACCTAACACAACTCCTTAATTATCCAATTTTACCTAACCCAACTCATTAATTATCCAATTTCACCAAACACAACACCAGAATTATCCAATTTTACCTTACCCAACTCCTTAATTATCCAATTTTACCAAACACAACTCCTTAAATATCCAATTTTACCTAACCCAAATCCTTAATTATCCAATTTTACCTAACACAACTTCTTAATTATCCAATTTTCCAAAACACAACTCCTTAATTATCGAATTTTACCTAACCCAACTCCTTAATTATCCAATTTTACCTAACACAACTCCTCAATTATCCAATTTTACCTAACCCAACTCCTTAATTATCCAATTTTACCTAACCCAACTCCTTATTTTTCAAATTTTACTTAACACAACTCCCTAATTATCTAATTTTACCTAACCCAACTCCTTAATTATCCAATTTTACCAAACACAACTCTTCAATTATCCAATTTTACCTAGCCCAACTCCTTAAAAATCCAATTTTACCAAACACAACTCCTTTATTATCCAATTTTACCTAACCCAACTTCTTAATAATCCAATTTTACCTGACACAACTCCTTAATTATCCAATTTTACCTAACACAACTGCTTAATTATCCAATTTTACAAAACACAACTCCTTTATTATCCAATTTTACCTAACCAAACTCCTTAATTATCCAATTTTACTTAACACAACTCCTTAATTATCTAATTTTACCTAACCTAACTCCTTAATTATCCAATTGTACCTAACACAACTCCTTAATTATCCAATTTTACCTAACCAAACTCCTTAATTATCCAATTTTACTTAACACAACTCCTTAATTATCCAATTGTACCTAACACAACTCCTTAATTATCAAATTTTACCTAACCCAATTCATTAATTATCCAATTTTACCAAACACAACTCCTGAATTATCCAATTTTACCTAACCTAACTCCTTAATTATCTAATTTTACCAAACACAACTTCCTAAATATCCAATTTTACAAATTTTTTTTTATTTTTTTTTTTTGATTAATTGAGGTTCTTGAAGATAATTATACTTTAAATAAAAAACACTTAGAACCTTTCTTCAATACTTTATTTTGTAACCAAATGTACTTTTTTTTTTTTATTTACCTAACACAACTCCCTAATTATCCAATTTTACCAAACACATCTCCCTATTTATCCAATTTTACTTAACATAACTCCTTAGTTATCCAATTTTACCTAACACAACTCCTAAATTATCCAATTTTACCAAACACAACTCCTTAATTATCCAATTTTACCTAACCCAACTTCCCAATTATCCAATTTTACCAAACACAACTCCTCAATTATCCAATTTTACCTAACCCAACTCCTTAATTATCCAATTTTACCTAACCCAACTCCTTAATTTTCCAATTTTACCCAACACAACTCCTTAATTATCCAATTTTACCTAACCCAACTCCTTAATTATCCAATTTTACCTAACCCAACTCCTTAATTATCCAATTTTAAAAAACACAACTCCTCAATTATGCAATTTTACCTAACCCAACTCCTTAATTATCTAATTTTACCTAACAAAATTCCCTAATTATCCAATTTTACCAAACACAACTACTTAATTATCCAATTTTACCTAACCTAACTCCTTAATTATCCAATTTTACCTAACACAACTCCTTAATTATTCAATTTTACCAAACACAACTCCTTAATTATCCAATTTTACCAAACACAACTTCTTAATTATTCAATTTTACTTAACCCAACTCCTTAATTATCCAATTTTACCTAACACAACTCCTTAATTATCCAATTTTCCCTAACCCAACTCCTTAATTATCCAATTTCACCAAACACAACTCCAGATTTATCCAATTTCACCTTACCCAACTCCTCAATTATCCAATTTTACCTAACCCAACTCCTTAATTATCCAATTTTACCAAACACAACTCCTTAAATATCCAATTTTACCTAACCCAACTCATTAATTATCCAATTTTACCTAACCCAACTCCTTAATTATCCAATTTTACCAAACACAACTTCTTAAATATCCAATTTTACCTAACCCAACTCCTTAATTATCCAATTTTACCTAACCCAACTCCTTAAATATCCAATTTTACCTAACATAACTCCTTAATTTTCCAATTTTACCTAACACAACTCCTTAATTATCCAATTTTACCTAACATAACTCCTTAATTTTCCAATTTTACCTAACCCAACTCCACAATTATCCAATTTTACCTGACACAACTCCTAAATTATCCAATTTTACCTTACACAACTCCCTAATTATCCAATTTTACCTAACCCAACTCCTTAATTATTCAATTTTACCTAACCTAACTCCTTAATTATCCAATTTTACCTAACACAACTCCTTAATTATCCAATTTTACCTAACCTAACTCCTTAATTATCCAATTTTACCTAACACAACTCCTTAATTATCTAATTTTACCTCACCCAACTCCACAATTATCCAATTTTACCTGACACAACTCCTTAATTATCCAATTTTACCAAACACAACTCTTTAATTATCCAATTTTACTCAACCCAACTCCTTAATTTTCCAATTTTACCTAACACAACTCCTTAATTATCAAATTTTACCTAACCCAATTCATTAATTATCCAATTTTACCAAACACAACTCCTGAATTATCCAATTTTACCTAACCTAACTCCTTAATTATCTAATTTTACCAAACACAACTTCCTAAATATCCAAGTTTACAAATTTTTTTTTATTTTTTTTTTTTGATTAATTGAGGTTCTTGAACATAATTATACTGTAAATAAAAAACACTTAGAACCTTTCTTCAATACTTTATTTTGTAACCAAATGTACTTTTTTTTTTTTATTTACCTAACACAACTCCTTAATTATCCAATTTTAAAAAACACAACTCCCCAATTATCCAATTTTACCTAATCCAACTCCTTAATTATCCAATTTTACCTAACAAAACTCCCTAATTATCCAATTTTACCAAACACAACTACTTAATTATCCAATTTTACCTAACCCACCTCCTTAATTATCAAATTTTACCCAACACAACTCCTTAATTATTCAATTTTACCAAACACAACTCCTTAATTATCCAATTTTACCAAACACAACTTCTTAAATATTCAATTTTACTTAACCTAACTCTTTAATTATCCAATTTTTCCTAACACAACTCCTTAATTATTCATATTTACCTAACCCAACTCCTTAATTATCCAATTTTACCAAACACAACTCCAGAATTATCCAATTTTACCTTACCCAACTCCTTAATTTGCCAATTTTACCAAACACAACTTCTTGATTATCCAATTTTACCTAACCCAACTCTTTAATTATCCAATTTTACCAAACACAACTCCTCAATTATCCAATTTTACCTAACCCAACTCCTTAATTATCCAATTTTACCTAACACAACTCCTTAATTATCCAATTTTCCAAAACACATCTCCTTAATTATCGAATTTTACCTAACCCAACTCCTTAATTATCCAATTTTAACTAACACAACTCCTTAATTATCCAATTTTACCTAACCCAACTCCACAATTATCCAATTTTACCTGACACAACTCCTTAATTATCCAATTTTACCTAACACAAGTCCTTAAATATCCAATTTTACCTAACCCAACTCCTTAATTATCCAATTTAACTTAACCCAACTCCTTAAGTATCCAATTTTACCAAACACAACTCCTTAATTATCCAATTTTACTTAACCCAACTTCTTAATTATCCAATTTTACCTAACACAACTCCTCAATTATCCAATTTTACTTAACCCAACTCCTTTATTATCTAATTTTACCTTACACAATTTCTTAAATATCCAATTTTACCTAACCCAACTCCTTAATTATCCAATTTTACCTAACACAACTCCTTAATCATCCAATTTTACCTAACACAACTCCTTAAATATCTTTATTTACCAAACAAAACTCCCTAATTATCCAATTGCACTTAACCTAACTCCTTAATTATCCGATTTTACCAAACACAACTCCTTAATTATCCAATTTTACCAAACACAACTCTTTAATTGGCTAATCTTACCTAACCCAACTCCCGAATTATTCAATTTTACCTAACACAACTCCTTAATTATCCAATTTTACCAAACACAACTCCTAAATTATCCAATTTTACCTAACCAAACTCCTTAATTATCCAATTTTACCAAACACAACTTCCTAAATATCCAATTTTACCTATTTATTTTATTTTTGGATTGATTGAGTTACTTGAAGATAATTATACTTTGATTAAAAAACACTTAGAACCTTTCTTTAATACTTTATTTTGTAACCAAATGTACTTATTTTTTTTTTATTTATTTTTTTTTTCTTTGGATTGATTGAGTTACTTGAAGATAATTATACTTTAATTGAAAAACACTTAGAACCTTTCTTCAATACTTTATTTTGTAACCAAATGTACTATTTTTTTTATTTCCCTAACACAACTCCTTAATTATCCAATTTTACCAAACACAACTTCTTGATTATCTAATTTTACCTAACCCAACTCCTTAATTATCCAATTTTACCAAACACAACTCCTTTATTATCCAATTTTACCTAACCCAACTTCTTAATAATCCAATTTTACCTGACACAACTCCTTAAGTATCCAATTTTACCTAACCCAACTCCTTAATTATCCAATTTTACCAAACACAACTCCTTTATTATCCAATTTTACCTAACCCAACTTCTTAATAATCCAATTTTACCTGACACAATTCCTTAATTATCCAATTTTACCTAACCAAACTCCTTAATTATCCAATTTTACTTAACACAACTCCTTAATTATCAAATTTTACCTATTCTAACTCCTTAATTATCCAATTGTACCTAACACAACTCCTCAATTATCCAATTTTACCTAACCCAACTCCACAATTATCCAATTTTACCTGACACAACTCCTTAAGTATCCAATTTTACCTAACACAACTCCTTAATTATCCAATTTTACTAAACACAACTCCTTAATTATCCAATTTTACCTAACCAAACTCCTTAATTATCCAATTTTACCTAACACAACTCCTTAATTATCCAATTTTACCCAACCCAACTCCTTAATTATCCAATTTTACCTCACATAATTCCTTAATTATCTAATTTTACCTAACACAACTCCTTAATTATCCAATTTTACCCAACACAACTCCTTAATTATCCAATTTTACCTAACCCAACTAAATAATTATCCAATTTCACCAAACACAACTCCTCAATTATCCAATTTTACCTAACCCAACTCCTTAATTATCCAATTTTACCTAACCCAACTCCTTATTTTTCAAATTTTACTTAACACAACTCCTTAATTATCCAATTTTACCTAACACAACTCCTTAATTATCCAATTTTACCAAACACAACTTCTTGATTATCTAATTTTACCTAACCGAACTCCTTAATTATCCAATTTTACCTAACACAACTCCTCAATTATCCAATTTTACCTAACCCAACTCCTTAATTATCCAATTTTACCAAACACAACTCCTTTATTATCCAATTTTACCTAACCCAACTTCTTAATAATCCAATTTTACCTGACACAACTCCTTAATTATCCAATTTTACCTAACCCAACTCCTTAATTTTCCAATTTTAACCAACACAACTCCTTAATTATCCAATTTTACCTAACCCAACTCCTTAAATATCCAATTTTACCTAACCCAACTCCTTAATTATCCAATTTTACCTAACACAACTCCTTAATTATCCAATTTTCCAAAACACAACTCCTTAATTATCGAATTTTACCTAACCCAACTCCTTAATTATCCAATTTTAACTAACACAACTCCTTAATTATCCAATTTTACCTAACCCATTTCTTTAATTATCCAATTACCAAACACAACTCCTTAATTATCCAATTTTACCAAACACAACTCCCTAATTATCTAATTTTACCTAACCCAACTCCTTAATTATCCAATTTTACCTGACACAACTCTTTAATTATCCAATTTTACCTAACACTACTGCCTAATTATCCAATTTTACCAAACACAACTCCATTATTATCCAATTTTACCTAACCCAACTCCATAATTATCCAATTTTAGTAAACACAACTCCTTAATTATCTAATTTTACCTTACCCAACTCCTTAATTATCCAATTTTATTAAACACAACTCCTCAATTATCCAATTTTACCTAACCCAACTCCTTAATTTTCCAATTTTACCTAACACAACTCCTTAATTATCCAATTTTCCAAAACACAACTCCTTAATTATCGAATTTTACCTAACCCAACTCCTTAATTATCCAATTTTAACTAACACAACTCCTTAATTATCAAATTTTACCTAACCCATTTCTTTAATTATCCAATTACCAAACACAACTCCTTAATTATCCAATTTTACCAAACACAACTCCCTAATTATCTAATTTTACCTAACCCAACTCCTTAATTATCCAATTTTACCTGACACAACTCTTTAATTATCCAATTTTACCTAACACTACTGCCTAATTATCCAATTTTACCAAACACAACTCCATTATTATCCAATTTTACCTAACCCAACTCCTTAATTATCCAATTTTAGTAAACACAACTCCTTAATTATCTAATTTTACCTTACCCAACTCCTTAATTATCCAATTTTATTAAACACAACTCCTCAATTATCCAATTTTACCTAACCCAACTCCTTAATTATCCAATTTTACCTAACACAACTCCTTAATTATCCAATTATACCTAACCCAACTCCTTAATTATCCAATTTTACCAAACACAACTCCTGAACTATTCAATTTTACCTAACCTAACTCCTTAATTATCTAATTTTACCATACACAACTCCTTAATTATCTAATTTTACCTAACCCAACTCCTTAATTATCCAATTTTACTAAACACAACTCCTTAATTATCCAATTTTACCTAACCCAACTCCTTATGTATCCAATTTTACCTAACACAGCTCCTTAATTATCCAATTTTACCTAACCTAACTCCTTATTATCCAATTTTACCAAACACAACTCCCTAATTATCTAATTTTACATAACCCAACTCCTTATTTATCCAATTTTACCTGACACAACTACTTAATTATCCAATTTTACCTAACACAACTGCTTAATTATCCAATTTTACCAAACACGACTCCTTGATTATCCAATTTTAACTAACACAACTCCTTAATTATCCAATTTTCCCTAACCCAACTCCTTAATTATCCAATTTCACCAAACACAACTCCAGATTTATCCAATTTCACCTTACCCAACTCCCTAATTATCCAATTTTACCAAACACAACTTCTTGATTATCTAATTTTAGCTAACATAACTCCTTAATTATCCAATTTTACCAAACACAACTCCTCAATTATCCAATTTCACCTAACCCAACTCCTTAATTATCCAATTTTACCAAACACAACTTCTTAAATATCCAATTTTACCTAACCCAACTCCTTAAATATCCAATTTTACCTAACATAACTCCTTAATTATCCAATTTTACCTAACCCAACTCCTTAATTATCCAATTTTACCTAACCCAACTCTTTGATTATTTAGTTTTACCTAACCTAACTCCTTAATTATCCAATTTTACCTAACACAACTCCTTAATTATCTAATTTTACCTAACCCAACTCCACAATTATCCAATTTTACCTGACACAACTCCTTAATTATCCAATTTTACCTAACACAACTCCTTAATTATCAAATTTTACCTAACCCAATTCATTAATTATCCAATTTTACCAAACACAACTCCTGAATTATCCAATTTTACCTTACCTAACTCTTTAATTATCTAATTTTACCAAACACAACTTCCTAAATATCCAATTTTACGAATTTTTTTTTTTTTTTTTGATTAATTGAGGTTCTTGAAGATAATTATACTGTAAATAAAAAACACTCAGAACCTTTCTTCAATACTTTATTTTGTAACCAAATGTACTTTTTTTTTTTTATTTATTTACCTAACACAACTCCTTAATTATCCAATTTTATTAAACACAACTCCCTATTTATCCAATTTTACCTAACATAACTCCTTAGTTATCCAATTTTACCTAACACAACTCCTTAATTATCCAATTTTACCAAACACAACTCCTTACTTATCTAATTTTACCTAACCCACCTCCTCAATTATCCAATTTCACCAATCACAACTCCTCAATTATCCAATTTTACCTAACCCAACTCCTTAATTATCCAATTTTACATAACCCAACTCCCTTATTTTCCAATTTTACCCAACACAACTCCTTAATTATCCAATTTTACCTAACCCAACTCCTTAAATATCCAATTTTACCTAACCCAACTCCTTAATTATCCAATTTTAAAAATCACAACTCCTCAATTATCCAATTTTACCTTACCCAACTCCTTAATTATCCAATTTTACCTAACAAAACTCCCTCATTATCCAATTTTACCAAACACAACTACTTAATTATCCAATTTTACCTAACCCAACTCCTTAATTATCAAATTTTACCCAACACAACTCCTTAATTATTCAATTTTACCAAACACAACTCCTTAATTATCCAATTTTACCAAACACAACTTCTTAATTATTCAATTTTACTTAACCCAACTCTTTAATTATCCAATTTTACCTAACACAACTCCTTAATTATCCAATTTTACCTAACCCAACTCTTTAATTATCCAATTTCACCAAACACAACTCCAGAATTATCCAATTTTACCTTACCCAACTCCTTAATTTGCCAATTTTACCAAACACAACTTCTTGATTATCCAATTTTACCTAACTCAACTCCTTAATTATCCAATTTTACCGAACACAACTCCTTAAATATCCAATTTTACCTAACCCAACTCCTGAATTATCCAATTTTACCTAACACAACTCCTTAATTATTTAATATTCTAAAACACAACTCCTTATTTATCGAATTTTACCTAACCCAACTCCTTAATTATCCAATTTTACCTAACACAACTCCTTAATTATCCAATTTTACCTAACCCAACTCCACAATTATCCAATGTTACCTGACACAACTCCCTAATTATCCAATTTTACCTTACACAACTCCCTAATTATCCAATTTTACCTAACCCAACTTCTTAATTATCCAATTTTACCTAACCCAACTCCTTAATTATCCAATTTTACCTAACACAAGTCCTTAATTATCCAATTTTACCTAACCCAACTCCTTAATTATCCAATTTTACCAAACACAACTCCTCAATTATCCAATTTTACCTAACTTAACTCCTTAATTATCCAATTTTACCTAACCCAGCCCCTTATTTTTCAAATTTTACTTAACACAACTCCTTAATTATCCAATTTTACCTAACACAACTCCTTAATTATCCAATTTTACCAAACACAACTCTTTAATTATCCAATTTTACCCAATCCAACTCCTTAATTATTCAATTTTACCTAACCCAACTCCTTAATTTTCAAATTTTACCAAACACAACTCCTTAATTATCCAATTTTACCTAACACAACTCCTTAATTATCCAATTTTACCTAACCCAACTCCTTAATTATCTAATTTTACCAAACACAACTCCTTAATTATCTAATTTTACTTAAGCTTACTCCTCAATTATCTAATGTTACCAAACAAAACTCCCTAATTATCCAATTTTACCAAACCTATTTCCCTAATTATCTAATTTTACCAAACACAACTCCTTAATTATTCAATTTTACCTAACCCAACTCCTTAATTATCCTCTTTTACCAAACACAACTCCTTAATTATCCAATTTTACCTAACCCAACTCCATAATTATCCAATTTAACCAAACACAACTCCTTAATTATTCAATTCTACCTAACACAACTCATTAATTATCCAATTTTACTAAACACAACCCCTTAATTATCTAATTTTACCTAACCCAACTCCTTAATTATCCAATTTCACCAAACACAACTCCTTAATTATCCAATTTTACCTAACCCAACTCCTTAAATATCCAATTTTACCAAACACAACTCCTTATTTATCCAATTTTACCTAAGCTAACTACTTAATTATCTAATTTTACTAAACACAACTCCCTAATTATCCAATTTTACTTAACCTAACTTCTTAATTATCCAATTTTTCTAAACACAACTCCTTAATTATCCAATTTTACCTAACACAACTCCTTAATTATCCAATTTTACCTAACACAACTCCTAAATTATCCAATTTTACCTAACTCAACTCCTTAATTATCCAATTTCACCAAACACAACTCTTTAATTATCCAATTTTACCTAACCCAACTCCTTAAATATCCAATTTTACCAAACACAACTCCTTATTTATCCAATTTTACCTAACCCAACTCCTTAATTATCCAATTTTACCAAACACAACTCCTTAAATATCCAATTTTACTAAACACAACTCTTTAATTATCCAATTTTACCTAACCAAACTCCTTAATTTTTCAATTTTACCTAACACAATTTCTTAATTATCCAAATTTCCCTAACCCAACTCCCTAATTACTTAATTTTACCTAACACAACTCCTTAATTATCCAATTTTACCTAACACAACTCCTTAATTATCCAATTTTACCTAACTCAACTCCTTAATTATCCAATTTTACTCAAACACAACTCCTGAATTATCCAATTTTACCTAACCCAACTCCTTAATTATCTAATTTTACCAAACACAACTTCCTAAATATCCAATTTTACCTATTTTTTTTTTTTTGGATTGATTGAGGTTCTTGAAGATAACTATACTTTAAATAAAAAACAATTAGAAACTTTCTTCAATACTTTATTTTGTAACCAAATGTACTTTTTTTTTTTTATTTACCTAACACAATTCCTTAATTATCCAATTTTACCAAACACAACTCCCTATTTATTTAATTTCACCTAACATAACTTCTAAATTATCCAATTTTACCTAACACAACTCCTTAATTATCCAATTTTAATAAACACAACTCCTTAATTATCTAATTTTACCTAACCCAACTCCTTAATTATCCAATTTTACCAAACACAACTCCTCAATTATCCAATTTTACCTAACCCAACTCCTTAATTATCCAATTTTACCTAACCCAAATCCTTAATTTTCCAATTTTACCCAACACAACTCCTTAATTATCCAATTTTACCTAACCCAACTCCTTAATTATCCAATTTTACCTAACCCAACTCCTTAATTATGCAATTTTACCCAACACAACTCCTCAATTATCCAATTTTACCTAACCCAACTCCTTAATTATCTAATTTTACCTAACACAACTCCCTAATTATCCAATTTTACCCAACACAACTACTTAATTATCCAATTTTACCTAACCCAACTTCTTAATTATCCAATTTTGCCTAACACACCTCCTAAATTATTCAATTTTACCAAACACAACTCCTTAATTATCCAAATTTACTAAACACAACTCCTCAATTATCCAATTTTACCTAACCCAACTCCTTAATTATCTAATTTTACCTAACACAACTCCCTAATTATCCAATTTTACCCAACACAACTACTTAATTATCCAATTTTACCTAACCCAACTCCTCAATTATCCAATTTTACCTAACCCAACTCCTTAATTATCCAATTTTACCAAACACAACTCCTCAATTATCCAATTTTACCTAACCCAAATCCTTAATTTTCCAATTTTACCCAACACAACTCCTTAATTATCCAATTTTACCTAACCCAACTCCTTAATTATCCAATTTTACCTAACCCAACTCCTTAATTATGCAATTTTACTAAACACAACTCCTCAATTATCCAATTTTACCTAACCCAACTCCTTAATTATCTAATTTTACCTAACACAACTCCTTAATTATCCAATTTTACCTAACCCAACTCCCTAATTATCCAATTTCACCAAACACAACTCCAGAATTATCCAATTTCACCTTACCTAACTCCTTAATTATCCAATTTTACCAAACACAACTTCTTGATTATCCAATTTTACCTAACCCAACTCCTTAATTATTCAATTTTACCTAACACAACTCTCTAATTATCCAATTTTACCTAACCCAACTCCTTAATTTTACAATTTTACCTAACACAACTCCTCAATTATCCAATTTTACCTAACCCGACTCCTTAATTACCCAATTTTACCAAACACAACTCCTTAATTATCTAATTTTACCTAACCCAAATCCCTAATTATCCAATTTTATCAAACACAACTCCTTAAATATCCAATTTTACCAAACACAACTCCTTAATTATCCAAATTTACCTAACACAACTCCTTAATTATCCAATTTTACCAAACACAACTCTTTAATTATCCAATTTTACTAAACACAACTCTTTAATTGTCCAATTTTACCTAACCTAACTAACAAATTATTCAATTTTAAATACCACAACTCCTTAATTATCCAATTTTACCTAACCCACCTCCTTAAATTTCCAATTTTACTCAACACAACTCCCTAATTATCCAATTTTACCTAACCCAACTTCTTGATTATCCAATGTTACCAAACACAACTCCCTAATTATCCAATTTTATTTAACCCAACTCCATAATTATTCAATTTTACCTGACACAACTCCTTAATTATCTAATTTTACCTAACACAACTGCTTAATTATCCAATTTTACCAAACACAACTTCTTAATTATTCAATTTTACCTAACCCAACTACCTAATTATCCAATTTTACCTAACCCAACTTCTTAATTATTCAATTTTACCAAACACAACTCCCTAATTATCCAATTTTACTTAACCCAACTTTATAATTATCCAATTTTACCTGACATAACTCCTTAATTATCCAATTTTACCTAACACAACTGCTTAATTATCCAATTTTACCAAACACAACTCCTTTATAGTCTAATTTTACCTAACCAAACTCCTAAATGATCTGATTTTACCTTACACAACTCCTTAATTATCCAATTTTACAAAACACAATTCCTTAATTATCCAATTTTACTTAACTCAATTCTTTAATTATCCAATTTTACCTAACACAACTCCTTAATTATCTATTTTTACCTAACCCAACTCTGTAATTATTTAATTTTACCTAACACAACTTCTTAATTATTTAATTTTACCAAACACAACTCCTTAATTATTTAATGTTACCTAACACAACTCCTTAATTATTCAATTTTACCTAACCCAACTCCTTAATTATCCTCTGTTACCAAACATAACTTCCTAATTATCCAATTTTACCTAACCCAACTCCTTAATTATCCAATTTAACCAAACACAACTCTTTACTTATCCAATTTCACCTAACACAACTCATTAATTATCCAATTTTACTAAACACAACTCCCTAATTATCCAATTTAACCCGTCACAACTCCATAATTTTCCAATTTTACCTAACACAACTCCTTAATTATCCAATTTTACCTATTCCAACTCCTTAATTATCCAATTTCACCAAACACAACTCCTTATTTATCCAATTTTACCTAACCTAACTTCTTAATTATCCAATTTAACCAAACACAACTCCTTAATTATCCAATTTTACCTAACACAACTCATTAATTATCCAATTTTACCTAACACAACTCCTAAATTAGCCAATTTTACCTAACACAACTCCTTAATTATCCAATTTCACCAAACACAACTCCTTAATTATCCAATTTTACCTAACACAACTCCTTAATTATCCAATTTTACCTAACACAACTCCTAAATTATCCAATTTTACCTAACACAACTCCTTAATTATCCAATTTTACCTAACCCAACTCCTTAATTATCCAATTTCACCAAACACAACTCCTTAATTATCCAATTTTACCTAACACAACTCCTTAATTATCCAATTTTACCTAACCCAACTCCTTAATTATCCAATTTTACCAAACACAACTCATTAAATATCTAATTTTACCTAACCCAACTCCTTAATTATCCAATTTTACCTAACACAACTCTTTAATTATCCAATTTTACAGAACACAACTCCTTAATTATCCAATTTTACCTAACCCAACTCCTTAATTATCCAATTTTACCTAACACAACTCCTTAATTATCCAATTTAACCAAACACAACTCCTTAATTATCCAATTTTACCTAACACAACTCATTAATTATCCAATTTTACTAAACACAACTCCTTAATTATCTATTTTCACCTAACCCAACTCCGTAATTATTTAATTTTACCTAACACAACTTCTTAATTATTCAATTTTACCAAACACAACTCCTTAATTATCCAATTTTACCTAACACAACTCCTTAATTATCCAATTTTACCAAACACAACTCCCTAATTATCCAATTTTTCTTAACCTTACTCCTCAATTATCTAATTTTACCAAACAAAACTCCCTAATTATCCAATTTTACCTAACCTATTTCCTTAATTATCTAATTTTACCAAACACAACTCCTTAATTATTCAATTTTACCTAACCCAACTCCTTAATTATCCTCTGTTACTAAACATAACTCCTTAATTATCCAATTCTACCTAACCCAACTCCTTAATTATCCAATTTAACCAAACACAACTCCTTAATTATCCAATTTTACCTAACACAACTCATTAATTATCCAATTTTACTAAACACATCTCCCTAATTATCCAATTTTACCTAGCGCAACTCCTTAATTATCCAATTTTACCTAACACAACTTCTTAATTATCCAATTTTACCTAACATAACTCCTTTATTATCCAATTTCACCAAACACAACTCCTTAATTATCCAATTTTACCTAACACAACTCATTATTTATCCAATTTTACTAAACACAACTCCCTAATTATCCAATTTTACCTAACACAACTCCTTATGTATCCAAATTTACCTAACACAAGTTCTTAATTATCCAATTTTACCTAACATAACTCCTTTATTATCCAATTTCACCAAACACAACTCCTAAATTATCCAATTTTACCTAACCTAACTCCTTAATTATCCAATTTTACCAAACACAACTCCTTAATTATCCAATTTTACTAAACACATTCCCTAATTATCCAATTTTACCTAACACAACTCCTTAAATATCCAATTTTACCAAACACAACTCCTTATTTATCCAATTTTACCTAACCCAACTCCTTAATTATCCAATTTAACCAAACACAACTCCTTAATTATCCATATTTACCTAACACTCATTAATTATCCAATTTTACTAAACACAACTCCCTAATTATCTAATTTTACCTAACACAACTCCTTAATTATCCAATTTTACCTAACACAACTCCTTAATTATCCAATTTTACCTAACACAACTCCTAAATTATCCAATTTTACCTAACCTAACTCATTAATTATCCAATTTCACCAAACACAACTCTATAATTATCCAATTTTACCTAATCCAACTCCTTACATATCCAATTTTACCAAACACAACTCCTTATTTATCCAATTTTACCTAACCCAACTCCTTAATTATCCAATTTAACCAAACACAACTCCTTAATTATCCAATTTTACCTAACACAACTCATTAATTATCCAATTTTACTAAACACAACTCCCTAATTATCAAATTTTACCTAACACAACTCCTTAATTATCTAATTTTACCTAACACAACTCCTTAATTATCCAATTTTACCTAACCCAACTCCTTAATTATCCAATTTCACCAAACACAACTCCTTAATTATCCAATTTTACCTATATCAACTCCTTAAATATCCAATTTTACCAAACACAACTCCTTATTTATTTAATTTTACCTAACCCAACTCCTTAATTATCCAATTTAACCAAACACAACTCCTTAATTATCCAATTTTACCTAACACAACTCATTAATTATCCAATTTTACTAAACACAACTCCCTAATTATCCGAATTTACCTAACACAACTCCTTAATTATCCAATTTTACCTAACACAACACCTTAATTATCCAATTTTACCTAACACAACTCCTAAATTATCCAATTTTACCTAACCCAACTCCTTAATTATCCAATTTCACCAAACACAACTCTTTAATTATCCAATTTTACCTAACCCAACTCTCTAAATATCCAATTTTACCAAACACAACTCCTTATTTATCCAATTTTACCTAACCCAACTCCTAAATTATCCAATTTTACCAAACACAATTCCTTAATTATCCAATTTTACTTAACCTAACTTCTTAATTATCCAATTTTTCTAAACACAACTTACTAATTATCCAATTTTACCTAACCCAACTCCCTAATTATTCAATTTTACCAAACACAACTCCTTAATTATCCAAATTTACTAAACACAACTCTTTAATTATCCAATTTTACCTAACCAAACTCCTTAATTATTCAATTTTACCTAACACAACTCCTTAATTATCCAATTTTACCTAACCCAACTCCTTAATTATCCAATTTTACCAAACACAACTCCTTAATTATCCAATTTTACCTAACACAACTCCTTAATTATCCAATTTTACCTAACTCAACTCCTTAATTATCCAATTTTACTAAACACAACTCCTGAATTATCCAATTTTACCTAACCTAACTCCTTAATTATCTAATTTTACTAAGCACAACATCCTAAATATCCAATTTTACCTATTTTTTTTTTTTTTTTTGGATTGATTGAGGTTCTTAAAGATAATTATACTTTAAATAAAAAACACTTAGAACCTTTCTTCAATACTTTATTTTGTAACCAAATGTACTTTTTTTTTCTTTTTATTTACCTAACACAACTCCTTAATTATCCAATTTTACCAAACACAACTCCCTATTTATCCAATTTTACCTAACATAACTCCTTGGTTATCCAATTTTACCTAACACAACTCCTTAATTATCCAATTTTACCAAACACAACTCCTTAATTATCCAATTTTACCTAACCCAACTCCTCAATTATCCAATTTTACCAAACACAACTCCTCAATTATCCAATTTTACCTAACCCAACTCCTTAATTATCCAATTTTACCTAACCCAACTCCCTAATTTTCCAATTTTACTCAACACAACTCCTTAATTATCCAATTTTACCTAACCCAACTCCTTAATTATCCAATTTTACCTAACCCAACTCCTTAATTATCTAATTTTAAAAAACACAACTCCTCAATTATCCAATTTTACCTAACCCAACTCCTTAATTATCCAATTTTACCTAACAAAACTCCCTAATTATCCAATTTTACCAAACACAACTACTTAATTATCCAATTTTACCTAACCCAACTCCTTAATTATCCAATTTTACCTAACACAACTCCTTAAATATTCAATTTTACTAAACACAACTCCTTAATTATCCAATTTTACCAAACACAACTTCTTAATTATTCAATTTTACTTAACCCAACTCCTTAATTATCCAATTTTACCTAACACAACTCCTTAATTATCCAATTTTACCTAACCCAACTCCTTAATTATCCAATTTCACCAAACACAACTCCAGAATTATCCAATTTCACCTTACCCAACTCCTTAATTATTTAATTTTACCAAACACAACTTCTTGATTATCCAATTTTACCTAACCCAACTCCTTAATTATCCAATTTTACCAAACACAACTCCTCAATTATCCAATTTTACCTAACCCAACTCCTTAATTATCCAATTTTACCAAACACAACTCCTTAAATATCCAATTTTACCTAACCCAACTTCTTAATTATCCAATTTTACCTAACACAACTCCTTAATTATCTAATTTTACAAAACACAACTCCTTAATTATCGAATTTTACCTAACCCAACTCCTTAATTATCCAATTTTACCTAACACAACTCCCTAATTATCAAATTTTACCTAACCCAACTCCTTAATTATCCAATTTTACCTAACCCAACTCCTTAATTATCCAATTTTACCTAACACAACTCCTTAATTATCCAATTTTACCTAACCTAACTCCTTAATTATCCAATTTTACTTAACACAACTCCGTAATTATCTAATTTTACCTAACCCAACTCCACAATTATCCAATTTTACCTGACACAACTCCTTAATTATCCAATTTTACCTAACACAACTCCTTAATTATCCAATTTTACCAAACACAACTCCTTAATTATCCAATTTTACCTAACCCAAGTCCTTAATTATCCAATTTTACTAAACACAACTCCTGAATTGTCCAATTTTACCTAACCCAACTTCTTAATTATTTAATTTTACCAAACACAACTTCCTAAATATCCAATTTTACCTATTTTTTTTTTTTTTTTTTGATTGATTGAGGTTCTTGAAGATAATTATACTTTAAATAAATTTTACCTAACCCAACGCCTTGGTTTGCTGAAAACAGGTGGGCCAGAAGTTTCGATGCTATGTTGCACTTGATGTTTAACTGGGTTAGTGAGGTCGAAAGGAGTGGTGAGATCGGGAAATTGATTGAGTAATTTGAAATATGTTGTATGATGATTGGATAATGAATTTATGATCGGCTGTTGCATCAGACTGGACGGTGTCCTCATTAATCGATTATTGGCAATATCAACAATTATGTTGAAATGCCGGAGAAAATCTGCGCCAAGAATCGAGTGGTTTACGGGTGCAAGTATGAAATGCTACTGAAATGTTACATCTAAGCCGATGTTAACTGTTAGTTTAGATAATCCGAAAGTTGAAATTAAATTTCCACTTACGGTTTGCAATGTAAACTTTGTAGAGGGGTGAGTATTGGCATAGAGTTGATTCACCGCCAAAATGCTGACCTGGGCGCCAGTGTCGATAAGAAATTTAGTACCAGAATTTGTATCGCGGATAAAAAATAGTCGACCTGATGGATGAACGGCATCGTAGGTCGACATCAAACCCGTTCTAAACCGTTTCCCCAATCGCAAGGTTTGGTGCATTTTCGTGCATCGTCTTTAAAATTATAGTGATACCAGCACAATTTGTGGTTTGGGTCATCACGTTGTACAGAACGAGACCTGGAAGAAGAACAGTTTCGACTTGGATATTTGTTTTTAGATTGTTGCAAAATAGAGGCAGTTAAGGTGGTTAAATTTTGAGTTAATTCCGAAATTTGATTCTGTAAACTTTGCACCGTTGCTTCGAAATTGCTAAATTTCGTGTCTAATTTGGTGTTATTCGAAACTTGTTCGGAAATGCCAGTAGCACTGATGGACATAGGTGCTGAGATTTCCATCACGTGATCTGCCATTTCTGCAAGATCTGCTAATGACGTACCACGTGATGCAACTAGGATCTTTTGCACATCAGCAGAACCTTTCTTTAATACTTTATTTTGTAACCAAATGTACTTTTTTTTTTTATTTACCTAACACAACTCCTTAATTATCCAATTTTACCAAACACAACTCTTTAATTATCCAATTTTACCAAACACAACTCCTTAATTATCCAATTTTACTAAACACAACTCCTTAATTATCCAATTTTACCTAACACAACTCCTTAATTATCCAATTTTACCTAACCCAACTCCTTAATTATCCAATTTTACCAAACACAACTCCTTAATTATCCAATTTTACCTAACACAACTAATTAATTATCCAATTTTACCTAACCCAACTCCTTAATTATCTAATTTTACTAAACACAACTCTTTAATTATCCAATTCTACCAAACACAACTCCTTAATTATCCAATTTTACTAAACACAACTCCTTAATTATCCAATTTTACCAAACACAACTCCTTAATTATCCAATTTTACCTAACACAACTCCTTAATTATCCAATTTTACCAAACACAACTCCTTAATTATCCAATTTTACTAAACACAACTCTTTAATTATCCAATTTTACCTAACCAAACTCCTTAATTATTCAATTTCACCAAACACAACTCCAGAATTATCCAATTTTACCTAACCCAACTCCTTAATTATCCAATTTTACCAAACACAACTCCTTAATTATCCAATTTTACCTAACACAACTCATTAATTATCCAATTTTACTAAACACAACTCCCTAATTATCCAATTTTACCTAACACAACTCCTTAATTATCCAATTTTACCTAACACAACTCCTTAATTATCCAATTTTACCTAACACAACTCCTAAATTATCCAATTTTACCTAACCCAACTTCTTAATTATCCAATTTCACCAAACACAACTCCTTAATTATCCAATTTTACCTAACCCAACTCCTTAAATATCCAATTTTACTAAACACAACTCCTTATTTATCCAATTTTACCTAACCCAACTCCTTAATTATCCAATTTTACCAAACACAATTCCTAAATTATTCAATTTTACTTAACCTAACTTCTTAATTATCTAATTTTTCTAAACACAACTTCTTAATTATCCAATTTTACCTAACCCAACTCCTTAATTATCCAAATTTACCTAACACAACTCCTTAATTATCCAATTTTACCAAACACAACTCTTTAATTATCCAATTTTACTAAACACAACTCTTTAATTGTCCAATTTTACCTAACCTAACTAACAAATTATTCAATTTTAAATACCACAACTCCTTAATTATCCAATTTTACCTAACCCACCTCCTTAAATTTTCAATTTTACTCAACACAACTCCCTAATTATCCAATTTTACCTAACCCAACTTCTTGATTATCCAATGTTACCAAACACAACTCCCTAATTATCCAATTTTATTTAACCCAACTCCATAATTATTCAATTTTACCTGACACAACTCCTTATTTATCTAATTTTACATAACACAACTGCTTAATTATCCAATTTTACCAAACACAACTTCTTAATTATTCAATTTTACCTAACCCAACTACCTAATTATCTAATTTTACCTAACCCAACTTCTTAATTATTCAATTTTACCAAACACAACTCCCTAATTATCCAATTTTACTTAACCCAACTTTATAATTATCCAATTTTACCTGACATAACTCCTTAATTATCCAATTTTACCTAACACAACTGCTTAATTATCCAATTTTACCAAACACAACTCCTTTATAGTCTAATTTTACCTAACCAAACTCCTAAATGATCTGATTTTACCTTACACAACTCCTTAATTATCCAATTTTACCTAACACAACTCCTTAATTATCCAATTTTACAAAACACAATTCCTTAATTATCCAATTTTACTTAACTCAATTCTTTAATTATCCAATTTTACCTAACACAACTCCTTAATTATCTATTTTTACCTAACCCAACTCTGTAATTATTTAATTTTACCTAACACAACTTCTTAATTATTTAATTTTACCAAACACAACTCCTTAATTATTTAATGTTACCTAACACAACTCCTTAATTATTCAATTTTACCTAACCCAACTCCTTAATTATCCTCTGTTACCAAACATAACTTCTTAATTATCCAATTTTACCTAACCCAACTCCTTAATTATCCAATTTAACCAAACACAACTCTTTACTTATCCAATTTCACCTAACACAACTCATTAATTATCCAATTTTACTAAACACAACTCCCTAATTATCCAATTTAACCCGTCACAACTCCATAATTTTCCAATTTTACCTAACACAACTCCTTAATTATCCAATTTTACCTATTCCAACTCCTTAATTATCCAATTTCACCAAACACAACTCCTTAATTATCCAATTTTACCTAAAGCAACTCCTTAAATATCCAATTTTACCAAACACAACTCCTTATTTATCCAATTTTACCTAACCTAACTTCTTAATTATCCAATTTAACCAAACACAACTCCTTAATTATCCAATTTTACCTAACACAACTCATTAATTATCCAATTTTACCTAACACAACTCCTAAATTAGCCAATTTTACCTAACACAACTCCTTAATTATCCAATTTCACCAAACACAACTCCTTAATTATCCAATTTTACCTAACACAACTCCTTAATTATCCAATTTTACCTAACACAACTCCTAAATTATCCAATTTTACCTAACACAACTCCTAAATTATCCAATTTTACCTAACCCAACTCCTTAATTATCCAATTTCACCAAACACAACTCCTTAATTATCCAATTTTACCTAACACAACTCCTTAATTATCCAATTTTACCTAACCCAACTCCTTAATTATCCAATTTTACCAAACACAACTCATTAAATATCTAATTTTACCTAACCCAACTCCCTAATTATGCAATTTTACCTAACACAACTCTTTAATTATCCAATTTTACAGAACACAACTCCTTAATTATCCAATTTTACCTAACCCAACTCCTTAATTATCCAATTTTACCTAACACAACTCCTTAATTATCCAATTTAACCAAACACAACTCCTTAATTATCCAATTTTACCTAACACAACTCATTAATTATCCAATTTTACTAAACACAACTCCTTAATTATCTATTTTCACCTAACCCAACTCCGTAATTATTTAATTTTACCTAACACAACTTCTTAATTATTCAATTTTACCAAACACAACTCCTTAATTATCCAATTTTACCTAACACAACTCCTTAATTATCCAATTTTACCAAACACAACTCCCTAATTATCCAATTTTTCTTAACCTTACTCCTCAATTATCTAATTTTACCAAACAAAACTCCCTAATTATCCAATTTTACCTAACCTATTTCCTTAATTATCTAATTTTACCAAACACAACTCCTTAATTATTCAATTTTACCTAACCCAACTCCTTAATTATCCTCTGTTACTAAACATAACTCCTTAATTATCCAATTCTACCTAACCCAACTCCTTAATTATCCAATTTAACCAAACACAACTCCCTAATTATCCAATTTTACCTAACACAACTCATTAATTATCCAATTTTACTAAACACATCTCCCTAATTATCCAATTTTACCTAGCGCAACTCCTTAATTATCCAATTTTACCTAACACAACTTCTTAATTATCCAATTTTACCTAACATAACTCTTTTATTATCCAATTTCACCAAACACAACTCCTTAATTATCCAATTTTACCTAACACAACTCATTATTTATCCAATTTTACTAAACACAACTCCCTAATTATCCAATTTTACCTAACACAACTCCTTATGTATCCAAATTTACCTAACACAAGTTCTTAATTATCCAATTTTACCTAACATAACTCCTTTATTATCCAATTTCACCAAACACAACTCCTAAATTATCCAATTTTACCTAACCTAACTCCTTAATTATCCAATTTTACCAAACACAACTCCTTAATTATCCAATTTTACTAAACACATTCCCTAATTATCCAATTTTACCTAACACAACTCCTTAAATATCCAATTTTACCAAACACAACTCCTTATTTATCCAATTTTACCTAACCCAACTCCTTAATTATCCAATTTAACCAAACACAACTCCTTAATTATCCATATTTACCTAACACTCATTAATTATCCAATTTTACTAAACACAACTCCCTAATTATCTAATTTTACCTAACACAACTCCTTAATTATCCAATTTTACCTAACACAACTCCTTAATTATCCAATTTTACCTAACACAACTCCTAAATTATCCAATTTTACCTAACCTAACTCATTAATTATCCAATTTCACCAAACACAACTCTATAATTATCCAATTTTACCTAATCCAACTCCTTACATATCCAATTTTACCAAACACAACTCCTTATTTATCCAATTTTACCTAACCCAACTCCTTAATTATCCAATTTAACCAAACACAACTCCTTAATTATCCAATTTTACCTAACACAACTCATTAATTATCCAATTTTACTAAACACAACTCCCTAATTATCCGAATTTACCTAACACAACTCCTTAATTATCCAATTTTACCTAACACAACACCTTAATTATCCAATTTTACCTAACACAACTCCTAAATTATCCAATTTTACCTAACCCAACTCCTTAATTATCCAATTTCACCAAACACAACTCTTTAATTATCCAATTTTACCTAACCCAACTCTCTAAATATCCAATTTTACCAAACACAACTCCTTATTTATCCAATTTTACCTAACCCAACTCCTAAATTATCCAATTTTACCAAACACAATTCCTTAATTATCCAATTTTACTTAACCTAACTTCTTAATTATCCAATTTTTCTAAACACAACTTACTAATTATCCAATTTTACCAGACCCAACTCCCTAATTATTCAATTTTACCAAACACAACTCCTTAATTATCCAAATTTACTAAACACAACTCTTTAATTATCCAATTTTACCTAACCAAACTCCTTAATTATTCAATTTTACCTAACACAACTCCTTAATTATCCAATTTTACCTAACCCAACTCCTTAATTATCCAATTTTACCAAACACAACTCCTTAATTATCCAATTTTACCTAACACAACTCCTTAATTATCCAATTTTACCTAACTCAACTCCTTAATTATCCAATTTTACTAAACACAACTCCTGAATTATCCAATTTTACCTAACCTAACTCCTTAATTATCTAATTTTACTAAGCACAACATCCTAAATATCCAATTTTACCTATTTTTTTTTTTTTTTTTGGATTGATTGAGGTTCTTAAAGATAATTATGCTTTAAATAAAAAACACTTAGAACCTTTCTTCAATACTTTATTTTGTAACCAAATGTACTTTTTTTTTCTTTTTATTTACCTAACACAACTCCTTAATTATCCAATTTTACCAAACACAACTCCCTATTTATCCAATTTTACCTAACATAACTCCTTGGTTATCCAATTTTACCTAACACAACTCCTTAATTATCCAATTTTACCAAACACAACTCCTTAATTATCCAATTTTACCTAACCCAACTCCTCAATTATCCAATTTTACCAAACACAACTCCTCAATTATCCAATTTTACCTAACCCAACTCCTTAATTATCCAATTTTACCTAACCCAACTCCCTAATTTTCCAATTTTACTCAACACAACTCCTTAATTATCCAATTTTACCTAACCCAACTCCTTAATTATCCAATTTTACCTAACCCAACTCCTTAATTATCTAATTTTAAAAAACACAACTCCTCAATTATCCAATTTTACCTAACCCAACTCCTTAATTATCCAATTTTACCTAACAAAACTCCCTAATTATCCAATTTTACCAAACACAACTACTTAATTATCCAATTTTACCTAACCCAACTCCTTAATTATCCAATTTTACCTAACACAACTCCTTAATTATTCAATTTTACTAAACACAACTCCTTAATTATCCAATTTTACCAAACACAACTTCTTAATTATTCAATTTTACTTAACCCAACTCCTTAATTATCCAATTTTACCTAACACAACTCCTTAATTATCCAATTTTACCTAACCCAACTCCTTAATTATCCAATTTCACCAAACACAACTCCAGAATTATCCAATTTCACCTTACCCAACTCCTTAATTATCTAATTTTACCAAACACAACTTCTTGATTATCCAATTTTACCTAACCCAACTCCTTAATTATCCAATTTTACCAAACACAACTCCTCAATTATCCAATTTTACCTAACCCAACTCCTTAATTATCCAATTTTACCAAACACAACTCCTTAAATATCCAATTTTATCTAACCCAACTTCTTAATTATCCAATTTTACCTAACACAACTCCTTAATTATCTAATTTTACAAAACACAACTCCTTAATTATCGAATTTTACCTAACCCAACTCCTTAATTATCCAATTTTACCTAACACAACTCCCTAATTATCCAATTTTACCTAACCCAACTCCTTAATTATCCAATTTTACCTAACCCAACTCCTTAATTATCCAATTTTACCTAACACAACTCCTTAATTATCCAATTTTACCTAACCTAACTCCTTAATTATCCAATTTTACTTAACACAACTCCGTAATTATCTAATTTTACCTAACCCAACTCCACAATTATCGAATTTTACCTGACACAACTCCTTAATTATCCAATTTTACCTAACACAACTCCTTAATTATCCAATTTTACCAAACACAACTCCTTAATTATCCAATTTTACCTAACCCAAGTCCTTAATTATCCAATTTTACTAAACACAACTCCTGAATTGTCCAATTTTACCTAACCCAACTTCTTAATTATTTAATTTTACCAAACACAACTTCCTAAATATCCAATTTTACCTATTTTTTTTTTTTTTTTTTGATTGATTGAGGTTCTTGAAGATAATTATACTTTAAATAAATTTTACCTAACCCAACGCCTTGGTTTGCTGAAAACAGGTGGGCCAGAAGTTTCGATGCTATGTTGCACTTGATGTTTAACTGGGTTAGTGAGGTCGAAAGGAGTGGTGAGATCGGGAAATTGATTGAGTAATTTGAAATATGTTGTATGATGATTGGATAATGAATTTATGATCGGCTGTTGCATCAGACTGGACGGTGTCCTCATTAATCGATTATTGGCAATATCAACAATTATGTTGAAATGCCGGAGAAAATCTGCGCCAAGAATCGAGTGGTTTACGGGTGCAAGTATGAAATGCTACTGAAATGTTACATCTAAGCCGATGTTAACTGTTAGTTTAGATAATCCGAAAGTTGAAATTAAATTTCCACTTACGGTTTGCAATGTAAACTTTGTAGAGGGGTGAGTATTGGCATAGAGTTGATTCACCGCCAAAATGCTGACCTGGGCGCCAGTGTCGATAAGAAATTTAGTACCAGAATTTGTATCGCGGATAAAAAATAGTCGACCTGATGGATGAACGGCATCGTAGGTCGACATCAAACCCGTTCTAAACCGT
This sequence comes from Philonthus cognatus, assembly GCA_932526585.2. Taxonomy (NCBI): domain Eukaryota; kingdom Metazoa; phylum Arthropoda; class Insecta; order Coleoptera; family Staphylinidae; genus Philonthus; species Philonthus cognatus. Next base: position 516,296 of record OW052244.1, read on the forward strand.
TTCCCCAATCGCAAGGTTTGGTGCATTTTCGTGCATCGTCTTTAAAATTATAGTGATACCAGCACAATTTGTGGTTTGGGTCATCACGTTGTACAGAACGAGACCTGGAAGAAGAACAGTTTCGACTTGGATATTTGTTTTTAGATTGTTGCAAAATAGAGGCAGTTAAGGTGGTTAAATTTTGAGTTAATTCCGAAATTTGATTCTGTAAACTTTGCACCGTTGCTTCGAAATTGCTAAATTTCGTGTCTAATTTGGTGTTATTCGAAACTTGTTCGGAAATGCCAGTAGCACTGATGGACATAGGTGCTGAGATTTCCATCACGTGATCTGCCATTTCTGCAAGATCTGCTAATGACGTACCACGTGATGCAACTAGGATCTTTTGCACATCAGCAGAACCTTTCTTTAATACTTTATTTTGTAACCAAATGTACTTTTTTTTTTTATTTACCTAACACAACTCCTTAATTATCCAATTTTACCAAACACAACTCTTTAATTATCCAATTTTACCAAACACAACTCCTTAATTATCCAATTTTACTAAACACAACTCCTTAATTATCCAATTTTACCTAACACAACTCCTTAATTATCCAATTTTACCTAACCCAACTCCTTAATTATCCAATTTTACCAAACACAACTCCTTAATTATCCAATTTTACCTAACACAACTAATTAATTATCCAATTTTACCTAACCCAACTCCTTAATTATCTAATTTTACTAAACACAACTCTTTAATTATCCAATTCTACCAAACACAACTCCTTAATTATCCAATTTTACTAAACACAACTCCTTAATTATCCAATTTTACCAAACACAACTCCTTAATTATCCAATTTTACCTAACACAACTCCTTAATTATCCAATTTTACCAAACACAACTCCTTAATTATCCAATTTTACTAAACACAACTCCTTAATTATCCAATTTTACCTAACCAAACTCCTTAATTATTCAATTTCACCAAACACAACTCCAGAATTATCCAATTTTACCTAACCCAACTCCTTAATTATCCAATTTTACCAAACACAACTCCTTAATTATCCAATTTTACCTAACACAACTCATTAATTATCCAATTTTACTAAACACAACTCCCTAATTATCCAATTTTACCTAACACAACTCCTTAATTATCCAATTTTACCTAACACAACTCCTTAATTATCCAATTTTACCTAACACAACTCCTAAATTATCCAATTTTACCTAACCCAACTTCTTAATTATCCAATTTCACCAAACACAACTCCTTAATTATCCAATTTTACCTAACCCAGCTCCTTAAATATCCAATTTTACTAAACACAACTCCTTATTTATCCAATTTTACCTAACCCAACTCCTTAATTATCCAATTTTACCAAACACAATTCCTAAATTATTCAATTTTACTTAACCTAACTTCTTAATTATCTAATTTTTCTAAACACAACTTCTTAATTATCCAATTTTACCTAACCCAACTCCTTAATTATCCAATTTTACCAAACACAACTCCTTAATTATCCAATTTTACTAAACACAACTCTTTAATTATCCAATTTTACCTAACCAAACTCCTTAATTATTCAATTTTATCTAACACAACTCCTTAATTATCCAATTTTACCTAACCCAACTCCTTAATTTGTAACCAAATGTACTTTTGTTTTTTCTTTTATTTACCTAACACAACTCCTTAATTATCCAATTTTACCTAACCCAACTCCTTAATTATCCAATTTTACCTAACCCAACTCCTTAATTATCCAATTTTATAAAACACAACTCCTCAATTATCCAATTTTACCTAACCCAACTCCTTAATTATCCAATTTTACCTAACAAAACTCCCTAATTATCCAATTTTACTAAACACAACTACTTAATTATCCAATTTTACCTAACCCAACTCCTTAATTATCCAATTTTACCTAACACAACTCCTTAATTATTCAATTTTACCAAACACAACTCCTTAATTATCCAATTTTACCAAACACAACTTCTTAATTATTCAATTTTACTTAACCCAACTCCTTAATTATTCAATTTTACTTAACACAACTCCTTTATTATCCAATTTTACCTAACCCAACTCCTTAATTATCCAATTTCACCAAACACAACTCCAGAATTATCCAATTTCACCTTACCCAACTCCTTAATTATCCAATTTTACCAAACACAACTTCTTGATTATCCAATTTCACCTAACCCAACTCCTTAATTATCCAATTTTACCAAACACAACTTCTTAATTATTCAATTTTACTTAACCCAACTCCTTAGTTATTCAATTTGACTTAACACAACTTCTTTATTATCCAATTTTACCTAACCCAACTCCTTAATTATCCAATTTCACCAAACACAACTCCCTAATTATCCAATTTTACCTAACACAACTCCTTAATTATCCAATTTTACCTAACACAACTCCTTAATTATCCAATTTTACCTAACACAACTCCTAAATTATCCAATTTTACCTAACCCAACTCCTTAATTATCCAATTTCACCAAACACAACTTCTCAATTATCCAATTTTACCTAACCCAACTCCTTAATTATCCAATTTTACCAAACACAACTCCTTAAATATTCAATTTTACCTAACCCAACTCCTTAATTATCCAATTTTACCTAACACAACTCCTCAATTATCCGATTTTACCTAACCCAACTCCTTAATTATCCAATTTTACCAAACACAACTCCTCAATTATCCAATTTTACCTAACCCAACTCCTTAATTATCCAATTTTACCAAACACAACTCCTTAAATATTCAATTTTACCTAACCCAACTCCTTAATTATCCAATTTTACCTAACACAACTCCTTAATTATCCAATTTTACAAAACACAACTCCTTAATTATCGGATTTTACCTAACCCAACTCCTTAATTATCCAATTTTACCTAACACAACTCCTTAATTATCCAATTTTACAAAACACAACTCCTTAATTATCGAATTTTACCTAACCCAACTCCTTAAATATCCAATTTTACCTAACACAACTCCTTAATTATCCAATTTTACCTAACCCAACTCCACAATTATCCAATTTTACCTGACACAACTCCTTAATTATCCAATTTTACCTTACACAACTCAATAATTATCCAATTTTACCTAACCCAACTCCTTAATTATCCAATTTTACCTAACCAAACTCCTTAATTATCGAATTTTACCAAACACAACTTTCTAAATATCCAATTTTACCTATTTTTTTTTTTGGATTGATTGAGTTACTTAAAGATAATTATACTTTGAATAAAAAACACTTAGAACCTTTCTTCAATACTTTATTTTGTAACCAAATGTACTTTTTTTTTTAATTTACCTAACACAACTCCTTAATTATCCAATTATACCTAACCCAACTCCACAATTATCCAATTTTACCAAACACAACTCCTTATTTATCCAATTTTACCTCACATATCTCCTTAATTATCTAATTTTACCTAACACAACTCCATAATTATCCAATTTTACCTAACCCAACTCCTTAATTATTCAATTTTACCAAACACAACTCCTCAATTATCCAATTTTACCTAACCCAACTCCTTAATTAACCAATTTTACCTAACCCAACTCCTTATTTTTCAAATTTTACTTAACACAACTCCTTAATTATCCAATTTTACCAAACACAACTCCTTAATTATCCAATTTTACCTAACCCAACTCCTTAATTATCCAATTTTACCAAACACAACTCCTCAATTATCCAATTTTACCTAACCCAACTCCTTAATTATCCAATTTTACCAAACACAACTCCTCAATTATCCAATTTTACCTAATCCAACTCCTTAATTATTCCATTTTACCTAACCCAACTCCTTAATTTTCAAATTTTACCAAACACAACTCCTTAATTATCCATTTTTACCTAACACAACTCCTAAATTATCCAATTTTACCTAACCCAACTCCTTAATTATCCAATTTTACCAAACACAACTCCTTAATTATCCAATTTTACTTAACCTTACTCCTCAAATATCTAATTTTACCAAACAAAACTCCCCAATTATCTCTTTTTACCTAACCTATTTCCTTAATTATATAATTTTACCAAACACAACTCCTTAATTATTCAATTTTACCTAACCCAACTCCTTAATTATCCTCTTTTACCAAACACAACTCCTTAATTATCCAATTTTACCTAACCCAACTCCTAAATTATCCAATTTAACCAAACACAACTCCTTAATTATTCAATTTTACCTAACACAACTCATTAATTATCCAATTTTACTAAACACAACTCCTTAATTATCCTATTTTACCTAACCCAACGCCTTAATTATCCAATTTCACCAAACACAACTTCTTAATTATCCAATTTTACCTAACCCAACTCCTTAAATATCCAATTTTACCAAACACAACTCCTTATTTATCCAATTTTACCTAAGCCAACTCCTTAATTATCTAATTTTACCAAACACAACTCCTTAATTATCCAATTTTACTTAACTTAACTTCTTAATTATCCAATTTTTCTAAACACAACTCCTTAATTATCCAATTTTACCTAACCCAACTCCATAATTATCCAATTTTACCAAACACAACTCCTAAATTAGCCAATTTTACCTAACACAACTCCTCAATTATCCAATTTTACCTAACCCAACTCTTTAATTATCCAATTTTACCTAACAAAACTCCCTAATTATCCAATTTTACCAAACACAACTCCTTAATTATCCAATTTTACCAAACACAACTTCTTAATTATTCAATTTTACTTAACCCAACTCCTTAATTATCCAATTTTACCTAACACAACTCCTTAATTATCCAATTTTACCTAACCCAACTCCTGAAATATCCAATTTCACCAAACACAACTCCAGAATTATCCAATTTTAACTTACCCAACTCCTTAATTATCCAATTTTACCAAACACAACTCCTCAATTATCCAATTCTACCTAACCCAACTCCTTAATTATCCAATTTTACCAAACACAACTCCTTAAATATTCAATTTTACTTAACCCAACTCCTTAATTATCTAATTTTACCTAACACAACTCCTTAATTATCCAATTTTACCAAACACAACTCCTCAATTATCCAATTTTACCTAACCCAACTCCTTAATTATCCAATTTTACCAAACACAACTCCTTAAATATTCAATTTTACCTAACCCAACTCCTTAATTATCCAATTTTACCTAACCCAACTCCCTAATTATCAAATTTTACAAAACACAACTCTTTAATTATCGAATTTTACCTAACCAAACTCCTTAATTATCCAATTTTACCTAACACAACTCCTTAATTATCCAATTTTACCTAACCCAACTCCACAATTATCCAATCTTACCTGACACAACTCCTTAATTATCCAATTTTACCTTACACAACTCCCTAATTATCCAATTTTACCTAACCTAACTCCTTAATTATCCAATTTTACCTAACCCAACTCCTTAATTATCCAATTTTACCTAACACAAGTCCTTAATTATCCAATTTTACCTTACCCAACTCCTTAATTATCCAATTTTACCAAACACAACTCCTCAATTATCCAATTTTACCTAACCCAACTCCTTAATTATCCAATTTTACCTAACCTAACTCCTTAATTATCCAATTTTACCTAACCCAACTCCTTAATTATCCAATTTTACCTAACACAACTCCTTAATTATCCAATTTTACCAAACACAACTCCTCAATTATCCAATTTTACCTAACCCAACTCCTTAATTATCCAATTTTACCAAACACAACTCCTCAATTATCCAATTTTACCTAACCCAACTCCTTAATTATCCAATTTTACCAAACACAACTCCTTAAATATTCAATTTTACCTAACCCAACTCCTTAATTATCCAATTTTACCTAACCCAACTCCTAAATTATCCAATTTTACCAAACACAACTCCTTAATTATCCAATTTTACCTAACACAACTCCTTAAATATCCTTATTTACCAAACAAAACTCCCTAATTATCCAATTTTACTTAACCCAACTCCTTAATTATCCAATTTTACCAAACACAACTCCTTAATTATCCAATTTTACGAAACACAACTCTTTAATTATCCAATTTTACCTAACCCAACTCCTGAATTATTCAATTTTACCTAACACAACTCCTTAATTATCGAATTTTACCAAACACAACTCCTAAATTATCCAATTTTACCTAACCAAACTCCTTAATTATCGAATTTTACCAAACACAACTTTCTAAATATCCAATTTTACCTATTTTTTTTTTTTGGATTGATTGAGTTACTTAAAGATAATTAAACTTTGAATAAAAAACACTTAGAACCTTTCTTCAATACTTTATTTTGTAACCAAATGTACTTTTTTTTTAATTTACCTAACACAACTCCTTAATTATCCAATTATACCTAACCCAACTCCACAATTATCCAATTTTACCAAACACAACTCCTTATTTATCTAATTTTACCTCACATATCTCCTTAATTATCTAATTTTACTTAACACAACTCCGTAATTATCCAATTTTACCAAACACAACTCCTTAATTGTCCAATTTTACCTAACCCAACTCCTTAATTATTCAATTTTACCAAACACAACTCCTCAATTATCCAATTTTACCTAACCCAACTCCTTAATTATCCAATTTTACCTAACCCAACTCCTTATTTTTCAAATTTTACTTAACACAACTCCTTAATTATCCAATTTTACCAAACACAACTCCTTAATTATCCAATTTTACCTAACCCAACTCCTTAATTATCCAATTTTACCAAACACAACTCCTCAATTATCCAATTTTACCTAACCCAACTCCTTAATTATCCAATTTTACCAAACACAACTCCTCAATTATCCAATTTTACCTAATCCAACTCCTTAATTATTCCATTTTACCTAACCCAACTCCTTAATTTTCAAATTTTACCAAACACAACTCCTTAATTATCCAATTTTACCTAACACAACTCCTTAATTATCCAATTTTACCTAACCCAACTCCTTAATTATCCAATTTTACCAAACACAACTCCTTAATTATCCAATTTTACTTAACCTTACTCCTCAAATATCTAATTTTACCAAACAAATCTCCCTAATTAGCTCTTTTTACCTAACCTATTTCCTTAATTATAGAATTTTACCAAACACAACTCCTTAATTATTCAATTTTACCTAACCCAACTCCTTAATTATCCTCTTTTACCAAACACAACTCCTTAATTATCCAATTTTACCTAACCCAACTCCTTAATTATCCAATTTCACCAAACACAACTCCTTAATTATCCAATTTTACCTAACCCAACTCCTTAAATATCCAATTTTACCAAACACAACTCCCTATTTATCCAATTTTACCTAAGCCAACTCCTTAATTATCTAATTTTACCAAACACAACTCCTTAATTATCCAATTTTACTTAACTTAACTTCTTAATTATCCAATTTTTCTAAACGACAACTCCTTAATTATCCAATTTTACCTAACCCAACTCCTTAATTATCCAATTTTACCAAACACAACTCCTTAATAATCCAATTTTACCTAACCTAACTCCTTAATTATCCAATTTTACCTAACACAACTTTTTAATTATCCAATTTTACTTAACCCAACTCCACAATTATCCAATTCTACCTAACACAATTCCTTAATTATCCATTTTCACCTAACCCAACTCCTTAATTATTTAATTTTACCTAACACAACTCCTTAATTATCCAATTTTTCCTAACACAACTCTTTAATTTTCAAATTTTACCAAACACAACTCTTTAATTATCAAATTTTACCAAACCCAACTCCTTAATTATTTAATTTTACCTAACACAACTTCTTAATCATCCAATTTTACCTTACCCAACTCCTTAATTTTTCAATTTTACTTAACACAACTCCTTAATTATCCAATTTTACCTAACCCAACTCCTTAATTATCCAATTTTACTAAACACAACTCCTTAGTTATCTAATTTTACCTAACCCAAATCCCTAATTATCCAATTTTATCAAACACAACTCCTTAATTATCCAATTTTACCAAACACAACTTCTTAATTATCCAAATTTACTTAACACAACTCCTTAATTATCCAATTTTACCAAACACAACTCCTTAATTATCCAATTTTACTAAACACAACTCTTTAATTGTCCAATTTTACCTAACCTAACTAGTTAATTATTCAATTTTACCTAACACAACTCCCTAATTATCCGATTTTACCTAACCCAACTCCTTAATTATTCAATTTTACCTAACACAACTACCTAATTATCCAATTTTACCTAACCCAACTCCTTAATTTTCCAATTTTACCTAACACAACTCCTCAATTATCCAATTTTACCTAACCCAACTCCTTAAATATCCAATTTTACCTAACACAACTCCTTAAAAATCCAATTTCACCAAACACAACTCCTTAATTATCCAATTTTACTTAACCTCACTCCTCAAATATCTAATTTTACCAAACAAAACTCCCTAATTATCTCTTTTTACCTAACCTATTTCCTTAATTATTTAATTTTACCAAACACAACTCCTTAATTATTCAATTTTACCTAACCCAACTCCTTAATTATCCTCTTTTACCAAACACAACTCCTTAATTATCCAATTTTACCTAACCCAACTCCTTAATTATCCAATTTCACCAAACACAACTCCTTAATTATCCAATTTTACCTAACCCAACTCCTTAAATATCCAATTTTACCAAACACAACTCCTTATTTATCCAATTTTACCTAAGCCAACTCCTTAATTATCTAATTTTACCAAACACAACTCCTTAATTATCCAATTTTACTTAACTTAACTTCTTAATTATCCAATTTTTCTAAACACAACTCCTTAATTATCCAATTTTACCTAACCCATCTCCTTAAATATCCAATTTTACCAAACACAACTCCTTAATAATCCAATTTTACCTAACCTAACTCCTTAATTATCCAATTTTACCTAACACAACTTTTTAATTATCCAATTTTACTTAACCCAACTCCACAATTATCCAATTCTACCTAACACAACTCCTTAATTATCCATTTTCACCTAACCCAACTCCTTAATTATTTAATTTTACCTAACACAACTCCTTAATTATCCAATTTTTCCTAACACAACTCTTTAATTTTCAAATTTTACCAAACACAACTCTTTAATTATCAAATTTTACCTAACCCAACTCCTTAATTATTTAATTTTACCTAACACAACTTCTTAATCATCCAATTTTACCTTACCCAACTCCTTAATTTTTCAATTTTACTTAACACAACTCCTTAGTTATCTAATTTTACCTAACCCAAATCCCTAATTATCCAATTTTATCAAACACAACTCCTTAATTATCCAATTTTACCTAACCCAACTCTTTAATTATCCAATTTTACTAAACACAACTCCTTAGTTATCTAATTTTACCTAACCCAAATCCCTAATTATCCAATTTTATCAAACACAACTCCTTAATTATCCAATTTTACCAAACACAACTTCTTAATTATCCAAATTTACTTAACACAACTCCTTAATTATCCAATTTTACCAAACACAACTCCTTAATTATCCAATTTTACTAAACACAACTCTTTAATTGTCCAATTTTACCTAACCTAACTAGTTAATTATTCAATTTTACCTAACACAACTCCCTAATTATCCAATTTTACCTAACCCAACTCCTTAATTATTCAATTTTACCTAACACAACTACCTAATTATCCAATTTTACCAAACACAACTCCTTAAATATCCAATTTTACCTAACACAACTCCTTAAAAATCCAATTTCACCAAACACAACTCCTTAATTATCCAAATTTACCTAACACAACTCCTTAATTATCCAATTTTACCAAACAAAACTCCTTAATTATCCAAATTTACTAAACACAACTCTTTAATTGTCCAATTTTACCTAACCTAACTAATTAATTATTCAATTTTACCTAACACAACTCCCTAATTATCCAATTTTACCTAACCCAACTCTGTAATTGTTTAATTTTACCAAACACAACTTCTTGATTATCCAATTTTACCAAACACAACTCCCTAATTATCCAAGTTTTTTTGACTTTTTACGTATAATCTAGTGGTGTACTTAAAAAAAAGTATAGATGTTTAAATTTTTGAGATATTATCAAAAATAATATTTTTTAAAATGGGACACCCTGTATCTGAGTATCTCAAAATAATCCATTTTTTCTTGTGATTGCAACAATATGTAACACTTAATATTTTGTTTTGTCCTAAATAGCTAAAATACCAAAAAAAACAAAAACAAAAAAGATTTTCTAGATGGCCATGAATTGAATGAATAAATACTCTTTTCTTTTATAATAGGTTAATTAAAAATCCAGTTAACAAGAATATTAAAACATTGATAAACTAAAACAAAAACAACTACAAAAACCAAACAAAAATTTATAAAAACTTATCAAACAATTATCTCATATAGTTATACGGGGAATTTTTCATTTAAGTATACATATGCATGCTCGCAAATTTTCCGATATTCGTTGCTTCTTAAAATAGTTCAATTTAAAGCTTTAAATGAGTGTTATCCACTCCCAGGCTAAGCATGAAGTAAAATTTCGAGTTTAGAAAAGCCCCGTGAAAATTTTCTGGGCTTTACTAAACTCGAAATTTTACTTCATGCGCCACGCGTATAAAACACTGATTTCAAGTGAAGTTTAAATATACATAAATTTCACAATATTTTAATGTTTTGACGCGTGGCGCATGAAGTAAAATTTCGAGTTTAAAAAAGCAGAGGCTTTTTTATCGAATTTTATAATATGTAAAAAACAAAAACAAACGCTTAAAGAATTCAATTCATGGCCATCTACATTTTTTTTTTGTTTTTTTTTTTAAGTATTTTACCTATTTAGGACAGAACAAAAAAATATTAAGTGTTACATATTGTGGCAACTTTCGTATTTAACTATTTTTTTATCTTCATAAATAACCAAGACATACGAGATAATAAAAACCAATCTAGTTATCGTAGATCTGTATGCGCCACTAAACTAAACACTAAAAAAGAGAACGGGACACATATCTTAGTTTTTTTGTATCTCTTACCGTTTAGCCTATACCCTATAATATCAACGAAAAAAAAAAAAACGAAAAAAAAAACCGCCCTGTACAAGTAATTTGTGTGTTTGTTAATCATAAAATTATTATGGGAAACTTGGCTTGCCGTCGGCAGACGTACGCTAATATTTTAACGAACGATACACTCTTTTTCAGAGTGAATTGTGTTTTTGCTTTTAAATTTATGTTCCCTCGAAATATTTCCCAATAAGGATTATCTATCTTATTTAAATTACATAATCTAACCTACGAATTAACCAACATTGAACAATTTTTTGGGAAAATTAAACGGATTCCACGTGAGAGTGCACAGTTCGGGCGGTTTCACGAACACAACACTGAATTCACATACGAAAACGGGCATGACTTAGAGTGTAAACAGATTGAAAATTAATATTTTCGAGCTATACAGTCCGGGAAACTGCAATTTTTCTTTTGAACTAATTAGAATTTTAATAAAACTCATCGGAAAACACGACCACGATCGTTCCCCTCGACGGACGGACGACGTAAACAGAAGAAGGCTCCACTTTGGAGTGCCGTTGCGCTCGTCCTACGCCCCGGAGGGGCAGACAGAGTACACGGACACCTTCTCCGAACCTTCGACGAGGATCCATCGCAATCAAATCGCGATATTCCCCACACAGGGGAATATGTCGACGTTCAATCTTGGCGGGGCGCCCGTGCCTTCGAAGCGGGACCTCCACTCCGGCCGCGAATTTCTACGGCCATCGAACGGTAACCGCCGCGACCGCTCCACCACCGGGAAGCCCACACATTCTACGTGAAATATTCCAATTTTGGAGTCTGTTGACATTTCCGCACGGCCCCAGGACTCCTCGGAGAAGACTTCGAATCTGACACGATGACAGTTTCGAAATGATCTAACTTTCGAGTGTTACCGGCGTTTATTTTACAAACGTCGGAAACTGATGATTTTCCCAGTTTTTCACTGCGACAACGCAAACATCGGTTCCTTAATTCATTTTCCAATAGATACATTCATAATTTAACTTCATTTTAGCTTATTAAGCATTATTTCACATAATTCATGTTTTATTCACACCAGCTAGCAGCGCCAGCTCGCTGTTAAAATCATCCTTTTAATTTCATGAAATAAGTTACGTTTGCCGCGTATATTAACGGTTCCTACCACATAAGCGACAAACAAATGTTGCCCATTTATTTATCCCCTAAAACTACGTGTTCGTAGCGGGATAAATAAACAGGGATAATTTTTGCCCTTCGCAACATTTGTATTTCATGCATGCCCTAGGATAGAACATAAATAGCTAGCTTTTTCGCCCGTCGAAAATCCGCGCTTCCGCGAAGCACAGCCGTATTAGTTAAGTTAATTTTAGTTTTGTAAATATTAAATTAGGGAACGGCTGTGCTCGAAACGTTCATGCGGAAGGGCTGGGGACCAAATGGCTACGCCACCCACGCGCGCAAATATTTACGTAAATGTGCAGGCCACACTCTCTCCTTTCGAGCCAATAAGGGCTCGCCCGGAAAAGAGAAAGTTGGCTCCGGGTGAGATAAATATACGCGCCCCAGCCCTTGGAAAATCACTTGAACTCTCAGATTACACTTGAGACTACGACTTGAATCCAGCGACTTGTATCCAGCCACAAAGAATCACTTCACCGTCGAAGTGCATTTCCAACTTTCGTGCCACCAAGGATCACTTCCACGTGGAAGTGCACTCCCTACTTTCGTGCCACAAAGAATCACTTCACCGTCGAAGTGCATTTCCAACTTTCGTGTCGACAAAGGATTGTTTCCTCCGAAAGGAACAACTCCCTACTTTCGTGCCACAAAGGATTTTTCCTCCGAAAGGAAAAACTCCCAACTACCGCGTCCACAAAGGATTTTTCCTCCGAAAGGAAAAACTCCCAACTTCCGCGTCGTAGCACTCAGCAGAAATTACTTCATTGTACGAAGTAATTTCAATCGGCCGCACAAAGTAAAATAGTCGCGAGTCAGCGAGCGTTATTTCGAAGCCAGTGAGCGTTATTTCGAAACCGCCACGTCAGCCACCGCTGGAAAATTGTTATAAACAATTCACGTAATTCCACGACACGACGAGGAGCACGAAGATATTTTTCACAGCTAAGCTGCTGCTGAAATTCACGTAGTAAAAATTCAAGTCGAACGCCTTCGGCGGTGCTCCACCGAAATTAAATCGTACCACTAGAACAAAACACGTAACAAATTCACGACACCGTGTTCGTTGCCGCTGGCACGAACCTCCCGCCCGCTACGCTGTAGCACAGTTATTTTTGCCGCTGGCAAATAACTCCGCCGCCGTCGCCGTCCTCGCCACAGCAGGGCCGCCACCAGGGCAAACAAAGCCACGTCGTTTGTTCCGACACAATTTGTTACCGTTTCAGGGGAAACGATAAGCACCGTCGTCGAGCACGCTCTCCACCACGACACGACGGGAAAGCGTGAACCCCGACGCTTCCCCACCGTTAATTGCCGCCGTCCAACTCAATTGGAGGCGCCCCTCAGGCATCCGCGTTCGCGACAACCGCGCATCCGCGCCCGCGACAACCGCGAATCCGCGCCCGCGACAACCGCGCCAGCCGCGCCCGCGAATCCGCGCCCGCCGCGAGTTAGGGGAATAGAAGTGAACCATTGTAACATTTTTATGTGCAGTTGTTTAGAATACAAACACCCCCCTATTCTAAATTGAACAATAGTTTGTTGTTATTTTTCTTGCACCCTAACCTTATAAACAAAGTGTGTGTTGTGTGTGAGCCCAGCAGTCCGGGAAAAGCTGCCGCTGTCCGGAACGAGACTGACGGAAGAGGAAGCCCAGCCGTCCGTGAAAAGCCGCCGCTGTCCGGAACGCGATTGACGGAAGGAATTAAAAACCGTGAGTATCAATTTTAATTAATTAAGTGAATTACGTGCTTCGCACCCCAGGGACTGAGCTAGCCCTTCTTCGTCCACCGACTACCAAGCTACGCAGGTAGTTTCCCTGCTCGGGAAATCCCACTTGGTCAGTGTTTTCACGAGCCGGCCGTCGCGCCGCTCAAATTGCACCCCGCGTACGTGATCGCTTCGCGATCGCGACACGGCCCGGCTTAGTCGGTGACAGGTGCGCCCGAATCCGCTTCCCCGGGATTCGCGTGCCGATGACAATTGGCGCCCATAACGTGGGGCTCTACGTTGTAAAACAGAACCACCCCGTAAATTCACTACAAGCAAAATTTCACCACAGCAACTTCTCGTCGGATATTTAAAGCTCTCCTCACTCAAACCGAAATTCAAATTTCTCTCTCGAAAGCTCCGATTTTTTCTGAAACAAACATCTGTTTTTTTTTTTTCTGTTTATAAAAAACTTACTTGGACTTAATTTATTTTTCTTAATTTCCTGACAAATTTTATTTTTAAATTCAGTCCTTGAGTTCTGCTCGTGTGTTCAGTTTCATTTAGTCTTTAGTTTCGTATTTTAACGATACACTTAAATCAAAACTAGAGTTTGTAAATTCGGACACACAGCCTAACCTAATTAAATTGATTGAATTCTCTTTCGTATTGTGTTTTTCTTTTAATTCAGTTACCACTTATTAACAAGTGCGTAATAAATTTAATTTGTTTATTTCCCAAAAGCACTGCGTCAGGTTTAATTAATTTAATTTTACTTCTTTCTCCGTATTGTGTTCTTTATTTTCTTTAATTCAATTACCACTCAATAACAAGTGCGTAATACATTTTATTTGTTTATTTAATTTAAAAAGAAAGAAACACTGCGGCAGATTTAATTAATGAAATAACTTTGTGAAAGCAGAAAATCTCAGCAAATTTTATTATTTTGAGAGGGAAGTTTCGAATTATTTCGACGCTAAAGCTCAGCTGTGATTTAATCACCAGCATTTTTATTATTTGCACAAATGCAATTAGTTTGAATCAGTTTATGTCCCTTAAACTCTTTTCCGTGCAGCACCATATTTTCTTTTAAACAGCCTTTCGTACTTCGTCGCATTAACCGCGTCAAGTTTAAATAATAATTTAATTAACGTTTCTGTGAAACAGTCACAGCATATTTTGCTCTTAAATTAATTATTATTTCGGCTTAAATATCTGGTGCTCACGCTACGGATTTCACTCTATAAAATTCACCGCTTCGATCACGATTAAAACGCTAATCAAGTGGTGACGTGATAAAATAACCAACAAAATTAAAACACCTCTCGACTGGCAGGTTAAATTAACTTTATTTAGTGTTAACTTAAGGCTAATATTGTTACGCCTCATTTAATCTAAAACACATTTCATTCACGTAATTCAAGCCAACCGAGACTTGCTTTTTTAGGTGGATATATTTTCTTTTTTTTCAAATTTTGTGAAATATTTTTTTGCTTCAAGCAAAAAGGGAAAATACGCTAAGCTAAATCTAAGTGACGAACAGTGCACATTTTATTATACTTCGTCACGAAGCTTACAGGGCCGTGGCAAGACGAAAATTCCTTTTTTTATTTAAGGAAATTTTTTTTTACAATTAATTGTTTTTCTTTCTATTATTGCCAGTTAAGTTTAAACGTTTGCTCGTAATTATTATACTTCGCCACGAAGCTTACAGGGCCGTGGCAAGACGAAAATTCCTTTTTTATTTAAGGAAATCTTTTTTTACAATTAATTGTTTTTCGTTCTATTATTGCCAGTTAAGTTTAAACGGTTGCTCATAATTATTATAGTTCGTCACGAAGCTTACGGGGCCGTGGCAAGGCGATAATTTCTGTTATTAAGAAAATCCCCTTATAATAATTATTTTATTATTACCTGGTAACGTACTTATTAATTTTAATTTTTTTTAATTTTAATTAATTAGTTTCGTAAAATAGCTTAATTTTTTTGTATTTCCTTATTTAGTCACTGCACTCGTCGTTTTAGTTACACTTAATTTTAGCTAAGTAATTCCCCCTGTTTGTACATATATATTCGTACACCTGCACTTTTATTAAATTCTCCCACACTGGTCAAGTCCCGAGCAAATTATCCGTCCCGAAAAACACTTTTCGACGCATTTTTTTTCGGGGGCATGAGAACACGGTCTGGGTTAAACACGGACAACGTCATGAACAGTCAGAACGACTCCATGATCGACGTACAGGAGACGAACTCTGCCTCGTCTCACGTGACCGAAAGGCCACGAACCACGCCGCGTGCCCCCCGGCAAGTAGTGGAGATTCCGCCCGGGTATTCAGTGCAGCTGATCCCGAATAACCAGGCCGACGCGTCAGGGCAGAATGCCCAAAACCACGCACAGGCAGACTCCTTGCCTGTCATCACGCCCCGGGTACCGCCTAGGCGCCTACATCCCCTGGACGTCGTCACCATCGACACGTCCCAGCCACTGCCACCGCTGTCACCACCCAGCCATACACAGTATGTGCTCCCACAACTCGCCCCCGAGCAGTCCGTACCCGCGAGGAACGTGCCCGCGCAGTACGGGGCCGTACGAAACGCCTCCGCATTCGGCTCATACGAGCAAACTCCATATGAGGATGCGAGATCTCGCCGGGAAGACGAACGTCATCCTCCCCGCGACTACGCCGAGAGTCGCTACTCGGACCTGGAGGTCCCATTCCCACCACGCCACGTCCAGGACTTTTACGTCCAGGAAAGGTACCTGGAGGAGCACGCTCGCCGAGCGAGCCAGCAGACGCAGCGCGAAATGCTGCGGCTTATCCGGGAAGTGCGGCGTAGCGAACCGGAAACCACGGCGAAATTTACCGGGACAAACCCGCGTAAATTCATCGAAGCGCTGGAAGACGAGTTCTCCGACATGGAGATCACTGACAGCGAAAAGAACAGGCGCGCCCTTGCGCGAATCGACAAGGGGATCGCGCATCGCTACGCCGGCTACTTCGCCGAGGACGTGCCCTGGATCCAGGCACGAGAACTCTTTTGCGCCAGCGTCGACCCCGAAACCGTCGCCCACGATGAGCTCATAGAAATGCTCACCACGCCCCAGGGAAGCCAGCCACCCGGAGTTTTCGCGCTCCGGAAGGAGGTGCTCTTCCGCAGGTATGAGTGCCTGTGGAGCGAGGAGCGGAAGACAAAGATCATGTGGCGGTTGGCAAGCAACGAGCTGCGCCAACGCCTAATCTTCCTGCCGGAAACAGTGGCAGACTTTGTTATCAAGGCCGCGAGGATCGGCGCGTCGCAGGTCGCCCCAATGCCAACGATGACGGTGCCGAAACCTTCTGGGCAAAACACCACAGAGCCGCGACGCCAGCAACAGGCGCCCGCCAACAATTACCGGCAGCAGCCGCGTAATTATTACTACGGTGACGCACAGGCAGAACCCCGGCCTCGCGTCAACCACACCCAGGGCCAAAACTGGCGACAACCTCGCCAGCAACAGCACCATGACACGCAGTACGCGCAGGCAGAACCCCGGCCTCGCGTACCCGCCCACGGACGCAACTCACCACCCCCTGCTCATACAATGCAGCGGGGAAACCCAGATCCGCGACCTGCCCCGCGATATGATAACCGCAGGAGCAACTGGTACCGGCAGGACAACGATAACCGCCAGGAACGGGCGCCACAACAACCTGGGCGTTATGAGCCGGAAATCCCGAAACGGCCACGTTCCCCACCGACAGGCCAGTCGCCTAAGCGAAACACGCAGCCGAGAGTGGCCACCCCTGAACCCCGACAACCCGGCCCTTCCACCACGAATGCTGCTGGAAACCCCGCAGGGAACAGAAATAAGGGTCCGCCTCTTCCACGGCCCAGAACGCCGCCCATGTGCCAGAGGTGCAACGGAGGACGGCACTGGCACAAGAATTGCCCAAATTCCCGGCCGGGAAACGAGCAGGCGAGTGGACAACGGGAGAACCGCACCTGATCCACTCGCCCACCCGGATTTCTACGTCATGCCGACCCGGAACCGCCCCAGGACAATCGCAAATGGACCAGCCCTCGGACTACGACCTCGCTCCGATCGCACTGATCGCGAGCCAAAGCTTAATTAAGCTTCCTCTCCGACTACCCAACCTCACCATAGCCTGCCTGCTAGACTTGGGAGCCGGAGAGAACTATATCAAGCCCCACCTCGTCCCGAACTTTACCCCCATGAGGATCACCACAAACCTCGCCGGACAGGATGCCACCGCAGACATCACTGGGACCGCTGGGGTAAAGTTCACACTGGGAACGCAATGCTTCGACGAAGAATTCCTTGTCATGCCGACGCTTCGGTATGACGCAATCCTCGGACTCGGATTCTTCGTCAAGCACGACGCAGTTGTCGATTGCCAGCGACAATGCGTCCATCTAGGCCACGGGCTTCGCCAGACGATTTACTGGGCCGAAGGCGAGCAGCGAAGGAAGGAGCTCGAAGCTCCAACACTGGACCACGGATTCACTGGGAGAACCGAGGTCCAGTTTGACGAACTCACCAGGAGATTCGCCAAGACCTTCATGCCGCCCGACCAGTTCGCACAGCGAAACAGGACAACGGAGCACACCATCCGCCTGACCAACCTGAACCCAATCCGCATCCGGCCGTACCGGGTCAATCCGGCTAAGAAACAGGAGATAGACCGCCAGGTCGCAGAACTCCTCACCCAGGGTATTATAGAACCTTCCACCAGCCCGTACTCATCCCCGATAGTTCTCGTAAAGAAGAAGGACGGGGAGAGCCGATTCTGCGTGGACTATCGGAAGGTGAATGAAATCACGATCAGCGAGCCGACACCAATGCCCGTGATCCAGGAAGCCCTTCGCGACTTGGGAGAGTCCCGAATTTTCTCCACCTTGGACCTGAAGTCGGGATACTGGCAGATCCCGATGGATGACAATAGTAAGCAGTACACCGCCTTCAGCACTCCGGACGGTGGTCACTATCAGTTCCGCGTGATGCCGTTCGGGCTGAAAAACGCTCCCGCCACCTTCCAACGCCTCATGAGCCAGGAAGTACTGGCCGGTATGCTGCACGATTATGTAATCGTATACCTTGATGACATCATCGTATTCTCCCGTACTCCAGAGGAACATCTGCGCCACCTGACGCTGGTACTAGAGCGGCTGGAGCAGTTCGACCTCCGCCTGGGCAAGGACAAATGCTCCTTCGCAAGACCAACTCTGGAGTACCTGGGACACGTCGTCGATGTAGACCTCACAAGGCCCATGACGAAGCACCTCACCCAGATTGCCAGCTTTCCCGAGCCCCGAACAAGGAAGCAACTCCGCACCTATTTAGGGCTTTGCAACTGGGTGAGACAATATATCAAAGACTTTGCCATCATCGCCGCCCCGCTGAACGACCTCACTGCCACGTCGAAACCCTTCCGCTGGAATTCCGAAGCCACCGCAGCGATGAGGAAGCTGAGAGAGCTCACCGCCCAACCGCTCAAGCTGCATCGCCCGGTACCGGACCTCCCGTACACGGTACAGACGGACGCGTCGAAACTGGGAATCTCGTCCGTTCTGTACCAAACCGACGCCACGGGAGAAAAGCGGATAATAAGCTTCGACTCCGCGAAATTTAAGAAGGCAGAGACCAACTACCACATCAACGAGCAGGAATGCCTCGCGTTGGTGTGGGCGTTGAAGAGGTACCGCCCGCTCCTAGAAGGCCGGCACTTCACGGCAATCACCGACTCCAGAGCTCTCACTTGGTTAAACCAATTCAAAGACGTGAAGTCGAAGTTAACCAAGTGGGCCCTTCTCCTGCAGTCCTTCGATTTTAAGATCACGCACTGCCCAGGGAAGGAGAATCAGCTGCCAGATTTATTGAGCCGGGACCCCGATGACACTTCCGTGGGCGAGATTCCCGAACTGGAAACAATCCTGCCGCCCTCCCTTTACGTGATAGCCTTACCTATCACGCAGGTCATCCACGAAGCACAGCAAGCCGACGCCGACACCCAATCCCGTAAGCAGATCCTGTGGGACCCAGACCACGAGGATTGGGAAGACCACGACCGACTGCTGGAGCTCGTGGATGGATACATTTACCGCCGCGCCGTACCAGAGAGGGGAAGAACTCTCTATGTACCACCCGACGCTCGTCAACGTGTGCTGCACGCCTTCCATGACGAAGCTGTCCACCCCGGGAGAGATGAGACGCAGCGTGCCATCCAGACCCGGTATTTCTGGCCCTCCATCCCGGTGGACGTAAGACGTTACGTCCGGGAGTGCACCATATGCACTGCCACCAAGCGCGGACACCCCCAGCGTGCAGCCCCCCTCCGAGCACGCATCCCTGTGGCCCCGTTCCATACTATCGCTGTTGATTTAATCGGCCCGCTACCCGAAACCCGCACGAAGAAGAGGAATATCCTGGTGGTCACCGACATATTTACCAAGTGGGTCGAAGCCTTCTCACTTGGCCAGGCTCGAGCGAGCAATATCACCAGGGTATTGGAAGAGCAGGTCTTCCACCGTTTCGGGTACCCGAAAAACATCATCAGCGATAATGGGCCACAATTTATCTCCTGGCGTTGGAGACGACAATGCCAGAGATGGGGAGCGGAGGCCTACTATACCCCGATCTACCACCCCCAGGCGAACCCAACGGAAAGGCGGAACCAGGAAATAAAAAAGGGCCTTCGTGCACGGATGCAAGGCCAACCGGCAAACGAGTGGGCACAGCACCTGCAGCCCATCCTGTTCAATCTCCGAACACGACGTAGCGCTGCTACGGGCTATACCCCGAGCCAGGCCCTCCTCGGGTACGACTTGCCTCGCCCAGGAGACAGAGACCTCGAACAAGAGCTCCCCGTCGAAGCGCCGGTCCACGCCCATCGAGAGGAACGGTTAGAGGCAATTCGCGACCAACAACGCGACTACGTCCGTCGGTACGATCAGCCCGACGAACCGCCCCGCTACCAGGAAGGAGAAGAGGTGGTCATTAGGAACCATCCACTACAGGATGCGAACAACCCTGCTGGATTCGCAGCTAAATGGATAGGTCCGTACAACGTCCGTGATATATACTCGGGACAGGTCTACCGAGTGGACCGCGACGGACAAGTTAGCCGAATCCACCAGGACGACATTCGTCCAGCGCCCCGCCAACCCATACGGCCGGCCCGACCACCGCGAGTTCGGAGAAACCGCGGCTCGCCATCCCCGCCACGTACACCTGAGCAGGTGGACGCCGAGGACAGTGACGATGTCGACCCTCCCGTTCCTAATGACCCACCGCAGCCCATCGCCGACAACGAGGATCCGGACGATCCACCGCCCCTGGCAGACCCCTAAAAACTCACCCCTTCGTCGAGGTGCACGCCAGCACCTGTCTGACAAGGATTCTCCCCTTCGTCGAGGTGCACGCCAGCACCTGTCTGACAAGGGCACACATCCCCTTCGTCGAGGTGCATGCTGGCACCTGCTGACAAGGATTCATCCCCCTTCGTCGAGGTGCACGCCAGCACCTGTCTGACAAGGACACACGTCCCCTTCGTCGAGGTGCACGCCAGCACCTGTCTGACAAGGGCACACATCCCCTTCGTCGAGGTGCACGCCAGCACCTGTCTGACAAGGACTCTTCCCCTTCGGGTAGGTACAGACCCCAGTGCCTATGCCAAGGGAATCAGCGGGACGTCCGACCAGGATGCTCCCCTCCTTCGTCGACGAGCGGTCGACAAGGACAACGCCAGACGCCTCATCCGATGACGCCTGGACAACCCACATTCCCCCCGTACAGACATTTTATTGGACACTCATAACCCCCCCGAGTGATTGGACACTCATACCCCCCGAGTAATGGACGCTCAGTGACCGAGTGCTAGTTTTAAGTTAGTTTTTAGTATAGGTTAGATTTGTATATTTGTTAGGTTAGTTACCATGGACAATATAAACATTGCCAGTGCCACGTCTCAAGTGGAGACGTATTCCGGGATCCAGGCGAGACTGTCCCAGCAGTCCAGCCCCGGTCTGGCACCACAGGCTTTATCATCCGCCTGTCCCAGCAGGCCGATGACCATCCTTTCGCCACAGCGAACCTGAACTTGACCCGGCAAGTTCACCCATCCTTCGGCCCGGTACAAGCCAATGTACCTACCACGTAGGCTAAGGACCCGCTTCCCAGAAGGAAGCCATATCCGCCTGTCCCAGCAGGCCGATGTCCACCAGCTCGTCACAACGAGCCCACTTGCTTGACACATCAAGTAAGCCACCCTTCGGCCCAGCACCCAGAGTGCTTACCACGTAGGCCAAGGACCAGCTCCCAAGAAGGAAGCCACATCCGCCTGTCCCAGCAGGTCGATGTCCATCAGCTCGCCCCAGCGAGCCCGCTTACCGACACAGCCAGTAAGCCATCCTTCGGCCCGGTACAGTACGTGCCTACCACGTACGGCCAAGGAACTACTTCCCAGAAGGAAGTCACAGCATCAGCCAGCCACAGCAGGCCGATGCCAGCTCGCCATACGAGCCCACTAACTAAGCAAACCAGTTAGTCCCACATCCTTCGGCCGGTACTGGTAAAGTACCTACTACGAACGGCCAAGGAAATACTCCTCCAGAAGGAAGCCTCGCTATACCCGGCACCTTCACCAGGTCGCCCACAACCCGGCTCCTTCGCCATAAGGACGCCACAGCAGGCATCGCCGTCGACGCGCGGCCACAATACACGTCGTGGCGCCCAACCCACACCCAGGTTCCATCCGCTCCGACCAGGAGGGACCACGGCCAAGCAGCCAGAACCTGGAGCGTCGTCACAAAGACGTGACACGCCACTAATTCCATCCGCACACATCAGCCCCTAGGGCTAACGCATGCCGATCGACCAGCCCTGCAGCCTCGGGACGACCACCTCGTCACCAGGCCACCCACCACACGCTGCCACAGCAGCGTCGCACGCTGCCACATCGCCCGGACACCGCGCCGTACGCCCAGTGCGCCATAGACGCTGAAAAGTGTACCGCGAAAACCAGTGCGCAGTGTGCGGACCCTCACGGCAGGGATGCGTCATCTATAAGGTAGGAACCAACGCCCAGTTAATATACGCTAGTCGCTCATCCACTGATTGTAACAGGTAGAAAGCAAACCTAACTTACTTCACCAGGGCCGATTGTTACCGGCGTTTATTTTACAAACGTCGGAAACTGATGATTTTCCCAGTTTTTCACTGCGACAACGCAAACATCGGTTCCTTAATTCATTTTCCAATACATACATTCATAATTTAACTTCATTTTAGCTTATTAAGCATTATTTCACATAATTCATGTTTTATTCACACCAGCTAGCAGCGCCAGCTCGCTGTTAAAATCATCCTTTTAATTTCATGAAATAAGTTACGTTTGCCGCGTATATTAACGGTTCCTACCACATAAGCGACAAACAAATGTTGCCCATTTATTTATCCCCTAAAACTACGTGTTCGTAGCGGGATAAATAAACAGGGATAATTTTTGCCCTTCGCAACATTTGTATTTCATGCATGCCCTAGGATAGAACATAAATAGCTAGCTTTTTCGCCCGTCGAAAATCCGCGCTTCCGCGAAGCACAGCCGTATTAGTTAAGTTAATTTTAGTTTTGTAAATATTAAATTAGGGAACGGCTGTGCTCGAAACGTTCATGCGGAAGGGCTGGGGACCAAATGGCTACGCCACCCACGCGCGCAAATATTTACGTAAATGTGCAGGCCACGCTCTCTCCTTTCGAGCCAATAAGGGCTCGCCCGGAAAAGAGAAAGTTGGCTCCGGGTGAGATAAATATACGCGCCCCAGCCCTTGGAAAATCACTTGAACTCTCAGATTACACTTGAGACTACGACTTGAATCCAGCGACTTGTATCCAGCCACAAAGAATCACTTCACCGTCGAAGTGCATTTCCAACTTTCGTGCCACCAAGGATCACTTCCACGTGGAAGTGCACTCCCTACTTTCGTGCCACAAAGAATCACTTCACCGTCGAAGTGCATTTCCAACTTTCGTGTCGACAAAGGATTGTTTCCTCCGAAAGGAACAACTCCCTACTTTCGTGCCACAAAGGATTTTTCCTCCGAAAGGAAAAACTCCCAACTACCGCGTCCACAAAGGATTTTTCCTCCGAAAGGAAAAACTCCCAACTCCCGCGTCGTAGCACTCAGTAGAAATTACTTCATTGTACGAAGTAATTTCAATCGGCCGCACAAAGTAAAATAGTCGCGAGTCAGCGAGCGTTATTTCGAAGCCAGTGAGCGTTATTTCGAAACCGTCACGTCAGCCACCGCTGGAAAATTGTTATAAACAATTCACGTAATTCCACGACACGACGAGGAGCACGAAGATATTTTTCACAGCTAAGCTGCTGCTGAAATTCACGTAGTAAAAAGCCAAGTCGAACGCCTTCGGCGGTGCTCCACCGAAATTAAATCGTACCACTAGAACAAAACACGTAACAAATTCACGACACCGTGTTCGTTGCCGCTGGCACGAACCTCCCACCCGCTACGCTGTAGCACAGTTATTTTTGCCGCTGGCAAATAACTCCGCCGCCGTCGCCGTCCTCGCCACAGCAGGGCCGCCACCAGGGCAAACAAAGCCACGTCGTTTGTTCCGACACAATTTGTTACCGTTTCAGGGGAAACGATAAGCACCGTCGTCGAGCACGCTCTCCACCACGACACGACGGGAAAGCGTGAACCCCGACGCTTCCCCACCGTTAATTGCCGCCGTCCAACTCAATTGGAGGCGCCCCTCAGGCATCCGCGTTCGCGACAACCGCGCATCCGCGCCCGCGACAACCGCGAATCCGCGCCCGCGACAACCGCGCCAGCCGCGCCCGCGAATCCGCGCCCGCCGCGAGTTAGGGGAATAGAAGTGAACCATTGTAACATTTTTATGTGCAGTTGTTTAGAATACAAACACCCCCCTATTCTAAATTGAACAATAGTTTGTTGTTATTTTTCTTGCACCCTAACCTTATAAACAAAGTGTGTGTTGTGTGTGAGCCCAGCAGTCCGGGAAAAGCTGCCGCTGTCCGGAACGAGACTGACGGAAGAGGAAGCCCAGCCGTCCGTGAAAAGCCGCCGCTGTCCGGAACGCGATTGACGGAAGGAATTAAAAACCGTGAGTATCAATTTTAATTAATTAAGTGAATTACGTGCTTCGCACCCCAGGGACTGAGCTAGCCCTTCTTCGTCCACCGACTACCAAGCTACGCAGGTAGTTTCCCTGCTCGGGAAATCCCACTTGGTCAGTGTTTTCACGAGCCGGCCGTCGCGCCGCTCAAATTGCACCCCGCGTACGTGATCGCTTCGCGATCGCGACACGGCCCGGCTTAGTCGGTGACAGGTGCGCCCGAATCCGCTTCCCCGGGATTCGCGTGCCGATGACACGAGCGGCAATTTTTTTTCATTTCTACTTCCGTCCGTCTTAGACTTGTGTCTCGGATATACCCCTATGAAATGGTGGGTCCGAAATCACAAGATAGTGAAAAAAGACCTCGAAAACAAAAACATTAATGTGATCTCCCTCGCACGCAACCCCAAGGCGTTGGAAGTGAAAAACAACCCCCCAGTGAAACTAACAACAGACAAAGATGGTGCGAACAAAGTATATAAACTAATACAAATTGACGGCTCTTATATAAAGTGCGTGCCGTTCAAAAGAGACCGCATACCACAGTGCCACAATTGCCAGATGTTTGGACATTCGAGCTATTTGTGCAACCTGAAACCAAAATGTGTCGCGTGTGCAGGTGAACACACTGGAAAATGCCCCGCAACGAACAAAGTAATGAACAATCCAAAGTGCGCGAACTGCGAAGGACAACACCCGGCTAATTTTAAAGAGTGCCCTATCTACGTCAAACTCGCCGAAAGACGAGAGCAACGAAAAACAAAAACAACAAGCAGTGAGTCAGTCAGAAAAGACTTTAACATCACAAATCATCGTTTCCCAGAATTGAAAAAAAGCACAAACTCTAATACTTTTACAAATACTACACAAACGCAATTAAATTCAATCCCGACACACTCAATCACAGCACCTACACATAAAAACCCGACACAAAAAAGACAAAACGCCGAAAACAACACACAAACAGACAATAAAACTAACCTGCAACAAACCGATTATTCGGAGTTGAGAAAAAGGA
This sequence comes from Philonthus cognatus, assembly GCA_932526585.2. Taxonomy (NCBI): domain Eukaryota; kingdom Metazoa; phylum Arthropoda; class Insecta; order Coleoptera; family Staphylinidae; genus Philonthus; species Philonthus cognatus. The sequence continues at coordinate 542,493 of OW052244.1, forward strand.
TCAAAACTACAAACCCGGCACTGCACTGTACGCCGCCGCTAATTACACCTGGCCCATCAGGCATTAAAACAATACAGAACAAACCGTCATTCCCAAAACCGTTTTTCTCAGCTCCGACTATTCTAAACACCACGACAAACCAAAACAACAAAACTCCAATTACCCCTCAAACACAATCAACTACTCCAACAACCAAAAGCACGGAAAATCCGTTCGAAATTTTTATGCAATTAAAACAATTCATGGACTCGCTCGCGTTGGATTTCAATAAAATTAAAACAATTCTAACTACAACCATGAATAAAATCCAACACGCCGAATCACCAACGGAGAAATTTTACATTGTGTTCGAGGCCGTATGCGCATTTTTTGGGTAAATGGATAATACAACTAACAGTAGAAGCATGAAAATATTAACATTTAATTGCAACGGTCTTAAAAGACAAAAAACCGAATTAACACACTTCCTTAACCGTAACAATATCGACATTGCCTTATTACAGGAAACCAATCTTAGGAACTGTGAAGTATTTCAAGTGCCTAACTATAAAACATACACACACAACAACCGCGAAATAACACGCACAAATAGGCAATTCGGAGGAACTGCTGTATTAGTAAAAAAATCCATTAAACACACCCATCTCCCTCCCATAGAATCAGTCATCGAAAACCTAAGAATCCAAATCCCAAACAACAACCAAAACCTAACAATTGCAACAATATACAAACCCCCTAACAAATCCATAACCACCACATTTTTAAAAAACCTTCTCACAATTCCCGGCCAAGTAATTGCTGCAGGTGACTATAACGCTCACCACACTTCTTGGAAACACACACAAAATAACTCCGCGGGTAATACAATAGTTAAATTCGCGGAGAGCTACAATAATATTCATATCACAACTCCTAATGATGCCACACACACATGCACACGAAACGACACCGAAATACACAACATACTCGATTTCGCAATACACAAAGACATCGACATAACGAACTGCCACACCATCCCGGACCTGAACTCTGACCACGTTCCTGTGATCTTCACAATTAATGTAAATTCCAACAGGACGGAAAACATTACACAACCTACAAAATACACACAAAAAAACACAGACTGGTCACTGTTCAACCAACTGACTGAAAACACCGGACACATTAAAAAACCAACAACCAACGACGAAATAGACGAGACAGCCGCACAAATAACATCCCTAATCCAAACATCACTCCAACAAAGCCTTCATAAACCAACTCAAAACCTCACCCCCCTAAAACCTCTCCCTCCGCACATAATTGATTTAATCAAACAAAAAAATAAACTCTATAAACAATTTTTACAAACCCGAGACCCTCAAACCAAAATCCTGAAAAACCGACTGCAAAACCGAATTAAAACTCAAATGCAAATCTTCAACTCCCAGAAATGGGACGAGATTATTGCTAATTCGGAAATTTGCAATCCTTGGAAATTCCCTAGAATCATGATCAAAAACAAATCCAATATCCCAATCCTAAAATCAAACAATGTGATTGCAAACACAGATGCTGAAAAAGCAAATATGCTTGCAAACACGTACCACAACACCTTTACGCCTAATCCTCTTAGTCCCATTACGACTCAGACAGTTAAAAACTCATTAGAAAACATTAAACAGACGACAATAAATTCCGACTGCGAAATCACATTAGAAGAAATTAGTGGCATCATTAAACAATTAAAATCCAAGAAGTCCCCAGGTATTGATAATATCCCGAACCTCGCCCTGAAACACCTGCACACAAACTCATTAACAAAATTATCCGAACTTTACACCGCTATCCTTCAAAAATCCCATTATCCCGAGCAATTCAAAAGATCAATTATAATCCCCATCCACAAAAAGAAAAAAAATCCCGAGTTACCAAGCAATTACAGGCCAATTAACCTCCTCTCGTCCCTGAGCAAATTGCTGGAAAAAAACATTCAAAACAGAATTACAAAACACCTGGATGATAATTCAATCACAATTCCCCAGCAATTTGGCTTCAGAACGGAGCACTCAACTACACAGCAGCTTCTCCGAGTTGTTGACACAATAAAACACAACCAAAACATAAATAAACACACTGCGATGGCCACTCTAGATATAGAGAAGGCATTCGACACAGTTAGGCACGATGTTGTACTTCACAGGCTGCATGAAATTAACCTCCCAACACCACTAATAAAACTAATACAATCATACCTTAATAACCGCACGTACCAAGTTAGAATTAATAACACACTGTCTGAACCTAAACCACAACTATGCGGTGTACCCCAAGGTAGCGCGCTTGGCCCCACCCTATTCAACATTTTCATTAATAAATTACCTATCCCCGACGATCCGCGAGTTATCACCGCACTGTATGCGGACGATACCGCGATCCTCGCCTCATCCAAAAATCCCACTCTTGCCATTCAACTCCTTCAAGATTCGCTTGACCGAATCACCTATTTCTTTCAGAAATGGGGATTAACAATAAATCACCAAAAAACCGAAGCAATCAAATTCCAATACAAAAAACGAACCAATACCCATTTCCCAAATCTGACCCTCAATAATCAAACTATCCCTTGGCTAAGCGCAATTAAATACCTTGGGGTAACAATCGACGATAAACTCACTTTCCACTCCCACATAAATAACATAACTCATACAGCCATAGCCAGAAAAAGCAAAATCGCATGGATTACACGAGGACTAACACATAAAACCCGCACGCTCATATACACATCCATGATCCGCCCCCTATTAACATATGCATGCCCGGTGTGGTCACTAACCTCCCCATACACCCTTAGGAAAATACAAAACACAGAAAACAAAATTCTACGAAGCATGCATAGAACCCCCTTACTAACAACTAACGATGCGCTATACGGCCTCGCACAAATAAAAGAAACTATATCCGAACACACAAGAAAACTAAACAATAACTTCATAACAAACATAAACAACACAGAAAACACAGAACTCAAGAAAACAATTATAATCAAAACAATGAAAGACACGACTTACAAAAGACTAACTACGAACACTACCTAAAGACCACACACGCTAAGCAACTGCAAGCTAAACAAAAAAAAAAGGCTTGCAATTACTTAGGCACAAAAACACACACCACACACGTATACGCTTAAAAAAAAAAAAGTATACAACAAATACGCGCGCACATACAAACAGACAAAGACAAACTCACTCATACACTCACACACCACACAGCACACACACAAAAAAAAAAAGTGTGCACGTAACACACACTCGTTTGTGCTAAAAAAAAAAAGCAAACGAGTGTAAAAAAAAAGGCAGACTCATGTGTTTATATACATAAAAAAAAAAATGTGTATATACACACATGGGCCACCAAATCAAATATCAAAAACCACGGGAAACGATGCCTGAAAAAAAAGAAAACAAAAAACATCAGTAAGGGTGATATTTCACCGCACTGGGGTTCCCTCATAAGGAGGAAACATCACATAAGAGCTCCGAAATCACAAACACTTGCTCTTAGCACACACCACGATCACGTCCTAATAGATTTTTAAAATCTCGACTCGTCAACGTGTTATATTTTTATTTGTTTGTTTTAATTTAATTGACTAGCTGTACGTACACATCCGAGTACGTACCCGTCGATATTTTATAACAACAAATACAAATTTTGTTCATAAACGACATGGCTGACGTAGCTGCACCAGTCGAGGCCTCCTCGCCGACATCAGCTACCGCGACTGCGACCAAGAAAGCCGCCGCTTCCCCGAAAAAGGCCAAGAATCCCAAGGCGAAGCCCAGCCACCCGCCCACGTCCGAGATGGTGTGCAACGCGATCAAGAGCCTCAAGGAACGCGGAGGATCGTCACTGCAGGCGATTAAAAAGTACGTCGCAGCGAATTATAAGGTAGACGCCGAGAAGATGTCACCGTTCATCAAAAAGTACCTGAAGTCGGCCGTGCAGAACGGCGTCCTCGTCCAAACCAAGGGCAAGGGAGCTTCAGGTTCGTTCAAGCTCGCCTCGACTTCGTCCACCGGAAAAGCGGCCGGCGCCGAAACGAAGGCCAAAACTGCCGCCGCCAAGAAAGCGGCGGCCTCAGCCAAAGCAAAATCTCCGAAGAGCCCAGCCAAGAAAGCCGGCGCCAAGGCCAAGGCCGACGATAAGAAATCAACGGCGGCCGGAAGCAAGGCTAAAAAAGCTACCACCACCGCAGCTTCTGAGAAGAAGGCAGCCGCCGCCGCTAAATCCAAAGCCAAGGCGGCGTCTCCGTCGAAAGCGAAGAAGGCCACCAAAAGCGGCCCCACCAAAAAACCGAAAGCGCCCAAGCCCAAGAGGGCCAAGGCCGCTCCCAAGACCGTAGCCAAGAAAGCGTCTCCGAAGAAAAAGTAATCGAGATTCGTTTCATCGCACCGATTACTGATTCACGGCTACGAACTTGCGGCGTATGTGCGCCCGAAAATGGCCCTTCTGAGGGCCACAAATCAATACAAATGAAAAGTTATTTACTCATTTATCGTCTACCAAAAAAAAAAAAGAATATTATTTATTGTAAATTCTGCCTGCATGCAGCATTTCTTGTTTAAATTCGAATCAAACGAGAAACATTTTTCATTATTTATGAGCGCGTTATTATTCTTTCTATTGCAAACTAAAATGCTAATGCATTTTCGTACACAAAAATTAATAACAACTGTTCATTGATGTGTTGTGTGTTTATAATAACGGATTACTGCCCGGAAAGGAGATGCACACATTTTTACATTTTTCGACAAAAAGTAATTCCTTATACCATATCATATAAAGAAATTTCAAACTTGACATAATAAACAACGAACAAGAGACTTTATAAAAGTTTTTAAAACGTAACTTTATTTGAGAAGGACGACTTTTTGTCAAAAAATTGATATTAAATAAGTGTTTCCTATCGAATCTCAGTAACAATATTTAATTAAATATCGTTATCGTGAATTCTGATTGTTGGGGCAATTAAATAATAATTCGATGTTTGAATTTGTGGTTCTGAAAAGAACCGGTCAATTTTCAATATATCATCGATACGCAAAGCACGGGGGGCCCGCCCTGTCGCTATCGAACATTTTACAATGCTCGATAATTTTAAGCACGTTCTCCGCGGATACGCCTAGCCAACTGGATGTCTTTAGGCATGATGGTGACACGTTTGGCGTGAATGGCGCACAAGTTGGTGTCTTCGAAAAGGCCGACCAAGTAAGCCTCGCTGGCTTCTTGCAAAGCCATAACGGCCGAACTTTGGAAACGCAGATCGGTTTTGAAGTCTTGCGCGATTTCACGGACGAGACGCTGGAATGGCAATTTGCGGATGAGAAGTTCGGTACTTTTTTGGTAACGACGAATCTCACGGAGGGCGACGGTGCCGGGCCTGTAACGATGTGGCTTCTTCACACCGCCGGTGGCTGGTGCGCTTTTGCGGGCAGCTTTCGTGGCGAGCTGTTTGCGCGGCGCTTTCCCTCCGGTGGATTTACGAGCGGTCTGCTTGGTACGGGCCATTTTTCTATTCTTTTCGTTTCGTGTACGAAGTTCACGTTCCGGCGGCTAAACCTTCTGTGTCGAAAAATTACACCGCGCGATATTTATATTTATATAGCAAGCCATAGGTATATGCACGTACCCTCCGCTCTGTCGTTTCCCTGCACGTTTGTGTAATGCAGACACCGACAATAGATGTCAGCACCTTCTGCACTTTCGTGAATTATCCACGTGAGCGTATAAATAGCTCAGAACGACTGTTTTTCGTGTGTTTTTCAGTCAGTACGAACCTAACAGCACAACATGACTGGTCGCGGCAAAGGAGGTAAAGGTCTTGGTAAGGGAGGCGCCAAGCGTCATCGCAAAGTGTTGCGTGACAACATCCAGGGTATCACCAAACCTGCCATCAGGCGTCTCGCCCGTCGCGGAGGTGTAAAACGTATCTCCGGTCTCATTTACGAAGAGACCCGCGGCGTGTTGAAGGTTTTCCTTGAAAACGTCATCCGTGACGCCGTCACATACACAGAACACGCTAAGCGTAAGACTGTAACCGCAATGGACGTCGTCTACGCCCTTAAGAGGCAAGGCCGCACCCTTTACGGTTTCGGTGGTTAAACGATGACACTTCTTGTTGTGTTTTTGTCGCAAAGCAAAATTCAATATCGGTTCTTTTCAGAACCACAATTTTACTTATGAAATTTGTTTCAAATTGTACCGAACTAATGGTTAAAGCACTTGACATATATATATATATATATATATATATATTTGATTTGATTTAAACTTGGAATATGCCACACTATTCTTTTATTTTTACAAATAATAATAACCTGTTCAGAAAGTGTTCGTGGTTTATTCCAAGTTTATTATCATTATTATATTAGGTGTGATGTTCGCATTTGTGGATACACAAAAAAAAAGGCGGGTAATAAATTAAAGATTTTTAGCCTTACATTATTTTTCACGTATAATGATTACGAAGTACAGTGAATATATTTGTACATTTCCCTTTATTTTGACAAAAAAAAAAGTTCACATCACTCAGCCAAATTTTGCGCTTTCAAAGTTCGAGCAATTTGCTTTGGGATATGTGAGTATAATAAAAATAAAACGGAATTTTCGAGGATTTGGTAAACATTTATAGTATTCGAACTGAAGAAGTTAGTTCATTTTAAATTTCACTTTGTATCAGTGATTTTTACGAGAGTATGAAGTGAAGTTCCCAGTTTAGGAAAGCCAGAAAATGTATTTCATGCTGAACCACGATTGCGATTGCGTTTAGTTTTATTTCATTACTTTATAAATAATATCGATAAATAGTTATGACAGAATCGGTGTGTGTGTGTGTGTTCATAAATTAAATTGTGGCCCTGAGAAGGGCCGTTTGAATTTCTTTCCGCTGCATATTACTAAGACGACGAAACAAGAAAAACTTCTTAGGGTTTCTTTTCCGTCTTTTTGGGGAGGAGCACTGCCTGAATGTTGGGCAGAACACCACCCTGGGCGATGGTAACGCCGGAGAGTAGTTTGTTCAACTCTTCGTCATTTCTGATCGCCAGTTGCAGGTGACGAGGAATGATACGGGTTTTCTTGTTGTCCCTGGCAGCGTTACCGGCCAACTCCAACACTTCGGCGGCGAGGTACTCCATGACCGCCGCCAAGTATACGGGCGCACCGGCGCCTACACGCTCGGCGTAGTTACCTTTCCTGAGGAGCCTGTGAATACGACCCACGGGAAATTGTAGCCCGGCACGGTTCGAACGGGACTTCGCCTTTCCCTTGACCTTACCACCCTTTCCGCGACCAGACATATTTTTGCAGAGTTATAGAGAGAAGTTTTTAAACAACGAACGAACGTACGGGTACGTATGCGGTCGCGTTACTTTCTGTAATGAAAGAAAACTTTTTTTTTTTGTTTTACCTCCTTTTTATTTTAAATTTCAGCCGTATGGCTATGATTTAGGTACATTTTTTCGGTTCCCTTTTCAGAGCGAAAAGGGAAGGAATAATAAACATAAATGATAAAACAAACAATAACAAAAAACAACAAACACAACACAAGTATATAAATAACAAAAAAGTTTTTAGAACTCGCATCTTCTTTTCTTCGTTTCTTCTTTTTTTTGAGTCCACAAAATATTCCACCTTTAAAGAAGTTTGTTTTCTTTTAGAGTAAATTTTGATATAAATTTCGACAAAGTTATAACCCTTCATTTTCAATTAATTCCAAATTTTCCCCAATTTTTGCAATACCCGGATTAAAATGATTTTTCAAGTTTTCTATGAATTTGCCCCTGCCCTCCCTTGCTTTTTCAATTTGATCTTCAATCTCTAAATCTCGTCTGATATAATAATTTTTTACACACCACGGAATTTTGAAAATTTTTCTAATTAAGCTTATTTCCCTGGCCCTAAACAGGGATAACGTCCTCTCAGATCCCAAAATCCAAACCTCTCTGCCATACCGTTGCATTGGCGAGACAACACTTCTAAAAATACGTAATCTACTTTTTTGGGTTAAATGTTTATTGCATAGCAATGGAAACAATGACATTGTCTTATTTGTCGCAAGGACATTTCTTTTTTTAACATGTGTTTTGAAATTTAATCGTCTATCAATTGAAATTCCTAAATAATTAACGTCGTTTGAAAGTTTAATCCTTTTATTGTCGAATATTATAAAATTTCTAATAGGTCTCTTTGTTCCAAATAGCATCGCTTCCGTCTTACTGTGGTTAATTTTGATTTTCCACTTATCAGTGTACTTACATAAAGTTTTTAAATTACGCTGCATCCTCGAGCCAGCGGTTTCTTTGTTTAGTCCTCCCGTAATGATTGCTGTGTCGTCAGCGAATTGAAATAATTTGGAAAGTTTGTCGTTTTTAAATTGAGGAATGTCTGCCACAAAGATGTTGTACAGACATGGGGATAACGGAGACCCTTGCGGAAGGCCCTCTTCTGCAAGTTTCCAACCCGATATTGAATTATTTACTCTGACCGCAAAAAAGCGGTCAGATAGCCAATTTAAAATGAATTTACATTGCCAAATGGGAAAGTTAAATGTTAATAATTTGTGAACTAAAGCCTCTCGCCAGACTCTGTCATAGGCTTTCTCTACATCTAGGAGTGTTACCATGACCGATTTTCCTGGTTTTTTCATTTCCCTAACCGTTTCTATTAGGTGGATGGCTTGCTGCAAGGCCGAAATATTTTTTCTAAATCCAAACTGTGAATTTTGAAAAACGTTATGCTCTTCTGCAAATGCATAAATATCTTCTTTAATGAAGTGTTCAGTAATTTTCGCGAGCCCCGGGAGTAGACTTATGGGACGCCGATTCTGAACTTTAGTCGGGTCCTTATTCCCTTTGGGGATTGGAACTACCACCGCTCTCTTCCAAATACTTGGGAATATACCAGACTTCCTAATGCCATTAACAAGTCTGGTTATTCTTTGTACCGAAGAAGACTGTAGCAGTTTCAATCCCCTATTCGGAATATTGTCTACTCCTGGCGCTTTTTTTGAGCCAAGAGATTTTAATTTTTCCCTTACCATTTCCTCAGAAATTGGAGGCGGATCGTCACTGGGAATTTTGCCTAATTTTGCAATTGAATTTTTCACTAATAATTTGGTATTTTCTGTTGAAATATCATTATTCGAAAATTGCTCCCTAAAATGATTCGCAATAATTTCGACTTTTTCCTCATCTTTAAAACACCATCTTCCACCCGAATTAATTGGTGCGTTCGGCTCAGCCCTACGCCCAATAATTTTTAATAGTTTCCAAAAACCGTTTACATTTTCCCCTTTTCCAATCTCCGAAAGTTTATTTCCCCAATTTTCCTCTTTTCTTTCCCTCAGCATTTCTCTGACTTCCCTCTGTAATTTATTTAATTTTGCCTTATCCCTTAAATCCCGAGTTTTTGAAAATTTCCGTTTTGCCAAATTTTTTAATTTTAACAAATCTTTTTCTTCCCCACTGAGTCCCAGTCTATTTCTCATGTTAGGATTAACCTGAGTCCTAGACTGCGACTCAGATAGGAATTCTTGAATTTTATTTGTTAAAAACTCCGCCTCTTCTTCAATTTCTTCAGGAAGAATTGGTAAGGGTTTCACTGGAATTTTGGTGGTTAAATAGCTAAACTTCATCCAATTTGTTTTAACTACGAATTTAGAAACATTGTTGAAATTGCCAAAAGTTAATACCACAGGAAAATGGTCAGAGCATAACTGGAATTTTGTTACTACCTCAAAAGGACCTCCTACTTTGTATGATAGAAAGATATCTATGACATCTCCCCTGACTCCAACCCTGTCTGGTACGGAGGTTGCATCTTCCGGACCCCATGCCTTTAGTCCGTCTATCGAGTCCAATAAATTTGCTATTGTCCTCCCTGACCTATTTCGTCCTCTACTACCCCATTCAAAAGATTTTGCATTCAAGTCGCCCCCAATAATAACATTTTTTCCACTGATAAATGGAAGAATGTCTGAATCTAAAATTGTATGTTTTGGTGGGTTGTAAACCGAAAAGATTTTGAATACTGTCCCCCCAATCATTGCTTCCATCCCTACGCATTCAATTTCGGTGCCCAGGACCTCAATTGGCCTTGCACAGATGTTCCGTCTGTAGAAGATAGCCACACCTCCTCCGACCCTTCCCAGACGATCTTTCCGAAAAATATTGAACCCTGCCAATTTTACGAATTCCCCCGGTTTTAAAAAAGTTTCCGAAATTAACATAACCGAAATGTCTTCACTGTCCACAAAATTTTGTAATTCATTTATTTTTCCCTTAATCCCACCCGCATTCCACGTAGAGATTTTCATACTAGAATTTTGTAAATTGATTTGTGTAAAATCCATTAAAAATTTTTAATTATTTAGACAAGAATTTTGTCAGCGTCTCACGGACAATTTTGACAATAAGAGCCTCCAAGTCCGATCCATTTTGGATACCAGGACTTTGGCTCTGGCTCTGGCTCGCTGTCCTACTTGCGTAGGACATGCCTGGGACAACCTTCGAATTCTCCAGTTGCCTAAATTTCTCCGCTTCCCGGGTTCTCTTAATATTTGTGGGGTTCATAGCACATGCCCAAGAATATGCAGCATGGCTACCCCCACAGTTTGTACACTTTAAATTTTTGATATCTTTTCGTTTTTCCCCACACTCGAAGGTAGGGTGATTACCTGCACAGAAGGTACATCTGTACTCTGCGGTACACCGAAACTGAACGTGGCCGAACTGTTGACATTTATAGCACTGTTGAGCCCGCGTTGGTTTGCGTTTAGGCTCAACAGTGATCTTTAAATCGAGGAGGTTAGTTAGATTGAAGATCTTTTTCCCCTCCTCGTCTTTTTTTAAATTTATCAAAATGAGGGGATACACCCTGCTCCCGTTTCTTAGTCGGGCTATTGAATTAAATTTGATGCCTTTTTGAGTTAAGGCCTCCTCAACCTCCTCCTTAGTGAATTCATTAGGGATGCCCCTAACCACCACTTTAAGTTCTTTCTCCTCACTAAGGAGGAAATGATGTTGAGGAGCCTTAAGCTCTTCCAAAATTTTTACAGTCTTACGAAAATCGTCGTTTGTTTCACTAAAAATTTTAACATGGGCAGGGTGATCCACATACTGTAAAATTTTGACCTGATTCTCTTTGAGAGTTACCTGAACAATTTTTAATTTTGATTTGTCCACCAACACAATAGGTGGCGGACGTTTGGGCTTTGGGGCCTGAGGGGCCTGAGAGACCTGGGAAACAGGCACACTTTTTGGTTGACTCGAACTAAACATGACTGGGATTTTAAGCCCGGAATCCGTCTCTCTAAAAGACAACTTCTTTAAAGGCGGACTACTTTGTGGACTCACAATATCTTGGGTCCTCTTCCTCCGCCTGTTGACAACCTGGAACTGCGCTCCGCTCTCCCTTGCCTCCTCCTGTCTCATCTCCTGGTCAATCTTCTCCAGCCTCTCCTGCAGCACCCTCAGCTGCTTGGCAATTTCTGCTCTCTCCTCCCTCATCTTCTCCCGAAGCGCAGTCCTGGCTCTCCTCCTCATTGCCTCTACAAGGATGCCGGCCTCCTCGCCGACCTGGCTCTCTTCGTCGTCGCTATCCGGTGGAAGATCGGCAATCATGTCGACCTCTTCCCCCGGATCGAGACCCCCGGACTTCTCCATTAGCAAGGAGTATGCAGAGGCTCTCCCCGATGAGGAGGATTGCCCCGGCGAACTCATGCTCTCCAAAAAACTAACTTTCAATTAACAAGAAGTGACTTATGTCACTTATGACACAAATGTCAGACTGTAACCCTGTGCGCTGCTCAGGGTGTACTAAAGAAAACTGCCCTCTCCAACGTATTTATATCCTAGGTTGCCTGACTCGGCGCTACGGGGCGCCAATAATCCGAGCGGATTACGGTCACACTAGGTGGGCGGTGGGGAATTCCAGCCGTTACCCCAAATAAATACATGTCGTTAACTGCCGCAGACCATTCAGATCCGTGAAGCCGAAGTGTTAACACGCACGATCGAAAAGCGAATTTATCACCATAGTAAAAAATCCCGTAATTTCGTTTGGACGCGAATATAGTAACGTTCAAACGAAATTATGGCTCAGCGAGCCGGAGGCCCCGGAACCCCCGAATTGCACAAGTCAGCGTACGCTGTCCTGGAGGACGAAGAGATGGACCAGTCAGAACCGGTCGAAAAACCGGAAACTCTCCGCGCCAAACAGTTGGCCGAATTGAGGGAAGAAATAGCAAAACATCACAAAATAATGGAATCCCTTCAAGAGAGGATGTTCGCTCTCGAAAATGAGGATGACCCATTCATTCCGCCAGCAAATAAGAAAAAGACTACAGAACACCAACGCACCGCCATCCCAGAACTCCAACCGGCGAGATTGACAGTACCGACACAGAACACCGGTACAAAGAAGAAGCATCCAAGGGCGGTTTTCAAAGACCACCTCCTAGTTGCGAGAGCATACGCTCCGATCACGTCACCGACCCTCCCACCACCAACAGGCCCGGCGGACGGAAGTAGAAATGGTCCCCCCCCAACAACGCTCGAAGACCGGCAATTCCCGGCCCTCCCGAAACCCACAAATTTGAAACAGCCAATCCAGTGGTGTGTAACCGAATCAGGCCTCCGTATCCCAGTAGAAACACCAACAATGACAACCCAGACACCGCCAGAGAAAAAGGAAAAAAGGCCCCCACCCATTGTCTTAGTCGACACAGACAAAATCAAGTTAGTAAAGGAGACTTTAAAAGCGAATAACGTTCCCGTGATCCAGTTCTCCACTCACGCGAAGGGCATTAATATATTCACTGAAAACTCAGTGGACTACCGGAAAACAATATCAATCCTAGACGGAATGAAAGCCGCTCAACACCACTTCCTTCTCAGCGACGAGAAAGAACTCAAAGTGGTGGTGAGAGGGTTACCACTAGTGTACGAAATCGACGAAATTACGGAAGAGCTAACAGAGAAGGGAATAACAGTGAACTCCGCAACCAGATTAAAGAACGGAACAAGAGTATACCCGCTTATACTCTTGAACCTCCCGAAAACAGAAGACGCCAAAAAAATCTTCCAAATAACGAGCATCCTCCAACACAAGATCACAGTTGAACCAAAAAGGCGTTCAACAACCAGCCAACAGTGCTACAAATGCCAAGAGTTCGGCCACGTACAGTTCCGCTGCACAGCCGAATACAAGTGTACTCTGTGCGCAGGAGCCCACGAAACGTACAAATGCCCTCAAAAAACAACATCAACAAGGAAATGCGCAAACTGTGCGGGAGATCACCCGGCTTACTCCGCAAGATGCACGAAACACCCGTTAAACATCAAGCGAAAAAAAGAAGAAGAGACCAGGAAAAAGCTCGAGAACAGTCAAGTTCAAGAAGGAGTTAGTTTCGCCGCAAAGGCAAACAACCCAACAGACCCCAGCCTAAGAAGCCTAATCCGAGAGATTATGCAAGAAATGTTCACACAAATGATGGCCGAAAAATCCCTCCGCAATGTCTAACACAGCAGCAAATGTCAACCCAGTCAAGATAGTCACGTGGAACGCGAACGGCCTGCAAATGAAAACCGACGAGCTACGGAATTTCACCGACCAGCACGACATCTCTGTCGTGCTAATTTCTGAAACGCACTTAAAGCCTGGCACATACTCCAATTTGCCAGGTTTTAGGTGTGTCCGAAAAGACAGAACGGACGGCAAAAAAGGAGGAGTAGCAGTTTACTACCGCTCTAACATCTGCGCTCGCAAGATAGATTTCAACTGCGAAAACATCGAGGCTGTCGGTATTGAAACAGAACTGAATGGGAAACCAACACGATTCATCGCGGTATACAAAGGCCCGAACAAAGAACTCCTTGAAAACGACGTTACACAGCTACTCGAACAAGACAACACCCTGATTGGAGGCGATCTGAACGCAAAAAGCCCAGCTTGGGGGAGCCGAAAAACCAATAAGGACGGTGACACACTGTTTAAACTTTGGAACAAAATTGAAAAGCTTGAGATATGGGGCCCGGAAGATGAAACATCAATCCCGCTTCAGGACACACACCGAGGAGATGTCATCGACATTTTCTTAAGCTACAGGAGCCTCGACCCGTGGGGGGTGAAAACAATACATGAGCTAAACTCAGATCATTTCCCGGTGCTGATCAACTGGGGCCAAATAAAAACTGACACCCAGAAACCGCGCATAAAAACGAACTGGATGCGATTCAAACTGCTGAGCAGCAAGATTGCGGCTCCCGACACGCCACTTAAGAAGGAAGAAATCAACATCGAAGCTGAAAACCTCACAGCCGAAATTCAAACCACCCTGCAAGAATGCCAGTCCACGGAGAAATCAGCAAGGAATCAACTCGGGCTAAATCAGGCCGAAAAAGAACTAATCAAGCAAAAGAACAAAATTAAACAAAGATGGACGAAATTCCGACACATGGAGGACAAAAAAGAATTCAACAAATTACAAAAACTCGTAAAGGAGATGGTGACCACCCGGAAAGAAGAGAGCTGGAACCGCACAATAGAGGAAATAGAAGAGAATCCTCAAAGCATTTGGAAGCTGCTAAAGAAATGCGGGCGAAGGAGGTGCCCAAATACTCCCATAGTAAAAGACGGACGAAAATGGTATTCGGATGCTGACAGAGCCGAACGCTTAGCCGAACACTTCGAACAACAGTTCTCAAACAACGACACCACAGACGCCGGAACTCAGAAAGCAGTGGACAGCTCTCTTAAAAGACTAAGAACCTCTCAAACAGAAGAACCGGAAGAAAACATCACCAACGAGGACATAAAAAACATAATCAAAACAATCTCCGACAAAAAGGCTCCAGGTGTAGACAACATCCCAAACCGAGCAATAAAACAGCTTCACGAAAACGCAACGAAAAGAATCGCCAGGCTGGTAAACGGAATTCGTGCCCACTCAGTCTTCCCGACGATCTGGAAATCGGCAGAGGTAATTACAATCCCAAAAGGTGGAAAGGACCCAACGAAAATGGAGAACCGAAGGCCGATCAGCCTGATCTCAGGCTTGGCCAAGGTAGCGGAAAAAGTCATACAAAAGGATATAAAGAAAATCACACAAGAAAGGAAAATTCTGCCGGTGAACCAGTTCGGTTTCCGCAACCATCTAGCAGCAGTCCAGCAGGCCGCAAACCTGATAGATTCCGCGAAGAAAATAGCTAACAAAAGAGGTACTTCAGCAGTAATCATAACGCTGCTTGATGTGGAAAAAGCCTACGATAGGGTGTGGAAACAAGGGCTGGTTCACAAAATGCTAACCAGTGGATTCCCACTGTGGCTTGCCAAGTTGGTCGATGATTGGGCGACAGAGAGAAAATTCAGGATCAGATTCAATGGAGCACACTCATCATGGAAAATCGCAGCAGAGGGCCTACCACAGGGATCCCCGCTCTCGCCAGACCTGTACAACCTGTACGTTGCAGATATTACAAAATTTAATAAGAAAAAGGGAGTCTCACTTTTCCAATTCGCCGACGACACCGCAATACTAACCCGAGGATCAAACTTCGAACTGGCAAGCTCAAGAACAGCAGCAGCCGTAGCAAAAATCCAGAAATACGCCCGGAAGTGGAAAATTAAACTAAACAACAGCAAGACCGAAGCCATTCTGCTAGGGAATAAGAAACCGATTAGGAATTATATTTACCTGAACAAGTCAAACAAAATAAATCTAAAAAACAACGTCACCTACCTAGGAATCATAGTGGATAGAAAAATGGATTTCCGGAAGCACGCAAAAAGCAGAGGACACCTAGCGAAGAAAAGGGCAAAAAGCCTCCAGAGCCTTCTGAAAGAAAACGGTCCCCTGAGCAACAAGAACCGCGTGAAAGTGCTCAATGCAGTACTGAAACCAGTGGCAGAATACGGGCAAGAGATAGCCGTCACGGGCAGTGAGAAGACAAAACAAGTAATGACCACCACCGACAACATCCTGATCCGGAGAGCCCTAGGAGCCCCCTACTACGTCAGAAACGCCACCCTAAGAAACGACATCCAAGCGAGAAACCCGATCGAAGTCGCCACCGAAAGAAGGATCCAAATGATCGAAAGATTAAAGAACCACCCGATTCAAGAATTCGTCGAGATCGGCGAGAGCTTAAGTCAACCGACTTAAGCTAAAACGCTCCCCATCGAGGAAAACGATCCAAATCTGCAGGCCCCAATCCCCTGCAGATCCTCCAAATGCACACTAAACATAGCGAAAGCTGCAAGTTTTTTAAATTAGGAAGAAAAAAAAAAAAAAAAAAAAAAAAGCCGCAGACCGATTCAGATCCGTGAAGCCGAAGTGGTAACACGCACGATCGAAAAGCGAATTTATCACCATAGTAAAAAATCCCGTAATTTCGTTTGGACGCGAATATAGTAACGTTCAAACGAAATTATGGCTCAGCGAGCCGGAGGCCCCGGAACCCCCGAATTGCACAAGTCAGCGTACGCTGTCCTGGAGGACGAAGAGATGGACCAGTCAGAACCGGTCGAAAAACCGGAAACTCTCCGCGCCAAACAGTTGGCCGAATTGAGGGAAGAAATAGCAAAACATCACAAAATAATGGAATCCCTTCAAGAGAGGATGTTCGCTCTCGAAAATGAGGATGACCCATTCATTCCGCCAGCAAATAAGAAAAAGACTACAGAACACCAACGCACCGCCATCCCAGAACTCCAACCGGCGAGATTGACAGTACCGACACAGAACACCGGTACAAAGAAGAAGCATCCAAGGGCGGTTTTCAAAGACCACCTCCTAGTTGCGAGAGCATACGCTCCGATCACGTCACCGACCCTCCCACCACCAACAGGCCCGGCGGACGGAAGTAGAAATGGTCCCCCCCCAACAACGCTCGAAGACCGGCAATTCCCGGCCCTCCCGAAACCCACAAATTTGAAACAGCCAATCCAGTGGTGTGTAACCGAATCAGGCCTCCGTATCCCAGTAGAAACACCAACAATGACAACCCAGACACCGCCAGAGAAAAAGGAAAAAAGGCCCCCACCCATTGTCTTAGTCGACACAGACAAAATCAAGTTAGTAAAGGAGACTTTAAAAGCGAATAACGTTCCCGTGATCCAGTTCTCCACTCACGCGAAGGGCATTAATATATTCACTGAAAACTCAGTGGACTACCGGAAAACAATATCAATCCTAGACGGAATGAAAGCCGCTCAACACCACTTCCTTCTCAGCGACGAGAAAGAACTCAAAGTGGTGGTGAGAGGGTTACCACTGGTGTACGAAATCGACGAAATTACGGAAGAGCTAACAGAGAAGGGAATAACAGTGAACTCCGCAACCAGATTAAAGAACGGAACAAGAGTATACCCGCTTATACTCTTGAACCTCCCGAAAACAGAAGACGCCAAAAAAATCTTCCAAATAACGAGCATCCTCCAACACAAGATCACAGTTGAACCAAAAAGGCGTTCAACAACCAGCCAACAGTGCTACAAATGCCAAGAGTTCGGCCACGTACAGTTCCGCTGCACAGCCGAATACAAGTGTACTCTGTGCGCAGGAGCCCACGAAACGTACAAATGCCCTCAAAAAACAACATCAACAAGGAAATGCGCAAACTGTGCGGGAGATCACCCGGCTTACTCCGCAAGATGCACGAAACACCCGTTAAACATCAAGCGAAAAAAAGAAGAAGAGACCAGGAAAAAGCTCGAGAACAGTCAAGTTCAAGAAGGAGTTAGTTTCGCCGCAAAGGCAAACAACCCAACAGACCCCAGCCTAAGAAGCCTAATCCGAGAGATTATGCAAGAAATGTTCACACAAATGATGGCCGAAAAATCCCTCCGCAATGTCTAACACAGCAGCAAATGCCAACCCAGTCAAGATAGTCACGTGGAACGCGAACGGCCTGCAAATGAAAACCGACGAGCTACGGAATTTCACCGACCAGCACGACATCTCTGTCGTGCTAATTTCTGAAACGCACTTAAAGCCTGGCACATACTCCAATTTGCCAGGTTTTAGGTGTGTCCGAAAAGACAGAACGGACGGCAAAAAAGGAGGAGTAGCAGTTTACTACCGCTCTAACATCTGCGCTCGCAAGATAGATTTCAACTGCGAAAACATCGAGGCTGTCGGTATTGAAACAGAACTGAATGGGAAACCAACACGATACATCGCGGTATACAAAGGCCCGAACAAAGAACTCCTTGAAAACGACGTTACACAGCTACTCGAACAAGACAACACCCTGATTGGAGGCGATCTGAACGCAAAAAGCCCAGCTTGGGGGAGCCGAAAAACCAATAAGGACGGTGACACACTGTTTAAACTTTGGAACAAAATTGAAAAGCTTGAGATATGGGGCCCGGAAGATGAAACATCAATCCCGCTTCAGGACACACACCGAGGAGATGTCATCGACATTTTCTTAAGCTACAGGAGCCTCGACCCGTGGGGGGTGAAAACAATACATGAGCTAAACTCAGATCATTTCCCGGTGCTGATCAACTGGGGCCAAATAAAAACTGACACCCAGAAACCGCGCATAAAAACGAACTGGATGCGATTCAAACTGCTGAGCAGCAAGATTGCGGCTCCCGACACGCCACTTAAGAAGGAAGAAATCAACATCGAAGCTGAAAACCTCACAGCCGAAATTCAAACCACCCTGCAAGAATGCCAGTCCACGGAGAAATCAGCAAGGAACCAACTCGGGCTAAATCAGGCCGAAAAAGAACTAATCAAGCAAAAGAACAAAATTAAACAAAGATGGACGAAATTCCGACACATGGAGGACAAAAAAGAATTCAACAAATTACAAAAACTCGTAAAGGAGATGGTGACCACCCGGAAAGAAGAGAGCTGGAACCGCACAATAGAGGAAATAGAAGAGAATCCTCAAAGCATTTGGAAGCTGCTAAAGAAATGCGGGCGAAGGAGGTGCCCAAATACTCCCATAGTAAAAGACGGACGAAAATGGTATTCGGATGCTGACAGAGCCGAACGCTTAGCCGAACACTTCGAACAACAGTTCTCAAACAACGACACCACAGACGCCGGAACTCAGAAAGCAGTGGACAGCTCTCTTAAAAGACTAAGAACCTCTCAAACAGAAGAACCGGAAGAAAACATCACCAACGAGGACATAAAAAACATAATCAAAACAATCTCCGACAAAAAGGCTCCAGGTGTAGACAACATCCCAAACCGAGCAATAAAACAACTTCACGAAAACGCAACGAAAAGAATCGCCAGGCTGGTAAACGGAATACGTGTCCACTCAGTTTTCCCGACGATCTGGAAATCGGCAGAGGTAATTACAATCCCAAAAGGTGGAAAGGACCCGACGAAAATGGAGAACCGAAGGCCGATCAGCTTGATCTCAGGCTTGGCCAAGGTAGCGGAAAAAGTCATACAAAAGGATATAAAGAAAATCACACAAGAAAGGAAAATTCTGCCGGTGAACCAGTTCGGTTTCCGCAACCATCTAGCAGCAGTCCAGCAGGCCGCAAACCTGATAGATTCCGCGAAGAAAATAGCTAACAAAAGAGGTACTTCAGCAGTAATCATAACGCTGCTTGATGTGGAAAAAGCCTACGATAGGGTGTGGAAACAAGGACTGGTTCACAAAATGCTGACCAGTGGATTCCCACTGTGGCTTGCCAAGTTGGTCGATGATTGGTTGACAGAGAGAAAATTCAGGATCAGATTCAATGGAGCACACTCATCATGGAAAATCGCAGCAGAGGGCCTACCACAGGGATCCCCGCTCTCGCCAGACCTGTACAACCTGTACGTTGCAGATATTACAAAATTTAATAAGAAAAAGGGAGTCTCACTTTTCCAATTCGCCGACGACACCGCAATACTAACCCGAGGATCAAACTTCGAACTGGCAAGCTCAAGAACAGCAGCAGCCGTAGCAAAAATCCAGAAATACGCCCGGAAGTGGAAAATTAAACTAAACAACAGCAAGACCGAAGCCATTCTGCTAGGGAATAAGAAACCGATTAGGAATTATATTTACCTGAACAAGTCAAACAAAATAAATCTAAAAAACAACGTCACCTACCTAGGAATCATAGTGGATAGAAAAATGGATTTCCGGAAGCACGCAAAAAGCAGAGGACACCTAGCGAAGAAAAGGGCAAAAAGCCTCCAGAGCCTTCTGAAAGAAAACGGTCCCCTGAGCAACAAGAACCGCGTGAAAGTGCTCAATGCAGTACTGAAACCAGTGGCAGAATACGGGCAAGAGATAGCCGTCACGGGCAGTGAGAAGACAAAACAAGTAATGACCACCACCGACAACATCCTGATCCGGAGAGCCCTAGGAGCCCCCTACTACGTCAGAAACGCCACCCTAAGAAACGACATCCAAGCGAGAAACCCGATCGAAGTCGCCACCGAAAGAAGGATCCAAATGATCGAAAGATTAAAGAACCACCCGATTCAAGAATTCGTCGAGATCGGCGAGAGCTTAAGTCAACCGACTTAAGCTAAAACGCTCCCCATCGAGGAAAACGATCCAAATCTGCAGGCCCCAATCCCCTGCAGATCCTCCAAATGCACACTAAACATAGCGAAAGCTGCAAGTTTTTTAAATTAGGAAGAAAAAAAAAAAAAAAAAAAAAAAAAAAAGCCGCAGACCGCCAGATCAGCACACGACACCGTAGCGTGAACACGTACGATCGATTTTAAAAATGCCACCAAAGACAAGCGGTAAAGCTGCCAAGAAGGCCGGCAAGGCCCAGAAGAACATCTCCAAGGGGGACAAGAAGAAGAAGCGCAGGAGGAAGGAGAGTTACGCAATTTACATTTACAAAGTACTGAAGCAAGTACATCCCGACACCGGTATCTCCAGTAAGGCGATGAGCATAATGAACAGCTTCGTTAACGACATCTTCGAACGCATCGCCGCCGAAGCTTCGCGTCTCGCTCACTACAACAAGAGATCGACCATCACCAGTAGGGAAATTCAAACTGCTGTCCGTCTCCTCCTGCCCGGTGAATTGGCCAAGCACGCTGTCAGCGAAGGCACCAAGGCTGTCACCAAATACACCAGTTCCAAGTAAATTCAATTGTTTGGACAACAACGACCAGAAAGCGAGTTTCGAGCTCAATTTCTCGCAAACATTTACAAACGGTTCTTTTCAGGACCACAATTTTGTTTATGAACACACACTTGAATTTTTGTACCTATTTATCGATATTATTATTAATTAAGTAATGATATAAAATTAATTATTCACTGGTATAAATCGGCCCGCCTGTTGGCAATCTGAGGCCCGCAGAGATGGACGGTTAGACGGAAATATTAACTTTTATTCTGTCAAATTTCATCTATACCATGATGATTTCGCTATTTGGAAATACTCAAATTATACTTATCAATTCATTTTGAAAACTGTTTGCTAATAGACTTTGAATTTAGCTCTGCCAAACTTTTTCTGGCTTTTCTAGAAAACACTCGTTAGAATGTTACTGACTTTTAATAATTCGCATGTTTTCACAATGCCATTTTTTTTTTCTAAGATTGTACGTTCATAATTTTGGTCAGGAAATTTGTTGATTTTCTTTCGTAGAATTTCAACGTTTATTGACATTTTTATGATGTGGATAATTTTTATGTTTTAAAAAAATCAAAAATTTGAACAAAATCTTCAACAAATCTGCACTTACTTCATTTAATAATAACATGTTCAGTTTCCAACAAAATTTACATTGTGTAATAATATAATGTAAGAGATAGTTTGCAACTAATCATAAACAATAGATTGTGAAATATTGCATACAATCCACAGATATAGTTAAAAAAAAAAACGTATACATTTTGGTTTATTGTTGAAAAAAGGCAAAAAAAGATTTTTTTTGTATCGATAATTTTCGACGTTTTTGTCATTATATGATAATTTTTATTATAATTGAATGTCAAAAAAATACAACGAAATATAAAATGAATCACGTAAAGCCACTATCTCTTTGTATGTATTCAGCGTCCAAATAATATTTCAATAATATTCTAACGATTGTTTTCCATTCCTTCCAATAAAGCACGAAGTAAATATTTCGAGTTTAGAAAAGTCCGCAGGTACGTTCTTTACACACCGCTTTCCATGTCTGGCATTTTAAAATAAATGCAGTGCATATAATCCGATGTGATATTATAATATATTATATAAAACCTAATTATCTATAAATAATGGTCAATTGTTAGAATAACCTAGTTGTTATCAAGTAAATGCTTTTGAATGTGTTAGAAATGAGAAGAAACAGGACAGAATTACCAAATTTCGATTTGAACTAATCACCTAATTAGATAATCTATTGCCGAATAATCCTGGATGCCCCCAGTTCCAAGATACCGCTTGTTTATCAAAATTAAAATTACTTTACGGTTTTCCCGTCTAATCCGGATAATGTATTATTAGCATCTGTTAATCCTCCCTAATTCGTTTGTGTGTCAACTAATAATACCTTTGTCACCCCATTTGCGCTACCTGCTTATCTTAATGATGTTTTCCGCTAATAATCTTTACCTATCCATACCATGCTAGTCAATTCATTTTGTAATCAGCACCAGCACCGAAATGTATCCACAATTGGTAAATAAAAAATAAATTCGTGAAGAATTTTGACATTTTTCCACAGTTTTAACATTACCGACAATTTCAACTTTTGAGATTTACGAGAATTTTGACATTTCTTTTCGATAACGTTGAGAGTTTGTCACACTTTTTCATAATTGTCATTTTTTGACATTTTTTTTTCAACACTTTTAACAATATCGACAATTTCAACTTTTGTGATTTTCGATGAATTTTGAAGTTTCTTTTCGATAACATTGAGAGTTTGTCACACTTTTTCATAATTGTCATTTTTTGACATTTTTTTCAACAGTTTTAACAATATCGACAATTTGAACTTTTGTGATTTACGATGAATTTTGACATTTCTTTTCGATAACGTTGAGAGTTTGTCACACTTTTTCATAATTGTCATTTTTTTGACATTTTTTTCAACAGTTTTAACAATATCGACAATTTGAACTTTTGTGATTTACGATGAATTTTGACATTTCTTTTCGATAACGTTGAGAGTTTGTCACACTTTTTCATAATTGTCATTTTTTGACATTTTTTTCAACAGTTTTAACAATATCGACAATTTGAACTTTTGTGATTTACGATGAATTTTGACATTTCTTTTCGATAACGTTGAGAGTTTGTCACACTTTTTCATAATTGTCATTTTTGACATTTTTTTTTCAACAGTTTTAACAATATCGACAATTTCAACTTTTGTGATTTTCGATGAATTTTGACGTTTCTTTTCGATAACATTGAGAGTTTGTCACACTTTTTCATAATTGTCATTTTTTGACATTTTTTTCAACAGTTTTAACCATATCGACAATTTGAACTTTTGTGATTTACGATGAATTTTGACGTTTCTTTTCGATAGCAGTCAATTTAAATTTAAACAAACTAAATAAAACAAATAATTCTCAACATTCCGCTCACCAGCATGTTAAATATAACAGTGAAGAAAGAATTACAACTGTGTTTTAATTAAGTGACTTAACGAAATGTTAAACGGTAAGAGGTACAAAAAAACTAAGATATGTGTCCCGTTCCGTTTTTTAGTGTTTAGTTTAATGGCGCAATCAGATCTACGCTAACTAGATTGGTTTAGAAGATACAGGGTGATTCTCAAAATCTACTGGTTTTTGTTATCCCTTATGACTCGGTTATTTATAGAGATAGAAACATATTTTAAATACAAAAGTTTTTTTGACTTTTTACGTATAATTTAGTGGTGTACTTAAAAAAAGTATAGATGTTTAAATTTTTGAGATATTATCAAAAATAATATTTTTTAAAATGGGACACCCTGTATCTGAGTATCTCAAAATAATCCATTTTTTCTTGTGATTGCAACAATATGTAACACTTAATATTTTGTTTTGTCCTAAATAGCTAAAATACCAAAAAAACAAAAACAAAAAAGATTTTCTAGATGGCCATGAATTGAATGAATAAATACTCTTTTCTTTTATACTAGGTTAATTAAAAATCCAGTTAACAAGAATATTAAAACATTGATAAACTAAAACAAAAACAACTACAAAAACCAAACGAAAATTTATGATAACTTAACAATTATCTCATATACTTATACAGGGAATTTTTCTTTTAAGTATACATATGCATGCGCTGCAAATTTTACGATATTCGTTGCTTCTAAAAATAGTTCAATTTAAAACTTTAAATGAGTGTTATCCACTCCCAGGAAATATTTTGAAATACTCAGATACAGGGTGTCCCATTTAAGAAAAAGCTAGTTTTGAAAATATCTCAAAAATGAAAACTTCTATATTGTTTTTAAGTACACCACTGGATTCTATGTAAAAAGTCATAAAACTTTCGTATTTAACTATTTTTTTTATAAATAACCAAGACATACGAGATAATAAAAATCACCACATTTTGAGAATCATTCTGTATCTTCTAAACCAATCTAGTTATCGTAGATCTGTATGCGCCACTAAACTAAACACTAAAAAAGAGAACGGGACACATATCTTAGTTTTTTTGTATCTCTTACCGTTTAGCCTATACCCTATAATATCAACGAAAAAAAAAAGAAAAAAAAACCACCCTGTACAAGTAATTTGTGTGTTTGTTAATCATAAAATTATTAAGGGAAACTTGGAAACTTGGTTTTCCCGTCTAATTCGGATAATGTTTTATTAGAATTCGTTAATCCTCCCTAATTTGTTTGTGTGTCAACTAATAATACCTTTGTAACCCCATTTGCGATACCTGCTTTGAACTTTGAACTTTTGTGATTTACGAAGAATTTTGACGTTTCTTTTCGATAATATTGAGAGTTTTTCACACTTCTTCATAATTCTAATTTTTTGACATTTTTCAACAATTTTAACTTTTGTGATTTACGATGAATTTTGACGTTTCTTTTCGATAACATTGAGAGTTTGTCACACTTTTTCATAATTCTCATTTTTTGACATTTTTTTCAACAATTTTAACAATACCGACAATTTCAACATTTGTGATTTACGATGAATTTTGACGTTTCCTTTCGATAACACTGAGAGATAGAAAAATATTTTAAATACAAAAGTTTTTTGACTTTTTACGTATAATCTAGTGGTGTACTTAAAAAAAATATAGATGTTTACATTTTTGAGATATTATCAAAAATAATATATTTTTTAAATGGGACACCCTGTATCTGAGTACCTCAAAATATTCCATGTTTTCTTGTGATTGCAAGAATATGTAACACTTAATATTTTGTTTTGTCCTAAATAGCTAAAATACCAAAAAAACAAAAACAAAAAAGATTTTCTAGATGGCCATGAATTGAATGAATAAATACTCTTTTCTTTTATAATAGGTTAATTAAAAATCCAGTTAACAAGAATATTAAAACATTGATAAACTAAAACAAAAACAACTACAAAAACCAAACAAAAATTTATAAAAACTTATCAAAAAATTATCTCATATAGTTATACGGGGAATTTTTCATTTAAGTATACATATGCATGCGTGCAAATTTTCCGATATTCGTTGCTTCTTAAAATAGTTCAATTTAAAGCTTTAAATGAGTGTTATCCACTCCCAGGCTAAGCATGAAGTAAAATTTCGAGTTTAGAAAAGCCCCGTGAAAATTTTCTGGGCTTTACTAAACTCGAAATTTTACTTCATGCGCCACGCGTATAAAACACTGATTTCAAGTGAAGTTTAAATATACATAAATTTCACAATATTTTAATGTTTTGACGCGTGGCGCATGAAGTAAAATTTCGAGTTTAAAAAAGCAGAGGCTTTTTTATTGAATTTTATAATATGTAAAAAACAAAAACAAACGCTTAAAGAATTCAATTCATGGCCATCTACATTTTTTATTTTTGTTTTTTTTTTTGAGTATTTTACCTATTTAGGACAGAACAAAAAAATATTAAGTGTTACATATTGTGGCAACTTTCGTATTTAACTATTTTTTTATCTTCATAAATAACCAAGACATACGAGATAATAAAAACCAATCTAGTTATCGTAGATCTGTATGCGCCACTAAACTAAACACTAAAAAAGAGAACGGGACACATATCTTAGTTTTTTTGTATCTCTTACCGTTTAGCCTATACCCTATAATATCAACGAAAAAAAAAAAACGAAAAAAAAAAAAACCGCCCTGTACAAGTAATTTGTGTGTTTGTTAATCATAAAATTATTATGGGAAACTTGGCTTGCCGTCGGCAGACGTACGCTAATATTTTAACGAACGATACACTCTTTTTCAGAGTGAATTGTGTTTTTGCTTTTAAATTTATGTTCCCTCGAAATATTTCCCAATAAGGATTATCTATCTTATTTAAATTACATAATCTAACCTACGAATTAACCAACATTGAACAATTTTTTGGGAAAATTAAACGGATTCCACGTGAGAGTGCACAGTTCGGGCGGTTTCACGAACACAACACTGAATTCACATACGAAAACGGGCATGACTTAGAGTGTAAACAGATTGAAAATTAATATTTTCGAGCTATACAGTCCGGGAAACTGCAATTTTTCTTTTGAACTAATTAGAATTTTAATAAAACTCATCGGAAAACACGACCACGATCGTTCCCCCCGACGGACGGACGACGTAAACAGAAGAAGGCTCCACTTTGGAGTGCCGTTGCGCTCGTCCTACGCCCCGGAGGGGCAGACAGAGTACACGGACACCTTCTCCGAACCTTCGACGAGGATCCATCGCAATCAAATCGCGATATTCCCCACACAGGGGAATATGTCGACGTTCAATCTTGGCGGGGCGCCCGTGCCTTCGAAGCGGGACCTCCACTCCGGCCGCGAATTTCTACGGCCATCGAACGGTAACCGCCGCGACCGCTCCACCACCGGGAAGCCCACACATTCTACGTGAAATATTCCAATTTTGGAGTCTGTTGACATTTCCGCACGGCCCCAGGACTCCTCGGAGAAGACTTCGAATCTGACACGATGTCAGTTTCGAAATGATCTAACTTTCGAGCGGCAATTTTTTTTCATTTCTACTTCCGTCCGTCTTAGACTTGTGTCTCGGATATACCCCTATGAAATGGTGGGTCCGAAATCACAAACACTTGCTCTTAGCACACACCACGATCACGTCCTAATAGATTTTTAAAATCTCGACTCGTCAACGTGTTATATTTTTATTTGTTTGTTTTAATTTAATTGACTAGCTGTACGTACACATCCGAGTACGTACCCGTCGATATTTTATAACAACAAATACAAATTTTGTTCATAAACGACATGGCTGACGTAGCTGCACCAGTCGAGGCCTCCTCGCCGACATCAGCTACCGCGACTGCGACCAAGAAAGCCGCCGCTTCCCCGAAAAAGGCCAAGAATCCCAAGGCGAAGCCCAGCCACCCGCCCACGTCCGAGATGGTGTGCAACGCGATCAAGAGCCTCAAGGAACGCGGAGGATCGTCACTGCAGGCGATTAAAAAGTACGTCGCAGCGAATTATAAGGTAGACGCCGAGAAGATGTCACCGTTCATCAAAAAGTACCTGAAGTCGGCCGTGCAGAACGGCGTCCTCGTCCAAACCAAGGGCAAGGGAGCTTCAGGTTCGTTCAAGCTCGCCTCGACTTCGTCCACAGGAAAAGCGGCCGGCGCCGAAACGAAGGCCAAAACTGCCGCCGCCAAGAAAGCGGCGGCCTCAGCCAAAGCAAAATCTCCGAAGAGCCCAGCCAAGAAAGCCGGCGCCAAGGCCAAGGCCGACGATAAGAAATCAACGGCGGCCGGAAGCAAGGCTAAAAAAGCTACCACCACCGCAGCTTCTGAGAAGAAGGCAGCCGCCGCCGCTAAATCCAAAGCCAAGGCGGCGTCTCCGTCGAAAGCGAAGAAGGCCACCAAAAGCGGCCCCACCAAAAAACCGAAAGCGCCCAAGCCCAAGAGGGCCAAGGCCGCTCCCAAGACCGTAGCCAAGAAAGCGTCTCCGAAGAAAAAGTAATCGAGATTCGTTTCATCGCACCGATTACTGATTCACGGCTACGAACTTGCGGCGTATGTGCGCCCGAAAATGGCCCTTCTGAGGGCCACAAATCAATACAAATGAAAACTTATTTACTCATTTATCGTCTACCAAAAAAAAAAAAGAATATTATTTATTGTAAATTCTGCCTGCATGCAGCATTTCTTGTTTAAATTCGAATCAAACGAGAAACATTTTTCATTATTTATGAGCGCGTTATTCTTTCTATTGCAAACTAAAATGCTAATGCATTTTCGTACACAAAAATTAATAACAACTGTTCATTGATGTGTTGTGTGTTTATAATAACGGATTACTGCCCGGAAAGGAGATGCACACATTTTTACATTTTTCGACAAAAAGTAATTCCTTATACCATATCATATAAAGAAATTTCAAACTTGACATAATAAACAACGAACAAGAGACTTTATAAAAGTTTTTAAAACGTAACTTTATTTGAGAAGGACGACTTTTTGTCAAAAAATGGATATTAAATAAGTGTTTCCTATCGAATCTCAGTAACAATATTTAATTAAATATCGTTATCGTGAATTCTGATTGTTGGGGCAATTAAATAATAATTCGATGTTTGAATTTGTGGTTCTGAAAAGAACCGGTCAATTTTCAATATATCATCGATACGCAAAGCACGGGGGGCCCGCCCTGTCGCTATCGAACATTTTACAATGCTCGATAATTTTAAGCACGTTCTCCGCGGATACGCCTAGCCAATTGGATGTCTTTAGGCATGATGGTGACACGTTTGGCGTGAATGGCGCACAAGTTGGTGTCTTCGAAAAGGCCGACCAAGTAAGCCTCGCTGGCTTCTTGCAAAGCCATAACGGCCGAACTTTGGAAACGCAGATCGGTTTTGAAGTCTTGCGCGATTTCACGGACGAGACGCTGGAATGGCAATTTGCGGATGAGAAGTTCGGTACTTTTTTGGTAACGACGAATCTCACGGAGGGCGACGGTGCCGGGCCTGTAACGATGTGGCTTCTTCACACCGCCGGTGGCTGGTGCGCTTTTGCGGGCAGCTTTCGTGGCGAGCTGTTTGCGCGGCGCTTTCCCTCCGGTGGATTTACGAGCGGTCTGCTTGGTACGGGCCATTTTTCTATTCTTTTCGTTTCGTGTACGAAGTTCACGTTCCGGCGGCTAAACCTTCTGTGTCGAAAAATTACACCGCGCGATATTTATATTTATATAGCAAGCCATAGGTATATGCACGTACCCTCCGCTCTGTCGTTTCCCTGCACGTTTGTGTAATGCAGACACCGACAATAGATGTCAGCACCTTCGGCACTTTCGTGAATTATCCACGTGAGCGTATAAATAGCTCAGAACGACTGTTTTTCGTGTGTTTTTCAGTCAGTACGAACCTAACAGCACAACATGACTGGTCGCGGCAAAGGAGGTAAAGGTCTTGGTAAGGGAGGCGCCAAGCGTCATCGCAAAGTGTTGCGTGACAACATCCAGGGTATCACCAAACCTGCCATCAGGCGTCTCGCCCGTCGCGGAGGTGTAAAACGTATCTCCGGTCTCATTTACGAAGAGACCCGCGGCGTGTTGAAGGTTTTCCTTGAAAACGTCATCCGTGACGCCGTCACATACACAGAACACGCTAAGCGTAAGACTGTAACCGCAATGGACGTCGTCTACGCCCTTAAGAGGCAAGGCCGCACCCTTTACGGTTTCGGTGGTTAAACGATGACACTTCTTGTTGTGTTTTTGTCGCAAAGCAAAATTCAATATCGGTTCTTTTCAGAACCACAATTTTACTTATGAAATTTGTTTCAAATTGTACCGAACTAATGGTTAAAGCACTTGACATACACAGATATAGAGCCAGTGCTCGCTATATTTGATTTGATTTAAACTTGGAATATGCCACACTATTCTTTTATTTTTACAAATAATAATAACCTGTTCAGAAAGTGTTCGTGGTTTATTCCAAGTTTATTATCATTATTATATTAGGTGTGATGTTCGCATTTGTGGAAACACAAAAAAAAGGCGGGTAATAAATTAAAGATTTTTAGCCTTACATTATTTTTCACGTATAATGATTACGAAGTACAGTGAATATATTTGTACATTTCCCTTTATTTTTACAAAAAAAAAAGTTCACATCACTCAGCCAAATTTTGCGCTTTCAAAGTTCGAGCAATTTGCTTTGGGATATGTGAGTATAATAAAAATAAAACGGAATTTTCGAGGATTTGGTAAACATTTATAGTATTCGAACTGAAGTAGTTAGTTCATTTTAAATTTCACTTTGTATCAGTGATTTTTACGAGCGTATGAAGTGAAGTTCCCAGTTTAGGAAAGCCAGAAAATGTATTTCATGCTGAACCGCGATTGCGATTGCGTTTAGTTTTATTTCATTACTTTATAAATAATATCGATAAATAGTTATGACAGAATCGGTGTGTGTGTGTGTGTGTGTGTGTGTGTGTTCATAAATTAAATTGTGGCCCTGAGAAGGGCCGTTTGAATTTCTTTCCGCTGCATATTACTAAGACGACGAAACAAGAAAAACTTCTTAGGGTTTCTTTTCCGTCTTTTTGGGGAGGAGCACTGCCTGAATGTTGGGCAGAACACCACCCTGGGCGATGGTAACGCCGGAGAGTAGTTTGTTCAACTCTTCGTCATTTCTGATCGCCAGTTGCAGGTGACGAGGAATGATACGGGTTTTCTTGTTGTCCCTGGCAGCGTTACCGGCCAACTCCAACACTTCGGCGGCGAGGTACTCCATGACCGCCGCCAAGTATACGGGCGCACCGGCGCCTACACGCTCGGCGTAGTTACCTTTCCTGAGGAGCCTGTGAATACGACCCACGGGAAATTGTAGCCCGGCACGGTTCGAACGGGACTTCGCCTTTCCCTTGACCTTACCACCCTTTCCGCGACCAGACATATTTTTGCAGAGTTATAGAGAGAAGTTTTTAAACAACGAACGAACGTACGGGTACGTATGCGGTCGCGTTACTTTCTGTAATGAAAGAAAACTTTTTTGTTTTACCTCCTTTTTATTTTAAATTTCAGCCGTATGGCTATGATTTAGGTACATTTTTTCGGTTCCCTTTTCAGAGCGAAAAGGGAAGGTAAACAAACATAAATGATAAAACAAACAATAACAAAAAACAACAAACACAACACAAGTATATAAATAACAAAAAAGTTTTTAGTTTTTAGAACTCGCATCTTCTTTTCTTCATTTCTTCTTTTTTTGAGTCCACAAAATATTCCACCTTTAAAGAAGTTTGTTTTCTTTTAGAGTAAATTTTGATATAAATTTCGACAAAGTTATAACCCTTCATTTTCAATTAATTCCAAATTTTCCCCAATTTTTGCAATACCCGGATTAAAATGATTTTTCAAGTTTTCTATGAATTTGCCCCTGCCCTCCCTTGCTTTTTCAATTTGATCTTCAATCTCTAAATCTCGTCTGATATAATAATTTTTTACACACCACGGAATTTTGAAAATTTTTCTAATTAAGCTTATTTCCCTGGCCCTAAACAGGGATAACGTCCTCTCAGATCCCAAAATCCAAACCTCTCTGCCATACCGTTGCATTGGCGAGACAACACTTCTAAAAATACGTAATCTACTTTTTTGGGTTAAATGTTTATTGCATAGCAATGGAAACAATGACATTGTCTTATTTGTCGCAAGGACATTTCTTTTTTTAACATGTGTTTTGAAATTTAATCGTCTATCAATTGAAATTCCTAAATAATTAACGTCGTTTGAAAGTTTAATCCTTTTATTGTCGAATATTATAAAATTTCTAATAGGTCTCTTTGTTCCAAATAGCATCGCTTCCGTCTTACTGTGGTTAATTTTGATTTTCCACTTATCAGTGTACTTACATAAAGTTTTTAAATTACGCTGCATCCTCGAGCCAGCGGTTTCTTTGTTTAGTCCTCCCGTAATGATTGCTGTGTCGTCAGCGAATTGAAATAATTTGGAAAGTTTGTCGTTTTTAAATTGAGGAATGTCTGCCACAAAGATGTTGTACAGACATGGGGATAACGGAGACCCTTGCGGAAGGCCCTCTTCTGCAAGTTTCCAACCCGATATTGAATTATTTACTCTGACCGCAAAAAAGCGGTCAGATAGCCAATTTAAAATGAATTTACATTGCCAAATGGGAAAGTTAAATGTTAATAATTTGTGAACTAAAGCCTCTCGCCAGACTCTGTCATAGGCTTTCTCTACATCTAGGAGTGTTACCATGACCGATTTTCCTGGTTTTTTCATTTCCCTAACCGTTTCTATTAGGTGGATGGCTTGCTGCAAGGCCGAAATATTTTTTCTAAATCCAAACTGTGAATTTTGAAAAACGTTATGCTCTTCTGCAAAGGCATAAATATCTTCTTTAATGAAGTGTTCAGTAATTTTCGCGAGCCCCGGGAGTAGACTTATGGGACGCCGATTCTGAACTTTGGTCGGGTCCTTATTCCCTTTGGGGATTGGAACTACCACCGCTCTCTTCCAAATACTTGGGAATATACCAGACTTCCTAATGCCATTAACAAGTCTGGTTATTCTTTGTACCGAAGAAGACTGTAGCAGTTTCAATCCCCTATTCGGAATATTGTCTACTCCTGGCGCTTTTTTTGAGCCAAGAGATTTTAATTTTTCCCTTACCATTTCCTCAGAAATTGGAGGCGGATCGTCACTGGGAATTTTGCCTAATTTTTTAATTGAATTTTTCACTAATAATTTGGTATTTTCTGTTGAAATATCATTATTCGAAAATTGCTCCCTAAAATGATTCGCAATAATTTCGACTTTTTCCTCATCTTTAAAACACCATCTTCCACCCGAATTAATTGGTGCGTTCGGCTCAGCCCTACGCCCAATAATTTTTAATAATTTCCAAAAACCGTTTACATTTTCCCCTTTTCCAATCTCCGAAAGTTTATTTCCCCAATTTTCCTCTTTTCTTTCCCTCAGCATTTCTCTGACTTCCCTCTGTAATTTATTTAATTTTGCCTTATCCCTTAAATCCCGAGTTTTTGAAAATTTCCGTTTTGCCAAATTTTTTAATTTTAACAAATCTTTTTCTTCCCCACTGAGTCCCAGTCTATTTCTCATGTTAGGATTAACCTGAGTCCTAGACTGCGACTCAGAGAGGAATTCTTGAATTTTATTTGTTAAAAACTCCGCCTCTTCTTCAATTTCTTCAGGAAGAATTGGTAAGGGTTTCACTGGAATTTTGGTGGTTAAATAGCTAAACTTCATCCAATTTGTTTTAACTACGAATTTAGAAACATTGTTGAAATTGCCAAAAGTTAATACCACAGGAAAATGGTCAGAGCATAACTGGAATTTTGTTACTACCTCAAAAGGACCTCCTACTTTGTATGATAGAAAGATATCTATGACATCTCCCCTGACTCCAACCCTGTCTGGTACGGAGGTTGCATCTTCCGGACCCCATGCCTTTAGTCCGTCTATCGAGTCCAATAAATTTGCTATTGTCCTCCCTGACCTATTTCGTCCTCTACTACCCCATTCAAAAGATTTTGCATTTAAGTCGCCCCCAATAATAACATTTTTTCCACTGATAAATGGAAGAATGTCTGAATCTAAAATTGTATGTTTTGGTGGGTTGTAAACCGAAAAGATTTTGAATACTGTCCCCCCAATCATTGCTTCCATCCCTACGCATTCAATTTCGGTGCCCAGGACCTCAATTGGCCTTGCACAGATGTTCCGTCTGTAGAAGATAGCCACACCTCCTCCGACCCTTCCCAGACGATCTTTCCGAAAAATATTGAACCCTGCCAATTTTACGAATTCCCCCGGTTTTAAAAAAGTTTCCGAAATTAACATAACCGAAATGTCTTCACTGTCCACAAAATTTTGTAATTCATTTATTTTTCCCTTAATCCCACCCGCATTCCACGTAGAGATTTTCATACTAGAATTTTGTAAATTGATTTGTGTAAAATCCATTAAAAATTTTTAATTATTTAGACAAGAATTTTGTCAGCGTCTCACGGACAATTTTGACAATAAGAGCCTCCAAGTCCGATCCATTTTGGATACCAGGACTTTGGCTCTGGCTCTGGCTCGCTGTCCTACTTGCGTAGGACATGCCTGGGACAACCTTCGAATTCTCCAGTTGCCTAAATTTCTCCGCTTCCCGGGTTCTCTTAATATTTGTGGGGTTCATAGCACATGCCCAAGAATATGCAGCATGGCTACCCCCACAGTTTGTACACTTTAAATTTTTGATATCTTTTCGTTTTTCCCCACACTCGAAGGTAGGGTGACTACCTGCACAGAAGGTACATCTGTACTCTGCGGTACACCGAAACTGAACGTGGCCGAACTGTTGACATTTATAGCACTGTTGAGCCCGCGTTGGTTTGCGTTTAGGCTCAACAGTGATCTTTAAATCGAGGAGGTTAGTTAGATTGAAGATCTTTTTCCCCTCCTCGTCTTTTTTTAAATTTATCAAAATGAGGGGATACACCCTGCTCCCGTTTCTTAGTCGGGCTATTGAATTAAATTTGATGCCTTTTTGAGTTAAGGCCTCCTCAACCTCCTCCTTAGTGAATTCATTAGGGATGCCCCTAACCACCACTTTAAGTTCTTTCTCCTCACTAAGGAGGAAATGATGTTGAGGAGCCTTAAGCTCTTCCAAAATTTTTACAGTCTTACGAAAATCGTCGTTTGTTTCACTAAAAATTTTAACATGGGCAGGGTGATCCACATACTGTAAAATTTTGACTTGATTCTCTTTGAGAGTTAGCTGAACAACTTTTAATTTTGATTTGTCCACCAACACAATAGGTGGCGGACGCTTGGGCTTTGGGGCCTGAGGGGCCTGAGAGACCTGGGAAACAGGCACACTTTTTGTTTGACTCGAACTAAACATGACTGGGATTTTAAGCCCGGAATCCGTCTCTCTAAAAGACAACTTCTTTAAAGGCGGACTACTTTGTGGACTCACAACATCTTGGGTCCTCTTCCTCCGCCTGTTGACAACCTGGAACTGCGCTCCGCTCTCCCTTGCCTCCTCCTGTCTCATCTCCTGGTCAATTTTCTCCAGCCTCTCCTGCAGCACCCTCAGCTGCTTGGCAATTTCTGCTCTCTCCTCCCTCATCTTCTCCCGAAGCGCAGTCCTGGCTCTCCTCCTCATTGCCTCTACAAGGATGCCGGCCTCCTCGCCGACCTGGCTCTCTTCTTCGTCGCTATCCGGTGGAAGATCGGCAATCATGTCGACCTCTTCCCCCGGATCGAGACCCCCGGACTTCTCCATTAGCAAGGAGTATGCAGAGGCTCTCCCCGATGAGGAGGATTGCCCCGGCGAACTCATGCTCTCCAAAAAACTAACTTTCAATTAACAAGAAGTGACTTATGTCACTTATGACACAAATGTCAGACTGTAACCCTGTGCGCTGCTCAGGGTGTACTAAAGAAAACTGCCCTCTCCAACGTATTTATATCCTAGGTTGCCTGACTCGGCGCTACGGGGCGCCAATAATCCGAGCGGATTACGGTCACACTAGGTGGGCGGTGGGGAATTCCAGCCGTTACCCCAAATAAATACATGTCGTTAACTGCCGCAGACCATTCAGATCCGTGAAGCCGAAGTGTTAACACGCACGATCGAAAAGCGAATTTATCACCATAGTAAAAAATCCCGTAATTTCGTTTGGACGCGAATATAGTAACGTTCAAACGAAATTATGGCTCAGCGAGCCGGAGGCCCCGGAACCCCCGAATTGCACAAGTCAGCGTACGCTGTCCTGGAGGACGAAGAGATGGACCAGTCAGAACCGGTCGAAAAACCGGAAACTCTCCGCGCCAAACAGTTGGCCGAATTGAGGGAAGAAATAGCAAAACATCACAAAATAATGGAATCCCTTCAAGAGAGGATGTTCGCTCTCGAAAATGAGGATGACCCATTCATTCCGCCAGCAAATAAGAAAAAGACTACAGAACACCAACGCACCGCCATCCCAGAACTCCAACCGGCGAGATTGACAGTACCGACACAGAACACCGGTACAAAGAAGAAGCATCCAAGGGCGGTTTTCAAAGACCACCTCCTAGTTGCGAGAGCATACGCTCCGATCACGTCACCGACCCTCCCACCACCAACAGGCCCGGCGGACGGAAGTAGAAATGGTCCCCCCCCAACAACGCTCGAAGACCGGCAATTCCCGGCCCTCCCGAAACCCACAAATTTGAAACAGCCAATCCAGTGGTGTGTAACCGAATCAGGCCTCCGTATCCCAGTAGAAACACCAACAATGACAACCCAGACACCGCCAGAGAAAAAGGAAAAAAGGCCCCCACCCATTGTCTTAGTCGACACAGACAAAATCAAGTTAGTAAAGGAGACTTTAAAAGCGAATAACGTTCCCGTGATCCAGTTCTCCACTCACGCGAAGGGCATTAATATATTCACTGAAAACTCAGTGGACTACCGGAAAACAATATCAATCCTAGACGGAATGAAAGCCGCTCAACACCACTTCCTTCTCAGCGACGAGAAAGAACTCAAAGTGGTGGTGAGAGGGTTACCACTGGTGTACGAAATCGACGAAATTACGGAAGAGCTAACAGAGAAGGGAATAACAGTGAACTCCGCAACCAGATTAAAGAACGGAACAAGAGTATACCCGCTTATACTCTTGAACCTCCCGAAAACAGAAGACGCCAAAAAAATCTTCCAAATAACGAGCATCCTCCAACACAAGATCACAGTTGAACCAAAAAGGCGTTCAACAACCAGCCAACAGTGCTACAAATGCCAAGAGTTCGGCCACGTACAGTTCCGCTGCACAGCCGAATACAAGTGTACTCTGTGCGCAGGAGCCCACGAAACGTACAAATGCCCTCAAAAAACAACATCAACAAGGAAATGCGCAAACTGTGCGGGAGATCACCCGGCTTACTCCGCAAGATGCACGAAACACCCGTTAAACATCAAGCGAAAAAAAGAAGAAGAGACCAGGAAAAAGCTCGAGAACAGTCAAGTTCAAGAAGGAGTTAGTTTCGCCGCAAAGGCAAACAACCCAACAGACCCCAGCCTAAGAAGCCTAATCCGAGAGATTATGCAAGAAATGTTCACACAAATGATGGCCGAAAAATCCCTCCGCAATGTCTAACACAGCAGCAAATGCCAACCCAGTCAAGATAGTCACGTGGAACGCGAACGGCCTGCAAATGAAAACCGACGAGCTACGGAATTTCACCGACCAGCACGACATCTCTGTCGTGCTAATTTCTGAAACGCACTTAAAGCCTGGCACATACTCCAATTTGCCAGGTTTTAGGTGTGTCCGAAAAGACAGAACGGACGGCAAAAAAGGAGGAGTAGCAGTTTACTACCGCTCTAACATCTGCGCTCGCAAGATAGATTTCAACTGCGAAAACATCGAGGCTGTCGGTATTGAAACAGAACTGAATGGGAAACCAACACGATACATCGCGGTATACAAAGGCCCGAACAAAGAACTCCTTGAAAACGACGTTACACAGCTACTCGAACAAGACAACACCCTGATTGGAGGCGATCTGAACGCAAAAAGCCCAGCTTGGGGGAGCCGAAAAACCAATAAGGACGGTGACACACTGTTTAAACTTTGGAACAAAATTGAAAAGCTTGAGATATGGGGCCCGGAAGATGAAACATCAATCCCGCTTCAGGACACACACCGAGGAGATGTCATCGACATTTTCTTAAGCTACAGGAGCCTCGACCCGTGGGGGGTGAAAACAATACATGAGCTAAACTCAGATCATTTCCCGGTGCTGATCAACTGGGGCCAAATAAAAACTGACACCCAGAAACCGCGCATAAAAACGAACTGGATGCGATTCAAACTGCTGAGCAGCAAGATTGCGGCTCCCGACACGCCACTTAAGAAGGAAGAAATCAACATCGAAGCTGAAAACCTCACAGCCGAAATTCAAACCACCCTGCAAGAATGCCAGTCCACGGAGAAATCAGCAAGGAACCAACTCGGGCTAAATCAGGCCGAAAAAGAACTAATCAAGCAAAAGAACAAAATTAAACAAAGATGGACGAAATTCCGACACATGGAGGACAAAAAAGAATTCAACAAATTACAAAAACTCGTAAAGGAGATGGTGACCACCCGGAAAGAAGAGAGCTGGAACCGCACAATAGAGGAAATAGAAGAGAATCCTCAAAGCATTTGGAAGCTGCTAAAGAAATGCGGGCGAAGGAGGTGCCCAAATACTCCCATAGTAAAAGACGGACGAAAATGGTATTCGGATGCTGACAGAGCCGAACGCTTAGCCGAACACTTCGAACAACAGTTCTCAAACAACGACACCACAGACGCCGGAACTCAGAAAGCAGTGGACAGCTCTCTTAAAAGACTAAGAACCTCTCAAACAGAAGAACCGGAAGAAAACATCACCAACGAGGACATAAAAAACATAATCAAAACAATCTCCGACAAAAAGGCTCCAGGTGTAGACAACATCCCAAACCGAGCAATAAAACAACTTCACGAAAACGCAACGAAAAGAATCGCCAGGCTGGTAAACGGAATACGTGTCCACTCAGTTTTCCCGACGATCTGGAAATCGGCAGAGGTAATTACAATCCCAAAAGGTGGAAAGGACCCGACGAAAATGGAGAACCGAAGGCCGATCAGCTTGATCTCAGGCTTGGCCAAGGTAGCGG
This sequence comes from Philonthus cognatus, assembly GCA_932526585.2. Classification (NCBI taxonomy): domain Eukaryota; kingdom Metazoa; phylum Arthropoda; class Insecta; order Coleoptera; family Staphylinidae; genus Philonthus; species Philonthus cognatus. Next base: position 581,299 of record OW052244.1, read on the forward strand.
AAAAAGTCATACAAAAGGATATAAAGAAAATCACACAAGAAAGGAAAATTCTGCCGGTGAACCAGTTCGGTTTCCGCAACCATCTAGCAGCAGTCCAGCAGGCCGCAAACCTGATAGATTCCGCGAAGAAAATAGCTAACAAAAGAGGTACTTCAGCAGTAATCATAACGCTGCTTGATGTGGAAAAAGCCTACGATAGGGTGTGGAAACAAGGACTGGTTCACAAAATGCTGACCAGTGGATTCCCACTGTGGCTTGCCAAGTTGGTCGATGATTGGTTGACAGAGAGAAAATTCAGGATCAGATTCAATGGAGCACACTCATCATGGAAAATCGCAGCAGAGGGCCTACCACAGGGATCCCCGCTCTCGCCAGACCTGTACAACCTGTACGTTGCAGATATTACAAAATTTAATAAGAAAAAGGGAGTCTCACTTTTCCAATTCGCCGACGACACCGCAATACTAACCCGAGGATCAAACTTCGAACTGGCAAGCTCAAGAACAGCAGCAGCCGTAGCAAAAATCCAGAAATACGCCCGGAAGTGGAAAATTAAACTAAACAACAGCAAGACCGAAGCCATTCTGCTAGGGAATAAGAAACCGATTAGGAATTATATTTACCTGAACAAGTCAAACAAAATAAATCTAAAAAACAACGTCACCTACCTAGGAATCATAGTGGATAGAAAAATGGATTTCCGGAAGCACGCAAAAAGCAGAGGACACCTAGCGAAGAAAAGGGCAAAAAGCCTCCAGAGCCTTCTGAAAGAAAACGGTCCCCTGAGCAACAAGAACCGCGTGAAAGTGCTCAATGCAGTACTGAAACCAGTGGCAGAATACGGGCAAGAGATAGCCGTCACGGGCAGTGAGAAGACAAAACAAGTAATGACCACCACCGACAACATCCTGATCCGGAGAGCCCTAGGAGCCCCCTACTACGTCAGAAACGCCACCCTAAGAAACGACATCCAAGCGAGAAACCCGATCGAAGTCGCCACCGAAAGAAGGATCCAAATGATCGAAAGATTAAAGAACCACCCGATTCAAGAATTCGTCGAGATCGGCGAGAGCTTAAGTCAACCGACTTAAGCTAAAACGCTCCCCATCGAGGAAAACGATCCAAATCTGCAGGCCCCAATCCCCTGCAGATCCTCCAAATGCACACTAAACATAGCGAAAGCTGCAAGTTTTTTAAATTAGGAAGAAAAAAAAAAAAAAAAAAAAAAAGCCGCAGACCGCCAGATCAGCACACGACACCGTAGCGTGTACACGTACGATCGATTTTAAAAATGCCACCAAAGACAAGCGGTAAAGCTGCCAAGAAGGCCGGCAAGGCCCAGAAGAACATCTCCAAGGGGGACAAGAAGAAGAAGCGCAGGAGGAAGGAGAGTTACGCAATTTACATTTACAAAGTACTGAAGCAAGTACATCCCGACACCGGTATCTCCAGTAAGGCGATGAGCATAATGAACAGCTTCGTTAACGACATCTTCGAACGCATCGCCGCCGAAGCTTCGCGTCTCGCTCACTACAACAAGAGATCGACCATCACCAGTAGGGAAATTCAAACTGCTGTCCGTCTCCTCCTGCCCGGTGAATTGGCCAAGCACGCTGTCAGCGAAGGCACCAAGGCTGTCACCAAATACACCAGTTCCAAGTAAATTCAATTGTTTGGACGACAACGACCAGAAAGCGAGTTTCGAGCTCAATTTCTCGCAAACATTTACAAACGGTTCTTTTCAGGACCACAATTTTGTTTATGAACACACACTTGAATTTTTGTACCTATTTATCGATATTATTATTAATTAAGTAATGATATAAAATTAATTATTCACTGGTATAAATCGGCCCGCCTGTTGGCAATCTGAGGCCCGCAGAGATGGACGGTTAGACGGAAATATTAACTTTTATTCTGTCAAATTTCATCTATACCATGATGATTTCGCTATTTGGAAATACTCAAATTATACTTATCAATTCATTTTGAAAACTGTTTGCTAATAGACTTTGAATTTAGCTCTGCCAAACTTTTTCTGGCTTTTCTAGAAAACACTCGTTAGAATGTTACTGACTTTTAATAATTCGCATGTTTTCACAATGCCATTTTTTTTTTCTAAGATTGTACGTTCATAATTTTGGTCAGGAAATTTGTTGATTTTCTTTCGTAGAATTTCAACGTTTATTGACATTTTTATGATGTGGATAATTTTTATGTTTTAAAAAAATCAAAAATTTGAACAAAATCTTCAACAAATCTGCACTTACTTCATTTAATAATAACATGTTCAGTTTCCAACAAAATTTACATTGTGTAATAATATAATGTAAGAGATAGTTTGCAACTAATCATAAACAATAGATTGTGAAATATTGCATACAATCCACAGATATAGTTAAAAAAAAAAACGTATACATTTTGGTTTATTGTTGAAAAAAGGCAAAAAAAGATTTTTTTTGTATCGATAATTTTCGACGTTTTTGTCATTATATGATAATTTTTATTATAATTGAATGTCAAAAAAATACAACGAAATATAAAATGAATCACGTAAAGCCACTATCTCTTTGTATGTATTCAGCGTCCAAATAATATTTCAATAATATTCTAACGATTGTTTTCCATTCCTTCCAATAAAGCACGAAGTAAATATTTCGAGTTTAGAAAAGTCCGCAGGTACGTTCTTTACACACCGCTTTCCATGTCTGGCATTTTAAAATAAATGCAGTGCATATAATCCGATGTGATATTATAATATATTATATAAAACCTAATTATCTATAAATAATGGTCAATTGTTAGAATAACCTAGTTGTTATCAAGTAAATGCTTTTGAATGTGTTAGAAATGAGAAGAAACAGGACAGAATTACCAAATTTCGATTTGAACTAATCACCTAATTAGATAATCTATTGCCGAATAATCCTGGATGCCCCCAGTTCCAAGATACCGCTTGTTTATCAAAATTAAAATTACTTTACGGTTTTCCCGTCTAATCCGGATAATGTATTATTAGCATCTGTTAATCCTCCCTAATTCGTTTGTGTGTCAACTAATAATACCTTTGTCACCCCATTTGCGCTACCTGCTTATCTTAATGATGTTTTCCGCTAATAATCTTTACCTATCCATACCATGCTAGTCAATTCATTTTGTAATCAGCACCAGCACCGAAATGTATCCACAATTGGTAAATAAAAAATAAATTCGTGAAGAATTTTGACATTTTTCCACAGTTTTAACATTACCGACAATTTCAACTTTTGAGATTTACGAGAATTTTGACATTTCTTTTCGATAACGTTGAGAGTTTGTCACACTTTTTCATAATTGTCATTTTTTGACATTTTTTTTTCAACACTTTTAACAATATCGACAATTTCAACTTTTGTGATTTTCGATGAATTTTGAAGTTTCTTTTCGATAACATTGAGAGTTTGTCACACTTTTTCATAATTGTCATTTTTTGACATTTTTTTCAACAGTTTTAACAATATCGACAATTTGAACTTTTGTGATTTACGATGAATTTTGACATTTCTTTTCGATAACGTTGAGAGTTTGTCACACTTTTTCATAATTGTCATTTTTTTGACATTTTTTTCAACAGTTTTAACAATATCGACAATTTGAACTTTTGTGATTTACGATGAATTTTGACATTTCTTTTCGATAACGTTGAGAGTTTGTCACACTTTTTCATAATTGTCATTTTTTGACATTTTTTTCAACAGTTTTAACAATATCGACAATTTGAACTTTTGTGATTTACGATGAATTTTGACATTTCTTTTCGATAACGTTGAGAGTTTGTCACACTTTTTCATAATTGTCATTTTTGACATTTTTTTTTCAACAGTTTTAACAATATCGACAATTTCAACTTTTGTGATTTTCGATGAATTTTGACGTTTCTTTTCGATAACATTGAGAGTTTGTCACACTTTTTCATAATTGTCATTTTTTGACATTTTTTTCAACAGTTTTAACCATATCGACAATTTGAACTTTTGTGATTTACGATGAATTTTGACGTTTCTTTTCGATAGCAGTCAATTTAAATTTAAACAAACTAAATAAAACAAATAATTCTCAACATTCCGCTCACCAGCATGTTAAATATAACAGTGAAGAAAGAATTACAACTGTGTTTTAATTAAGTGACTTAACGAAATGTTAAACGGTAAGAGGTACAAAAAAACTAAGATATGTGTCCCGTTCCGTTTTTTAGTGTTTAGTTTAATGGCGCAATCAGATCTACGCTAACTAGATTGGTTTAGAAGATACAGGGTGATTCTCAAAATCTACTGGTTTTTGTTATCCCTTATGACTCGGTTATTTATAGAGATAGAAACATATTTTAAATACAAAAGTTTTTTTGACTTTTTACGTATAATTTAGTGGTGTACTTAAAAAAAGTATAGATGTTTAAATTTTTGAGATATTATCAAAAATAATATTTTTTAAAATGGGACACCCTGTATCTGAGTATCTCAAAATAATCCATTTTTTCTTGTGATTGCAACAATATGTAACACTTAATATTTTGTTTTGTCCTAAATAGCTAAAATACCAAAAAAACAAAAACAAAAAAGATTTTCTAGATGGCCATGAATTGAATGAATAAATACTCTTTTCTTTTATACTAGGTTAATTAAAAATCCAGTTAACAAGAATATTAAAACATTGATAAACTAAAACAAAAACAACTACAAAAACCAAACGAAAATTTATGATAACTTAACAATTATCTCATATACTTATACAGGGAATTTTTCTTTTAAGTATACATATGCATGCGCTGCAAATTTTACGATATTCGTTGCTTCTAAAAATAGTTCAATTTAAAACTTTAAATGAGTGTTATCCACTCCCAGGAAATATTTTGAAATACTCAGATACAGGGTGTCCCATTTAAGAAAAAGCTAGTTTTGAAAATATCTCAAAAATGAAAACTTCTATATTGTTTTTAAGTACACCACTGGATTCTATGTAAAAAGTCATAAAACTTTCGTATTTAACTATTTTTTTTATAAATAACCAAGACATACGAGATAATAAAAATCACCACATTTTGAGAATCATTCTGTATCTTCTAAACCAATCTAGTTATCGTAGATCTGTATGCGCCACTAAACTAAACACTAAAAAAGGGAACGGGGCATATATCTTAGTTTTTTTGTATCTCTTACCGTTTAGCCTATACCCTATAATATCAACGAAAAAAAAAAGAAAAAAAAAACCACCCTGTACAAGTAATTTGTGTGTTTGTTAATCATAAAATTATTAAGGGAAACTTGGAAACTTGGTTTTCCCGTCTAATTCGGATAATGTTTTATTAGAATTCGTTAATCCTCCCTAATTTGTTTGTGTGTCAACTAATAATACCTTTGTAACCCCATTTGCGATACCTGCTTTGAACTTTGAACTTTTGTGATTTACGAAGAATTTTGACGTTTCTTTTCGATAATATTGAGAGTTTTTCACACTTCTTCATAATTCTAATTTTTTGACATTTTTCAACAATTTTAACTTTTGTGATTTACGATGAATTTTGACGTTTCTTTTCGATAACATTGAGAGTTTGTCACACTTTTTCATAATTCTCATTTTTTGACATTTTTTTCAACAATTTTAACAATACCGACAATTTCAACATTTGTGATTTACGATGAATTTTGACGTTTCCTTTCGATAACACTGAGAGATAGAAAAATATTTTAAATACAAAAGTTTTTTGACTTTTTACGTATAATCTAGTGGTGTACTTAAAAAAAATATAGATGTTTACATTTTTGAGATATTATCAAAAATAATATATTTTTTAAATGGGACACCCTGTATCTGAGTACCTCAAAATATTCCATGTTTTCTTGTGATTGCAAGAATATGTAACACTTAATATTTTGTTTTGTCCTAAATAGCTAAAATACCAAAAAAACAAAAACAAAAAAGATTTTCTAGATGGCCATGAATTGAATGAATAAATACTCTTTTCTTTTATAATAGGTTAATTAAAAATCCAGTTAACAAGAATATTAAAACATTGATAAACTAAAACAAAAACAACTACAAAAACCAAACAAAAATTTATAAAAACTTATCAAAAAATTATCTCATATAGTTATACGGGGAATTTTTCATTTAAGTATACATATGCATGCGTGCAAATTTTCCGATATTCGTTGCTTCTTAAAATAGTTCAATTTAAAGCTTTAAATGAGTGTTATCCACTCCCAGGCTAAGCATGAAGTAAAATTTCGAGTTTAGAAAAGCCCCGTGAAAATTTTCTGGGCTTTACTAAACTCGAAATTTTACTTCATGCGCCACGCGTATAAAACACTGATTTCAAGTGAAGTTTAAATATACATAAATTTCACAATATTTTAATGTTTTGACGCGTGGCGCATGAAGTAAAATTTCGAGTTTAAAAAAGCAGAGGCTTTTTTATTGAATTTTATAATATGTAAAAAACAAAAACAAACGCTTAAAGAATTCAATTCATGGCCATCTACATTTTTTATTTTTGTTTTTTTTTTTGAGTATTTTACCTATTTAGGACAGAACAAAAAAATATTAAGTGTTACATATTGTGGCAACTTTCGTATTTAACTATTTTTTTATCTTCATAAATAACCAAGACATACGAGATAATAAAAACCAATCTAGTTATCGTAGATCTGTATGCGCCACTAAACTAAACACTAAAAAAGAGAACGGGACACATATCTTAGTTTTTTTGTATCTCTTACCGTTTAGCCTATACCCTATAATATCAACGAAAAAAAAAAAACGAAAAAAAAAAAAAACCGCCCTGTACAAGTAATTTGTGTGTTTGTTAATCATAAAATTATTATGGGAAACTTGGCTTGCCGTCGGCAGACGTACGCTAATAGTTTAACGAACGATACACTCTTTTTCAGAGTGAATTGTGTTTTTGCTTTTAAATTTATGTTCCCTCGAAATATTTCCCAATAAGGATTATCTATCTTATTTAAATTACATAATCTAACCTACGAATTAACCAACATTGAACAATTTTTTGGGAAAATTAAACGGATTCCACGTGAGAGTGCACAGTTCGGGCGGTTTCACGAACACAACACTGAATTCACATACGAAAACGGGCATGACTTAGAGTGTAAACAGATTGAAAATTAATATTTTCGAGCTATACAGTCCGGGAAACTGCAATTTTTCTTTTGAACTAATTAGAATTTTAATAAAACTCATCGGAAAACACGACCACGATCGTTCCCCCCGACGGACGGACGACGTAAACAGAAGAAGGCTCCACTTTGGAGTGCCGTTGCGCTCGTCCTACGCCCCGGAGGGGCAGACAGAGTACACGGACACCTTCTCCGAACCTTCGACGAGGATCCATCGCAATCAAATCGCGATATTCCCCACACAGGGGAATATGTCGACGTTCAATCTTGGCGGGGCGCCCGTGCCTTCGAAGCGGGACCTCCACTCCGGCCGCGAATTTCTACGGCCATCGAACGGTAACCGCCGCGACCGCTCCACCACCGGGAAGCCCACACATTCTACGTGAAATATTCCAATTTTGGAGTCTGTTGACATTTCCGCACGGCCCCAGGACTCCTCGGAGAAGACTTCGAATCTGACACGATGTCAGTTTCGAAATGATCTAACTTTCGAGCGGCAATTTTTTTTTTCATTTCTACTTCCGTCCGTCTTAGACTTGTGTCTCGGATATACCCCTATGAAATGGTGGGTCCGAAATCACATCATTCCCGACTCGACCGTTGAAGTGAACAGACGTGCCGAATTATTAGAGTGAAAACAAGTGCTACCTGCGTGCGGATTATCCCACGTGGATAACCAGTTTAAAAACGTTAAATCAGTCCTGCCTTATGCAGCCTGTATGCGCGAAAGACTTTTTAAAAGAAAAAACCAGTGGTGAAAAAGACAAAGTGCCCAAAGTGCATGAGCGCCCCGAAAAACCGGGCTTAAAAGCCCAGAAAATGCCGCGTTGCATCCGCAACAGAAGGAAAGTGCAACCTGTAGTGAGGTTATGCGAAGAACCGGAAATCATACAAACCTCCATCATGAACATGATCCAGGAAATCACACCCGCCCCCCAAACAAACACAAACACCCAAATCACCGTCCCGACGGAAAACAGGTTCTCCCCCATCGAAATCGATGAGGTTGATCATGATGAATCCGATATGGATCAAAGTGAACCCCCAGTCTCCGATATCCCCAACAACAAAAGTGAGAAAAAAGCCAGTGCAGCAGCCATATTGTATATAAAAACAATGAAACAATATGAAGTCATAAAAAAAATCCAAGCTATCGCCCCCAGTGCCTCAGTGCGTGTAAAAAACAGTTTTATCACAGTGAAAGCCAGTAACACAACAGAGAAACAATCAATAGTGACCCTCCTACGCACGGACAATGTGGAATACTACACCTACGGCGACAGTGTTACTCGCCCTGTGAAAGTCCTAATAAACAATCTCCCCCGCGATATCCCCCTGGACATAGTTAAAAAAGACCTGGAAAACAAAAACATTAACGTGATCTCCCTCGCACGCAACCCCAAGGCGTTGGAAGTGAAAAACAACCCCCCAGTGAAACTAACAACAGACAAAGATGGTGCGAACAAAGTGTATAAATTAATACAAATCGACGGCTCTTACATAAAGTGCGTGCCGTTCAAAAGAGACCGCATACCACAGTGCCACAATTGCCAGATGTTTGGACATTCGAGCTATTTGTGCAACCTTAAACCAAAATGTGTCGCGTGTGCAGGTGAACACACTGGAAAATGCCCCGCAACGAACAAAGTAATGAACAATCCAAAGTGCGCGAACTGCGAAGGACAACACCCGGCTAATTTTAAGGAGTGCCCTATCTACGTCAAACTCGCCGAAAGACGAGAGCAACGAAAAACAAAAACAACAAGCAGTGAGTCAGTCAGAAAAGACTTTAACATCACAAATCATCGTTTCCCAGAATTGAAAAAAAGCACAAACTCTAATACTTTTACAAATACTACACAAACGCAATTAAATTCAATCCCGACACACTCAATCACAGCACCTACACATAAAAACCCGACACAAAAAAGACAAAACGCCGAAAACAACACACAAACAGACAATAAAACTAACCTGCAACAAACCGATTATTCGGAGTTGAGAAAACGGATCAAAACTACAAACCCGGCACTGCACTGTACGCCGCCGCTAATTACACCTGGCCCATCAGGCATTAAAACAACACAGAACAAACCGTCATTCCCAAAACCGTTTTTCTCAGCTCCGACTATTCTAAACACCACGACAAACCAAAACAACACAACTCCAATTACCCCTCAAACACAATCAACTACTCCAACAACCAAAAGCACGGAAAATCCGTTCGAAATTTTCATACAATTGAAACAATTCATGGACTCGCTCGCGTTGGATTTTAATAAAATTAAAACTATCCTAACTACAACCATGAATAAAATCCAACACGCCGAATCACCAACGGAGAAATTTTACATTGTGTTCGAGGCCGTATGCGCATTTTTTGGGTAAATGGATAATACAACTAACAGTAGAAGCATGAAAATATTAACATTTAATTGCAACGGTCTTAAAAGACAAAAAACCGAATTAACACACTTCCTTAACCGTAACAATATCGACATTGCCTTATTACAGGAAACCAATCTTAGGAACTGTGAAGTATTTCAAGTGCCTAACTATAAAACATACACACACAACAACCGCGAAATAACACGCACAAATAGGCAATTCGGAGGAACTGCTGTATTAGTAAAAAAATCCATTAAACACACCCATCTCCCTCCCATAGAATCAGTCATCGAAAACCTAAGAATCCAAATCCCAAACAACAACCAAAACCTAACAATTGCAACAATATACAAACCCCCTAACAAATCCATAACCACCACATTTTTAAAAAACCTTCTCACAATTCCCGGCCAAGTAATTGCTGCAGGTGACTATAACGCTCACCACACTTCTTGGAAACACACAAAAAATAACTCCGCGGGTAATACAATAGTTAAATTCGCGGAGAGCTACAATAATATTCATATCACAACTCCTAATGATGCCACACACACATGCACACGAAACGACACCGAAATACACAACATACTTGATTTCGCAATACACAAAGACATCGACATAACGAACTGCCACACCATCCCGGACCTGAACTCTGACCACGTTCCTGTGATCTTCACAATTAATGTAAATTCCAACAGGACGGAAAACATTACACAACCTACAAAATACACACAAAAAAACACAGACTGGTCACTGTTCAACCAACTGACTGAAAACACCGGACACATTAAAAAACCAACAACCAACGACGAAATAGACGAGACAGCCGCACAAATAACATCCCTAATCCAAACATCACTCCAACAAAGCCTTCATAAACCAACTCAAAACCTCACCCCCCTAAAACCTCTCCCTCCGCACATAATTGATTTAATCAAACAAAAAAATAAACTCTATAAACAATTTTTACAAACCCGAGACCCTCAAACCAAAATCCTGAAAAACCGACTGCAAAACCGAATTAAAACTCAAATGCAAATCTTCAACTCCCAGAAATGGGACGAGATTATTGCTAATTCGGAAATTTGCAATCCTTGGAAATTCCCTAGAATCATGATCAAAAACAAATCCAATATCCCAATCCTAAAATCAAACAATGTGTTTGCAAACACAGATGCTGAAAAAGCAAATATGCTTGCAAACACGTACCACAACACCTTTACGCCTAATCCTCTTAGTCCCATTACGACTCAGACAGTTAAAAACTCATTAGAAAACATTAAACAGACGACAATAAATTCCGACTGCGAAATCACATTAGAAGAAATTAGTGGCATCATTAAACAATTAAAATCCAAGAAGTCCCCAGGTATTGATAATATCCCGAACCTCGCCCTGAAACACCTGCACACAAACTCATTAACAAAACTATCCGAACTTTACACCGCTATCCTTCAAAAATCCCATTATCCCGAGCAATTCAAAAGATCAATTATAATCCCCATCCACAAAAAGAAAAAAAATCCCGAGTTACCAAGCAATTACAGGCCAATTAACCTCCTCTCGTCCCTGAGCAAATTGCTGGAAAAAAACATTCAAAACAGAATTACAAAACACCTGGATGATAATTCAATCACAATCCCCCAGCAATTTGGCTTCAGAACGGAGCACTCAACTACACAGCAGCTTCTCCGAGTTGTAGACACAATAATACACAACCAAAACATAAATAAACACACTGCGATGGCCACTCTAGATATAGAGAAGGCATTCGACACAGTTAGGCACGATGTTGTACTTCACAGGCTGCATGAAATAAACCTCCCAACACCACTAATAAAACTAATACAATCATACCTTAATAACCGCACGTACCAAGTTAGAATTAATAACACACTGTCTGAACCCAAACCACAACTATGCGGTGTACCCCAAGGTAGCGCGCTTGGCCCCACCCTATTCAACATTTTCATTAATAAATTACCTATCCCCGACGATCCGCGAGTTATCACCGCACTGTATGCGGACGATACCGCGATCCTCGCCTCATCCAAAAATCCCACTCTTGCCATTCAACTCCTTCAAGATTCGCTTGACCGAATCACCTATTTCTTTCAGAAATGGGGATTAACAATAAATCACCAAAAAACCGAAGCAATCAAATTCCAATACAAAAAACGAACCAATACCCATTTCCCAAATCTGACCCTCAATAATCAAACTATCCCTTGGCTAAGCGCAATTAAATACCTTGGGGTAACAATCGACGATAAACTCACTTTCCACTCCCACATAAATAACATAACTCATACAGCCATAGCCAGAAAAAGCAAAATCGCATGGATTACACGAGGACTAACACATAAAACCCGCACGCTCATATACACATCCATGATCCGCCCCCTATTAACATATGCATGCCCGGTGTGGTCACTAACCTCCCCATACACCCTTAGGAAAATACAAAACACAGAAAACAAAATTCTACGAAGCATGCATAGAACCCCCTTACTAACAACTAACGATGCGCTATACGGCCTCGCACAAATAAAAGAAACTATATCCGAACACACAAGAAAACTAAACAATAACTTCATAACAAACATAAACAACACAGAAAACACAGAACTCAAGAAAACAATTATAATCAAAACAATGAAAGACACGACTTACAAAAGACTAACTACGAACACTACCTAAAGACCACACACGCTAAGCAACTGCAAGCTAAACAAAAAAAAAAAAAGGCTTGCAATTACTTAGGCACAAAAACACACACCACACACGTATACGCTTAAAAAAAAAAGTATACAACAAACACGCGCGCACATACAAACAGACAAAGACAAACTCACTCATACACTCACACACCACACAGCACACACACAAAAAAAAAAAAAAGTGTGCACGTAACACACACTCGTTTGTGCTGAAAAAAAAAAAAGCAAACGAGTGTAAAAAAAGGCAGACTCATGTGTTTATATACATAAAAAAAAAAAAAATGTGTATATACACACATGGGCCACCAAATCAAATATCAAAAACCACGGGAAACGATGCCTGAAAAAAAAGAAAACAAAAAACATCAGTAAGGGTGATATTTCACCGCACTGGGGTTCCCTCATAAGGAGGAAACAAAACATAAGAGCTCCGAAATCACAAACACTTGCTCTTAGCACACACCACGATCACGTCCTAATAGATTTTTAAAATCTCGACTCGTCAACGTGTTATATTTTTATTTGTTTGTTTTAATTTAATTGACTAGCTGTACGTACACATCCGAGTACGTACCCGTCGATATTTTATAACAACAAATACAAATTTTGTTCATAAACGACATGGCTGACGTAGCTGCACCAGTCGAGGCCTCCTCGCCGACATCAGCTACCGCGACTGCGACCAAGAAAGCCGCCGCTTCCCCGAAAAAGGCCAAGAATCCCAAGGCGAAGCCCAGCCACCCGCCCACGTCCGAGATGGTGTGCAACGCGATCAAGAGCCTCAAGGAACGCGGAGGATCGTCACTGCAGGCGATTAAAAAGTACGTCGCAGCGAATTATAAGGTAGACGCCGAGAAGATGTCACCGTTCATCAAAAAGTACCTGAAGTCGGCCGTGCAGAACGGCGTCCTCGTCCAAACCAAGGGCAAGGGAGCTTCAGGTTCGTTCAAGCTCGCCTCGACTTCGTCCACCGGAAAAGCGGCCGGCGCCGAAACGAAGGCCAAAACTGCCGCCGCCAAGAAAGCGGCGGCCTCAGCCAAAGCAAAATCTCCGAAGAGCCCAGCCAAGAAAGCCGGCGCCAAGGCCAAGGCCGACGACAAGAAATCAACGGCGGCCGGAAGCAAGGCTAAAAAAGCTACCACCACCGCAGCTTCTGAGAAGAAGGCAGCCGCCGCCGCTAAATCCAAAGCCAAGGCGGCGTCTCCGTCGAAAGCGAAGAAGGCCACCAAAAGCGGCCCCACCAAAAAACCGAAAGCGCCCAAGCCCAAGAGGGCCAAGGCCGCTCCCAAGACCGTAGCCAAGAAAGCGTCTCCGAAGAAAAAGTAATCGAGATTCGTTTCATCGCACCGATTACTGATTCACGGCTACGAACTTGCGGCGTATGTGCGCCCGAAAATGGCCCTTCTGAGGGCCACAAATCAATACAAATGAAAAGTTATTTACTCATTTATCGTCTACCAAAAAAAAAAAAGAATATTATTTATTGTAAATTCTGCCTGCATGCAGCATTTCTTGTTTAAATTCGAATCAAACGAGAAACATTTTTCATTATTTATGAGCGCGTTATTATTCTTTCTATTGCAAACTAAAATGCTAATGCATTTTCGTACACAAAAATTAATAACAACTGTTCATTGATGTGTTGTGTGTTTATAATAACGGATTACTGCCCGGAAAGGAGATGCACACATTTTTACATTTTTCGACAAAAAGTAATTCCTTATACCATATCATATAAAGAAATTTCAAACTTGACATAATAAACAACGAACAAGAGACTTTATAAAAGTTTTTAAAACGTAACTTTATTTGAGAAGGACGACTTTTTGTCAAAAAATGGATATTAAATAAGTGTTTCCTATCGAATCTCAGTAACAATATTTAATTAAATATCGTTATCGTGAATTCTGATTGTTGGGGCAATTAAATAATAATTCGATGTTTGAATTTGTGGTTCTGAAAAGAACCGGTCAATTTTCAATATATCATCGATACGCAAAGCACGGGGGGCCCGCCCTGTCGCTATCGAACATTTTACAATGCTCGATAATTTTAAGCACGTTCTCCGCGGATACGCCTAGCCAACTGGATGTCTTTAGGCATGATGGTGACACGTTTGGCGTGAATGGCGCACAAGTTGGTGTCTTCGAAAAGGCCGACCAAGTAAGCCTCGCTGGCTTCTTGCAAAGCCATAACGGCCGAACTTTGGAAACGCAGATCGGTTTTGAAGTCTTGCGCGATTTCACGGACGAGACGCTGGAATGGCAATTTGCGGATGAGAAGTTCGGTACTTTTTTGGTAACGACGAATCTCACGGAGGGCGACGGTGCCGGGCCTGTAACGATGTGGCTTCTTCACACCGCCGGTGGCTGGTGCGCTTTTGCGGGCAGCTTTCGTGGCGAGCTGTTTGCGCGGCGCTTTCCCTCCGGTGGATTTACGAGCGGTCTGCTTGGTACGGGCCATTTTTCTATTCTTTTCGTTTCGTGTACGAAGTTCACGTTCCGGCGGCTAAACCTTCTGTGTCGAAAAATTACACCGCGCGATATTTATATTTATATAGCAAGCCATAGGTATATGCACGTACCCTCCGCTCTGTCGTTTCCCTGCACGTTTGTGTAATGCAGACACCGACAATAGATGTCAGCACCTTCTGCACTTTCGTGAATTATCCACGTGAGCGTATAAATAGCTCAGAACGACTGTTTTTCGTTATGAAGAGAGCAGACAGCGATAGAGAACGGTTACTTATCAGGGTGAATTGAGTAAGTCTGATAAGTGATCAAGGTAGTTTCGTTTGAGCGTGAATTGAGTAGCGTTCAAACGGAATTATGGCTTCGCAGCGAACCGGCAGCCCCGGAAACAACAAAAACTACTACGATGCATTGAACAGCGATTCAGAAATGGATCAAAGCGAGCTCATGACCGACAGCGAAGAGCTGGAAGACGATCCCGCCTCATTACGGCGAATCAACGAGGAGGCCAGGGCGGAACGAATCTCCACTCTTCAAACCGCTATAACAAACCAGGAAGCCCTGTTCAACCAAATCCAACAAGAAATGACAAAATTGAGGCAGGAGCTCTTGAAGCTTCAAACCGAAGTTGATCCTCCGTTTACTACGATTAAACGGAGGAAGCCAGCATCCAAGAAGAAGCCGACTAAAAAACCCCACACAGGCGAATCCAACTTGCCAGCCCAGACGGCTGCGACGAAGATCATCCCTACTTTGAAACCCGCAAGACTCGTCGCCCAACAAAATGCCACACCACCGGCAGCTCCAACAACCACCGGCACAACCAAAAAACCGCCGAGGGCGGTTTTCAAAAACAAAGAAGACTTCATAACTACACAAAGACGAGAAAACTTCCCAGCACTGCCGAAGTCACAGGAAGCCAACAGCGTCGTACCGCCAGCCCCGGCGGACGGCAGTAGAAACGGTCTGACCGCCCCGAGCACGTGTCAACGGGGCGTGCGGTGAGGGGTGAAAGTTTGCACACGCAACTGGCTGGACACGACGGTTTCACCGGAAAATTGCGGAGCAATTTGTCCGGCTAGTGCCAAGGCGGCAATTAGTGCACAGCACAAGCGTCGGTTGTGAAAACACTAACAAGTGGTTTGCTCGAACAGAGGAAAACCGGGAAAACTTGGTTTCCGCGTACTTGTTGGCCAGGTGACAGGGAGGCTAGCTCAGTTTCCCTGAAAAGGAGGGCACACTTTACAATTAATTCAAAGTTGTACTTACCGGAAGTTCTCGGCGTCTGCTGGGCCGTAGTTGCTTCGGCGGCGTCGCTCCTGGACAGCATCTACAGGAGGTGGGGGTGTTGAGTTGAATTATACACGGAGATTTAAAAGTTTAACACATGTATATTCAACATACACACAACTATTACACAATGGTCTAACACCCTAACTCGCGGCGGGCGCGGATTCGCGGGCGCGGCTGGCGCGGTTGTCGCGGGCGCGGCTGGCGCGGTTGTCGCGGGCGCGGATGCGCGATTCGCGGTTGTCGCGACGCGGATGTCTGATGGACGCCTCCACTTGTGTGGGATGGCGGCAATTAACGGTGGGGAAGCGTCGGGGTTCACGCTTTCCCGTCGTGTCGTGGTGTAAAAACGTGCTCGACGACGGTGCTTATCGTTTCCCACTGAAACCGTAACACATACGTGTCTGAAACACTTGACGTGGCCCTGTTTGCCCTGGTGGCGGCCCTGCGGTGGCGAGGACGGCGATGGCGGCGGAGTTATTTGCCAGCGGCAACGAACACGGTGTCGTGAATTTATTACGTGTTTGGTTCAGTGGTACGATTTTGTTTTGGTGGAGCACCGCCGAAGGCGTTCGACTTGAATTTCTTTATTACGTGAATTTCAGCAGCAGCTTAGCTGTGAAAAATATCTTCGTGCTCCTCGTCGTGTCGTGGAATTACGTAGCTTGTTTATAGCAATTTTCCAGCGGTGGCTGACGGGGCGGTTTCGAATTAACGCTCACTGGCTTCGAAATAACGCTCGCGGATTCGCGACTATTTTACTTGGTGCGGCCGATTGAAATTACTTCGTACAATGAAGTAATTTCTGAATGCTACGACGCGGTAGTTGGGAGTTTTTCCTTTCGGAGGAAAAATCCTTTGTGGACGCGGTAGTTGGGAGTTTTTCCTTTCGGAGGAAAAATCCTTTGTGGCACGAAAGTAGGGAGTTGTTCCTTTCGGAGGAAACAATCCTTTGTCGACACGAAAGTTGGAAATGCACTTCGACGGTGAAGTGATTCTTTGTGGCACGAAAGTAGGGAGTGCACTTCCACGTGGAAGTGATCCTTGATGGCTGGAAAGTTCTCTGGATGCAAGTCGTAAGTTGAAGTCTGAGTTATCAGTGCTGTGTAAGCAGTAAGTAGTGATTTTCCAAGGGCTGGGGCGCGTATATTTATCTCACCCGGAGCCAACTTTCTCTTTTCCGGGCGAGCCCTTATTGGCTCGAAAAGAGAGAGTGTGGCCTGCACATTTACGTAAATATTTGCGCGCGTGGGTGGCGTAGCCATTTGGTCCCCAGCCCTTCCGCATGAATGTTTCGAGCACAGCCGTTCCCTAATTTAATATTTACAAAACTAAAACTAACTTAATTAATACGGCTGTGCTTCGCGGAAGCGCGGATTTTCGACGGGCGAAAAGCTAGCTATTTATGTTCTATCCTAGGGCATGCATGAAATACAAATGCTGCGAAGGGCAAAAATTATCCCTGTTTATTTATCCCGCTACGAACACGTAGTTTTAGGGGATAAATAAATGGGCAACATTTGTTTGTCGCTTATGTGGTAGGAACCGTTAATATACGCGGCAAACGTAACTTATTTCATGAAATTAATAAGATGATTTTAACAGCGAGCTGGCGCTGCTAGCTGGCGTGAATAAAACATGAATTATGTGAAATAATGCTTAATAAGCTAAAATGAAGTTAAATTATGAATGTATGTATTGGAAAATGAATTAAGGAACCGATGTTTGCGTTGTCGCAGTGAAAAACTGGGAAAATCATCAGTTTCCGACGTTTGTAAAATAAACGCCGGTAACAATCGGCCCTGGTGAAGTAAGTTAGGTTTGCTTTCTACCTGTTACAATCAGTGAAATGAGCGACTAGCGTATATTAACTGGGCGTTGGTTCCTACCTTATGGATGACGCATCCCTGCCGTGAGGGTCCGCACACTGCGCACTGGTTTTCGCGGTACACTTGTCAGCGTCTATGGCGCACTGGGCGTACGGCGCGGTGTCCGGGCGATGTGGCAGCGTGCGACGCTGCTGTGGCAGCGTGTGGTGGGTGGCCTGGTGACGAGGTGGTCGTCCCGAGGCTGCAGGGCTGGTCGATGGCATGCGTTAGCCCTAGGGGCTGATGTGTGCGGATGGAATGAGTGGCGTGTCACGTCCTAGTGACGACGCTCCAGGTTCTGGCTGCTTGGCCGTGGTCCCTCCTGGTCGGAGCGGATGGAACCTGGATGTGGGTTGGGCGCCACGACGTGTATTGTGGCCGCGCGTCGACGGCGATGCCTGCTGGGGCGTCCTTATGGCGAAGGAGCCGGGTTGTGGGCGACCTGGTGAAGGTGCCGGGTATAGCGAGGCTTCCTTCTGGAGGAGTATGTCCTTGGCCGTTCGTAGTAGGTACTTTACCAGTACCGGCCGAAGGATGTGGGACTAACTGGTTCGCTTAGTTAGTGGGCTCGTATGGCGAGCTGGCATCGGCCTGCTGTGGCTGGCGGATGCTGTGACTTCCTTCTGGGAAGTGGTTCCTTGGCCGTACGTGGTAGGCACGTACCGTACCGGGCCGAAGGATGGGCTTACTTGCTGTGTCGGTAAGCGGGCTCGCTGGGGCGAGCTGATGGACATCGACCTGCTGGGACAGGCGGATGTGGCTTCCTTCTGGGAAGCGGGTCCTTGGCCTACGTGGTAGGTACATTGGCTTGTACCGGGCCGAAGGATGGGTGAACTTGCCGGGTCAAGTTCAGGCTCGCTGTGGCGAACTGGATGGTCATCGGCCTGCTGGGACAGGCGGATGATGAAGCCTGTGGTGACAAGCTGGGGCTGGACTGCTGGGACAGTCTAGCCTGGATCCCGGAATACGTCTCCACTTGAGACGTGGCACTGGCAATGTCTATATTGTCCATGGTAACTAACCTAACAAATATACAAATCTAACCTATACTAAACACTAACTTAAAACTAACACTCGGTCACTGAGCGTCCATCACTCGGGGGGTATGAGCGTCCAAAATGTCTGTAGGGGAAAATGTGAGTGATTAGCGCCGAGTGTGTGTGATTGGTGGAGGCGCCGGGTCGTCAGCGGCCTCTGGTGGAGGTGGCGGGTCGTCGACGTCGTCGCTGTCCTCCGCATCCACCTGTTCCGGTGTACGCGGTGGTGATGGCGAGCCCCGATTCCGTCGTGGGACTCGTGGAGGTCGGATGGGGCCTCGTGGGGCAGGACGGATGTCGTCCTGATGGATGCGGGTGACCTGGCCATCGCGGTCCACGCGGTACACCTGTCCCGAGAACATATCGCGGATGTTGTATGGCCCCAGCCATTTCGCGGCGAAACCAGCGGGGTTGTTCGCGTCCTGGGGTGGATGGTTCCGGATCACAACCGGCTGACCTTCCTGGAAGCGTGGTTCGGCGTCAGGCTGTTCGTAGCGTTGGACATACCGGAGTTGTCGCTCGCGGATGTCCTCTAGCCTCATCTCACGCTCCTCGTGTACCGGTGCCTGTGGGGGACGTGTGGGGAACAGGTCTCGGTCTCCTGGATGCGGTAAGTCGTATCCAAGGAGGGCCTGACTCGGGGTGTAGCCGGTGGCGGCGTTGCGACGGGTTCGGAGATTAAAAAGGATCGGCTGCAGGTGCTGCGTCCATTCATTCGCAGGCTGCCCTTGCATGCGTGCACGGAGACCCTTCTTAATCTCCTGGTTGCGTCTCTCGGTGGGGTTGGCCTGGGGATGATATACCGGGGTGAAGTAGGGTTCGGCTCCCCACTTCTGGCATAGTCTCTTCCAGCGCCAGGAGACGAACTGCGGCCCATTGTCACTAATTATGACCTTGGGGTACCCGAAACGATGGAAGACCTGCTCTTCCATTATCCTGGTGAGGTTGCTCGCCCGAGCATGGCCGACGGGGAAGGCTTCCACCCACTTGGTGAAAATGTCGGTCACCACCAGGATATTCTTCTTCTTCGTCCTCGTTTCGGGTAATGGCCCAATTAAGTCCACCGCTATCGTGTGGAACGGGGCTATTGGGATGCGGGCTCGCAGTGGGGCGGCTCGCTGGGGTTGTCCACGCTTGGTGGCGGTACAGACTAGGCAGTCCCGCACATACCGGCGTACGTCTACGGGTATGGACGGCCAGAAATACCTAGTCTGTATGGCTCTCTGAGTTTCATCGCGGCCAGGATGAACTGCTTCATCGTGGAGGGCATGGAGGACGCGGGGCCGAGCGTCTGGGGGCACGTACAGCGTGCGGTCTCGGTCGGGCGTCGGGCGATGGTAGATGCAGCCATCTACTAGCTCCAGCAGGCGATCGTGATCGGCCCAATCCTCATGATCGGGGTCTTGCAGGATCTGGATGCGACGTTGTGTGTCGTCATCCGCCTGCTGAGCTTCACGGATGGTCTGCGAAATGGGCACCGTGATGACGTAGAGCGAGGGGGGCAGGATGGTCTCCAACTCAGGCATCTCGCCTACAGGGGTGTCGTCCGGATCACGGCTCAACAAGTCGGCCAGCTGGTTCTCCTTCCCCGGGCAGTGCTCGATGTCGAAGTCGAACGACTGGAGAAGGAGTGCCCACTTCGTCAGCTTCGACTTGACGTCCTTAAATTGACTTAGCCATGTCAGAGCCCTGGAATCTGTGATGGCCTTGAAATGCTGGCCCTCCAGCAGCGGACGATAGCGCTTGAGCGCCCACACCAACGCTAAGCATTCTTGCTCGTTGATGTGATAATTTTGCTCGGTCTTGTTGAGTTTGGCCGAGTCAAAATTTATTATGCGACGTTCTCCGTCTGGGCCGGTTTGGTACAGGACGGACGAGATCCCCAGCTTGGATGCGTCCGTCTGTACCGTGTATGGCAGGCCTGGCAGTGGCCTGTGGAGCTTCAGGGGTTTGGCAGTGAGCTCCCTGAGCTTAGCCATGGCTGCTGTGGCTTCCGGGTTCCACTTGAACGGCCTGGATGTTGCCGTCAGGTCGTTGAGGGGTGCAGCGACGAGAGCGAAATCCTTGACGTACTGTCGTACCCAGTTGCAGAGGCCAAGGTATGTTCGCAGCTGCTTCCGGGTTCGTGGGATGGGGAAGTTGGCTATTTGAGCCAGGTGTTTGGTAAGTGGCCGGGTCACGTCTACATCGACCATGTGCCCCAGGTACTCCAGGGTTGATCTGGCGAAGGAACACTTGTCCTTGCCTAGCCGTAGGTCAAACTGTTCTAGCCTCTCCAGAACGAGGGTTAGGTGACGGAGGTGTTCCTCTGGAGTACGTGAGAACACGATGATATCATCGAGATACACGATCACGAAGTCGTGTAGCATGCCCGCCAATACCTCCTGACTCATAAGCCTCTGGAATGTGGCCGGGGCGTTCTTCAGCCCGAACGGCATCACTCGGAACTGGTAATGGCCGCCGTCGGGAGTGCTGAATGCTGTGTATGGCTTGCTGGCCTCGTCCATCGGGATCTGCCAGTATCCCGACTTCAGATCCAGCGTGGAGAAGATGCGGGAATCTCCCAGGTCTCGCAGAGCCTCCTGGATGACTGGCATCGGGGTTGGCTCACTCACCGTGATCTCGTTTACCTTCCGGTAATCGACGCAGAAGCGACTTTCCCCGTCCTTCTTCTTCACGAGAACGATCGGTGAGGAGTATGGGCTGGTCGACGTCTCGATTATGCCTTGTGTCAGGAGCTCTGCGACCTGCTTGTCGATCTCCTGTTTCTTCGCAGGGTTCACCCGGTATGGCCTGATGCGGATGGGGGTTGTGTGCAGCAACCGGATAGTATGTTCCGTCGTGCGGTCGCGCTGGGCGAACTGGTCGGGAGGCATAAATGTTCGTGCGAAACGTCGCACGGTCTCGCTGAACTGATCAGCGGTTTCCCCAGTAAAACCGTGATCGAGTTCGGGTGTATCGAGCTCTTCCCGCCGTTGCTCGCCTTCAGCCCAGTAAATTGTTTGTCGAAGGCCCTTCCCGATGTGTAGACATTGGCGTTGGCAGTCCACAATCGCATCATGTTTGACGAAGAATCCCAGCCCAAGTATTGCGTCATACCTCAACGTAGGCATGACCAGGAACTCCTCGTCAAATGAATTCGTCCCCAGATGGAACGCAACGCTGGCGGTCCCAGTGACGTCAGCTGTTGCGTTTTGTCCCGCAAGATTCGTTGTGATGTGCAACGGCGTGAAGTTGGGGATGAGGTGCGGGCGAATGTAATTCTCTCCGGCTCCTAGATCTAGCAAACAAGCTATGGTCAGGTTGGGGAGCCGGAGGGGGAGCTTAATTAAGCTTGTGCTCGTGATCACTGAGATCGGCGCGAGCTCTGGTGTGTTCCTAGGGGCAAGTCCAGGGGTGCAGCGGGGTCGTTGTAAGACGGGGGCGGTCGGTGAAGTCGAGTGGCTCAGGTGCGTTGTCTCTGCTGACCACTCGCTTGACCGTTTCCCGACGGGAAGTTGGGGCACTGGTTATTCCAGTGTCTGCCGAGGTTGCACCTCTGGCACATCGGCGGTGTCCTGGGGCGGGGAAGTGGCAGGCCCTGGTTTCGGCCTGCGGTGGGCTGTTGGGTGGACGGCCCTGCTTGTTGGTTGGACGGCCCTGGAATTGGGCTTCGCCTAGCCTGCTGCCCATTCTGCGGCGAGCGTGGCCGTTTGTTGCCCTCCTGGGGGCCTCGGGGGTGTTGTGGTTGTTGCCGTTGCGGCTGTGGTCGCTGCTGTTGCGGCTGTTGTTGCTGCTGCGGCTGTTGTTGCTGCTGTTGCAGCTGTTGCTGCTGTGGCTGCTGTTGGCCACGGTTCCCTGTTCGCCAATTCTGGCGTTGGCCATGGTTCTCGTACCGTGGCTGTTTTCTGCCTGCAAATTCATTGTCATGGGCAGGGGGTGGGGTTTTTCGTCCCTGAGGCTGGGCACGCGGAGGCCGGGGTTCTGCCTGCGTGTTGTTGGCCACGTATTGGGGCTGCGACCAGTTTTGGCGCGGATAATTGGTCCTGCGCTGGTCGAAGTTGTGTTGGCGGGGCTGCGGTTGCTGCTGCGCCTGATGCTGGGCAGGTTTCTGGCGGAGGAAGGCCGGGAGGGGTGCTGCTTGGGAGGCAGCGATTCTCGCTGCCTTCTGCACGAATTCTCGCACGGTCTCGGGCAGGAAAACGAGGGCTTGGCGAAGGTTTCTGTTTGCCAGACGCCAGAGCATCTTCAGCTTCCTTTCCTCCGTCCAATCTTTCCCGTAGCGGTTGAAGAGCAGCTCTTTCCGAAGAGCGTATACGCCTGGGGGCTGGTCACCCTGCTGCGACGTCACCATTTCGATGATCTCGTCGTGAGCGATGGTCTCCGGATCTACGCTTGAGCAGAAAAGTTCTTTAGCCTGTGCCCAGGGTACGTCCTCCGCGAAGTACCCCGCATAGCAATGTGCGATGCCCTTGTCGATGCGGGCTAGGGCACGGCGATTCTTCTCGTTATCCGAGATGGTCAGCCCTGCGAATTCGCCTTCTAAGGCGGTGATGAACCGCTGGGGGTCCTTGCCGGTGAAGGTTACGGCGGCCTCTGGCTCCGACCTCTTGACATCTCGAATCAGCTGCAGCATCTCTCGCTGCGCCTGGTAGCTCGCCTTCCTGGCTTGCTCCTCGAAGTAGCGAGCGTCGAAGTAGGGCTCGGGGAGTCGCCTCGTCGGGAATAATCCAGCCAGCTCCGAATACTGGCTGTCATCATCGATGTACCGCCTCTGGGGACGGTAGACCTCTTCACGGTATTCGTGCCGGGGAGCGTACTGCTCGTCCCGGGCTAAGGGCGGGGCGTAGAATCGGTCGTGTTCATAATGTGGCCTCTCGGCCTGGGGAATGTAGGCGCGTTCCTCCCGGTGGGAGCTCGCGTCCTCGAAATACGTCTGCTTAGACGTTCCAGTGATCCTGGGCTCACCTCCTGACCCGTTCGTCGGCATCAGAAGGGGTCCTAGCCCTGTGGTGTCCACGGTGATGGCGTCGAACGGCGTTGGCGGTTTCTCGCCTGTCACCTGTACGCTGGCAGTGATTGGGGGTGTGTGGGCCGGCGTCTGGTGACGCGATCCTGCAATTCCTGCAGGCAGGGGCAATACCTGGGCGAAAAACCCTGGTGGTATCGTCATCGTCTGGGGTCTCGGTTCGCCCATGTTGATCGCCGTAGCGACTGACACCTCGGTGTCGATAAAAGATCTTTCGTCGGACATTGCGACGATAGTGTCGACGGTGGTGTTGGCGGTGGTGTCCTTACCAGACCGCGTTTTCATCAAGTGAACCGGTTTGGCACACAGGAGACAGTGTATATGTACAGGGAGACAAAAAATATACAGGGGATGGGTGAACCTGTTCGAGCCTTGTTAGCAGGGAAAGTAAAGGGTTGCACTTTGACTTTGTGCTAACGCTACAACAGTGCAGAACTCCGTTTAGTGGTTTAAACAAATTTTCTGCGGCCCTGTATGAATTGTTTGAAAAAAAAAATGTTAATAAGATTTATCAAAAAAAATCTTATATGAAATGAAATACAGAATCTAATCTGATAAAAAGAATGGGGTATAAGTTAATACAAAGTGTAAACTTATATGTACTTGTGTGCAAGTAAAAAAAAAAAAATAATAATAATAATCTTATACGAATATAAGTTATATATATATATATATAAAATGCCTGGTTTTATATAAAAATTATAAACTTATGACTGACTTTGTTTACAAGTTAAAATAACTTGTAAACTGATTGTGTGTGTGTGTGGTTGTGTTCCACTAAAAATAGATTAAAATGAATACATTTAAATGATAAATTTAAACTATATGCTATATTAAAATGTAATGATTAACTGTAAATTCCTAATTTAAATTAAAATTTATGGTTAAAAATCAATATACATTTACTTGCTGTTTAAATTAAATTACGTGGTATTTGTGCTTGAATGTTTAATTTTCTTTCTTATGAAGAAAATTAAAAAAAAGAATTTCTGATTCCCTTTGTTTTTTTTTTTAAAAGAAAAGAAAATGAATTAATAAAAACAATTGTTGCAATGTTTTTATTACTGTAGTTAACTTGTAACAATTGTTAGCGGTGAGCAAATTGTTACTGGTTACTAAAAACAAAACGAAAAATTGTTGCAGTTTTAATTTAATAATGAAAAAAGAAAAGAATTATTTCGATTTAATTAAAAAAGAAATTAATTCAATTTAAGAAAAATTCAAATTAATAAAATGCAAATTAATTCAAATATGAAAAAAAATCAATTCAAAAAAATAGAAAATTTAAATTAGTAGAAATTTAGAATCAAAAAAAAAAACTTCGTTTACACAAGCAAAATTTTCGTAATGTGTGTAACAATTCTCAGCGGTGAGCAATTTGTTATTGGTCATACACAATTAAACGAAAAATTGTTTCCGTTTAATTTAGTAATGAATAAAAAGAATTAATTCGATTTTAATAAAAGAAAGAAATTAATTCAATGTAAATAGAAGTTCAAATTAATAAAATGAAAATTAATTCAAAATTAAAATCAATCCAATAACATAGGAAATTAAAATTAGTAAAAATTAAAATTTACTCAATAGAAAAACTTCACTTACACAAGCAAAATTTTGTAATGCACGGAGTTAAATTTACTTCGTGAATTTTGCACACGAATGTTCTTAGGAATGTTTGCCCAGATATTATTTAAACATTCCTAAGATGTGTTTCCTTTGGTGAAAACATGAATAAATGAAATATTATTGCACCACAAATAATTAAATTTGAGCAAAATAAAAATGGTAAATGTTTCAGCAGTTTGAACTATTTAGTTTGCACACTTTTAAACACAACACACAAAATCAATTGTCACCAGCAATTTTACTAAAAAAAAAGGATTGTTGTTCAGCAAACAACATGAATCAGTAATGGGGTTAATTTATTTATAATAAATTAAATTAACCTGGCAGACTTGTTTGCAAATTCTTGCAAATGAATTTGTTTCTAAAACAGAGAATTCTGCAGCTGTTGTAAGTTTGCCGAAAATAATTTTTTGTTAGGAAAAATAATGAATTTAATACCACAGTATGAAGTTAGATTTCACCGTGTTCGAAAACAAAAGGTGAAATGAAAATGAAAAATGTGTAGTCACAAAAATAAAAATAGTTTGCACTGACACAGTTTAATGTTCTCTTTAAAAAAGGAAAAACACTTCGTGGAAATATTCCTAAGTGTGAGCACAAAAATGAAATAAAATTTCTAATGTTTATTTCTACGTGAAAGAAATGTTATTTTTCTTTCGCACTTCGCGAAACGAAAATTAGACACAAAAAGAAATAAAATTCTCAAGTGCGAATAAACAATTACGGAATATTCGAACAATTTTTAAATGTTTATCGCACGGAAATTAAAAGTTAATTTTCTTAGCAGAAAATAATAGAAAAAAAATGTGGTAGAATTTTACAGAAAAAAAATTCCTAAGTGTCAAAAAAATTAATTTTCGGATGTTTAGAAAAAAAATAATTGGGTGTGCTGCTATGTAGCAAGGGCTTGGGGTTCGTGCCTACGAAGAAAGGCCCCACGTTGGGCGCCAATTGTCAACGGGGCGTGCGGTGAGGGGTGAAAGTTTGCACACGCAACTGGCTGGACACGACGGTTTCACCGGAAAATTGCGGAGCAATTTGTCCGGCTAGTGCCAAGGCGGCAATTAGTGCACAGCACAAGCGTCGGTTGTGAAAACACTAACAAGTGGTTTGCTCGAACAGAGGAAAACCGGGAAAACTTGGTTTCCGCGTACTTGTTGGCCAGGTGACAGGGAGGCTAGCTCAGTTTCCCTGAAAAGGAGGGCACACTTTACAATTAATTCAAAGTTGTACTTACCGGAAGTTCTCGGCGTCTGCTGGGCCGTAGTTGCTTCGGCGGCGTCGCTCCTGGACAGCATCTACAGGAGGTGGGGGTGTTGAGTTGAATTATACACGGAGATTTAAAAGTTTAACACATGTATATTCAACATACACACAACTATTACACAATGGTCTAACACCCTAACTCGCGGCGGGCGCGGATTCGCGGGCGCGGCTGGCGCGGTTGTCGCGGGCGCGGCTGGCGCGGTTGTCGCGGGCGCGGATGCGCGATTCGCGGTTGTCGCGACGCGGATGTCTGATGGACGCCTCCACTTGTGTGGGATGGCGGCAATTAACGGTGGGGAAGCGTCGGGGTTCACGCTTTCCCGTCGTGTCGTGGTGTAAAAACGTGCTCGACGACGGTGCTTATCGTTTCCCACTGAAACCGTAACACATACGTGTCTGAAACACTTGACGTGGCCCTGTTTGCCCTGGTGGCGGCCCTGCGGTGGCGAGGACGGCGATGGCGGCGGAGTTATTTGCCAGCGGCAACGAACACGGTGTCGTGAATTTATTACGTGTTTGGTTCAGTGGTACGATTTTGTTTTGGTGGAGCACCGCCGAAGGCGTTCGACTTGAATTTCTTTATTACGTGAATTTCAGCAGCAGCTTAGCTGTGAAAAATATCTTCGTGCTCCTCGTCGTGTCGTGGAATTACGTAGCTTGTTTATAGCAATTTTCCAGCGGTGGCTGACGGGGCGGTTTCGAATTAACGCTCACTGGCTTCGAAATAACGCTCGCGGATTCGCGACTATTTTACTTGGTGCGGCCGATTGAAATTACTTCGTACAATGAAGTAATTTCTGAATGCTACGACGCGGTAGTTGGGAGTTTTTCCTTTCGGAGGAAAAATCCTTTGTGGACGCGGTAGTTGGGAGTTTTTCCTTTCGGAGGAAAAATCCTTTGTGGCACGAAAGTAGGGAGTTGTTCCTTTCGGAGGAAACAATCCTTTGTCGACACGAAAGTTGGAAATGCACTTCGACGGTGAAGTGATTCTTTGTGGCACGAAAGTAGGGAGTGCACTTCCACGTGGAAGTGATCCTTGATGGCTGGAAAGTTCTCTGGATGCAAGTCGTAAGTTGAAGTCTGAGTTATCAGTGCTGTGTAAGCAGTAAGTAGTGATTTTCCAAGGGCTGGGGCGCGTATATTTATCTCACCCGGAGCCAACTTTCTCTTTTCCGGGCGAGCCCTTATTGGCTCGAAAAGAGAGAGTGTGGCCTGCACATTTACGTAAATATTTGCGCGCGTGGGTGGCGTAGCCATTTGGTCCCCAGCCCTTCCGCATGAATGTTTCGAGCACAGCCGTTCCCTAATTTAATATTTACAAAACTAAAACTAACTTAATTAATACGGCTGTGCTTCGCGGAAGCGCGGATTTTCGACGGGCGAAAAGCTAGCTATTTATGTTCTATCCTAGGGCATGCATGAAATACAAATGCTGCGAAGGGCAAAAATTATCCCTGTTTATTTATCCCGCTACGAACACGTAGTTTTAGGGGATAAATAAATGGGCAACATTTGTTTGTCGCTTATGTGGTAGGAACCGTTAATATACGCGGCAAACGTAACTTATTTCATGAAATTAATAAGATGATTTTAACAGCGAGCTGGCGCTGCTAGCTGGCGTGAATAAAACATGAATTATGTGAAATAATGCTTAATAAGCTAAAATGAAGTTAAATTATGAATGTATGTATTGGAAAATGAATTAAGGAACCGATGTTTGCGTTGTCGCAGTGAAAAACTGGGAAAATCATCAGTTTCCGACGTTTGTAAAATAAACGCCGGTAACACACGTCACAACCAACATTATACAAAACCACAAGCTGCGGACTTAAAATTCCGATTATCACTACACCGCGGACGCCGTCACCGCCGCCTCCTACCCCTGCTCCTCGACAGGAAACGAAGGAGAAAAAACCACCACCGATAGTGCTGACTGACACCTCCAAAATTAATGTAGTCAAGCAAACACTAAAAGAAAACGACATAAACGTCCTTCAATACGCCTCTCACGCCAGGGGAATAAATATTTTTACAACTAACGCAGAACAATTCAGGAAAACAGTAAAAATTCTGAAAGAATTAAATGCTGCTCAGCACCACTTTCTCCTGGAGGAGGAGAAAGAGTTAAAGGTCGTGGTGAGAGGCATCCCAATTGAAATCGATATGGACGAAATCCTGGAAGAGCTGAGCGAGAAAGGAATTCTCATCAATTCAGCCAGCAGACTTAAAAATGGAACCAGGATATACCCGCTAATCCTTCTCAACCTCCCGAAAACGGAAAATGCAAAGAGAATTTTCCAATTCACGAGCGTGCTACAGCACAAAATCACGGTGGAGCCAAAGAGGCGATCAACTACACAACAACAATGCTTCAAATGCCAGCAATACGGACACGTGCAATTCCGATGCACTGCAGAATTTGTCTGCACACATTGCGCCGGAAAGCACCCGTCATTTGAATGCCCGGAAAAGGACAAACAAAACAAAAAATGCGCGAATTGTCAAGGCAACCACTCGGCATATTCGAATAAATGCACCAAACACCCGCAAAACATCAACCGCGCAAAGGAGGAGGAGAAACGCCGAAAATTAGAAGAAAGCCGAATCCAACAAGGAGTGACTTTCGCCTCAAAAACGAACAACGCGGAAAATTCCGGCGTGAATTCCCAGATGCGAGACATGATAAGAGAAATCATGCAAGAAATGTTTACCCAGATGCTGGCCAAAAACATGCATTCTCTTCAATAGAATTCCTAAAACAAACAACATCAAGATCGCGACATGGAATGCCGCCGGAATTGAGGGGAAAACAGAGGAGCTGAGACACTTCGCCAACGAACACGACCTTTCGATTATGCTAATCACAGAAACGTTTTTGAAACCCGGCACAATAGCCAACGTACCGGGATTCAAATCGTTCAGAAAGGACAGGACCAACGGCGCTCGAGGAGGAGTTGCAGTTTACTTCCGCACCAGCATCTGCGCGAAAAAAGTGGAAATCGCCACCGAATCAATAGAAGCTGTCGGGCTAGAAACAGAAATAGATGGAAAAATAGCACGAATCATTTCGGTTTACAAAAGCCCGCGTGAAACGCTTTTGGAAACCGATCTTCGAAAACTGATTCAGTCCGACAACACGTTGATCGGTGGTGATTTAAACTGCAAAAACCCGGCCTGGGGGAGCCGGAACTCAAACGCAGATGGAAGAACGCTCCTGTCCTTCTGCAACAAAATCGAAAGGTTCAGCGTTTGGGGCCCAGAAGATGCTACCTCGATCCCGAGAAACCATAACCACCGCGGAGATGTCATCGATGTCTTTATCACACACAAAAGCCGAGACCCGTGGGGAATTAAAACTCTCCACGAGTTAAACTCCGACCATTTTCCGGTCATTATCAACTGGGGCGAAAGCGAACGAAAATCCGAGCTGCGAATGAAAACTAACTGGACTAAATTCAGCTATCTTAGCAGCCGGATTTCCGCACCAAGAAATTCGCTTAAAAAGGAAGACATCGATGACGAAGCACACCGCTTAACCGAGGAAATTCAGCATCTTCTGACAGAATGTCAAACAAAAACCTCGGTTAAAAATCCACTAGGACTTAACCGCGACGAAAAAGCCCTTCTGCAGCTCAAGAATGAAGCTAAGAAGAAGTGGACGAAATTCAGACGGCTCGAGGACAAAAGAAAACTCAACCAACTTCAGAAAAAAGTTAAGAAAATGCTGCAAGACAGGCGAAACAGCGATTGGGCGACGAAAATCGAAGAAGCCGGAGAAGGAGACGGAAAACTGTGGAAGCTGCTCAAAGTGTGCGGACGCAGGAACTCCCCGAATGCACCTGTAGAGAAAGAGGGAAAACTCTACTTTTCTGATGCAGAAAAAGCAGAAAGAATTGCCGAACACTTTGAGCAGCAATTCACGAACACAGAAAAGTCCGACGAAGCGACGGAGTACTGTGTTCGCGTAACACTACAGCAAATACGAGCTGCGAAAGCAGCGAAACCACGTCCGATCACGAGCGAGGACATCAAAAATATAATAAACACCATCTCTGAAAAGAAAGCACCAGGAGAAGATAACATTCCTAACCGTGCAATTAAACTATTGCACAATAACGCAATAGTCACAATTGCTCGGTTAGTGAATGGAATCAGGCGGCACGCAGTTTTCCCGGCGTGTTGGAAAAAGGCGATCGTGGTGACCATCCCCAAAGGAGGAAAAGATCCGTCGAAAGTTGAGAATCGGAGACCAATCAGTTTAATCTCAGGACTAGCCAAAATCGTGGAAAAAACCATCAAAAACGAATTACAACAAATTTGCGAGGAAAAGCAGCTAATTCCGGAAAATCAGTTCGGTTTCCGCACCAAGTTAGCCGCCGTCCAGCAAGCCGCGTATATGATCGATTCAGCGAAAAAGCTGATGCTTAAACCGAGATCCGCGGTCATGATTACGCTGCTGGACGTGGAGAAGGCGTATGACAGGGTGTGGAGAGACGGACTGATGTACAAGCTGCTACTACAAGATTTCCCGTTTTGGCTAGTCAAACTGCTGGATAGCTGGTTGGCAAACAGAACGTTCCGAGTGAAACTGAACAACTCACTTTCGACGTGGAAAGTCGCCACGGAAGGATTACCACAGGGATCGCCGATATCCCCCGTGCTTTACAACTTATACGTAACCGACATCCCGAAGTTTAAAAGCACGGTGGGGATTTCGATTTTCCAATTCGCCGACGACACCGCTCTCCTGGTGAACGGCGTAAACTTCGAGTCGGTCAGCTCGAGGACGAAAACTGCATTGGAAAAGATTGAAGTTTACGCCAGAAAATGGAAAATAAAGATCAACACCGCAAAAACGGAAGCTATTTACCTGGGGCGTAAAATACCCCCGCGTAAATATATTTACATTAACCGGACGAAGAAAATCAATTTGAAGGGCTCAATAACCTATCTAGGTGTTACCATAGATAGGCGGTTGAGCTTTTTGAAACACGTCAGAAGAAGAGGAGGAATGGCGAAAAAACGAGCCAGAAGTCTGTACAACCTACTTAAAAGAGAAAGTCCGATGAGCGTCAGGAACCGCAGAAGAATCCTGAATTCGGTGCTTAAACCTATCGCGGATTATGGCCAGGAAATCACAATCACCGGAAACAGGAAAACGCTGGATATAATACAGCAAACGAACAACGTGCTCATCAGACGCGCCCTGGGAGCGCCGTATTATATATCAAACAACAACATGAAATCCGACTTAAACTTACCCGATCCCATCGAAACAGCCAAACGAAGAAGATCTGACATGATTAAAAGGCTAAAAGCCCACCCAACCGAAGAAATCGCGAGAATCGGCGAGGGGTTTGAATTGATTAATTAATTCACTAACTGGTTGATTAATCAATTCAAAGCCTCAACTCACACAATCCCTTGAGGAACCAGGAAAAAATCTTGTGAAAACACATTTCACAAGATCCAGCATATGACCACAAGTCATAAAGTTTCTTTTTGAAACTGAAACTTGTTAGAGGAGGAAAATAAAAAAAAAAAGTTTTTCGTGTGTTTTTCAGTCAGTACGAACCTAACAGCACAACATGACTGGTCGCGGCAAAGGAGGTAAAGGTCTTGGTAAGGGAGGCGCCAAGCGTCATCGCAAAGTGTTGCGTGACAACATCCAGGGTATCACCAAACCTGCCATCAGGCGTCTCGCCCGTCGCGGAGGTGTAAAACGTATCTCCGGTCTCATTTACGAAGAGACCCGCGGCGTGTTGAAGGTTTTCCTTGAAAACGTCATCCGTGACGCCGTCACATACACAGAACACGCTAAGCGTAAGACTGTAACCGCAATGGACGTCGTCTACGCCCTTAAGAGGCAAGGCCGCACCCTTTACGGTTTCGGTGGTTAAACGATGACACTTCTTGTTGTGTTTTTGTCGCAAAGCAAAATTCAATATCGGTTCTTTTCAGAACCACAATTTTACTTATGAAATTTGTTTCAAATTGTACCGAACTAATGGTTAAAGCACTTGACATATATATATATATATATATATATATATATATATATATATATATTTGATTTGATTTAAACTTGGAATATGCCACACTATTCTTTTATTTTTACAAATAATAATAACCTGTTCAGAAAGTGTTCGTGGTTTATTCCAAGTTTATTATCATTATTATATTAGGTGTGATGTTCGCATTTGTGGATACACAAAAAAAAAGGCGGGTAATAAATTAAAGATTTTTAGCCTTACATTATTTTTCACGTATAATGATTACGAAGTACAGTGAATATATTTGTACATTTCCCTTTATTTTTACAAAAAAAAAGTTCACATCACTCAGCCAAATTTTGCGCTTTCAAAGTTCGAGCAATTTGCTTTGGGATATGTGAGTATAATAAAAATAAAACGGAATTTTCGAGGATTTGGTAAACATTTATAGTATTCGAACTGAAGAAGTTAGTTCATTTTAAATTTCACTTTGTATCAGTGATTTTTACGAGGGTGTGAAGTGAAGTTCCCAGTTTAGGAAAGCCAGAAAATGTATTTCATGCTGAACCACGATTGCGATTGCGTTTAGTTTTATTTCATTACTTTATAAATAATATCGATAAATAGTTATGACAGAATCGGTGTGTGTGTGTGTGTGTTCATAAATTAAATTGTGGCCCTGAGAAGGGCCGTTTGAATTTCTTTCCGCTGCATATTACTAAGACGACGAAACAAGAAAAACTTCTTAGGGTTTCTTTTCCGTCTTTTTGGGGAGGAGCACTGCCTGAATGTTGGGCAGAACACCACCCTGGGCGATGGTAACGCCGGAGAGTAGTTTGTTCAACTCTTCGTCATTTCTGATCGCCAGTTGCAGGTGACGAGGAATGATACGGGTTTTCTTGTTGTCCCTGGCAGCGTTACCGGCCAACTCCAACACTTCGGCGGCGAGGTACTCCATGACCGCCGCCAAGTATACGGGCGCACCGGCGCCTACACGCTCGGCGTAGTTACCTTTCCTGAGGAGCCTGTGAATACGACCCACGGGAAATTGTAGCCCGGCACGGTTCGAACGGGACTTCGCCTTTCCCTTGACCTTACCACCCTTTCCGCGACCAGACATATTTTTGCAGAGTTATAGAGAGAAGTTTTTAAACAACGAACGAACGTACGGGTACGTATGCGGTCGCGTTACTTTCTGTAATGAAAGAAAACTGCCCTCTCCAACGTATTTATATCCTAGGTTGCCTGACTCGGCGCTACGGGGCGCCAATAATCCGAGCGGATTACGGTCACACTAGGTGGGCGGTGGGGAATTCCAGCCGTTACCCCAAATAAATACATGTCGTTAACTGCCGCAGACCGCCGCCATTCAGACTTGAGACGGCGAACAGTCAGGTTGTTCGTCTCTCCTCTCTGAAGCTCTCTCCGACGCTCTCGAGCTGCTCTCTTCGTTATTAATTATTTTTAAGCTTTTCAGCTGTTTTACAGATAAAGGTGCTCTGGGGAAAATTGCTGTTCTTTTGAATAGTAGTTTTCTTTTCAGAGCATCCAACATCCAGTAATCTTTTTCCTTTCAGTGTGGTGAACGTCTCCGTGGTTAGCGCGTATTTTATACTGCCCTGACACCGGAAGGCGCGAACGAGAAAATTTCTTACGACCTTTGCAGGGGGACCTGTTTAGGTTTTAAGAAATTAGCACGCTTATTATAGCACGCTAACCGAGAATCTGCCTTGATTTCCGCGAGGAACGCTTGGAGATTGTCGGGAGGCAGTCAGGATTTGGAGTGTTGCACTCAACACTTCAAGTCTCGATTCCGCTTAACGATAAGCAGGCCCGGGGGATTTTGAACCCGGTGCCTACCCAACCCCGTCTTCTACGCCATGGGTAAGTCCAGGCGTGGAAAACGGTTCACAGACCCCGAAAATTCCTCCGACCCCCTTTGCTCCTCCAGGAGCAAGCAACCCCAAGAGTCCTCCGACCTAGACTTTGCAAATTTGCAACGGCAAATCGCCAACCTCACCACCTCCTTCTCCGAACAAACCCGCGTCTTTAACGAGCAATCCCGCCTAAAGGACGCGCAACTCGCCGCCTTGGCTGAGCAACTCCGCATTGCAAATGTTGCAAATCAGCAACTCCAGCTGAAACTGGAAAAAGTAATCGAACTCCGTAACTCCCGCAACTCTCGTCCCGCTGATTACAGCGCGGAAATCATGGACATAATGTCCCCCCAGGCCCCTGAGGAAACCCGATCCCCCAGCCCATCCTTTTCGCCAACCCCTAGCGAACCACGCACTCCCTCTCCCGCCTTCGTCGAGGACATCCTCGACGAAGACGACTTCGTCCCTGTCCAGAAAAGACAGCGCCGCTCCCCGGCAAACACCCCTCCTCCGCCCGCTAGCCTGGTGCGCGCCTCCGCCACCCTAAAGGCTAGCCTAAAACAAAAACCATCTCCTAAGCCGCAACCCCAGGCAAAACTCCCCGAAAAACCAGCCATTTCCTACACCACCACGGTCGTCAAAAAGACCGATTTACCATCGATCGATCAGATCGCAGCCTCGAACGAAGGTTTCGAGCATTTTAAAAACACCCCTCCACCGATCACAATCATAAATAAAAATCTCTGGGAAAAGATTTCCGGAGATTTAACCCGATTAGGCGTAAACTGCCTTAAATGTAAATTCTTCAGCTCCTGCATGAAATTCCAAGTGCAGTCTGCTGACAACTACCGTTGCGTTATCCGGTACCTCCGCAACAATAACGTGCAATTTTTCACGTATGCTCTCAGCGAGGAAAAAGACCTCAAAGTTGTGATCCGAGGTGTTGACACTTCGATCTCCGACGAATGGATAGTGAGACAGCTAAAAGCTCTCTCCCTGCCCGTTCTGTCAGTCCGCCGCATGGGGAATAAATTCAAAAAATTCCCCATGGTCTCAGTGCACCTGGAGAACACTCCAGAGGGTAGAAAAGTTTACAACTTAGAAACCCTAAGCCACTCTCAAATTACCGTGGAAAAACAAAAACCCTCCAAGGGTTCCATTCAATGCCACAAGTGTCAACTCTTCGGGCACACCTCCCACCGATGCAATGTCAACCCGCGCTGCGTAAAATGCGCCGGCGAGCACTTGACAGCAGACTGCACCAGGAAGGACAGAGAAAATGATCCTCCCCCCAAATGCTGCAATTGCGGCGAAAATCACACCGCGAATTATCGCGGATGTTCTCGATTCCCGAAAAACCAAACAAAAAGCTACTCCTCTGTAGTCAAACCTCAGGGGCAAACTCAGCCGCAAACCGAACCCAAATCGCCGCCGCAAGCACAAACGGCGGCTCCCAATAAAATCCCTCAAAATCCGCAAATTCCACAACTCCAAGAAGCGTTACTCGATCCTAATCTGGCAGCGCTCCTTACCTTGCTCGTTAAACTCGCTCCCACTATCACAGCCCTTGGCCAATCCCAGAATCAATAATAACACAAATCCAAACAAATGGCTTCCAACAATCCCAAAGTAGTTATTTTAATTTTTAGGAGAAAAAGAAAAGGTCTGAAGTTGTAAAACTTTAAACCTTCTCTTTCCTAAATGCTACTCCACCCACCCGAAACCAATATATGAATACTACTATAGTACTCACACCAGTCAATTTTTCTTCGCGTTACTTTCTGTAATGAAAGAAAACTGCCCTCTCCAACGTATTTATATCCTAGGTTGCCTGACTCGGCGCTACGGGGCGCCAATAATCCGAGCGGATTACGGTCACACTAGGTGGGCGGTGGGGAATTCCAGCCGTTACCCCAAATAAATACATGTCGTTAACTGCCGCAGACCGCCAGATCAGCACACGACACCGTAGCGTGAACACGTACGATCGATTTTAAAAATGCCACCAAAGACAAGCGGTAAAGCTGCCAAGAAGGCCGGCAAGGCCCAGAAGAACATCTCCAAGGGGGACAAGAAGAAGAAGCGCAGGAGGAAGGAGAGTTACGCAATTTACATTTACAAAGTACTGAAGCAAGTACATCCCGACACCGGTATCTCCAGTAAGGCGATGAGCATAATGAACAGCTTCGTTAACGACATCTTCGAACGCATCGCCGCCGAAGCTTCGCGTCTCGCTCACTACAACAAGAGATCGACCATCACCAGTAGGGAAATTCAAACTGCTGTCCGTCTCCTCCTGCCCGGTGAATTGGCCAAGCACGCTGTCAGCGAAGGCACCAAGGCTGTCACCAAATACACCAGTTCCAAGTAAATTCAATTGTTTGGACAACAACGACCAGAAAGCGAGTTTCGAGCTCAATTTCTCGCAAACATTTACAAACGGTTCTTTTCAGGACCACAATTTTGTTTATGAACACACACTTGAATTTTTGTACCTATTTATCGATATTATTATTAATTAAGTAATGATATAAAATTAATTATTCACTGGTATAAATCGGCCCGCCTGTTGGCAATCTGAGGCCCGCAGAGATGGACGGTTAGACGGAAATATTAACTTTTATTCTGTCAAATTTCATCTATACCATGATGATTTCGCTATTTGGAAATACTCAAATTATACTTATCAATTCATTTTGAAAACTGTTTGCTAATAGACTTTGAATTTAGCTCTGCCAAACTTTTTCTGGCTTTTCTAGAAAACACTCGTTAGAATGTTACTGACTTTTAATAATTCGCAAGTTTTCACAATGCCATTTTTTTCTAAGATTGTACGTTCATAATTTTGGTCAGGAAATTTGTTAATTTTCTTTCGTAGAATTTCAACGTTTATTGACATTTTTATGATGTGGATAATTTTTATGTTTTAAAAAAAAATAAAAAATTTGAACAAAATCTTCAACAAATCTGCAGTTACTTCATTTAATAATAATATGTTCAGTTTCCAACAAAATTTACATTGTGTAATAATATAATGTAAGAGATATTTTGCAACTAATCATAAACAACAGATTGTGAAATATTGCATACAATCCACAGATATAGTTAAAAAAAAAAAAACGTATACATTTTGGTTTATTGTTGAAAAAAGGCAAATTAAATTAATATGTGATTACCTCCTTCATTTATTAAAATTGAATGTCAAAAAGTAAAGTAAATGGCTACTATTGGCATGGAGATTTTTTTTGTATCGATCATTTTCGACGTTTTTGTCATTATATGATAATTTTTATTATAATTGAATGTCAAAAAAATACAACGAAATATAAAATGAATCACGTAAAGCCACTATCTCTTTGTATGTATTCAGCGTCCAAATAATATTTCAATAATATTCTAACGATTGTTTTCCATTCCTTCCAATAAAGCACGAAGTAAATATTTCGAGTTTAGAAAAGTCCGCAGGTACGTTCTTTACACACCGCTTTCCATGTCTGGCATTTTAAAATAAATGCAGTGCATATAATCCGATGTGATATTATAATATATTATATAAAACCTAATTATCTATAAATAATGGTCAATTGTTAGAATAACCTAGCTGTTATCAAGTAAATGCTTTTGAATGTGTTAGAAATGAGGAGAAACAGGACAGAATTACCAAATTTCGATTTGAACTAATCACCTAATTAGATAATCTATTGCCGAATAATCCTGGTTGCCCCCAGTTCAAAGATACCGCTTGTTTATCAAAATTAAAATTACTTTACGGTTTTCCCGTCTAATCCGGATAATGTATTATTAGCATCTGTTAATCCTCCCTAATTCGTTTGTGTGTCAACTAATAATACCTTTGTCACCCCATTTGCGCTACCTGCTTATCTTAATGATGTTTTCCGCTAATAATCTTTACCTATCCATACCATGCTAGTCAATTCATTTTGTAATCAGCACCAGCACCGAAATGTATCCACAATTGGTAAATAAAAAATAAATTCGTGAAGAATTTTGACATTTTTCCACAATTTTAACATTATCGACAATTTGAACTTTTGAGATTTACGAGAATTTTGACATTTCTTTTCGATAACGTTGAGAGTTTGTCACACTTTTTCATAATTGTCATTTTTGACATTTTTTTTTCAACAGTTTTAACAATATCGACAATTTCAACTTTTGTGATTTTCGATGAATTTTGACGTTTCTTTTCGATAACGTTGAGAGTTTGTCACACTTTTTCATAATTGTCATTTTTGACATTTTTTTTTCAACAGTTTTAACAATATCGACAATTTCAACTTTTGTGATTTTCGATGAATTTTGACGTTTCTTTTCGATAACATTGAGAGTTTGTCACACTTTTTCATAATTCTCATTTTTTGACATTTTTTTCAACAGTTTTAACAAAATCGACAATTTCAACTTTTGTGATTTTCGATGAATTTTGACGTTTCTTTTCGATAACATTGAGAGTTTGTCACACTTTTTCATAATTCTCATTTTTTGACATTTTTTTCAACAGTTTTAACAAAATCGACAATTTCAACTTTTGTGATTTTCGATGAATTTTGACGTTTCTTTTCGATAACATTGAGAGTTTGTCACACTTTTTCATAATTGTCATTTTTTGACATTTTGTTCAACAGTTTTACCAATATCGACAATTTGAACTTTTGTGATTTACGATGAATTTTGACGTTTCTTTTCGATAGCAGTCAATTTAAATTTAAACAAACTAAATAAAACAAATAATTCTCAACATTCCGCTCACCAGCATGTTAAATATAACAGTGAAGAAAGAATTACAACTGTGTTTTAATTAAGTGACTTAACGAAATGTTAAACGGTAAGAGGTACAAAAAAACAAAGATATGTGTCCCGTTCCGTTTTTTAGT
Organism: Philonthus cognatus; assembly: GCA_932526585.2. Lineage (NCBI taxonomy): Eukaryota > Metazoa > Arthropoda > Insecta > Coleoptera > Staphylinidae > Philonthus > Philonthus cognatus. Next base: position 620,910 of record OW052244.1, read on the forward strand.
GTTTAGTTTAATGGCGCAATCAGATCTACGCTAACTAGATTGGTTTAGAAGATACAGGGTGATTCTCAAAATCTACTGGTTTTTGTTATCCCTTATGACTCGGTTATTTATAGAGATAGAAACATATTTTAAATACAAAAGTTTTTTTGACTTTTTACGTATAATCTAGTGGTGTACTTAAAAAAAAGTATAGATGTTTAAATTTTTGAGATATTATCAAAAATAATATTTTTTTAAATGGGACACCCTGTATCTGAGTATCTCAAAATAATCCAATTTTTCTTGTGATTGCAACAATATGTAACACTTAATATTTTGTTTTGTCCTAAATAGCTAAAATACCAAAAAACAAAGACAAAAAAGATTTTCTAGATGGCCATGAATTGAATAAATATTCTTTTTTTTTTATAATAGGTAAATTAAAAATCCAGTTAACAAGAATATTAAAACATTGATAAACTAATAAAACAAAAACAACTACAAAAACCAAACGAAAATTTATGATAACTTAACAATTATCTCATATACTTATACAGGGAATTTTTCTTTTAAGTATACATATGCATGCGCTGCAAATTTTACGATATTCGTTGCTTCTAAAAATAGTTCAATTTAAAACTTTAAATGAGTGTTATCCACTCCCAGGAAATATTTTGAAATACTCAGATACAGGGTGTCCCATTTAAGAAAAAGCTAGTTTTGAAAATATCTCAAAAATGAAAACTTCTATATTGTTTTTTAAGTACACCACTGGATTCTATGTAAAAAGTCATAAAACTTTCGTATTTAACTATTTTTTTTATCTCCATAAATAACCAAGACATACGAGATAATAAAAATCACCACATTTTGAGAATCATTCTGTATCTTCTAAACCAATCTAGTTATCGTAGATCTGTATGCGCCACTAAACTAAACACTAAAAAAGGGAACGGGGCATATATCTTAGTTTTTTTGTATCTCTTACCGTTTAGCCTATACCCTATAATATCAACGAAAAAAAAAAAGAAAAAAAAAAACCACCCTGTACAAGTAATTTGTGTGTTTGTTAATCATAAAATTATCAAGGGAAACTTGGAAACTTGGTTTTCCCGTCTAATCCGGATAATGTTTTATTAGAATTCGTTAATCCTCCCTAATTTGTTTGTGTGTCAACTAATAATACCTTTGTAACCCCATTTGCGATACCTGCTTTGAACTTTTGTGATTTACGAAGAATTTTGACGTTTCTTTTCGATAATATTGAGAGTTTTTCACACTTCTTCATAATTCTAATTTTTTGAAATTTTTCAACAATTTTAACTTTTGTGATTTACGATGAATTTTGACGTTTCTTTTCGATAACATTGAGAGTTTGTCACACTTTTTCATAATTCTCATTTTTTGACATTTTTTTTTTTCAACAGTTTTAACAATATCGACAATTTGAACTTTTGTGATTTACGATGAATTTTGACGTTTCTTTTCGATAGCAGTCAATTTAAATTTAAACAAACTAAATAAAACAAATAATTCTCAACATTCCGCTCACCAGCATGGTAAATATAAAAGTGAAGAAAGAATTACAACTGTGTTTTAATTAAGTGACTTAACGAAATGTTAAACGGTAAGAGGTACAAAAAAACTAAGTTATGTGTCCCGTTCCGTTTTTTTGTGTTTAGTTTAATGGCGCAATCAGATCTACGCTAACTAGATTGGTTTAGAAGATACAGGGTGATTCTCAAAATCTACTGGTTTTTGTTATCCGTTATGACTCGGTTATTTATAGAGATAGAAAAATATTTCAAATACAAAAGTTTTTTTTTTTTTTTTTACTTTTTACGTATAATCTAGTGGTGTACTTAAAAAAAAAAGTATAGATGTTTAAATTTTTGAGATATTATCAAAAATAATATTTTTTAAAATGGGACACCCTGTATCTGAGTATCTCAAAATAATCCATTTTTTCTTGTGATTGCAACAATATGTAACACTTAATATTTTGTTTTGTCCTAAATAGCTAAAATACCAAAAAAAAAAACAAAAACAAAAACAAAAAAGATTTTCTAGATGGCCATGAATTGAATGAATAAATACTCTTTTCTTTTATAATAGGTTAATTAAAAATCCAGTTAACAAGAATATTAAAACATTGATAAACTAAAACAAAAACAACTACAAAAACCAAACAAAAATTTATAAAAACTTATCAAACAATTATCTCATATAGTTATACGGGGAATTTTTCATTTAAGTATACATATGCATGCGTGCAAATTTTCCGATATTCGTTGCTTCTTAAAATAGTTCAATTTAAAGCTTTAAATGAGTGTTATCCACTCCCAGGCTAAGCATGAAGTAAAATTTCGAGTTTAGAAAAGCCCCGTGAAAATTTTCTGGGCTTTACTAAACTCGAAATTTTACTTCATGCGCCACGCGTATAAAACACTGATTTCAAGTGAAGTTTAAATATACATAAATTTCACAATATTTTAATGTTTTGACGCGTGGCGCATGAAGTAAAATTTCGAGTTTAAAAAAGCAGAGGCTTTTTTATTGAATTTTATAATATGTAAAAAACAAAAACAAACGCTTAAAGAATTCAATTCATGGCCATCTACATTTTTTTTTTGTTTTTTTTTTTTAGTATTTTACCTATTTAGGACAGAACAAAAAAATATTAAGTGTTACATATTGTGGCAACTTTCGTATTTAACTATTTTTTTATCTTCATAAATAACCAAGACATACGAGATAATAAAAACCAATCTAGTTATCGTAGATCTGTATGCGCCACTAAACTAAACACTAAAAAAGAGAACGGGACACATATCTTAGTTTTTTTGTATCTCTTACCGTTTAGCCTATACCCTATAATATCAACGAAAAAAAAAAAAAAAACGAAAAAAAAACCGCCCTGTACAAGTAATTTGTGTGTTTGTTAATCATAAAATTATTATGGGAAACTTGGCTTGCCGTCGGCAGACGTACGCTTATATTTTAACGAACGATACACTCTTTTTCAGAGTGAATTGTGTTTTTGCTTTTAAATTTATGTTCCCTCGAAATATTTCCCAATAAGGATTATCTATCTTATTTAAATTACATAATCTAACCTACGAATTAACCAACATTGAACAATTTTTTGGGAAAATTAAACGGATTCCACGTGAGAGTGCACAGTTCGGGCGGTTTCACGAACACAACACTGAATTCACATACGAAAACGGGCATGACTTAGAGTGTAAACAGATTGAAAATTAATATTTTCGAGCTATACAGTCCGGGAAACTGCAATTTTTCTTTTGAACTAATTAGAATTTTAATAAAACTCATCGGAAAACACGACCACGATCGTTCCCCCCGACGGACGGACGACGTAAACAGAAGAAGGCTCCACTTTGGAGTGCCGTTGCGCTCGTCCTACGCCCCGGAGGGGCAGACAGAGTACACGGACACCTTCTCCGAACCTTCGACGAGGATCCATCGCAATCAAATCGCGATATTCCCCACACAGGGGAATATGTCGACGTTCAATCTTGGCGGGGCGCCCGTGCCTTCGAAGCGGGACCTCCACTCCGGCCGCGAATTTCTACGGCCATCGAACGGTAACCGCCGCGACCGCTCCACCACCGGGAAGCCCACACATTCTACGTGAAATATTCCAATTTTGGAGTCTGTTGACATTTCCGCACGGCCCCAGGACTCCTCGGAGAAGACTTCGAATCTGACACGATGTCAGTTTCGAAATGATCTAACTTTCGAGCGGCAATTTTTTTTCATTTCTACTTCCGTCCGTCTTAGACTTGTGTCTCGGATATACCCCTATGAAATGGTGGGTCCGAAATCACAATCACATCACATCCTGACTCGACCGCTGAAGTGAACAGACGTGCCGAATTATTAGAGTGAAAACAAGTGCTACCTGCGTGCGGATTATCCCACGTGGATAACCAGTTTAAAAACGTTTAATCAGTCCTGCCTTATGCAGCCTGTATGTGCGAAAGACTTTTTAAAAGAAAAAACCAGTGGTGAGAAAGACAAAGTGCCCAAAGTGCATGAGCGCCCCGAAAAACCGGGCTTAAAAGCCCAGAAAATGCCGCGTTGCATCCGCAACAGAAGGAAAGTGCAACCTGTAGTGAGGTTATGCGAAGAACCGGAAATCATACAAACCTCCATCATGAACATGATCCAGGAAATCACACCCGCCCCTCAAACAAACACAAACACCCAAATCACCGTCCCGACGGAAAACAGGTTCTCCCCCATCGAAATCGATGAGGTTGATCATGATGAATCCGATATGGATCAAAGTGAACCCCCAGTCTCCGATATCCCCAACAACAAAAGTGAGAAAAAAGCCAGTGCAGCAGCCATATTGTATATAAAAACAATGAAACAATATGAAGTCATAAAAAAAATCCAAGCTATCGCCCCCAGTGCCTCAGTGCGTGTAAAAAACAGTTTTATCACAGTGAAACCCAGTAATACAACAGAAAAACAATCAATAGTGATCCTCCTACGCACAGACAATGTGGAATTCTACACCTACGGCGACAGTGTTACTCGCCCTGTGAAAGTCCTAATAAACAATCTCCCCCGCGATATCCCCCTGGACATAGTGAAAAAAGACCTAGAAAACAAAAACATTAATGTGATCTCCCTCGCACGCAACCCCAAGGCGTTGGAAGTGAAAAACAACCCCCCAGTGAAACTAACAACAGACAAAGATGGTGCGAACAAAGTATATAAACTAATACAAATTGACGGCTCTTATATAAAGTGCGTGCCGTTCAAAAGAGACCGCATACCACAGTGCCACAATTGCCAGATGTTTGGACATTCGAGCTATCTGTGCAACCTGAAACCAAAATGTGTCGCGTGTGCAGGTGAACACACTGGAAAATGCCCCGCAACGAACAAAGTAATGAACAATCCAAAGTGCGCGAACTGCGAAGGACAACACCCGGCTAATTTCAAGGAGTGCCCTATCTACGTCAAACTCGCCGAAAGACGAGAGCAACGAAAAACAAAAACAACAAGCAGTGAGTCAGTCAGAAAAGACTTTAACATCACAAATCATCGTTTCCCAGAATTGAAAAAAAGCACAAACTCTAATACTTTTACAAATACTACACAAACGCAATTAAATTCAATCCCGACACACTCAATCACAGCACCTACACATAAAAACCCGACACAAAAAAGACAAAACGCCGAAAACAACACACAAACAGACAATAAAACTAACCTGCAACAAACCGATTATTCGGAGTTGAGAAAAAGGATCAAAACTACAAACCCGGCACTGCACTGTACGCCGCCGCTAATTACACCTGGCCCATCAGGCATTAAAACAATACAGAACAAACCGTCATTCCCAAAACCGTTTTTCTCAGCTCCGACTATTCTAAACACCACGACAAACCAAAACAACAAAACTCCAATTACCCCTCAAACACAATCAACTACTCCAACAACCAAAAGCACGGAAAATCCGTTCGAAATTTTTATGCAATTAAAACAATTCATGGACTCGCTCGCGTTGGATTTTAATAAAATTAAAACAATTCTAACTACAACCATGAATAAAATCCAACACGCCGAATCACCAACGGAGAAATTTTACATTGTGTTCGAGGCCGTATGCGCATTTTTTGGGTAAATGGATAATACAACTAACAGTAGAAGCATGAAAATATTAACATTTAATTGCAACGGTCTTAAAAGACAAAAAACCGAATTAACACACTTCCTTAACCGTAACAATATCGACATTGCCTTATTACAGGAAACCAATCTTAGGAACTGTGAAGTATTTCAAGTGCCTAACTATAAAACATACACACACAACAACCGCGAAATAACACGCACAAATAGGCAATTCGGAGGAACTGCTGTATTAGTAAAAAAATCCATTAAACACACCCATCTCCCTCCCATAGAATCAGTCATCGAAAACCTAAGAATCCAAATCCCAAACAACAACCAAAACCTAACAATTGCAACAATATACAAACCCCCTAACAAATCCATAACCACCACATTTTTAAAAAACCTTCTCACAATTCCCGGCCAAGTAATTGCTGCAGGTGACTATAACGCTCACCACACTTCTTGGAAACACACACAAAATAACTCCGCGGGTAATACAATAGTTAAATTCGCGGAGAGCTACAATAATATTCATATCACAACTCCTAATGATGCCACACACACATGCACACGAAACGACACCGAAATACACAACATACTCGATTTCGCAATACACAAAGACATCGACATAACGAACTGCCACACCATCCCGGACCTGAACTCTGACCACGCTCCTGTGATCTTCACAATTAATGTAAATTCCAACAGGACGGAAAACATTACACAACCTACAAAATACACACAAAAAAACACAGACTGGTCACTGTTCAACCAACTGACTGAAAACACCGGACACATTAAAAAACCAACAACCAACGACGAAATAGACGAGACAGCCGCACAAATAACATCCCTAATCCAAACATCACTCCAACAAAGCCTTCATAAACCAACTCAAAACCTCACCCCCCTAAAACCTCTCCCTCCGCACATAATTGATTTAATCAAACAAAAAAATAAACTCTATAAACAATTTTTACAAACCCGAGACCCTCAAACCAAAATCCTGAAAAACCGACTGCAAAACCGAATTAAAACTCAAATGCAAATCTTCAACTCCCAGAAATGGGACGAGATTATTGCTAATTCGGAAATTTGCAATCCTTGGAAATTCCCTAGAATCATGATCAAAAACAAATCCAATATCCCAATCCTAAAATCAAACAATGTGATTGCAAACACAGATGCTGAAAAAGCAAATATGCTTGCAAACACGTACCACAACACCTTTACGCCTAATCCTCTTAGTCCCATTACGACTCAGACAGTTAAAAACTCATTAGAAAACATTAAACAGACGACAATAAATTCCGACTGCGAAATCACATTAGAAGAAATTAGTGGCATCATTAAACAATTAAAATCCAAGAAGTCCCCAGGTATTGATAATATCCCGAACCTCGCCCTGAAACACCTGCACACAAACTCATTAACAAAATTATCCGAACTTTACACCGCTATCCTTCAAAAATCCCATTATCCCGAGCAATTCAAAAGATCAATTATAATCCCCATCCACAAAAAGAAAAAAAATCCCGAGTTACCAAGCAATTACAGGCCAATTAACCTCCTCTCGTCCCTGAGCAAATTGCTGGAAAAAAACATTCAAAACAGAATTACAAAACACCTGGATGATAATTCAATCACAATTCCCCAGCAATTTGGCTTCAGAACGGAGCACTCAACTACACAGCAGCTTCTCCGAGTTGTTGACACAATAAAACACAACCAAAACATTAATAAACACACTGCGATGGCCACTCTAGATATAGAGAAGGCATTCGACACAGTTAGGCACGATGTTGTACTTCACAGGCTGCATGAAATTAATCTCCCAACACCACTAATAAAACTAATACAATCATACCTTAATAACCGCACGTACCAAGTTAGAATTAATAACACACTGTCTGAACCTAAACCACAACTATGCGGTGTACCCCAAGGTAGCGCGCTTGGCCCCACCCTATTCAACATTTTCATTAATAAATTACCTATCCCCGACGATCCGCGAGTTATCACCGCACTGTATGCGGACGATACCGCGATCCTCGCCTCATCCAAAAATCCCACTCTTGCCATTCAACTCCTTCAAGATTCGCTTGACCGAATCACCTATTTCTTTCAGAAAGGGGGATTAACAATAAATCACCAAAAAACCGAAGCAATCAAATTCCAATACAAAAAACGAACCAATACCCATTTCCCAAATCTGACCCTCAATAATCAAACTATCCCTTGGCTAAGCGCAATTAAATACCTTGGGGTAACAATCGACGATAAACTCACTTTCCACTCCCACATAAATAACATAACTCATACAGCCATAGCCAGAAAAAGCAAAATCGCATGGATTACACGAGGACTAACACATAAAACCCGCACGCTCATATACACATCCATGATCCGCCCCCTATTAACATATGCATGCCCGGTGTGGTCACTAACCTCCCCATACACCCTTAGGAAAATACAAAACACAGAAAACAAAATTCTACGAAGCATGCATAGAACCCCCTTACTAACAACTAACGATGCGCTATACGGCCTCGCACAAATAAAAGAAACTATATCCGAACACACAAGAAAACTAAACAATAACTTCATAACAAACATAAACAACACAGAAAACACAGAACTCAAGAAAACAATTATAATCAAAACAATGAAAGACACGACTTACAAAAGACTAACTACGAACACTACCTAAAAACCACACACGCTAAGCAACTGCAAGCTAAACAAAAAAAAAAGGCTTGCAATTACTTAGGCACAAAAACACACACCACACACGTATACGCTTAAAAAAAAAAAGTATACAACAAATACGCGCGCACATACAAACAGACAAAGACAAACTCACTCATACACTCACACACCACACAGCACACACTCAAAAAAAAAAAAAAAGTGTGCACGTAACACACACTCGTTTGTGCTGAAAAAAAAAAAAAGCAAACGAGTGTAAAAAAAAAAGGCAGACTCATGTGTTTATATACATAAAAAAAAAAAAAAAATGTGTATATACACACATGGGCCACCAAATCAAATATCAAAAACCACGGGAAACGATGCCTGAAAAAAAAAGAAAACAAAAAACATCAGTAAGGGTGATATTTCACCGCACTGGGGTTCCCTCATAAGGAGGAAACAAAACATAAGAGCTCCGAAATCACAAACACTTGCTCTTAGCACACACCACGATCACGTCCTAATAGATTTTTAAAATCTCGACTCGTCAACGTGTTATATTTTTATTTGTTTGTTTTAATTTAATTGACTAGCTGTACGTACACATCCGAGTACGTACCCGTCGATATTTTATAACAACAAATACAAATTTTGTTCATAAACGACATGGCTGACGTAGCTGCACCAGTCGAGGCCTCCTCGCCGACATCAGCTACCGCGACTGCGACCAAGAAAGCCGCCGCTTCCCCGAAAAAGGCCAAGAATCCCAAGGCGAAGCCCAGCCACCCGCCCACGTCCGAGATGGTGTGCAACGCGATCAAGAGCCTCAAGGAACGCGGAGGATCGTCACTGCAGGCGATTAAAAAGTACGTCGCAGCGAATTATAAGGTAGACGCCGAGAAGATGTCACCGTTCATCAAAAAGTACCTGAAGTCGGCCGTGCAGAACGGCGTCCTCGTCCAAACCAAGGGCAAGGGAGCTTCAGGTTCGTTCAAGCTCGCCTCGACTTCGTCCACCGGAAAAGCGGCCGGCGCCGAAACGAAGGCCAAAACTGCCGCCGCCAAGAAAGCGGCGGCCTCAGCCAAAGCAAAATCTCCGAAGAGCCCAGCCAAGAAAGCCGGCGCCAAGGCCAAGGCCGACGATAAGAAATCAACGGCGGCCGGAAGCAAGGCTAAAAAAGCTACCACCACCGCAGCTTCTGAGAAGAAGGCAGCCGCCGCCGCTAAATCCAAAGCCAAGGCGGCGTCTCCGTCGAAAGCGAAGAAGGCCACCAAAAGCGGCCCCACCAAAAAACCGAAAGCGCCCAAGCCCAAGAGGGCCAAGGCCGCTCCCAAGACCGTAGCCAAGAAAGCGTCTCCGAAGAAAAAGTAATCGAGATTCGTTTCATCGCACCGATTACTGATTCACGGCTACGAACTTGCGGCGTATGTGCGCCCGAAAATGGCCCTTCTGAGGGCCACAAATCAATACAAATGAAAAGTTATTTACTCATTTATCGTCTACCAAAAAAAAAAAAAGAATATTATTTATTGTAAATTCTGCCTGCATGCAGCATTTCTTGTTTAAATTCGAATCAAACGAGAAACATTTTTCATTATTTATGAGCGCGTTATTCTTTCTATTGCAAACTAAAATGCTAATGCATTTTCGTACACAAAAATTAATAACAACTGTTCATTGGTGTGTTGTGTGTTTATAAATAACGGATTACTGCCCGGAAAGGAGATGTACACATTTTTACATTTTTCGACAAAAAGTAATTCCTTATACCATATCATATAAAGAAATTTCAAACTTGACATAATAAACAACGAACAAGAGACTTTATAAAAGTTTTTAAAACGTAACTTTATTTGAGAAGGACGACTTTTTGTCAAAAAATGGATATTAAATAAGTGTTTCCTATCGAATCTCAGTAACAATATTTAATTAAATATCGTTATCGTGAATTCTGATTGTTGGGGCAATTAAATAATAATTCGATGTTTGAATTTGTGGTTCTGAAAAGAACCGGTCAATTTTCAATATATCATCGATACGCAAAGCACGGGGGGCCCGCCCTGTCGCTATCGAACATTTTACAATGCTCGATAATTTTAAGCACGTTCTCCGCGGATACGCCTAGCCAACTGGATGTCTTTAGGCATGATGGTGACACGTTTGGCGTGAATGGCGCACAAGTTGGTGTCTTCGAAAAGGCCGACCAAGTAAGCCTCGCTGGCTTCTTGCAAAGCCATAACGGCCGAACTTTGGAAACGCAGATCGGTTTTGAAGTCTTGCGCGATTTCACGGACGAGACGCTGGAATGGCAATTTGCGGATGAGAAGTTCGGTACTTTTTTGGTAACGACGAATCTCACGGAGGGCGACGGTGCCGGGCCTGTAACGATGTGGCTTCTTCACACCGCCGGTGGCTGGTGCGCTTTTGCGGGCAGCTTTCGTGGCGAGCTGTTTGCGCGGCGCTTTCCCTCCGGTGGATTTACGAGCGGTCTGCTTGGTACGGGCCATTTTTCTATTCTTTTCGTTTCGTGTACGAAGTTCACGTTCCGGCGGCTAAACCTTCTGTGTCGAAAAATTACACCGCGCGATATTTATATTTATATAGCAAGCCATAGGTATATGCACGTACCCTCCGCTCTGTCGTTTCCCTGCACGTTTGTGTAATGCAGACACCGACAATAGATGTCAGCACCTTCTGCACTTTCGTGAATTATCCACGTGAGCGTATAAATAGCTCAGAACGACTGTTTTTCGTGTGTTTTTCAGTCAGTACGAACCTAACAGCACAACATGACTGGTCGCGGCAAAGGAGGTAAAGGTCTTGGTAAGGGAGGCGCCAAGCGTCATCGCAAAGTGTTGCGTGACAACATCCAGGGTATCACCAAACCTGCCATCAGGCGTCTCGCCCGTCGCGGAGGTGTAAAACGTATCTCCGGTCTCATTTACGAAGAGACCCGCGGCGTGTTGAAGGTTTTCCTTGAAAACGTCATCCGTGACGCCGTCACATACACGGAACACGCTAAGCGTAAGACTGTAACCGCAATGGACGTCGTCTACGCCCTTAAGAGGCAAGGCCGCACCCTTTACGGTTTCGGTGGTTAAACGATGACACTTCTTGTTGTGTTTTTGTCGCAAAGCAAAATTCAATATCGGTTCTTTTCAGAACCACAATTTTACTTATGAAATTTGTTTCAAATTGTACCGAACTAATGGTTAAAGCACTTGACATACACAGATATAGAGCCTGTGCTCGCTATATTTGATTTGATTTAAACTTGGAATATGCCACACTATTCTTTTATTTTTACAAATAATAATAACCTGTTCAGAAAGTGTTCGTGGTTTATTCCAAGTTTATTATCATTATTATATTAGGTGTGATGTTCGCATTTGTGGAAACACAAAAAAAAGGCGGGTAATAAATTAAAGATTTTTAGCCTTACATTATTTTTCACGTATAATGATTACGAAGGACAGTGAATATATTTGTACATTTCCCTTTATTTTTACAAAAAAAAAAAAAGTTCACATCACTCAGCCAAATTTTGCGCTTTCAAAGTTCGAGCAATTTGCTTTGGGATATGTGAGTATAATAAAAATAAAACGGAATTTTCGAGGATTTGGTAAACATTTATAGTATTCGAACTGAAGCAGTTAGTTAGTTCATTTTAAATTTCACTTTGTATCAGTGATTTTTACGAGCGTATGAAGTGAAGTTCCCAGTTTAGGAAAGCCAGAAAATGTATTTCATGCTGAACCACGATTGCGATTAGTTTTATTTCATTACTTTATAAATAATATCGATAAATAGTTATGACAGAATCGGTGTGTGTGTGTGTGTTCATAAATTAAATTGTGGCCCTGAGAAGGGCCGTTTGAATTTCTTTCCGCTGCATATTACTAAGACGACGAAATAAGAAAAACTTCTTAGGGTTTCTTTTCCGTCTTTTTGGGGAGGAGCACTGCCTGAATGTTGGGCAGAACACCACCCTGGGCGATGGTAACGCCGGAGAGTAGTTTGTTCAACTCTTCGTCATTTCTGATCGCCAGTTGCAGGTGACGAGGAATGATACGGGTTTTCTTGTTGTCCCTGGCAGCGTTACCGGCCAACTCCAACACTTCGGCGGCGAGGTACTCCATGACCGCCGCCAAGTATACGGGCGCACCGGCGCCTACACGCTCGGCGTAGTTACCTTTCCTGAGGAGCCTGTGAATACGACCCACGGGAAATTGTAGCCCGGCACGGTTCGAACGGGACTTCGCCTTTCCCTTGACCTTACCACCCTTTCCGCGACCAGACATATTTTTGCAGAGTTATAGAGAGAAGTTTTTAAACAACGAACGAACGTACGGGTACGTATGCGGTCGCGTTACTTTCTGTAATGAAAGAAAACTTTTTTTTTTTTTTTTTTTTCGGGAGAGAGGAGGAAAATGCATTATGCATACCTTCTGTTATCCCACCCACGTATGGGAAGGATAACAGTAGGTTATGTCCGACTCTCACGGACTAAAAACCCCCTCTTATAGGTCAAATTCGAAATGGAATTTTTACTACTTTGTAGTGATGTTGGTGTGTTTAGTGACATTGGATAAGTGACTGTTATTGTTACTCAAAATGAGTAGCATTTATTGGTGGCGAGTGGGTGGGGTATACTTTTTAAAAAAGGGTCAGAATCATTACTGAAACATTTTTAATAAATTAATTGGTAACGTCCAGTTGTAGTGGCCGTTTTTTCCTAGTTCTGAAGTTTTCAGGAACTTCAAGGGTATCTTTTAAAAGGGAGACGTCGAATTTAGAGGAATGTGCAATTGCCAATTGACGGATAAAATCCTGTAATTTCGGTACTTTCGTTTCGTTTCGGATTTGGTCGTTACTGACAAACCACGGAGCGCCTACGATCCTGCGGATCATGCGGCTCTGCGTGGCTTCCAGTCTGTTCATCTGCGTTTTCGAGATGTGTATCCATGACGGACAACCATAGGTCATTTTTGACCTAATCATTGCCTTGTAAATGTGAATTTTACTGGCGAGGAAAAGGGTGCTTTTTGTTAAAAGCAATGATTTTAAAGTCCCGAAGGCGGAATTAGCTTTAGTGATCGCAGATTGAACATGTTTTGCCCAGTTAAGGTGGTTATCCATTTGTAAACCAAGATATTTCACTTGTTTTACCCATGGAATTGGTGTGCCTCCAAAAGTGAGGTTTTCTTGTGGGGATCTATTAGATGGGGTGAAGTAAATTGCTTGGCTTTTTTCAGCATTTATAGCAATACACCAGTCGTTTGTCCACTCTTCCAGTTGGTTAAGTGCGGTCTGGAGTTTCGGAATCATAAAGGGCAGATGTTTGCCTCGATATAGATAAGCAGTATCATCTGCATATTGGGCCGTAATTACATTGTTTAATGTTGGCAGGTCATAAACATATATATTGAAAAGGAGCGGGGAAAGTACGGACCCCTGTGGGACGCCAGCAGTCATTTTGCGTGGCGGAGATGTGGCGTTTTCGAAACGAACCGAAAAGGTGCGGTCTTGTATGAATTCCCTGATCAGATGGATTAGATATGTGGGGTAATTAAGTGACATGAGTTTATATAACAAGCCTTCGTGCCACACTCGATCGAATGCTTTCGCAACATCGAGGAAGATGGCTAACGTGCTCTGCTTTCTGTTAAAGCCTTCGATTATGTAATCGCTGGTTCTAACAAGTTGGTGGTTGCATGAGAGGCCTTTTATGAAGCCGTGTTGCGTTTTGGGGATGATCATATGATCATTCGACCATTCACTGAGGCGGACATGGATAATTTTTTCGAATAGTTTTCCCAGTGTGCACAGAAGGGAAATAGGCCGGTGATTTTGTGGAAATTTCATGTCTTTTCCAGGCTTTGGGATTAAAATCACTATTGCGTGTTTCCACGCTTTTGGAAAATAGCCTATCCTTAGGCATGCATTGAATAAGGTAGTTAGGAAAACTATTCCTTTGTTGGGGAGGTTTTTTAAGCAAGTGTAGCTTATACTATCGTGACCTGGCGCCTTTTTACTTGGCGCATATTTGATAATTTTGCGGATCTCTGCAGGGGATGTTGGTTTCGGAGTATGGGTTGGGGTTCGCTCAAGGCGATCCAATGCTTCCTCAACTTCGTCGAGTAATTCGTCACATGTTGTGAGCGGATTCGGGGAGAACTGTGACTCTAGGCTTTCCGCGAAGGATTCGGCCTTGTCCTCCGGAAGGAAGGCAAGTCCGTTTCTTCCGTGAATAACCGGAGTGGTCGTTCGATGTCTGGCTGTGAATCTCTTAGTGAGTTTCCACATTTGAGGTTTGTGTAATGAGGCATCCTCGATTACTCGATTCCAGTTGGAATTTGAAAATGACTTGATTTCTTTCTGAATTTCTGCTTGGAGTTTATTGAGGTTTGTTTTTATTTGCGGGCAACGGGTGTGTTGCCATTGTCTGCGGATGCGGTTTTTATCTCGAATTTTACCGAGGATGTTATTTGGAAGTGGGCGGCTGTTTTTCGGGACAGGTTTGATTTTCGAAACCGTCTCAACCGCATCCGTGATTGAGTTGGTAAGGAAAGTAATTGCCTCATTTATCTCCTCCTTATTCCTTATTTTCGGAATAGCAGTGAGTTTTTCGAGCATTTTTTGGTTGAACTGCTGCCAGTTAACCGTGGTTATAGTTTTCTCCACTTTGGATATAGTGACATGAATATCCAGAAACACAGGATTGTGATCGGAGTGGAGTTCGGAAATTGACCAGATGTCATGGTCGCACTCGATTCGGTTTATCAGAAAGAAATCGAGAATATCGGGCCTGTAGCCTGCATGGCTATAGAAGGTTGGGGAGGGTTGGCTTACGGTTTTGATGTCGTAAGGGTGTTGAGTTATAAAGTTAAATAACTCGCGGCCTCGCCTGTTTGTGAGCCGACTTTGCCAGCTAGGATGCTTGGCATTAAAGTCGCCGCCTATAATTGTGGGGACATCTTCGGAGAAGATGTTTTTGTAGTCGTTTTCAGTGAATGGTCTTGAAGGTGAGTGATATAAACTCATAATTTTGATTTTTTCTCCGTTTATACGGGCTAAAATGGAGGTATGTTCTAAGTGCTCTGATTGGGGATTTGGAAGAACAGTGTGTTCTATGCCATTTTGAATATAAATGGCTGTGCCACCGCCTTTTTCAATGGGGCGGCTATTAAGATATAGTCGGTACCCGTTAATAAACAGGCCACGACGGTTTTTGGCGTGTGATTCGTTCACTAGCATGATGTGAACGTTGTGGCGGTGCATAAATTCCTCTAATTGAGACGTTTGGGATGGAAGCCCGTTGGCATTCCAGGTGCATATTCTGCACATCTGATCGGTGGCAATTTGTAAATTTTGTGCAGCCATTTTAAAGCGGTGAGGCGTTTAAGTGGCGCATTAGGGGGGCGAGACGCTCAAGGCGTTCTACCCTTCTGATGAATTCCTCATCGAACATCATATCGTAATATGACGTATGGGCCTGTTGTTGGGCCGGTTTGGGAGCCGGTTTGGGAGCCGGTTTTGGGGCCGGTTTGGGAGCCGGTTTGGGAGCCGGTTGTGGGGTCGGTTTGGGGGCCGGTTTTGGTTGAGCTACATTTGCGTAGCTCGATTTTTGGTATTGCGAACAACCTCGATAGTTCGCGGTGTGGGCGCTGCCGCAATTACAGCATTTTGGTGGAGGATCGTTATCGGGATCGGAACGGGTGCAATCGCCTGTTTGGTGATCGCCTGCGCATTTGACACAACGTGGTGCAATGTTGCATCTATGCGCGCTGTGGCCAAAATGTTGGCATTTGTGGCATTGGATTACCTGTTTAGAAGGCTTTTGCTTCTCCACAGTGACGGGAACGAAACTGATTGTTTCGAGGTTATAAATCCGTTTCCCCTCGGGGGTGTTCTCTAGGTGAACAGCCACCAGGGGGAATTTTCGGTGTCTGTTGCCCATGCGGCGAACAGACAGGACTGGGAAACTCTCAGTTTTGAGTTGTCTGATGATGGATTCATCAGTCACATGCGTGCCAACTCCGCGGATAACTACTTTTAACTCTTTCTCCTCGTTAAGAGTGTAAGTGTAAAATTGAGCATTTATGCTCCGAAGGTATTTGATAACTACTCGGTAGTTATCAGCGGATTGCACGCAAAATCTAACCGAGTTGGATAGATTTTTGGCCTTAAGGACGGGAATTCTTAGGTGCTTGTATAGGTGGGCGGAAATATCGTCCCATTTGTGGACATCTTGGATGTGGATGGGCGGAGGATTGCTAGAGAAATTCTCTAGCCCCTCGATTTCGTCGATCTTATCGATCGGAAGCGGTTGTTTTTTGTTTACCACGGTAGTGTGGTAAACAATAGCCGGAGTTGGTGGCGCAGGCTCAGCTTTCGCCGGAGCCTTTGCTTTTGCTGGTTTAACAGCGATGGGTGGGGTTGGGGAGCTGGTTTTGCGGCGGTCGTGAGACGTGAGCTTTTCCGGAGCCATCGAGGTTGAAGGCATCGCCTTCTTCCGGTGGTTCCGATCGATGTAGACTTGGAAGCCTTCATCGTTGGAACCATTCGGAGTGGCGGTGGAGATCGGCTTGGAGGCCGAAGTAGTTTTGGCTTTTTTAGCCGGTGGGGAGGGGCTGGTTCGCCGAGCAGTAGCTTCGGCGGCCGGTTGTTGGGGTGGCGCTAGCGGAGCTAGTTCCGGAACAAGTGTCATTTCTGACAGATTTTCGTCGTCGGAGGAGGAGGATTCGTCGCATACTGAGGGCGTGCGCGACGGCTCGGGCGTGTGGGGCCCGCTTAGAGCAGGCGAGAAGGTTGGGGACATAATGTCCACGATTTCCTCGCTGTAGTCAGCGGGACGAGGATTCCGGAAGAAATCATTCAGCTGCTGCTGAAGCTTCTGATTTGCATCAGAAGAGATACGGAGTTGCTCGGATAAGGCGGCGAGTTGCGCGTCCTTGGAGCGGGATTGTTCGGTGAGGGTGGCAAGGGAGGTGGTAAGGGAGACGATTTGGTCTTGCAGTTCGCGAAGACGAAGGTCTATATTGGGGAGCATTTGGGGTTGCTCTTGGGGTTGCTTACGGCGGGATCTTTCCCCGGAGGGGTAGACAGGGTCGAAGTGGGCTTCGGGGTCTTGGGACCGCTTTCCACGCCTGGACTTACCCATGGCGTAGAAGACGGGTGTTAGGTAGGCACCGGGTTCAAAATCCCCCGGGCCTGCTTATTGTTAAGCGGTATCAAGAGTAGAATGCTGAGTGCAACACTCTAAAACTTGACTGCCTCCCGACAATCTCCGAGCGTTCCTCGCGGAAATCAAGGCAGATTCTCGGTTAGCGTGCTATGATAAGCGTGCTTAATTTCTTAAAACCTAAACAGGTCCCCCTGCAAAGGTCGTAAGAAATTTTCTCGTTCGCGTCTTCCGGTGTCAGGGCAGTATAAAATACGCGCTAACCACGGAGACGTTCTCCACACTGAAAGGAAAAAAGATTACAGCTGGGCGGATGGCGCCTTTTCCGTGTTTGACAAATACGAGCTAAGAAGCTCGG
This sequence comes from Philonthus cognatus, assembly GCA_932526585.2. Taxonomy (NCBI): domain Eukaryota; kingdom Metazoa; phylum Arthropoda; class Insecta; order Coleoptera; family Staphylinidae; genus Philonthus; species Philonthus cognatus. Next base: position 638,777 of record OW052244.1, read on the forward strand.
TCAAACCCGGTAAAGGGTGTTGGGTGAATGGAGTAGAGTGTTCAAGTCTCTCCAAACACCAGGTCCGGCGGCTCCTTTTCCGCGCTGGCAAAAACGAGCTAAAAAGCTCGGCCAGACAACGGTAAAAGGGTGTTGGATGTTCTGAAAGAAAATTATTATTCTAAAAAGAATAGCAATTTTCCTCAGAGCACCTTTAACTGTAAAGTAGCTGAATAGCTTAAGAATAATTAATAACGGAGAGAGCAGCTCGAAAGCGACGGAGAGGGCTTCAGAGTGGAGAGACGAACAACCTGACTGTTCGCCGTCTCAAGTCTGAAAGAAAACTGCCCTCTCCAACGTATTTATATCCTAGGTTGCCTGACTCGGCGCTACGGGGCGCCAATAATCCGAGCGGATTACGGTCACACTAGGTGGGCGGTGGGGAATTCCAGCCGTTACCCCAAATAAATACATGTCGTTAACTGCCGCAGACCGCCAGATCAGCACACGACACCGTAGCGTGAACACGTACGATCGATTTTAAAAATGCCACCAAAGACAAGCGGTAAAGCTGCCAAGAAGGCCGGCAAGGCCCAGAAGAACATCTCCAAGGGGGACAAGAAGAAGAAGCGCAGGAGGAAGGAGAGTTACGCAATTTACATTTACAAAGTACTGAAGCAAGTACATCCCGACACCGGTATCTCCAGTAAGGCGATGAGCATAATGAACAGCTTCGTTAACGACATCTTCGAACGCATCGCCGCCGAAGCTTCGCGTCTCGCTCACTACAACAAGAGATCGACCATCACCAGTAGGGAAATTCAAACTGCTGTCCGTCTCCTCCTGCCCGGTGAATTGGCCAAGCACGCTGTCAGCGAAGGCACCAAGGCTGTCACCAAATACACCAGTTCCAAGTAAATTCAATTGTTTGGACAACAACGACCAGAAAGCGAGTTTCGAGCTCAATTTCTCGCAAACATTTACAAACGGTTCTTTTCAGGACCACAATTTTGTTTATGAACACACACTTGAATTTTTGTACCTATTTATCGATATTATTATTAATTAAGTAATGATATAAAATTAATTATTCACTGGTATAAATCGGCCCGCCTGTTGGCAATCTGAGGCCCGCAGAGATGGACGGTTAGACGGAAATATTAACTTTTATTCTGTCAAATTTCATCTATACCATGATGATTTCGCTATTTGGAAATACTCAAATTATACTTATCAATTCATTTTGAAAACTGTTTGCTAATAGACTTTGAATTTAGCTCTGCCAAACTTTTTCTGGCTTTTCTAGAAAACACTCGTTAGAATGTTACTGACTTTTAATAATTCGCAAGTTTTCACAATGCCATTTTTTTCTAAGATTGTACGTTCATAATTTTGGTCAGGAAATTTGTTAATTTTCTTTCGTAGAATTTCAACGTTTATTGACATTTTTATGATGTGGATAATTTTTATGTTTTAAAAAAAAATAAAAAATTTGAACAAAATCTTCAACAAATCTGCAGTTACTTCATTTAATAATAATATGTTCAGTTTCCAACAAAATTTACATTGTGTAATAATATAATGTAAGAGATATTTTGCAACTAATCATAAACAACAGATTGTGAAATATTGCATACAATCCACAGATATAGTTAAAAAAAAAAAAACGTATACATTTTGGTTTATTGTTGAAAAAAGGCAAATTAAATTAATATGTGATTACCTCCTTCATTTATTAAAATTGAATGTCAAAAAGTAAAGTAAATGGCTACTATTGGCATGGAGATTTTTTTTGTATCGATCATTTTCGACGTTTTTGTCATTATATGATAATTTTTATTATAATTGAATGTCAAAAAAATACAACGAAATATAAAATGAATCACGTAAAGCCACTATCTCTTTGTATGTATTCAGCGTCCAAATAATATTTCAATAATATTCTAACGATTGTTTTCCATTCCTTCCAATAAAGCACGAAGTAAATATTTCGAGTTTAGAAAAGTCCGCAGGTACGTTCTTTACACACCGCTTTCCATGTCTGGCATTTTAAAATAAATGCAGTGCATATAATCCGATGTGATATTATAATATATTATATAAAACCTAATTATCTATAAATAATGGTCAATTGTTAGAATAACCTAGCTGTTATCAAGTAAATGCTTTTGAATGTGTTAGAAATGAGGAGAAACAGGACAGAATTACCAAATTTCGATTTGAACTAATCACCTAATTAGATAATCTATTGCCGAATAATCCTGGTTGCCCCCAGTTCAAAGATACCGCTTGTTTATCAAAATTAAAATTACTTTACGGTTTTCCCGTCTAATCCGGATAATGTATTATTAGCATCTGTTAATCCTCCCTAATTCGTTTGTGTGTCAACTAATAATACCTTTGTCACCCCATTTGCGCTACCTGCTTATCTTAATGATGTTTTCCGCTAATAATCTTTACCTATCCATACCATGCTAGTCAATTCATTTTGTAATCAGCACCAGCACCGAAATGTATCCACAATTGGTAAATAAAAAATAAATTCGTGAAGAATTTTGACATTTTTCCACAATTTTAACATTATCGACAATTTGAACTTTTGAGATTTACGAGAATTTTGACATTTCTTTTCGATAACGTTGAGAGTTTGTCACACTTTTTCATAATTGTCATTTTTGACATTTTTTTTTCAACAGTTTTAACAATATCGACAATTTCAACTTTTGTGATTTTCGATGAATTTTGACGTTTCTTTTCGATAACGTTGAGAGTTTGTCACACTTTTTCATAATTGTCATTTTTGACATTTTTTTTTCAACAGTTTTAACAATATCGACAATTTCAACTTTTGTGATTTTCGATGAATTTTGACGTTTCTTTTCGATAACGTTGAGAGTTTGTCACACTTTTTCATAATTCTCATTTTTTGACATTTTTTTTGACAGTTTTAACAAAATCGACAATTTCAACTTTTGTGATTTTCGATGAATTTTGACGTTTCTTTTCGATAACATTGAGAGTTTGTCACACTTTTTCATAATTCTCATTTTTTGACATTTTTTTCAACAGTTTTAACAAAATCGACAATTTCAACTTTTGTGATTTTCGATGAATTTTGACGTTTCTTTTCGATAACATTGAGAGTTTGTCACACTTTTTCATAATTGTCATTTTTTGACATTTTGTTCAACAGTTTTACCAATATCGACAATTTGAACTTTTGTGATTTACGATGAATTTTGACGTTTCTTTTCGATAGCAGTCAATTTAAATTTAAACAAACTAAATAAAACAAATAATTCTCAACATTCCGCTCACCAGCATGTTAAATATAACAGTGAAGAAAGAATTACAACTGTGTTTTAATTAAGTGACTTAACGAAATGTTAAACGGTAAGAGGTACAAAAAAACAAAGATATGTGTCCCGTTCCGTTTTTTAGTGTTTAGTTTAATGGCGCAATCAGATCTACGCTAACTAGATTGGTTTAGAAGATACAGGGTGATTCTCAAAATCTACTGGTTTTTGTTATCCCTTATGACTCGGTTATTTATAGAGATAGAAACATATTTTAAATACAAAAGTTTTTTTGACTTTTTACGTATAATCTAGTGGTGTACTTAAAAAAAAGTATAGATGTTTAAATTTTTGAGATATTATCAAAAATAATATTTTTTTAAATGGGACACCCTGTATCTGAGTATCTCAAAATAATCCAATTTTTCTTGTGATTGCAACAATATGTAACACTTAATATTTTGTTTTGTCCTAAATAGCTAAAATACCAAAAAACAAAGACAAAAAAGATTTTCTAGATGGCCATGAATTGAATAAATATTCTTTTTTTTTTATAATAGGTAAATTAAAAATCCAGTTAACAAGAATATTAAAACATTGATAAACTAATAAAACAAAAACAACTACAAAAACCAAACGAAAATTTATGATAACTTAACAATTATCTCATATACTTATACAGGGAATTTTTCTTTTAAGTATACATATGCATGCGCTGCAAATTTTACGATATTCGTTGCTTCTAAAAATAGTTCAATTTAAAACTTTAAATGAGTGTTATCCACTCCCAGGAAATATTTTGAAATACTCAGATACAGGGTGTCCCATTTAAGAAAAAGCTAGTTTTGAAAATATCTCAAAAATGAAAACTTCTATATTGTTTTTTAAGTACACCACTGGATTCTATGTAAAAAGTCATAAAACTTTCGTATTTAACTATTTTTTTTATCTCCATAAATAACCAAGACATACGAGATAATAAAAATCACCACATTTTGAGAATCATTCTGTATCTTCTAAACCAATCTAGTTATCGTAGATCTGTATGCGCCACTAAACTAAACACTAAAAAAGGGAACGGGGCATATATCTTAGTTTTTTTGTATCTCTTACCGTTTAGCCTATACCCTATAATATCAACGAAAAAAAAAAAGAAAAAAAAAAACCACCCTGTACAAGTAATTTGTGTGTTTGTTAATCATAAAATTATCAAGGGAAACTTGGAAACTTGGTTTTCCCGTCTAATCCGGATAATGTTTTATTAGAATTCGTTAATCCTCCCTAATTTGTTTGTGTGTCAACTAATAATACCTTTGTAACCCCATTTGCGATACCTGCTTTGAACTTTTGTGATTTACGAAGAATTTTGACGTTTCTTTTCGATAATATTGAGAGTTTTTCACACTTCTTCATAATTCTAATTTTTTGAAATTTTTCAACAATTTTAACTTTTGTGATTTACGATGAATTTTGACGTTTCTTTTCGATAACATTGAGAGTTTGTCACACTTTTTCATAATTCTCATTTTTTGACATTTTTTTTTTTCAACAGTTTTAACAATATCGACAATTTGAACTTTTGTGATTTACGATGAATTTTGACGTTTCTTTTCGATAGCAGTCAATTTAAATTTAAACAAACTAAATAAAACAAATAATTCTCAACATTCCGCTCACCAGCATGGTAAATATAAAAGTGAAGAAAGAATTACAACTGTGTTTTAATTAAGTGACTTAACGAAATGTTAAACGGTAAGAGGTACAAAAAAACTAAGTTATGTGTCCCGTTCCGTTTTTTTGTGTTTAGTTTAATGGCGCAATCAGATCTACGCTAACTAGATTGGTTTAGAAGATACAGGGTGATTCTCAAAATCTACTGGTTTTTGTTATCCGTTATGACTCGGTTATTTATAGAGATAGAAAAATATTTCAAATACAAAAGTTTTTTTTTTTTTTTTTACTTTTTACGTATAATCTAGTGGTGTACTTAAAAAAAAAAGTATAGATGTTTAAATTTTTGAGATATTATCAAAAATAATATTTTTTAAAATGGGACACCCTGTATCTGAGTATCTCAAAATAATCCATTTTTTCTTGTGATTGCAACAATATGTAACACTTAATATTTTGTTTTGTCCTAAATAGCTAAAATACCAAAAAAAAAAACAAAAACAAAAACAAAAAAGATTTTCTAGATGGCCATGAATTGAATGAATAAATACTCTTTTCTTTTATAATAGGTTAATTAAAAATCCAGTTAACAAGAATATTAAAACATTGATAAACTAAAACAAAAACAACTACAAAAACCAAACAAAAATTTATAAAAACTTATCAAACAATTATCTCATATAGTTATACGGGGAATTTTTCATTTAAGTATACATATGCATGCGTGCAAATTTTCCGATATTCGTTGCTTCTTAAAATAGTTCAATTTAAAGCTTTAAATGAGTGTTATCCACTCCCAGGCTAAGCATGAAGTAAAATTTCGAGTTTAGAAAAGCCCCGTGAAAATTTTCTGGGCTTTACTAAACTCGAAATTTTACTTCATGCGCCACGCGTATAAAACACTGATTTCAAGTGAAGTTTAAATATACATAAATTTCACAATATTTTAATGTTTTGACGCGTGGCGCATGAAGTAAAATTTCGAGTTTAAAAAAGCAGAGGCTTTTTTATTGAATTTTATAATATGTAAAAAACAAAAACAAACGCTTAAAGAATTCAATTCATGGCCATCTACATTTTTTTTTTGTTTTTTTTTTTTAGTATTTTACCTATTTAGGACAGAACAAAAAAATATTAAGTGTTACATATTGTGGCAACTTTCGTATTTAACTATTTTTTTATCTTCATAAATAACCAAGACATACGAGATAATAAAAACCAATCTAGTTATCGTAGATCTGTATGCGCCACTAAACTAAACACTAAAAAAGAGAACGGGACACATATCTTAGTTTTTTTGTATCTCTTACCGTTTAGCCTATACCCTATAATATCAACGAAAAAAAAAAAAAAAACGAAAAAAAAACCCCCCGGTACAAGTAATTTGTGTGTTTGTTAATCATAAAATTATTATGGGAAACTTGGCTTGCCGTCGGCAGACGTACGCTTATATTTTAACGAACGATACACTCTTTTTCAGAGTGAATTGTGTTTTTGCTTTTAAATTTATGTTCCCTCGAAATATTTCCCAATAAGGATTATCTATCTTATTTAAATTACATAATCTAACCTACGAATTAACCAACATTGAACAATTTTTTGGGAAAATTAAACGGATTCCACGTGAGAGTGCACAGTTCGGGCGGTTTCACGAACACAACACTGAATTCACATACGAAAACGGGCATGACTTAGAGTGTAAACAGATTGAAAATTAATATTTTCGAGCTATACAGTCCGGGAAACTGCAATTTTTCTTTTGAACTAATTAGAATTTTAATAAAACTCATCGGAAAACACGACCACGATCGTTCCCCCCGACGGACGGACGACGTAAACAGAAGAAGGCTCCACTTTGGAGTGCCGTTGCGCTCGTCCTACGCCCCGGAGGGGCAGACAGAGTACACGGACACCTTCTCCGAACCTTCGACGAGGATCCATCGCAATCAAATCGCGATATTCCCCACACAGGGGAATATGTCGACGTTCAATCTTGGCGGGGCGCCCGTGCCTTCGAAGCGGGACCTCCACTCCGGCCGCGAATTTCTACGGCCATCGAACGGTAACCGCCGCGACCGCTCCACCACCGGGAAGCCCACACATTCTACGTGAAATATTCCAATTTTGGAGTCTGTTGACATTTCCGCACGGCCCCAGGACTCCTCGGAGAAGACTTCGAATCTGACACGATGTCAGTTTCGAAATGATCTAACTTTCGAGCGGCAATTTTTTTTCATTTCTACTTCCGTCCGTCTTAGACTTGTGTCTCGGATATACCCCTATGAAATGGTGGGTCCGAAATCACAAACACTTGCTCTTAGCACACACCACGATCACGTCCTAATAGATTTTTAAAATCTCGACTCGTCAACGTGTTATATTTTTATTTGTTTGTTTTAATTTAATTGACTAGCTGTACGTACACATCCGAGTACGTACCCGTCGATATTTTATAACAACAAATACAAATTTTGTTCATAAACGACATGGCTGACGTAGCTGCACCAGTCGAGGCCTCCTCGCCGACATCAGCTACCGCGACTGCGACCAAGAAAGCCGCCGCTTCCCCGAAAAAGGCCAAGAATCCCAAGGCGAAGCCCAGCCACCCGCCCACGTCCGAGATGGTGTGCAACGCGATCAAGAGCCTCAAGGAACGCGGAGGATCGTCACTGCAGGCGATTAAAAAGTACGTCGCAGCGAATTATAAGGTAGACGCCGAGAAGATGTCACCGTTCATCAAAAAGTACCTGAAGTCGGCCGTGCAGAACGGCGTCCTCGTCCAAACCAAGGGCAAGGGAGCTTCAGGTTCGTTCAAGCTCGCCTCGACTTCGTCCACCGGAAAAGCGGCCGGCGCCGAAACGAAGGCCAAAACTGCCGCCGCCAAGAAAGCGGCGGCCTCAGCCAAAGCAAAATCTCCGAAGAGCCCAGCCAAGAAAGCCGGCGCCAAGGCCAAGGCCGACGATAAGAAATCAACGGCGGCCGGAAGCAAGGCTAAAAAAGCTACCACCACCGCAGCTTCTGAGAAGAAGGCAGCCGCCGCCGCTAAATCCAAAGCCAAGGCGGCGTCTCCGTCGAAAGCGAAGAAGGCCACCAAAAGCGGCCCCACCAAAAAACCGAAAGCGCCCAAGCCCAAGAGGGCCAAGGCCGCTCCCAAGACCGTAGCCAAGAAAGCGTCTCCGAAGAAAAAGTAATCGAGATTCGTTTCATCGCACCGATTACTGATTCACGGCTACGAACTTGCGGCGTATGTGCGCCCGAAAATGGCCCTTCTGAGGGCCACAAATCAATACAAATGAAAAGTTATTTACTCATTTATCGTCTACCAAAAAAAAAAAAAGAATATTATTTATTGTAAATTCTGCCTGCATGCAGCATTTCTTGTTTAAATTCGAATCAAACGAGAAACATTTTTCATTATTTATGAGCGCGTTATTCTTTCTATTGCAAACTAAAATGCTAATGCATTTTCGTACACAAAAATTAATAACAACTGTTCATTGGTGTGTTGTGTGTTTATAAATAACGGATTACTGCCCGGAAAGGAGATGTACACATTTTTACATTTTTCGACAAAAAGTAATTCCTTATACCATATCATATAAAGAAATTTCAAACTTGACATAATAAACAACGAACAAGAGACTTTATAAAAGTTTTTAAAACGTAACTTTATTTGAGAAGGACGACTTTTTGTCAAAAAATTGATATTAAATAAGTGTTTCCTATCGAATCTCAGTAACAATATTTAATTAAATATCGTTATCGTGAATTCTGATTGTTGGGGCAATTAAATAATAATTCGATGTTTGAATTTGTGGTTCTGAAAAGAACCGGTCAATTTTCAATATATCATCGATACGCAAAGCACGGGGGGGGCCGCCCTGTCGCTATCGAACATTTTACAATGCTCGATAATTTTAAGCACGTTCTCCGCGGATACGCCTAGCCAACTGGATGTCTTTAGGCATGATGGTGACACGTTTGGCGTGAATGGCGCACAAGTTGGTGTCTTCGAAAAGGCCGACCAAGTAAGCCTCGCTGGCTTCTTGCAAAGCCATAACGGCCGAACTTTGGAAACGCAGATCGGTTTTGAAGTCTTGCGCGATTTCGCGGACGAGACGCTGGAATGGCAATTTGCGGATGAGAAGTTCGGTACTTTTTTGGTAACGACGAATCTCACGGAGGGCGACGGTGCCGGGCCTGTAACGATGTGGCTTCTTCACACCGCCGGTGGCTGGTGCGCTTTTGCGGGCAGCTTTCGTGGCGAGCTGTTTGCGCGGCGCTTTCCCTCCGGTGGATTTACGAGCGGTCTGCTTGGTACGGGCCATTTTTCTATTCTTTTCGTTTCGTGTACGAAGTTCACGTTCCGGCGGCTAAACCTTCTGTGTCGAAAAATTACACCGCGCGATATTTATATTTATATAGCAAGCCATAGGTATATGCACGTACCCTCCGCTCTGTCGTTTCCCTGCACGTTTGTGTAATGCAGACACCGACAATAGATGTCAGCACCTTCTGCACTTTCGTGAATTATCCACGTGAGCGTATAAATAGCTCAGAACGACTGTTTTTCGTGTGTTTTTCAGTCAGTACGAACCTAACAGCACAACATGACTGGTCGCGGCAAAGGAGGTAAAGGTCTTGGTAAGGGAGGCGCCAAGCGTCATCGCAAAGTGTTGCGTGACAACATCCAGGGTATCACCAAACCTGCCATCAGGCGTCTCGCCCGTCGCGGAGGTGTAAAACGTATCTCCGGTCTCATTTACGAAGAGACCCGCGGCGTGTTGAAGGTTTTCCTTGAAAACGTCATCCGTGACGCCGTCACATACACGGAACACGCTAAGCGTAAGACTGTAACCGCAATGGACGTCGTCTACGCCCTTAAGAGGCAAGGCCGCACCCTTTACGGTTTCGGTGGTTAAACGATGACACTTCTTGTTGTGTTTTTGTCGCAAAGCAAAATTCAATATCGGTTCTTTTCAGAACCACAATTTTACTTATGAAATTTGTTTCAAATTGTACCGAACTAATGGTTAAAGCACTTGACATACACAGATATAGAGCCTGTGCTCGCTATATTTGATTTGATTTAAACTTGGAATATGCCACACTATTCTTTTATTTTTACAAATAATAATAACCTGTTCAGAAAGTGTTCGTGGTTTATTCCAAGTTTATTATCATTATTATATTAGGTGTGATGTTCGCATTTGTGGAAACACAAAAAAAAGGCGGGTAATAAATTAAAGATTTTTAGCCTTACATTATTTTTCACGTATAATGATTACGAAGGACAGTGAATATATTTGTACATTTCCCTTTATTTTTACAAAAAAAAAAAAAGTTCACATCACTCAGCCAAATTTTGCGCTTTCAAAGTTCGAGCAATTTGCTTTGGGATATGTGAGTATAATAAAAATAAAACGGAATTTTCGAGGATTTGGTAAACATTTATAGTATTCGAACTGAAGCAGTTAGTTAGTTCATTTTAAATTTCACTTTGTATCAGTGATTTTTACGAGCGTATGAAGTGAAGTTCCCAGTTTAGGAAAGCCAGAAAATGTATTTCATGCTGAACCACGATTGCGATTAGTTTTATTTCATTACTTTATAAATAATATCGATAAATAGTTATGACAGAATCGGTGTGTGTGTGTGTGTTCATAAATTAAATTGTGGCCCTGAGAAGGGCCGTTTGAATTTCTTTCCGCTGCATATTACTAAGACGACGAAATAAGAAAAACTTCTTAGGGTTTCTTTTCCGTCTTTTTGGGGAGGAGCACTGCCTGAATGTTGGGCAGAACACCACCCTGGGCGATGGTAACGCCGGAGAGTAGTTTGTTCAACTCTTCGTCATTTCTGATCGCCAGTTGCAGGTGACGAGGAATGATACGGGTTTTCTTGTTGTCCCTGGCAGCGTTACCGGCCAACTCCAACACTTCGGCGGCGAGGTACTCCATGACCGCCGCCAAGTATACGGGCGCACCGGCGCCTACACGCTCGGCGTAGTTACCTTTCCTGAGGAGCCTGTGAATACGACCCACGGGAAATTGTAGCCCGGCACGGTTCGAACGGGACTTCGCCTTTCCCTTGACCTTACCACCCTTTCCGCGACCAGACATATTTTTGCAGAGTTATAGAGAGAAGTTTTTAAACAACGAACGAACGTACGGGTACGTATGCGGTCGCGTTACTTTCTGTAATGAAAGAAAACTGCCCTCTCCAACGTATTTATATCCTAGGTTGCCTGACTCGGCGCTACGGGGCGCCAATAATCCGAGCGGATTACGGTCACACTAGGTGGGCGGTGGGGAATTCCAGCCGTTACCCCAAATAAATACATGTCGTTAACTGCCGCAGACCGCCAGATCAGCACACGACACCGTAGCGTGAACACGTACGATCGATTTTAAAAATGCCACCAAAGACAAGCGGTAAAGCTGCCAAGAAGGCCGGCAAGGCCCAGAAGAACATCTCCAAGGGGACAAGAAGAAGAAGCGCAGGAGGAAGGAGAGTTACGCAATTTACATTTACAAAGTACTGAAGCAAGTACATCCCGACACCGGTATCTCCAGTAAGGCGATGAGCATAATGAACAGCTTCGTTAACGACATCTTCGAACGCATCGCCGCCGAAGCTTCGCGTCTCGCTCACTACAACAAGAGATCGACCATCACCAGTAGGGAAATTCAAACTGCTGTCCGTCTCCTCCTGCCCGGTGAATTGGCCAAGCACGCTGTCAGCGAAGGCACCAAGGCTGTCACCAAATACACCAGTTCCAAGTAAATTCAATTGTTTGGACAACAACGACCAGAAAGCGAGTTTCGAGCTCAATTTCTCGCAAACATTTACAAACGGTTCTTTTCAGGACCACAATTTTGTTTATGAACACACACTTGAATTTTTGTACCTATTTATCGATATTATTATTAATTAAGTAATGATATAAAATTAATTATTCACTGGTATAAATCGGCCCGCCTGTTGGCAATCTGAGGCCCGCAGAGATGGACGGTTAGAACGGAAATATTAACTTTTATTCTGTCAAATTTCATCTATACCATGATGATTTCGCTATTTGGAAATACTCAAATTATACTTATCAATTCATTTTGAAAACTGTTTGCTAATAGACTTTGAATTTAGCTCTGCCAAACTTTTTCTGGCTTTTCTAGAAAACACTCGTTAGAATGTTACTGACTTTTAATAATTCGCAAGTTTTCACAATGCCATTTTTTTCTAAGATTGTACGTTCATAATTTTGGTCAGGAAATTTGTTAATTTTCTTTCGTAGAATTTCAACGTTTATTGACATTTTTATGATGTGGATAATTTTTATGTTTTAAAAAAAAATAAAAAAATTTGAACAAAATCTTCAACAAATCTGCAGTTACTTCATTTAATAATAATATGTTCAGTTTCCAACAAAATTTACATTGTGTAATAATATAATGTAAGAGATATTTTGCAACTAATCATAAACAACAGATTGTGAAATATTGCATACAATCCACAGATATAGTTAAAAAAAAAAAAAACGTATACATTTTGGTTTATTGTTGAAAAAAGGCAAATTAAATTAATATGTGATTACCTCCTTCATTTATTAAAATTGAATGTCAAAAAGTAAAGTAAATGGCTACTATTGGCATGGAGATTTTTTTTGTATCGATCATTTTCGACGTTTTTGTCATTATATGATAATTTTTATTATAATTGAATGTCAAAAAAATACAACGAAATATAAAATGAATCACGTAAAGCCACTATCTCTTTGTATGTATTCAGCGTCCAAATAATATTTCAATAATATTCTAACGATTGTTTTCCATTCCTTCCAATAAAGCACGAAGTAAATATTTCGAGTTTAGAAAAGTCCGCAGGTACGTTCTTTACACACCGCTTTCCATGTCTGGCATTTTAAAATAAATGCAGTGCATATAATCCGATGTGATATTATAATATATTATATAAAACCTAATTATCTATAAATAATGGTCAATTGTTAGAATAACCTAGCTGTTATCAAGTAAATGCTTTTGAATGTGTTAGAAATGAGGAGAAACAGGACAGAATTACCAAATTTCGATTTGAACTAATCACCTAATTAGATAATCTATTGCCGAATAATCCTGGTTGCCCCCAGTTCAAAGATACCGCTTGTTTATCAAAATTAAAATTACTTTACGGTTTCCCGTCTAATCCGGATAATGTATTATTAGCATCTGTTAATCCTCCCTAATTCGTTTGTGTGTCAACTAATAATACCTTTGTCACCCCATTTGCGCTACCTGCTTATCTTAATGATGTTTTCCGCTAATAATCTTTACCTATCCATACCATGCTAGTCAATTCATTTTGTAATCAGCACCAGCACCGAAATGTATCCACAATTGGTAAATAAAAAATAAATTCGTGAAGAATTTTGACATTTTTCCACAATTTTAACATTATCGACAATTTGAACTTTTGAGATTTACGAGAATTTTGACATTTCTTTTCGATAACGTTGAGAGTTTGTCACACTTTTTCATAATTGTCATTTTTGACATTTTTTTTTCAACAGTTTTAACAATATCGACAATTTCAACTTTTGTGATTTTCGATGAATTTTGACGTTTCTTTTCGATAACGTTGAGAGTTTGTCACACTTTTTCATAATTGTCATTTTTGACATTTTTTTTTTCAACAGTTTTAACAATATCGACAATTTCAACTTTTGTGATTTTCGATGAATTTTGACGTTTCTTTTCGATAACATTGAGAGTTTGTCACACTTTTTCATAATTCTCATTTTTTGACATTTTTTTCAACAGTTTTAACAAAATCGACAATTTCAACTTTTGTGATTTTCGATGAATTTTGACGTTTCTTTTCGATAACATTGAGAGTTTGTCACACTTTTTCATAATTCTCATTTTTTGACATTTTTTTCAACAGTTTTAACAAAATCGACAATTTCAACTTTTGTGATT